>JASSRZ010000053.1:17146618-17161211 GCA_032164315.1 Malacoctenus gilli | reverse complement strand
TGTGGCCAAACCGTGCGACATCCGGACTTGTGGCTCCAATATGTCAGAGTTCCATCTGTTGTGACCGGCCCAATCTTCGAACGGTGTTTCTGCGAGGTCGTGAGGCTGAGCGATTACGCCTCGAAGTGGCCTGGGTTTGTCCCGAGTTTTGCGGCCGGCCCATTCATGTCTATGGGAAAAAAAGGGCCGCTTTTTCGCCGTTGCCGCGGTAACGCCACGGCGAATTTTCACGAAACTCGCGAGCACACATCACCCAATTGGGCCGCACCTGCGTGCCTGCGCGACGGACTTATCGCGCGCCGAAAATCCGGCGGAAGAAAGAGAACTATAAGTGACGGAATAAGTATGAGCAATAGTAGTGAGGGGCGCCTTGCCTCTGGCATGGCCCCCCTTAATAAGTCAGCACAATAGTAGTAAGGGGCGCCTTGCCTCTGGCATGGCCCCCCTTAATAAGATGCGGAATAAGCCAACAGTATAGTAATAAGGGGCGCCATGCCTCCAGCATGGCCCCCCTTAATTATAATATACGGAATAAGTATGAGGAATAGTAGTAAGGGGCGCCTTGCCTCTGGCATGGCCCCCCTTAATAAACGAACAGTATAGTAATAAGGGGCGCCTTGCCTCTGGCATGGCCCCCCTTAATAAGTATGAGGAATAGTAGTAAGGGGCGCCTTGCCTCTGGCATGGCCCCCCTTAACTAGGAGTCAAACCCACAACGTCGAATACCAGATTCCCTGCTTGTGTTGTCTTTAAAGTAACATGTTTGTTTCAACGTTGGTTGTGAGAAAATATATTTTCAGTGTTTTCGGTCTTTTTTTGGTTTAGGCATCATGTGGGGAATTCCCCCAAGGTTTTTTCTTCCCCCGCGTGCGTGCGTGCGTGCGTGCGTGCGTGCGTGCGTGCGTGCGTGCGTGCGTACGTGCGTGCGTGCGTGCGTGTGCTAAAATGTGAAGAGCAGGTCCACTCCAGTATATTAAAAATAGAAAAAAAGCAGCTAAACCCAAACCGCTGGCTCTGCCACGCTGCTCTGCATGCTGCTCTGCTCTGTGGGGGGAGCAGCTCCCTGTCATCCAACACCAGCCCCAAATAAGATTACTGTGCAGAAAAAACTGAGCCTTGCCAATGCTCCGCTGTACCTCCCACTGCTCCACTCTGTCAGCCTGCACATGAAACAAACAGACAGCAGTGCAGCGACGCTGCTGCCTACCTTTCTCCAAATATCAAGGTTAAGTGTGCCACTTGTGCTTGACGTTGACATTTTTAATATTCAGTGGCGGGGGGGGGGGGGGGAAATGCCCAATCTGCTTGCTGATGAGCAGTTGATTTGAATTAAAACACCGTTTCCACAGCTCCCACAGAAGACGTCAGTGTGAAACGTTCCCCTCCAGCCTGCACACCAATCACTGGATTACACGCACAGCCATTTTCAAGAAAACAAGTGCAGAACCCAAATCCTGTTTTCAGGAAGGTGGGTCACTTGGCTTTGCTGAGTGGGGTTATATTTAACACAGCATGCTAATAATAGACATGCTAAGCTTCCAAAGCAATGTGAAAAATATTCATTGTGGGTCTTATTTCTGACACCTTCACAAATTTAGGATTTCAGTTTGAAGACACAGTTTAATGGCCATTATTATCCTTCAATGTGCACTGCTAATGCAGTAACGAGAAACTCCATGACAGGAGCATGTCGAAACATCGCTTACATGATCTCACAGCTTGCACATGAAATATTGATGCTTTATAATACATCATCTGTTGAAAGCAAGCCTCTGATTAGTCGACAAAGGTGACGATTAGTCGGGATGCAAAGTGCAATAACTCTGTGTGACTGTTATTGCAAAGCAAATACGGCAACATCGAGTCACTCCATATTCAAGAGGCTGGAAGAATAAAGAGCAACCTGAATAATTACAGCTCTCCAAAACACAAGTCAGCACTTTCCTTTGAAATCAGGCTCTCGTGCACCACAACAACACTGAACTCTCTCAATTTATCGGATGAAGGCAGCACAGAGAAAACTGCCGGAGAATCAGTGAAAGGCAGAGAATATAATTAGATAGAGAAGTAGGAGAGAGGAGGCATCAGTTTAGGGCTCCGCACAGCCAGTTGAGAGATGACAGAAAAGATGAAAGGGAATGGAGGGAGAGGTGGAAAAAAGAAAGAGCGAGCGAGTTAATGGCAAAACTCTGAAACTAATCCATCTGAGAGGAGTGGTCGATCTCAAATTGGAGGACCTGCTGCAGCCTCGTGTGCGTTCATGGCATCAGGACGTGTCTTTTAAGTCACAGCCAATTTTTGTGCAAAGATCCTTTTGTGGGGGGGGGGGGGGACTGCTTCGGAAAATATCAGGTTTTTGCGGGAGAAAATCGAGAGAAAGAAAAGTGGGTCAAACATGTAGTTTTGGCTCTCAGTGGGAGAGGACGTTGTGCTCCAGCTTCAACTCCTTTGATGCCGGCAGCGCTCAGATTTTGGAGGCTGTGAAGGGATTCAGTGTTGCAGAATAAAGAATTAATAATCAGAACTAATTCTATAGCAAGGAACATGAAGTCACTCGTTTACTCCCCGTGCATACTAACGACTGTGCTTGAACTCTGACTGCTCGTGTAACACGCGGTGAAAAAGGGTGGGGACTTTGAACCGGCTTCGGCCTATCATGCGCAACATTTCTGATGCCACTAATCAGACGCTGGAACAAGGTTGATGCCTCGTGCGCAAACATATTCCAGATGCTGCTGATTGGGCTGCAGAGGCGTTTCAGCTGCTCGTTTATTCAGATTCCTTCCTCAGTGTTTGTTTTATTGTCTCTCGCCGATGTCGTACATAATTTATTCAGTTTCTTTCAAAGCAAAAGCAAAGAATAAAACAACCAACCCGCACTCTTTACTGTGTTCTCTCAATACTCACAGCTGGACTGGTTCGCAAAATCAAGAAATGCATACTGGTTAGAAGTTGGTTCAGTGCAGCTATTTCTTTCTGGAAAGGGGGAAAACATCACATGTTTCCAAAGTAATTGCCATCAATGCATGATACATGAACTGTTGATTCACATCAGAGGAATAGAAAGATGTTATTGATTTTTACCACAGTTTGTTCGGTGTCAATGCCGTTTAGGACTCTAAGCAACATCTCATTCACTGTTCGGAACTGGCAGCAAAGGCGTTTTTATTTTCAAAGACAAACAACCGATGAAATGCAATGTGATCTTCAGAAATTCCGGCTATGTAAAAGAACAATTGTGTCGCTTTCACTGCGAGTGGGAAGCACATACATAAACAGGGCATATCAGAGGGTACATGCACTCTGCCTCAGGCCTCATGGGTTAATTAGCCAAACTGTCATAAAATCTTTTTCATTTAACGAGATTTAAAGACCAATTAGCAACAGTAATAATATTGGTGGCATTGGCAGCTCAAACCACATAAAAACCCATCGATTTATTGACCCTAAAGGTCTTTTCTGTCAGCTAAATAAAAGGATTACTCTCGCCAGGCTTCTCTGTCTGCCACAAAAGATTGTCTTTGTATTCCACTCAAGAATTACAAGCGAAGATGGACTCGTGAAAAGCGTCCAGTGCACTCTGAGACAAACACTCATTGGTGTTTATACCACCCACTACATGTGTTTGAAATCAGAGGTCAAATCAGCCCAGTAAACTGTAGTAAACCATAACTGCCGTCACTGTTGATGCTAAAATCAAGATGTGTGTTTGGGACAATGACGAATGACGTCTTCAAACCCAAACTACACAGCAAAGCGTTCCCAAACCACCATGTTTACCAAACTTTGCATATTTCAGCAGAGCCCATGTATGTTTGGAACCTTCAGCAACACTGAATCACAACAAGAAGGAAAACTAAGATATTTTGCTGTTCCAGAGCAGCGTTCAGGTCCATTCTTCATTGCATAACACCAGAAAACACATTGAGGCGGTGTGCAAGCAAATAAATGTGTTCAATGTGTTCAGTCTGTTTCAATTAGAACAGTGTAGTTGGCCAGTCTGCAGCTATAACTTTTGAAGGGTCATAAAAAGGACCATTCAAACACATAACAACAAGAATAGACACTTGCGCTACCAAAAAGCCAGAATTAAAAACAAGCTGTCGAACTGAAATCCAGGCGCCAACAAGAAGCTTCAAGCAAAGGGCATCACACCGATCGGAGAGCGACAAAAGGGGCACTGAGCAGCAAAGGAACCGAAACTGAAACAGCACTCGACACACGCCTAACCCTAACCTACGAGGACTGAATGAACACGCACACTCAGATAATTAGACACAGATGGGTCACACAGGAGCAGGAAAAAACACTCGCCTCACTTTTCACAACTGTGAAATGTGAGGCTAGAAAGTAAAACGATAGAAAAACAAACACAACAAAAGAGTCAGGACCAAGAACACGACCAAAAACATCAGTGCCAATGCTGAAGAAATAAATCCAGGGACTGTCAAGCTAAATTGCAGCGTTCCTAATGGTTCGACTGCTCTTTTTCTCATAATTTCAAATCTACACTGTGAGGAAGGAGTGTGTGAGCGCAGTAATTGCTGTTTATTGTTTTTCGTCACGCAGCTGTGTACATAAAGAAAATGTGATGTCGATTCGGCTGGGAACAAATCCTTCCTACCAACCACCTTTAGGGGGGGATTTGTTAGCTCATGGAGGGCCAAGCTCATGGCCAACAGCTGCTTGTTCTACCGTGAAAAGAGGCAGGATGCTTTTGCTTCACTGGATTGTGCAGCATTCGCGTTTTCTTCGGTCTGTGCTGCTTTTTTCTTTTAGATTTTTTACATTTTTTTCATTCATCGTCTTTCAGTCAAAACCCCTGACTCAGAAATGTGGCGAGAGAGATATGTGAGGGTGAGGTATTTGGGTCTTCAGAAGCTTTGGTGTAAACAGCAAGGGAGATACAGCACATTCTTCCTTTTAACGCCTGCAGGAAGGACAAATCTCAATGAATAAAAGTCCCTCTGCCTGCTACAAACAGTTTACATGTGGCCACCTCACTAACCAATTAACTTTTTGCCCACTCTGCTAAAATTTGTGGCAAACTTGGGAGCAAAAAATGGGACTCTGTGAAATACTTAAAACGACCACTTGTACCGTCAGAGGGAAGAAGGGGATTTTTCCTCACACTGTTTTCTCTCCTATTATTTGTCGCAGCGTCGTCTGCAAACGAAACCCACTGCAGAAAGCAGCACCGTTTTCTCTTCCATCTGCTGCTGTGATGCTGCTTTCGCAAGAGAACAAGTGGGCTCTCAGTGTTGATCACTAGCAGAAGCAGAGGCAGAAATGCAGGTTGTGAACGTGGGAGTGCAAAGACGGTTTTTACCCTGTATGTACACTCAAACATCTAATCCTACCTGACGCCAATGTGTAGGTCTCTAAATGAATTGTGGGTCGTTTTGCACATTCAGGGTTAGTTGTGGACTTCAGCCTTCTTCTAGGCTGGACTTCACTTGTTTACTTTAGCGGACAGCTGCAGCATCTGATCTGTTGTTCTTTGCTGTCATGCATTGACCATCACACCTCCATCAGCAGCTTGTAAAACCCTCCTAATCTAGGCTGGCTCAATTTCAGGAAGACACTTTCTACTTTTTTTCCACTTCCTTAAAAGAGGAACAGAAAATTAATTTGAAAGGGCTCTTGGTCTACCTCCCACACACAACAAGTTTCCCCTCAAGTCATCTGAGGCCTGGAAGGAGGCGTGATAGTTTATTAATGACATAACACTCCCTGCACTCCAGGGCCACTTACTGATTCACTGTAAGAGCAATTTTGTGTGTGAAGAAGGAAATTGTTGGCAGGCCTGGGAATACAGAGCACCATTTGGAGAAAAGTGTGCATGCGTGCGTGCGTGCATGTGTGTGTTTAGCCAAATTGGGGCCCTAAGAATTGGCGCTTGGGCGAGGGCATAATCGCAGCGATGTGAAATGCATCATTCTAGCTTGTGTGCGGATGCTGGAAAGCAGCGAGCTACAAAATGAAAGCAAAAATGACTAGTGCAATGTGAGTGCTTATGTCAGCAGGGGAGAGGGGAGAAATCTAAGTGAAAGATGAGGATGCATTATTCATACTTGGAGGAGAATGAGTTGGGACCATTTTACACCGTCATTTGGTTTGTCATGATTAAATTATCAGGCCAATCATCATCAGCGTGCTGCACCGCAGCCCAAGTCCTCAAACGCCAGTGGACTTTACTCGATTCCAGCTTGATCGATTTGCTCTGAATATGTTTTGATGAATCTCTAAATCAAGCGAGGTTTAATCAAAGGGCTCTGAGAACCAAAACACTGAACTGTAAAACAGTCGACTCACACTGACTTTCACAACAGCTGAGAAGTGGTTTGAGCCATTGTCAAAGAACTGATGAAGTTTTGCAAACAACAGACTCAATAATTTGATGAGCAGATTGTCGCAAGAAAGTACACTGTACCTTGATCACTGTATGCACTATAAACACAGCAAATTAAAGTACTTTGTTGGAATCAGGCAAATTATTTGGATGTACAAGGCACAACAAATCACTGTAAATATTGATCTGTCACTTTCACTGAATGGTGATAGAAGCATTGCTTTGTACTTGCACACCTTTGGGAGCATATTGGGCGCCTGTGTCTTGTCACTCCCAACTATCAATCTTCTGGACCAGCAAAAAGATCCACAGTGGTCCCACGGCCGACTTGACCCTCTCCTGACTCACTCCTTTGTCCTCGCCCAATTCGAGCAGCTCAGCATTCCGTAGACATCCAACAACAGCCTGTACAAATATGGGGTCGGAGGCCAGCCTGCAGGATTATGATCTGTGCCATCTGACGCTCATGTGTATTTTAGGTATCTTGTTGACATTGAACCATCAAGCTGCTTTTCTTCACCCAGAAACATTCACTTATGCATCCTTGATTCAAATTATCCATCCAACCCACTTCTTTCATTCATCTTTACGTCCGTTCCCAGTTTAAACACCCTCATTCAGTCATTCTCTTCTACTCAGGCTGACCTGTGTTACTCAGGACACCTTGGCTCCACTCGATCACCCCACGAGCTATTCTTTCTCCAGTGGCCGCCCATCTGTCACATTAACCTACTCCTTCACTCTATTCATCGCCCCCTTTTCTTTTTATTAGCCAGCCACCCGTGCGTGCTTCACATCCATTCTTGATTAACTTTGATTTAAGTTGATTTGCCTCTGTTTTGGCACTTTATTTTTGGCATCTCTGTGGCTTATTACTCCGATCCAGCACCTGTCACAGCCACAAAGATAGACTGACGGGAATGGACGTGCTCTCCGCTGACGGCTGTACACGGTGCTCTCCCTGTGTGGAAGGGTTCTGGGTGCAGATTGTCTCATGGCTTTGCATGTTTATAGGAAATTTCCTCTGATTACTTCTTGACCCAGTGACCCTCACAGTGCATCTGACAGCTGTGGAAATGCTCCTGATGAAGTGCTTTGTTCCCAGCAAAACGCACTCCCTCCCGGCTGATGTATGCGCCCACCATTCTCCTCCACCCTCCATCTGGGAATTCCTGTTTGTTCCTATGGCAACAGATATCAGTGCGGGAACTAATGTATTTTATCAATTTTTAGCAGAGAGCATACTCTGAGTTGTTACAGGGTTTTAATTTCTCTCTCTCTCTCTCTCTCTCTCTCTCTCTCTCTCTCTCTCTCTCTCTCTCACATACACATGCATGCGTGCTGCAGCTGCTAACAGACAAGTGCAACCTTATTTTTTGTTGACTGAATGTAAAATGAACAGTTTTGAGAAAAACAATTGATACAATTATATAACAAATACTTCAGATCAACATCTTGAATTACTGTTATTTACAGATATCAAATCCTCTTTGATTCTGTCACATATCTGCAATTTTCACCTAAGAAAGCATGTTGTTGTATGTCAACGTTTCCATGAACTGTTGTTGTTCACAGCTAATCAATTAAGAGCGAAAGTATCATATTTTTGTTATTATTATTATTTGTTATTATTATCATATTTTTTTGTTTTCGGCACACTTTTCGTTGGAAGATCGACTCATCCTGTCTTACCTGGGCTCTGAGGAAACCACTCAACTCCACACTCAACTCCAGATCTTAGATGTGTCTCTGCTCCCCCCTGATTCAAATTGATGGGTTGTTATCAGGCTCTTGCAGAGCTCGAGGAGCGTCCATTCATTTGAATCAGCCGCTCACCGGCTGCAGCTTTGGAGAAATTGAATGATCTGGTTGGACAGTGACCCTTAACATCTAACAGAGCCCAGTTTTTGAGACCGAACTTAGATGCTAACCGAATTAAGAGCCAGTGAAATGACCTGAAGAGACGCAGCAGACCTCCACACAAAATCGCTGAGCTGCAGTCGCTCCGAGAGGTCGAGGGGCTCACAAAACTCTTTTCAGGTGACTTCAAACAGGAATTCTGTTTTGAAAGCCAAACTGATCCACGTGAAAGGTGAGAAAAACAGCGAGCAGAGAAGTAAATTACACAGAAATGGAATATAGACATGGAGATGAATGAAGTGATTGAGAAGTTGTACAGATCTTACATAAAAATACTAACGTCAAATTGAGGAGCTTCAATCAAGGGCATTAGATCTTCACTTGAGGCTCCAGCTTACTGCAACTGGTTCCCTCCATCCAGTACCAGTTCCCTGAAGCCCCCCCACCACCGACCTGGTTGATAGCTTTTTGATCAGTCAACCATCTGCGTGGTTTCTATGCCAGTGTTTCCCTTGTAACTTTGTCGGGCTGGCCTTGTTTTGTTTTGTTTATTTTGTGTGTGTAAACATTGAACGCCACTCCAACTCCCAGTCTTGGTTTCAAAGGGTTTTTGGATCTCACCTCTTTGTCGTGTTTGTTTGTTTGTACCGTCTAACCACAGCTAAAAGCCCATCTCATGCCTGAATGCCCTGCCTTCTGTGACGTGTGTTGGTGTCCTCCTTACTGCGAACTCGCTGCAGCTGAGTCTCGCTGCGCATTATCCTGGCAAATCTGCTGTTTACAGTTCCTCGCATTGCTGCTCTTGTGCAGTGCAGTTATATGAGAGAGGAGCTTGGTAATTTGTCAAAAACGCGTTGCGGCCGTATTCTAACAGTGTAATTCAATAATACAAAGGTCGTCACCTCACATATACCTCACGTATACCCACTTTTTACAGTGCAGAAGTTAATGAGCTTTATAGTCATTTGTGGGACAAAACGCCACATTAAAAGGGAGGTTGAATTTATAGACCAGCTTCACCCGAGCTCCTACTTTGAGGTGTTTGCCGGAAATTTAACTGTAAAATTGTCTCAAGTGAAATTACAGTGGTAATTTGAGGCTGCATTTTTAGTGCATTTCAAGTGAAGTTTCTTAGGCAGCTAAATGAATCTGCTGCACCTCTGGAGGAAAAGGACATCATGTTATTGTCTCAGTTTGAAAGGTGTTGCTCCTGTTGCACCCTGTCGCACTTTCAGTTGGGTTTTTTTAGTGTTTGTTTCTCTAATTTCAGTCTTTTCTCATGAGTTCCTCTTCATTCTTGTGTTTCTTGTGCAGTTTTTTGTTGCTCTGCACTTTGTGCTTTCCCAACCATCGGGAACCCTGATCGTTCGGTTCCAACTGTGTGACTTCAGTGCTCTTCCCACAGTGTTTTCATTTTCTAAGATTCATTCTCTATGTGGGATAACTTTTACCTTTTGATCATTTAGATTGTGGTTTGTGCTCATCAACATGGTCTCTGTCCTCCTCACTGTGGTCCTCTTGTTACGACCTTCTCAATTTTAGCTGTTTGAGATGATGTTAAAGCAGAATTTGAATTAAGTCATAACCGTCACAGTTATTTTTTCGTGCTTATTTTTTTCCTTTTTTATTGAAGAAGGCGGCCAAACTGAGCACAAATAGATATCAAATTATTGTTCTTTATTACAGTGTTTGCACCAACTGATGTCGTCTCTTATTCAACATTGGCATTAAGAAGACCCTATTTTCGCTACTTAGGAATGGGGATGGCTCCATTTTGGACCGAAATGAGGACACGTAATTATCTTAAGATCTGTTAATTAGACCTAGTGGGTAAATCAGTGTTTGTCGTCCCCTGGAGTACTGAAATTCTTTGCTATTACAAAGTCATCTGTAAAACATTTCAGAGGCCAGGCTGCAGCCTTGATAGTATAATATGAATGGTACAGACCTCATCAGTATGTGAAACACACGACAACTTTACTTTGTTGTGTTTTTGTAACATTGTCTGGTTGTTTTGTCTGTTTTATGAACAGAATTATTCAGAAACACATTTGGAGGAAATTTGCAGGATGGGAAAAAGGTGATACATGGAAGAACTGATTAAATTTTGGTGGTGGTCCGGTCATGTTGTGTAAATAAAGGGGGTTGACTCTACAAATCAGATGGCCTTTTATTGCCTTGTGCTGTTTGGCATCTCCCAGATTTCTGCTCATCATCTGAAGTAAAAAAAAAAAAAAAAAGTACGTAATCATCCTGCATCGTCTGTCATTTCAGTGACAAGAGCAACGTGTTACATGGTGTCAGTAGAACACCTTCAATGAATGGCGTATTTTAAAACTTTGTTCATATATAAGGCGCATCGCATTATAAGACGCATATGATAGACGCTACAGTACAGGCTGGGGTTACTTTATGCATCCATTAGAAGGAGCTGCGCTAAAGGAAATGTCAGCAAAACAGTCGGATAGGTCAGTCAAACTTTATTAATAGATTACAAACCAGCTTTCTGACAACTCCGTTCACTTCCAAAACGAATAAACAGTCTTCTTTACTTGGCGCAGGTCATCTTGTTGCTTCCTCCACTTCCGCACCATTGATTTGTTAATGTTAAATTCTCGCTGCTGCTCTATCCCCGTGTTCTACTGCGTGAATGATCGCCTTGAGTTTAAACTGCTCAATCCCCGGCTGGCCACGGCCGGCGACGGGCGCTGCCACGCTCACTTTGGCGCTGCTCGGTCGCCACCGCCTCGCGCAGTCATATATCCCAGCATGAACCGCGCGCTTGAAGTTGGCGGCTGCTTACCGTTGTTGCGAGACCTGTTGTGCCTCAATATTGGTCCATATATAAGGGGCACCGGACTATAAGGCGCACTGTCAGCTTTTGAGAAAATTTTAGGTTTTTAGTTGCGCCTTATAGTGCGGAAAACGAGGTAAACCACACTGGGAAAATTAGCCCTCGCCAGCAGTCGTGCGACCAAATAGTAGCACCTGGGTGTCCATTACTAACTGAGGTATGTGCTCTACACAGTGCTCTCCAGTTGATCATGGCATCATCTTTCCAGGTGGTGAGATTGAGTTTGCTGTTCACATTTTTCATTTTCACCCTGTCTGCTCAGGTTTCAGGTGGGAGGGGTGGTTAGTTTTAAAGGCGCCGCGTGGGTCAGATGATGTGCGATAGGCAGCTGGCAGCTGTGTGACAGGCTCCTGTAACAGAATCACAGTGCCTCCGATGTGGCTCTTCCTGCAGCAGTGCAGGAAATCAAATCGTATAAAATGTTCTGTTCACAGTTTATGATTATGTCCTCGAGTGCAGCCTGAATGAAACTGAGCAGTCAGGACAGCACAAAGCCCAACTGCGTTACTATAAAATATAACTGAGTGCCTGCAGATTATACGTCGTTTAAGCTTTAACACTGGCAAAAAAGTATTGTTTCTACAATCAAATGTAAAATGTCTTTGCCCATATTGTCACCTGTTCAATCTATGGAACGCATTAATCCTGCTCTGCTGAGGTTTGCCTCCTGCTGGATTTTCACACTCTGTGCTGTTCAGCTGTGCCCTCAAGCAACATAAACAACTCCGTATAATGAGATTTGAATTTGTTTTGTGGAGAAACATGCTGACCAATGATTTGATAAAGCAGAAATTGTATCAGAAGCAGAGACTGAACACCTGGGGAAAAAAATTGTTTTTTTTTCTGTAATGCTCCAATTTTTGTTAAATCGCCAAGAAAAACATCAGAAGTCCCATCTAATTTAAACATTTTTCAAGAGAAGTTATTCATTAGGTACATAAAATAAATAACCTTGTTTTTCCTTTAATCAATTTTGTTAAACAGGAAACCAGAGATGAAACTCTGTGGTCGCTCAATTTTCAGAGTGTGTCTGCAACCATGAAACAAAGTGAGCCTCTTACAAACTGCTTCAAACACAATGGTGATTTTCCATCTCAGTTTATCTCCTCCTTCCATTTACAAAATACATGACTCACCCCCCCCACCCCCACCCCCACCCCACCCCCCAACAGGTAATGGTGCAAACAAAATGTGGTCCAGCTGCACACAGAAAACAGACAGGCGTGTTTGACCACATCCCTCCTTCTTTAATGAGTGGTTTGCCAAAAGTCTCATGAACAGCAGAGCCTCTGTTGTCTTTCAATGAAACCTCCTTCATTGAGACCAGTTATGTTTGAAGCGGTGAAACTGTTGTTGTTTTCTTGTTTGTTTTCCACAAAGGCTTCTTGCTAATAGAGTAAGATACCGATTAATTTATAATGTTGCTGCTGCCTGGCTCAGTGCTGCACTGACGAGGTTACTGTAGTTTAACACTGAGCTTTTTTCAATGACTGAGCAATATTTTTTTTTAACTCAGCTCAGTGAACACGTCTCTGGAGAGGACGATGCTATGTGATCTTTTCTCATTTGAATATGAACATGACTCATTGCTTGGTTCCTCATCCATGGAGTGCAGGCGCTCACATGAGGCTAATGTGTTTTACAAGATGTGAGGGGTGTTTCTGTAAGCATGCACCAGTGAGTGGGCTTTTTTTCCGCCCTCATAAAATGAACTGTTTAATTGAGAAGCTTGGCGAGGAGCATTGCGCAACACTGCTTTCCTTTCCGCCCGTCAAAAGATGCAGATCTGGCCTTTGAAGGCCATGAAGGCACCGCAGACTCTTGTAACAGCTGAGTCGTCTTTGATTTGGGACTTGGCGGGTGGAGCGCATCGGACTGTGGAAGCTGTCTTGTATAAAGTGTGGCACACTGCAACTCGCTGGTCACACATCCCCAAATGGCGAAAGAATCTGACAAAACTTCACTGGAGCATGTCCTCACTCCCAGACATTGTGGACGGCGGCGTTAGTTCAACAGAACTGACTGCTGCGCAGGGCTACTTCAGGGTTACTGAAATTCATCCCTCAAAGGCCTCGACGGTGTAAAGTCTAATTTAGTGAGTCTGTAAGGGATACAGGAAGAGGCTTTATGCGTCTTGCACATTGTCAGCTTGCAGCTATGTTCCTTGTGATTGGGCTGACACTGAACAAGAACAAACAGTATCACCAGGCCGGCATCAGCCGTGTTGAGCACGGTTGTGTTGCTCCCAGCTGTTCCAAGGAGAAACACAATCAGACAATAAAGAACAACCTGAAGTGAGTCGCTCTGAAGCGTCACACTGCTCCGAAATTCGGAGCGTCATAACACAACAGCATAGCCACACGTTACTGCTACTGAGACAGTGATCAGAAACAGGGTCAGATGTAGGCATGGGCACAGAGGGGCAATGCCCCCCCAAATGCCGTGACTGCCCCCCCAAAATCTTCCGACTGTGCAAGCGGCATGACCACACTTGCCCCCCCTGATATTCTACCTGCACCCCCTAGTGGGGCTGTCTAAATCCGGCCCTGATCAGAAACCTGAGCCGTATTATCTGTTACAGAGCTCAGTCCACCTGCAGCGTGCAGACTCCTTGTCATGCATCACAGATCCTCCTTTATGCCCATCAGAATGTCTCATGTGAGTCAGCTGCCAGTTGCTGCAGTGTAAGCATATGGCTTCCTCGTTCCTGGCTGACCTCTGCACTTATGGCCGACAACTTTCACGTGATGCTGGTAACAGACCGTCTTCGGCAGGGCCCCTCCTGCTGAATGTTGACCCCTCAGTCACCGTCTTGTCTCGGCGTGAGTGCCGACCACGGACTCACCCCGTCTGGCCTCTCTGTCCAGGCTTGCCAACTGTCAGCTGAAAGCTGGGGTTGCCTTCCTCCATATTGCATAAGTTGCAGCGAATGAGTGCAGCGCACCATCTGTGCCGCCTGCCCATCCAATCTAAACAGTGATTCCCGCGTGTCGAGATCCTGCCCGGTCATAGCACACTGCTGCTCACCACTGACCTTTGAACCCTCCTCCTGGAGAACAAACACAAAATGCCTGCAGTCTACGTCGCTGTGGTTGTAATGCTTGGCTTCTCAAGATACGTTGTATGGTTTTCTCAGAGCAACAGAGCGACTCGTGTTGCCACGGCGATCCTGTCATTATTTCCTGTTGGAAATAATGTTTTAAAGCAAGAAAGACCATGGTCCGTTTCGTAGACCATGAAGAAACCTGCAACAGAACAATCAATAGATGCGAATCAGTCCTAAAGTTTTCCATCCTGGCCTGTTTTTGCATGTTTCCTGCAGAATACTACTGGCTGAAGGCTCAAAGTAGAGGTGTTTGATGTCTGATGCACCAGTGTATATTTAGAATGACCATTTGTTTAGTTGTTTATCATGCTGCTCTGAGGTGTTTTGAAGTGTGCACGTGGGTAAACCTTCCTATGGTGTTAGGGTCCCTGCGGACCCGTTTTGAGTTTTAGCATGCATAAAAGTACTTCATACATTTGTT
>JASSRZ010000053.1:17117440-17146518 GCA_032164315.1 Malacoctenus gilli | reverse complement strand
AATTGCATTGTAAATTTTAGTCGCATGAATATCATTGTGCTGCCCGATTTTTCGGCGCGCGATAAGTCCGTCCCACACAGACGGACTTGTCCCAAATTCGGCACGCAGGTGCGGCTCAATTGGGTGATGTGTGCTCGGAGGTTTCGTGCACGTAAGTCGTGGCGTTACCGGGGAAACGGCGAAAAACTCGGGCGCTTTTTCCCCATTGAAATGAATGGGGAAGCTGACAAACAGGCCACAAACCCAGCGCACTTCGAGGGTTAATCGCTCAGCCTCACGACCTCGCACAAACACCGTTCGACGATCGACACGGTCACAAGACATGCACCTCTCACATATTGGAGCCCCAAGTCCACCTGTCGCACGGTTCGGCCACGACGGGCACCAACTGGCCCCCCTTCAAAATTTCTTCAGAAATTTTGTGAGTCTAGTTGTATTTTGTTGTGTTTATGGCTGCAGCCAAATCACCTAAAGTGAAGCATAATGAGAGACAGACTTAATGCTCTTAATTTGAAACAAAGAATAAAATCCAAACTTTTTATCATTGCTTTGTTGTTTAATAATAAATATCTATCTTCCAGCACCAAAAAAAACCCCACAAATAGGATGACGAAGCCCTCCTTCCCATCTAACTGCTGTGTCTTTGTATTGTTTTTTGGTGCTAACATAAATGAAAGGCAAACACAGTTGCTCCAAATGAGTGTTCGCGCCATACTCCGGACATCCATCCTTCTTTTGTGCTTGCAGTTAAGAGACTCCACAGTCACAATTTAGCTGGATCTGTTTGTCTCTATTGTGTGTTTTTTTTATTGTCAAGCAACAGCCATTGAGCAGGAGAGGCTCACTTTTGTGGCAACAGTGCATCAACTCTGGGTCTATGTTTGTCTTTCGTGGCTTCACTTTGATAGATGTAAAATTTGTGCATCTGCCCCTAATTTCTCCGTTTTCATGCTGGAGATTGCTGCTCTTAGTTTCATAACTCTGAAGAGCTGACATGCGCCATCATCCGTCTCTGATGGCTCCCTTTGTTCTGTTTCCAAACTTCGTCCCTGACGTTGAAGTTTGATGCTTTGTTACTTTAGTAGTTTTTCCTCTGTTTCTTCTTTGACACTTTAAATCTTGTTGCTGGTTTTCCTGAGATTGCTTCATTGTTACTTGAGGAAAAAAAACAACATTTTTTGCTGCTGCGTTAAAAACCTGACCTGAACTTTGGAAATCTTCTGCTTAGTATCCCAACATCAAGTTAATCACGTCATCAGTTGGGTTGGATTCAGTATGCTCTCCTGCTAATTGGCGATAAACAGGAAACATGTAGATTAGATTAGATTCATAAATTATTCTGTTCTTTTGTACTTTCCTTCTGTTGTCAAACTGATTTCTGTTCCCTGAATCAAAATAGTGAAGTCCTGACAAAACGCTCTCTGTGAGTTCTTTCTGTCACAATGTGTTGACCTGTGACTCTTCAATACTACCAAGTTCACATCATTAATTGTCCTGAGCCAGTTAACTTCCAATCATTCAAAAGGCTGACAAACATCAGACAGCAAAAGTCTGCAGCTCTCAAATACTGAGACCCACACAAAAGCTCAAACTCCTGTCACACGTCTTTGAATCAAGCCAGGTAGTATTTGTTCTGTTAAACCCACACATTTCAAAATTACAAGAGAAAATATAGAATTGAGGACAATACAGCAGGGTCAGATAAGGACTCGGTTTCGGGACCAAAGAAACCCCTTGATGCAGTCGGTGAGTAAACGTGACCCGATGCAGACGGAAAAGAAGATTTTAACGTTTCACCAAGTAGCTTCAAGTAAAAATGTAGAGCTTTCTCCCAGATCACAGTTGTTTTTTTCTCTTGGCAGTGTGAGCAGCCATGGTTCATTACGCAGAGCTAGAAAGAGAGGATGTAACAGTCAACACAATGATCTGCTGGAACCCATCAGGGACCTTCCCCAACTCAAACGAATCACTGTATATGCTGGCAGCACACAAACTGCTGACTGACTCACTGCTGCTAAAGCTGAGGTGTGACAAGGCTGTGAAAGCGCCACTGGCGTCTCCCTCTGACATTAGCATATTCCGGCACCAGGGTGGATTCTGTACGACACAACTGAACGCACACAAGCTGCAACACAACCTCAGGCTTTGTGCTAACTTCCATATGGAGGCTGAGGACTGCGCACTGGCCCATGAATGAAATATTAAAGAGGGAAACAAGGGCCATAGAAAACCCGAAACCCGGCTTTGGCAAATAGTCACAGTTACAGTATCGGTGCGTCACACAAAAAATGAGATCACGGTGATGAATGACAGGAAAGCACATGCCAGGCATTTCTTGGTTAGTGATCAGAAACTATCTTCCTTACATGAGCTTACAGTGTGAAAAATCAGCCGCCTGGATAATTTTCCGTATCAAGCTGAAGACTCTCCTGGCTTAAACTGACCTCCTTAATCACTGACCAGTTCGGCTGACACATTTTATTTGTTAATCCAAGGTGGGAAAGATTGATTGCTTGGGTAAGATTTACATTTTTCATTCATTCCAGAGATACAGCCTTAGATATTGCCACTTTACGTGCCCAAAAAAAGAACATAGGTTCACAAAGCTGGAGCCTGAAGAACCATTGTTTTGGAAATATATTTTTCTAAAGAACCTTCATAAACTTTAGCTCATTTAAGTTCCCATCCACTGCTGCTAAAGTGTAGGAAAGCTGTCGCCTAATCGACGAGTTTCCTGCTTTTCTATAATGTTCAAAATGTGAATTATGACTGAGGGAGACATTCTGTTGAACTGCAGCACTATGAAGAAGTTCACCAAAATCTGCATACCTGCAGCTACATTAAAATTCTGCACTCGCTATATCGACAGCAGTTTCCCGGGAGACTGAAAGCAGCACAGAGGGGGGGCTACAATAGTCTGAGGAAATGTTTTACAGTCAAGTCTTGTGATCCCCCTGTATGTTCAATAGGGCTTCTGGCCATGATATAGCTCTGCACCGTTCTGATGACAATAAGTTTAAATGAGGTTGGTGAAGGGACACAGCTGAAACATATGGGGCAGGGATAACGAATGACAAAAGTATGCCATTTTTTGTCATAACTGGCAGAGATTTATTGCCGCTTTGAGATGAATAAGGTCACTGCGCTCCTTCGAGGTTCTGGCAGCGTAGAGAGCAATTTGCAGATGAACCGATGTATCACAGCAGCTTTAAGATCCCCAACATAGAGTCCTGGTACGACATGGATTCCAGCCTGTGAGCCACTAATTAGGAGATGAGATTACATTTTTAAACTGTTATGCTTCATGTACATGTTTCGTCTATTTCTCTTGGCACCTACTTTACATAAGTAGTATGTGGTGGTATGATGTTTAACAGATAATGCTGTGTGTCACATTTGGGCATGTGGGTTTACTGGGATGGTCCATGAAGACAAATAAAAGCATTGCCGTTTCTGCAAAAAGTGTCCTGCAAAGCGTGTGCAGTCGCATAAATATTAATGGCATGAGATGTTTTTCAGTTTTCTCATTTTCTGCACCTTCGCCTAATTCTGCCTCTCTGGACTGACTTGCATTATGCTATCAGAAATTATTTCTGGACATCGGGGACTGCGTGAACAGTGACGGATTAATTTGCATGTTTAAAGCATAATTTTCTCCGTAGGAAGAGGAGTGGTAACAAGTTCACATAGAATAGTGACAAGTAAATCGTCACGCCTGTAGATTACGCGGGCAGAGTTAAGGCAGAAAATAAACAGCTTGAACATGAAGAGGAACTGGTGAGGAACAGTATCTGTCCACAGGTTGAGGCTCAATCAAACGGAGTTTGAAACCATCCTTGATTTTAGAGCCAAAAACAACAACATACATTCTGAGCATGTTCACATTTATTGGATTATGGAGCAAGAACAACTTGAAATCTCTTGAGAATATCTCAAATCAATTCTGCCACAGTGAATCTTCCATGATTTGGTCGGTAGAAGCCCAGAGCTCCAAAGAGATTTCACAGCCTTCAGCAAAACGGTCTTCTGCTCTTCTCCTTCACTGAAGCTTCTTTGATTTCCCCTTGCAATTAGGCTGCTTAGTTTTATCACTGCAGTTTCTAAACAACCTTTGCACCTTTAAAGAAGCAACATCACGTTTTCGCTCTTGAAAAGGAAGAAAAAAAACCTGACTCAGGTTTTAGGATACTGTTGATGCTGGTTCAGGTTAAAGGACAGAAACAGCTAAAAGTTTGGTTTGCTGTGTTGGCATGTGTGTCACACGATGAATTGGACTCTTCAATAAAAAGATACTCTGTATGCTGCATATACAATGAGAATAAAACATTGTTCTTTATCACAATCACCGTTTAATCCACCTCTAGAGTTTGCTCAGAACCTGCGCCTTGTGGCCTCTAATTAATGGTGTGGCCTCTGTCGGAGGAGCCTCTTGGACTTTATATTTCTGGCTTTATTCACCAAACACTGTTTGTTGATTCCTGCCTCAAGGTCATCATACAGATCCTCATCGCTGATACTTTTTTGTTATGCATTCATGCTGCATGGTTTACTGACAAATGAGGACACTGATTAGGCACATACACACATGCACGCGAACACACAGGCACGCACGCGCACACACACACACACAGACGGGGCTCCGGTGCACAGCTGTCACGATGCTGATGCTGGGATCCAGATAATCCCGCTGTTGTTAAGGTATCTGCAGAGAGTCTTTGATGTGGTCAAGTCGACACGGGCTGTCTCAGCGCTAACATCCTCCTCTGATACTCATTTGAATGAACCAAATCATGTCAAAGAAAGACGCTGAACTCTGACATTATTGGTGTTTCCCTGTCTCCTTTCTGCCACCTTCAAGTGTGGGCGCATGAGTCACAATGGCCTTTTGTTTTAGCAGTGTCCTTTGTTGCCTCACTGTAAATGCACATGAATAATACATGGAAAGGTCAAGGTCTTCTATCAATTTTATTTAAAGGATTTACTGAAGTGTCTGGGTCCTTACCCAAGGGCAGGACATTGGGCGCTTCCTTTCAGTGCATACTGATTACCAACAACACATACAGACAGACCGCAAACAAACTCAGCGACATGAGATGATGAAGGCGGGGTTAACCCCGCATCTGGTGGCTCCTCACATGTCACTCCAGAGAAAAAAAGATGCTGCAGGCTGTGGCTCCTCAGTCCTGAGGCTGTACAATAGAATGGTATTCCAATACTTCATTGTCAGAGCAGTGGGGGTATCTACTGGGGGTATATGTTGTAAAAAGTGGGGGGGGGGGGGGGGGATGAACTGGGAGGGGACCAAACCTGAGACCTCCAGGTCTGAATAGGCTGTATTTCCCCTGACATGCCTGAAGAGGAGCACTCGCCATGGAACATCTTCAGGACGGCTCACCGAGGTTGTTTCATGGTAATCCTGGATCAGGTGCAGCTTCTAGCTGCATCAGTGTTTGACAGTGGGTTGAGTTCTTGCTTACAGAGTCTGTTTATCAAAATAATTCCTCTGTGTTTGGTTCACCGCTCTGAACTATCTGACATTATAGAGCGATAACTGGGAACGTCTCACCGCCCAAAGTGGGTCAGGTTGTTTTAACAAGTGACTGAGTGAGCTGTTGAGAATGATGCAGGAGCAGAATGTTTCCACAGATAAAGCGTTGCCGCATTTGTTCTTGTGATGATCAGCTCCTTATTTGAAATTCACTGAATATGGCCCAATAACTAACTGAGAATCAGCCAAGGATTGAAATACCACGGCCACAAAAACAATGAATATGGACAACAGAGGGAAAATGGGTCCTTTAAAGCCACCCAGCAGCTCACTGCTCAGTGAATTCATCATATTTTTTACTGGACTTATGAGAGCTATATGGCCCTCTTTGTGTGTCACTATCTGTTTAGAGGCACATCTCACAGCCAAAAACACCCCCACTAGCACTCGGTGTAGTTGACGGTGACTTGAACAAACAACATACAGTATCTCCAAGCAAACTGACCGCCACTGTTTTCTTAACCTTTCTTTTTTTATAGGCTCAGCATGAAATGCTGGCAGAAGATTCACGTCGGCATGAGACCAGCAATTCCTGTTGACCACATGACAGGAGCCGTGGCCACATCGCAAAGCCGCATCTCAGATGTGTTTGGGAACTTTTGGTGACGCTAAAGTTTATATGTGGAATTCAAACCACCATGAGAATTGGTACAACATACGGAGTAATTTTAAACAGGAACAGACTGGTACAGTTATAGAGAGAGACAGGGAGAGAGAGAGAGAGAGAGAGAGACAGAGAGAGAGAGAGAGAGACAGAGAGAGAGAGAGAGAGAGAGAGAGAAAGAGAGAGAGAGAGACAGAGAGAGAGAGAGAGGCGGGGGGGATCTAACAGCTAACAGCTAAATTCTAAGAGCCTTATAACAGAACACGGTAAAGATCTGGTCACATTGTCAAAGTGAGATGCTAAGTCCCCTTCATACAATGTAGTATTTAGTGTAACACTCACGACTTTGCTGTACATTTTAACCAAGTTTTTGTTTGCCACAGTAATCCTGCTGGTCAGGATCGAAGGAGGGAAACTTTCCTCCAGCTATTATTTTTTTGTCACGATCACTCAGCAAGTTTTGTGCCCAAAGTCAAAGAAACCTCAATCATGGCTATGTATGACTGCGGGTCAAATCCCAATACAGGGCTGGACTCAGTGTGAAACGCTGCAGGCTTGTCTGTTTCAGGTGTTTACACTCTAGAGGAGTGAAAAAAAATGGTGCAAGCGAAGCATCGGGGAGCAGTTTGGGAAGAAAACTAAAGAGCAGCAAATGATCAACATCTTGTCCCTGAAAGAGAACAAATATAACAAATATTTTTTTAAATTGCTGCTTGCATTTCTGTTTATAAAATTACATTCAATGTGGAAAAAAGTAACAATTTTGAATTACTCTTATAAAACGTTACATGAAACAATCATTTTCATGCAGATTTACCTTTGCTGTACAATTGAGAAAAACATCTGCGCTCTTCTGTTGAACACTCGAATTTGAAACCCAAAGGTCGATCTGAAATAATGAGACCCTCTCTTACTCGCCACTTGAGGGAAAATCAGATTTGAATCAGAGTAAGCACCACTCAGCATGTACCGAATGTACCGCGGATAAAGTGAGCAGAAAGGGCACACGAATGCTTTGAAATAAGCAAGCCCCTCTAAACAATCCTGCTAAATTATAGATGAGCTGGGCATGCCAGAGTGCAAGTTCTCGTACTATGAAGGAGAATTTAAGCAACTCCGATGGATGTGCTGAGAGAGGGAGGTAGAGGAAGAGTTCTGCTCTTGGAAACGAAGCTCTATATCGCAGCGGAAAGAGGTGGTTTCTGAATGAATATTTCATCCGCTGCCTCCATCTTCACTTGCTATCTTCCTCCAGCACTTGCTGTTCTCTGCTCCGACGTGGCGCCTGCTCACGTGGAGACCCTCCGTGGCCTTGGCCACAGCCTCAATCTCAGCCCCTCGCTCCTTGCGAGGCCAATGGCGGATCACGCCTGCTCTGTTGTCACTGAGGCCCTGTGCTGACAGGCCGTCCCGCTGAATGGAAGATTTAGAATGGTGGGGACTTTATTCCCTCCATGCAGTCTCCTAGTGTCTTATTAACCGCACTACCACACTCCATGTCCTCTTTATCTCCTGAACCTCTTAACCAGGCTCTCTCCCCTTGCTGCTCTTCTCTTGTGCCGTTCCAGCTGTGTGATTTCTCATAAAGACAAAGTCCATCTACACTTCACTTGATCCGTCTTCATTTCTTTGGGCTCCACTCCTTTTTTTTTTCCATTTCTTCCACTCCATATGGCGCCCTACCTCCCACACCAGCCACCCACGCTCAGGCGATCCTGCCTTCTCCAAATGCTTCAAATTTTACCAGCTGCTGCCACACAGCGTGAGTATCACACTCCTGCTGACACGAGGGCGCCGTCAATTAGAGGGGTGCTGTAATGTAAAACTTGGGGTTGCGGTCAACAGGAGGGTAAGCACCCTTTCAATCAGAACACAATCAAGGGTGACAGCTAATTCAGCGATGACTATGACAGCTAATCCCTGTCACGCCATTACCGCAATGCCAATTTAACGGCAATGATGGAATTTACTTCCCACATATATGCAAGCTTCCCAATTCAAATTGCCACATTATTCCATATGCTAGAAAAAAATCGTGTGTGTCCATGTGTGCGTGCGTGCGTGCGTGCGTGCGTGCGTGCGTGCGTGCGTGTGTGTTTGTCTTTTCCCTTCAAGCGATCACTTCCGACGAGGACACGCTGGCAGGTGTAACGAGCAGCTCGCTTTTCCTCCGAGTGTTTTCCGTCTCTCGCCCGTCACCGACAGCGCCCGGGTCACCTGCCACGCTCTGGGGGACCGCTCATCGCTCTGACAGGGAGGAAATGTCTCGCAAAAGGAGACGTTTCCAGAGACGTTGCCGGACTGAAAGCAACGTCGCCACGCTACTGCCACGCTGCTCTTCACACCCGTGCCAGCGGCGTGACGGATGAGGTGAGCGCCTGGCTGCAAGAGTGCTGCATCAAGTTCCTGCACATAAAAATGCATGAGGATCTGCAGCAGGGTGGAGGGGAGCACGCGGGCCGCTTGATCTCTAAACAAAAGTGAGAAGTGGTGGTGATAAATGAAAGATTTTTCAGCTTCGCAAATTGACCGTTATGAAACAAAAAACACAGCGCATTCTGGCCAGGGAGCAACATACAAAACCCTATGAAATGCAAACATACAGAGAGTGCTCTCGGTCGCATGAATAATGAATGTTGGCTCATGCAGCTCTGAAAATAGACCACTGTCAACATGGACGCTTGGCATGATAGTCGGCGGATATTGAATATTGGATCGCTTCTCTCCTTCCTGTAATCAATAGCTGGCATGGCCATCATTTGCTCGCCCGCAGATTCATGACACATCACGTTGAAACAAATTCAAGGTTAAACAGAAGCTACAGGGCTTCCCTAAGCTTTGGCGTGCCGAGAGGCAAAAGTACAAACAGGTGAACAGAAAGAAACGGAGAAACTAACTCTGTTAAGAAGGAAACAGGAAGAACAGGTGACGTCCAGGGTGCGTGGAAAAATACACTGACAACAAGTTGGGGGAAGAATATTTTTCTTAGATCTTAGCTTCTTAGCGAGGATTAAAAATAGGAACAGAGGGAATGAAAAGTACAGAACAGATTTGTTTATTCAGTGTCCCTGATCCACTGCAGCTCATATTCACAATTAGAAAATGTTGCCGAGAGGAGAAATGAGAAGCAAACACAGGTTTCAGGATTGAGGAGGCCCACAGAGCTTCCTTCTGTTTCAGTGACATTATTTCACTTTAATGAAGCGAGCAGTGAGACGACAACGCATCCTGCAAAGTTGTTGAGTTTCCTGTAGTGTCCTGTCTAGGGACTTGCTACCTGTTTCATGCAGAGAGTCAGAGAGGAAAAGAAGAGGAAGTCCTTGTCTGAAACAGGCAGTGAAGACCCCAGGGGTAGCTTCCTCATGTACATCCTCGCGCTGGATGGAAAGTGATCAACTCTGAAAATGTTTCTCCTCCTGAAAAGCGTATTCTGTATTATTCATGTTTGCCCACAACTCTTAACTGCCGTCTGTCTGCATAAAACCACCTCAGTGAAT
Source organism: Malacoctenus gilli (assembly GCA_032164315.1). NCBI lineage: Eukaryota > Metazoa > Chordata > Actinopteri > Blenniiformes > Labrisomidae > Malacoctenus > Malacoctenus gilli. The sequence goes on along the minus strand of JASSRZ010000053.1, from coordinate 17,136,869 downwards.
GTCAGACAATCCAGTGGCGTTCATGGTCGCAGAGATAAGGTGAGCAGCCATTTAAAAGTGCTGAGCTGCCGAGTTTTGGAGCTCTTTCCTCCCTCTGTTCCCCGCTCGTGGGGCTAATCTTTTCCAGCAAGACGAACAAGCACATGTCACAGCGAAAGCTACACCCAAAGCTGCTGCTGATTTGGTGAAGAATATCGCAAGCATGAACAGCCTCCTTGGTATGGGAGCGCAATCCGAGTTAACATGATAATAAAGGCTCTCACCAGCGGCTCAATACAAAACAAGATAATAACAGAGTGAGGATCAGCGACGTGCCAACACCTGTTAGTCATCTCATTAAAAAAGATTGGTTGGTCCTGTAATTTAGTTTCAGTGCCAGAGAAACACTTGAAATGTCTTCACTTCTGTTCTTGTATTGATTTTTGGGGAAACACAAGGAGCGAATTCCAAAGTCTTTGTTCATCCAAACTCGACATGCCTCTGGGATGCGGAGCATCGAGTAAATTGATCTACAGACTCCCAACTTCTGGGTCCTGAGCTGTAATCTGCTGCACAGGGGAAAAAAAGGTCCCTGCACAGATTTCGCCCTCCTCCTCTCGGAGTGCCAGACATCTTGGTCGCTGGAGCTCCGGCCTGAGAAGATGCTAAAAATATTCAGGGCCAGTGTCTGAATCCTGTTTTAAATTAATTCAGTCCCACAGAGTTCTTAGGCGTGCAGCACTCTGCCAAAGACTCTTTGCCAACTGGGCCTCGTAAAATGGTAATGAGAACGCTACTAGCTGCTGACAATGAAATAGACTCAGCTAACACAGATGCACTGGCAGCAGATGGAGATTGACTGCTTACTTCACAGGTTTGGAAATACATTTATGATGGCTTGACTTTGTCTCACCGGCTCAGTGTCAACGATTTAGAAAAAAACCCCACATTGACTAGGAGCAGGTTTGACGCTCTGATATCGCGCACCGACTTCTAGGGAAAAGAAATCGTCCTACTTCTCCTGTCATCACTCCTGAAAATGGTTCATATTTGACAGCTGCAAATTAAAAGTGGAGAATTAATTTGGCATGACGTCTATTTGGCAACAATGCTTCAAAAGTTGAAAAAAAAAGAAAAAAAACTCAAGGAAAAGTGCTCCGCTGTCTCCAGTGAGAGCGCCAAAGTGCGCTGGCTGCTATTTCTGTAACCTGGCTGCTCTTTGCTGCAGTCTCCAGTGACTAGCAAGCATCTATTGTTAACACTTTGAGTCCTGTGTAAGACTTGAACTCTCCAGGGACTCGCTCAGGTTTTAATATTTCACTGCCTGTACAAAGGATGAAACTTAAAAGACCATCAAGCTGACGGAGAGAGCGTATTGAAGGGGTCAGCTGACAGAACAGATGGAGGGAGACCAAACGCAGATCCAGACCTGCTCCATCTAACGAGAGGACAGTATGGAAATGGGACTTCGCCGCTTGTGCAGCTTCATGCAAAGATTTCAGCGCGCGCTGCAGTATGACCGGAAGGTTACTGTTTCGGGGAGCAGAGCCGGCCTCCGCGGCCGGTCAGACAAAGCCCCTGCGATCACTGAGGGTAAAACCAGCATTACTAATAAACTATAGGAGCACCTGAACAGTAAATTCATCACTCAACGCGATAAAGACATCTACACGCCACGCAGCCTCTCTCCGCCCAGCAGAACTGAGCATCTCTCTTTTCATCTCCGTCTCTGCTCAGCATCTCAAAGTTTGCTGCCAAAGCAGTAAAAGAAAAAAAATAACGCACAAAATAGAAAACGCTTCATCTTCAAAGGTTGGCAAACAGGAAAAACTGAAGAGGTCTGAACAGGAAAAAGAGCACACACTGAACTGTTGTTCTTCCCCTCATGTGTCACCTGTCAGCAAGTTCACCTCATGAATACTAAATCGAGAAGTTTTGAAGAAGACGACTTTTATGTCCACACATGAGATGCTTTAATATCGGACTTTAAAATAGAAAAATTTTTTGGGCCTGGAAAAGAGTTGAAATTCTCTCATTAAAGTAAAACAGTTAAACTCACTTCTGGTTTAAATAAAACTACAAAAAAAAAGTACGATCATTTGTTTTCTCTAATTTTATCGACTACTGACTCAGAGCGTGTTGGTTTTATAGGTTTTTGTATTTCTCAAAGTAATATTTCCATCCCCACTTTAATGACTACACAGATTGCAGCTCTTACATACTATCTAATTGTTTTCCTGTTTTGCTCGCTGACAGAATAATGTGAAAACACTGGCCTGTAATCCTAATAAACAACAAAAGTAGAGTTGATGTGAGGTTTTACCTTGTATAGTCTACTGTCATGCTATCAAACCACAGAATGCTGCAACGCTTCAGTGCAGCTTTTTTCTTTTTTCTTTTTAAAAGCAACGACAGTCTTTGAAGTCTGTTGGAAGCAGACCAGAGTTAATGAAGACAAATGAAGAGCCTCGCTGCTGCATCTCATTATTGGAAAGTCAGTGTTCTGTATGAATTTGCAGCTCTAGGCTTTCAGGTATCAGAGGGGGCGTCTGCGGGGGGCCTCTTCACGTCAGGAACGCTGAACTCAACTGTATTTTCAGTGCATCTGAGTGACAGAAAGACTTACAATCTTATCGGATGTAGAGTGTTTTGCAATCTTATGTAACAGATGTGCAATAATAGCAAAAACATTAAACACTTTGTTTTTGGGGGATTTATTGGAAGCTTTTAAGAAAAAACAGTAGAGCAGAAATAATTTCATTTCATTGTTTTCTGTTTTTTTGGATTTGACTTTACTCTATTATACTTACGGACAATTTTAATGGTTTGTGCAGCCCTGGTTAAATATGGATGGATGATGCAGACAAGTAAACAGTAGACGGGCGTTGGAAACGAAGCTTCTGATATAAATACCGAGGTATGCTGGTCAGCGTCAATAAATGTTCATTAAAGTGGGAACTCAGTCCGAGGCAGCACAATGGAGCCGCTAACAAGAGCTGAGACTGACCATAGAGAATTGCCAAATCCCTGTGAGCCTGTGACCTCCAGACAATATAAACTGCTAAATCAGTTTCAGCATGTTACTGCTGTTTGGTCTAACATGCAGCTCTGCTGTTCAGCCCCCCCCCCCCCCCACACACACACACACACACTCAGCTTCATTAGCTTTGCCACAGTCTGTGCGAGAGGGACCCTTCCCTGCGTGACCTTTAAAACTGTTGTATCAGCTCTCCCTATCCATAACATGCGCAGTGATTGACCTCAGTTCAAACTGGCTGTGATTGATGCTGAGCAGGCCATTCATAAGCATTAAATATTGGCATCTGGATGGCGCATGGGCGGGGGGGTTGAGATAAAACAGCATTTTTCATTCACTCCTCTCTCCGAGGTGGAAAGAGTCTGGGATGTTTACCTGAGCTTTTTTTTCCTCTCTTTTTTTGTAAGGGTGCACATCTGGCTCACTAAAAAATGTATGCACATGTCTGAAAACTGCAGGAACTACATTTCATTTGCTTGTGTTGCCTGTACTTGAGAGAATATTACGTGTTAAAAAAAACACTGTCCAACTCGAGGAGTGGGCGAAGGAGCCCACATTGACGCTAAAGCAAAAACCTGCTGCCTTACATTTTTACATTTATATAAACCTTTTTTGTTGTGTTTTTTTAAGTCATAATTAGAGTTGTGCTGCTTTATTTGGGTACAAATCCTTAAAATGTCTATTTGTGAGTTCAAGAATTTGTTAAAAGAACAATTCGGTGAAAGTTTCCCTGGATGTGTTTTCCACTGGGAAGTGCTCGTTCTCCGTCGTCTGCAGCACGTGAACTGAAATTGATGGACGTATTTTGGGCACGGCGATACTTTTAACCCCTGCGTTTATAATCCTATCAAAACATTTCGCATTGATGTGCGAACACAGAATCATTTACAAGCAGGGACTTTTATCTGGAGGTTTCTAATTGAAAAAAACCCCCACAGTAAACGAAATAAAATCAAAATTAAAAAGCAAAACCAAACTTTTCCAGAATTGGATTATCAAAACGGCATACAGCTGTTTCCAAACACATTCAGATGCCTAAATTTTGTGTGTATTTTTTTCTCTTTGTTTTTAAATTTGAATAGTTCATTCACAAAAGTATTCAAACATTTTATTTTGCCACTTTGTGAATGAAACCCTGTTTGGCAGCACATGTAGCCTTGAGACTTGATGCAACTGAATTTGGCCCGTTTCATCCTCCCAGATGCTCCGAAAAGCCTTCAGTCTAGATGAGAAACGTGCTGCGCGTGACCTTCCTTCTACTGGCCTCTCCAGCTGTTCAATGGGGTGGAAGTGTTGGTTTTGGCTGAGCCCTTCAAGGACAAGTGTGTGGCAGTCGGTGATGTGCTGTGTGCTGGCACGGTGAAACACCCCCACAGTGTGATGATTCCACCACCATGCCTCACTGTCAGGACAGCATTACCCACTGATCGACAGCAACTTGGAAAGAACAACATACCGAGCACAGATGGCATCCTGGCATGGGTGTTTAAGCTCAGTGTTCTTGAACGCTCCTTATCTTTTTACTTGCCATTGTGTTGGTCATACACACCACTGTCAATCTGGAAAATATCAACTATACAAATACCCAGAGGCTTCCATTTCTCAGGCTTCAAACACTTGTGACCAGTTGTATGAAAACAAATAAACATTCATGGAGACACTGCTCCAATAATGTGACATCACAGCTGGACTTGCATTTATTTACCCATGGAGCTGAACGAGGGCTGAAGGATGATGAAACCTGTCTCACTCTCCTCTCCGCCGTATAAAATCCAGACAATTTTGCACTAGACTTCCCCTGTTGATTACAGCCTGGAGCTCTTAGTACAGTCAAGCACCACCGCTGATTAGGAGAGTCCACCACTTTAACATCCGTCCATTCATTCTCCCAATTTACAGCTTCCTCCACAACAGACCACAGATCTTCACTGCCGCCACACATCCTGCATGGATAATGGCTAACGACAGTGATCACTTTCTAATCGACTCTTCAGACTGCTACTGCCGGTGCACAGATAAAGGACTTTAAATGGGGAAAGGGCTGGTTTTGGCAGCTGTGTGCCTTCTGCCGGCACAGTACTAAAAAGATCGCAATTGATGTGCGAACACAGAATCATTTATATTCATGAACATGCGTGAGAGCTATTTATTGTGGCGTAGCGATCTGTATGTTGTGCGTGGAGCATGTACAGACTTGCAAAAACAAACCCTTCCTTTGGCACCGTGAGCAGCACCAGTGATGGGAAGTGTCTGGCGTTTGTGAGACACGGCGCTTGGAGCTCTGCCCATTGGCTCGCTTGTTGACTCATCAGATCAGAGAAACTTTTTCCTGGTGCTCTCGGAGCTTTTTAAATGCACTTTTGGCAGCACTCAAAGGGGTTGTTATGTGGCTTTCACGATGGAGCGGCTTCTGTCTCGCCACCCCACCATGGGGGGAGGGAGCTCCTGGAGAGCTGCTGAGAAGAGCCACCCATGTCGCTGAGCATTTAGGTGACCATTGGATTTTTCATAATTTCCCTCATTATACCTCATGCGCCGCACTGTGCTATCGACTATAAATGTTCCAGAACTTGTTGTAGAAGTTGCAGGGATTGCTTCACTTGACAATTATTGAGGCCACCGCACCTCCCGGGAGCATTCGATGCTGTGGGGACAGGTTCACGGCCTGTCTCGATCAATGCTCATCACAGATATATTGTGATGGTCTTGTGAGAGTTTTTATTTTTTCTTCCCACTTCACCATTTAGTCCTCGTCTTGATCTGTGGGGCCCATTATAAGGTTCAGAACACAACTCTGGGTTCACTGAAACCGAAAAAAGATGCCTGTCAATAAGGGTCATTGAGTATCAATTCAGAGGATGAAAAAAGGGGAAAAAAATGACTCCTGAGGAAACGGTGTCTATTTGTTTAATATATTCTGGTTAACTAATTAAACTCTTGTGCATTTATCCAACAGTTTTGTGTGTAGCAGATTTCTCCCTTGTACACTTACGCGGCATAAAGCCTCGTACATATTTATAGCTCAAAAGTCAAGAAATCCTTTGAGCTTGCTGGAACCTCGAAATGATAAATAAAAAATTCTGCGCTTGTGTTTTTATCCCTTCAATTAATGCAACCAGTGAGAGAAACAACAACAACAAAAAAGAAAGAAACACTGAAGCCAGTTAAAAACGGTTACCTTAAAAAAAACAACACAAGCCCGTGGGGGGGGGGGGGGGCAGAGGCATCCTGGGAAGAAGAGTGGGAGAGGAGCCATAAAAGTTTCTTTTATGTCAGCTCAACTGGAGCCGCATAAATAATTTCAACCATTTTTCTTTCTCCTGCACGGTGTGAATCCACAGTTTTATAAATGATAACAAACGCACAACAGAAGTGGGTTAGCCGCTTGAAAAAAAAATCATCGTGTTTTTGTGCTGAGGAAGCTGCAGTCACTCATCTACCCTCCGACGTCTCTTATCCCCCTAAAACATCCACTTTCACTGCGAAAAACTGCAGCATCAAAATGTGACGAACACCTGTTTTCACACTCAAATCACGGTTTACCTTCCGTCCTCAAACATTTGGTTGAGCTGAGATGTGGTGCCGAAAACCTCCCATTACACCGCCCGTCGCCGACTTGTCCCGTCTTTACTCGTCACTGGAAACATTGGCAGCTGCCTAATCCGGTGGAGATAAGAGTGCGACTGCTATCAAACTGAGTGGAACTGTTCTCAAATTTGATATTTACCAGCTTTGCTTTTAAGTGATTGGAAAGCTCACACACAAAGGTTAGACTGATCATGGCTGTGTCGGGACGCTGGGGGGGAAATAAAGGGCTGAGGATTTCTGAAGCTCCCCCCAAAAAACACCTCGTAAAAAATGTAACATTCCGTGACTTTAGTGCTTCCTGTTGGCTGTAACATCACTGTTCATTGATTCTATGAAATAAAAATGATCTTGTACCTGCTTTTATACAGTAAATTGATACTGCAGAGACAGTGTATTGATTGTCTGATAGTCTCACGGGAGTACAGCTGCCGTTTAATTCACTGCAAATCAATCTGGAGTTCCAAGCACATGGGTGCAAACATCCACACGGTGGCTATAAAGACCCCTGGAATGATCAGGAATTGTTAACCAATTTCCAGGTTGGGACTGACATGCTGATTCTTGGATTCTAACCAACCTGGTATTGAAGAATAAGCTTCTTTCACAGGCACACACCATCGTCCGGACACACTCCACCGAGCTGGGTGTGAAGGTGCGCGTGATCCGCTGTCTTAATAGCAGCGGGGAGAAACATTCTTCTCCTGCTGCAATGGGCACCAGAAAGTTTACCCCCATTTCTCTGCTGCTGCCCGGTGCTGGTCCCTTTAGGGGGGTGCTTTCAGCAAAACAAACAACACCTCCACATTCGCTTGCAGTGCCAAAATGGCACTCCTGCCGTCTGCTGCTGTCGGAGTATGTTGCTGCGTCATTTGTGAAAGGAAAGGGGGTAAGCATGTACAGTTGGAGTGAGCCCCCTCGCTGCCTATTGGAAGGGGCACTGTGCTGTAAAAATAATCAAGCAACTATTCTGCATTAAACGCGATCTGGTTCCACACATGCATTATGCACATGGGGAGCACTTTGCCAAATCATGAGCAAAGGCATAATTTTTCATGCACATTGATAGACAAAAGCATGTTGCAGCTCTGCGAGTACAGTTTCTTTGGGGCCTTTAAGATCAATTATTCATCGGCTCTTTTATTATGGTTAAGCGTACAGTGTGCCGTTGGCACGAATGAGCACTTTTTTAGATCTGACACATCTGTTAAGAAACAACCTAACGGTCATCACGTTGGGTGAATTGGAACTCTGACGGTCTATTGAGCATCTTTTTGAACCTGATTTGTTTCAGATTGTCGTGTATCTTCTTTGGTTGATGCGTGAAGTGATGAAGAAAGTCTCTGCTGACACAGTCTTGTGGTTTCTTGAGTCTTTTATTACAAGTACAGTGACGAAGCGAGTTGTCCGGACCCAACTCGGAGAAAGAGATGCCAATGCCTTTCTAACTCTAAGTTTCATGATGTTTAGTTTATATAGGTAGCTGGCTCAGCCCCCTCCCTTCTCCAGGACAGTCTTTGAAAAGATCAATAGATGAAAGGGGACAGATCCATTTGCTCTTTGAAACAAAAGAAAGCCATCTCCTGTCAATCTAAAGGTTTATGACCTCCTGAGCTTCTTCCTCTAGGCTAAACTTCTGACCATCTGTCCTTAGACCAATAAAACAATTAACTCCAAATTTCAGTTAACCATTTGTGTCAACAATTCCTTTGAACAATTCCTGCTTTGAAGAAGGCCAGGAAGAGACACCACAAGATAAAACACATCAGGTTTCACCTTGACGCTTCCTCTTGGGGACTGTACTTTTGCTCAAATCTGCTGCCAGGAGACCACTGTAAACCTACTTTTCATGGCTGTTTAGGGGAACGGTGGCAACTTCTACATCATGGCAGTAGCATGTTGACCATACCAGCTGTCACTGAGTGTAAGACCCTCCAAGAACTGCACAACTCCCAGTTTTTTTTGAAGGCTGAAGATCAATATTGGTACGTTTATGCTTCCCTGATGGGGTGCAGGTTGTATCTGTTTTAATTAAAGACTATATGGGTGACAAATTGAGTGGGGCCCTGCTTTCGCGCGACAATGGACAGAAGTGATGGCGGTCTTCGGCCCTTCAGCTCCCACGTTGCTGATTAAGAAGGAGCCCTTTGTAAAGGCTGCCAAGGGAGGTCCAACAACACTTGGGGCCTTCCAGGAAGACAATTAGAGCCATCTTTCTCTCAGCGTTGCCGTGACAGTGGGCTGCAAACACATTGCGATACATAATGCAGCCCCTTAAACAACAGACGCTGCCCTTCACTGGTCCGTGGGGCATCTTCACAAAGCTGACTGCATGCCACACACTTGGCTTGCTCCTGAAGGTCTAATGAACTGAGCTAATCAGATCTGTTTGCGGTGGTGGGGGGGTGGGGGGAATTCATGGTATTTTGTGGCTCGGAGTCAGGCGAGCGGTGACATACGGTGCAGAAAACACTGTGATTACAGAGACTGTATAGAGGGTTCGACAGCAAACACACGGCAGCGCTGTGGTGGTGTGTGAGCGCTGGTGCTCATGTGTCAGAAGTGACAAGCAGCAGAGGAGCACACGAACAGAGAAATCATGGAAGCCCTATTGGGGATGACAGAGTGGAAGAGGATAAAGTCAAGAAAAATGCAAGACAGACACATCAGTGCGGGGAGAGGGATTAAAGAGAGGGGGGGGGGGGTAAACAAGTGAGTGATGGGGAGATAAATAGAGAAAGACAGAGGGAATAAGTGAGAGTGCGACTGCCTACCAAAGAGAGGATGTGTGTATGTGTTCAGAGCAGCTTGTTATGCTCAGCAACTTGGTCTCAGCCTCCAAGGGGCAGTTTCAGCTTCTCACACATGTCCATAAATATTTCTGCAGGACTGTGTGTGTGCAGCACCTAGGCTTCATCCCTGGGGGGGGGGGGGGGGGGGAAAAAAGTCCCCCCAAACGTCCCCCCGTCACCTCTGACTGCACAAATTAGTTGACTCAGATGAAAGAAGCCTATAGAGACACAGCACACTGCAATTTATTCATGTGCCCCAGATAATGATGCGAGAGATAATGCAGGGGGAGAAAAAAAGCCTCGAATGACACTCTTTCTAGATTTTATTAAAAATATCACTGTTTTTCTTTCGGTCCAAAAAACCCTTAAATACGTTGAAACAGCATTTGCCTGTAATATAGGGTAAAAATGTACATGGTTCATTGTGCACACCAGTGTCAGTGAACAAGTCTATGGAGGATTTAACAGTGAGCTTTCAACAACAGCGATGTGGGATCACAGACGTCGCTGACATCTGCTTTTGTAGCGTCGCTGTCTGACGGTGCTTTGGTGTTTTTTGTTGTTATTTTTTTCCCTCTGCACAGCAACATGACAGGAGAGACAAGTCGTCCTGACCCCGACAACTTTTGGCATCATGAATGCAGGAAACGCTTCTGATGATGATGTTGCACAAAGAGTTCAATTTTCACTTCAATTTGAAAAACAATTAGGTGCGACTTTTGAAATGCTGCAGATGAAAATGTGTTAAATCACCCAACATGTGTGGAATTTTTTACTCTGCTTGTATGTCACCAGGATTACCATGAGAATATCGATCATTTCTGAGATGAATCATTCCTCAATAAACAAACCTGAGTCCAGCAAGAGAGAGTGAAATCGTAATTGATTGTGTGTCGTGTTGTTGCATGACTATTTCAAGGTACCTCACACAGGGAGCAATAATCTGAAGGGGTCCCAGCTGGGCTGCTTCTCAGAGTAGAAGATGTGAATGGTAACAAGGCTTTCACCGGGTACTTGCGGAGAGGTTGCATGCGTGCAGGGGGGAGATAATTACAGTAAAGCAGGCTGTGATTAATGTGCTCGGTGGTATGAGGAGCGGTCACACGCTGTGTGATAAGTGAGGAATGTGCAGCAGTCCCAGGTATAATCCAGGGAAGAGAGCTATGTGCACACAGGAGGAGTGGGGGGTGGGGCCTTCAATCGGTGACTGTCATCGCCATAGCAACGCCCCCATTTAGTGCTGCCTCCTGTCGTGGGGATCTTCAAAACAAAATGAGGAACAAAAGGAAGAAAACAATGATAACAAAAACAAATGTGCGTCAAGTAAACAGGCGAGAGACTGTAATGCTTCATGCTCTATGTTACGTTATGCAGCGTCTGCATCAATTGATGGGGTTTAAAATCTAATTGATCCAATTGATTTAAGGCAGGCCTACATTAATGTGTCCCATCAAGCTAATGTTGAACGAATGTACAATTCATTGTATCATTGAGAGATATTATATTTTTTGTCTATTGGGAAACTCTTCTTAGTTTCCATTTCAAACATGTTTTTTTTCAGATAAATGTTCAGACTCTGGCTTAATTGTGGTAGAGCTGTTTGCTTTCCACTAATGCCATCTAGCGGTGAGTAGGTTTTAATTCAGCTGTTTAAAAAAAAAGACGAAGAAGAAGAAAAAAAAAGGTGCTGATATGTAATTGTGCTGGGGAAAATTTGAATTCCATTTCATCTTTTTTTTTTGTGTATTTGACGATTGTATCCATTTTTTTTCTGGAATAAGAAAAGCGTGTCCTGGTTACCATGTTGCCCTGTACACAAACTGCCTCCTGTTGCAGGCAAATATTTCACATCTTGAGTCATCTGTTTCTGCCTGTCTTGATTTTCTCATTAAAACAAATGGAAAAAATATGATGATTAAACTTCAACCACACTGCTGCAAACAGATGTATCAAAAATACAAAACAAACTCTTAGAAGTTCAGGTCAAATTTGCATGGTAAAATATCCATGTCTAAGGCCAGATGTAAGAAAAATAGTTTGTTTGTTGGCTCAACTGGAAATATTTCATTTTAAAAAAAATAACACTGAGTTTTTCAAAGTTGAACTCTAGAATCTTGAATTTTATGGGGGCGGATCCGAGCAGCAGTCATCGGTTTAGCCTGTAGAAGGCAGTGTGGTGCAGAGGATCCTTGACTGTCGCTCTAACGGACGGCCGCAGAAGGAGCGGAACAGGAAGAGGCGTTATTCTCCGTCCACGGTGAAATTGAAAACACAAATGGCGGGGCGTCGCTGACGCTGTTGGCGCTGGAGCTGAGAAGATGTAAGGACCGGGCCGCTGCTGGTCACCCTGGATGTTTGACGGAGACCGGATGAAACTTAATGAACCGAACAAAAAACGGGTTCGTTTGATGACGTGATGAGTGTTCACACTTTTTTCTGACAACAGTGAGCCACCGCTGAAGTGTCTTGTTGATGCCAAAGCTGCACTGGAAATTAGTGGGCGTATTTACAAGTGTTTTATTAAACTGGCACATTGTTTGCTGTGCACTTAGTATTTACCAGCACATAAACTTCAGCTGCCTGTAAACAACGCTCAAAAGAAGGGGTGCTAACCGACCCCGGTGATAACGCTGCTGAGAAGAGTTAAACACTTGAGTGGAGACAGAAACCATGTCGGTGTGTGGAAAGGTCATCCCGCACACTCCACTGGCAGTGGACTTCTGGTATGTCCGCAAGTGTCCGGGGACCCGCCTCTTTTTCCTGTCCCACATGCACAGCGACCACACGGCGGGCCTGACCTCCACCTGGAGCAACCGGCCCATCTACTGCTCCCCGGTCACCGCCACGCTGCTCCGCCTGAAGCTGCAGGTGAGGAGATGCCGTTCAGCTTCCCAAACATATGGACTGTTTTCTATGTAAGAAAACCACAACTCAAATGCAATGTCCTGTCCCAGTCTTTCGGGAACAATGTCCCAGACTTAAATCTGGAACAGATGTTGTCTCTCATATGACCATAAAGATAACGAAACAGGGACACCATCGCCTGGATGTCTTGGGTACAATCATATGTCATGTTTGTTTTCTTCTCTGCTCAGGTGAAAGAAAAGTGGATCCATCCTCTGGAGCTGGATGACCCACACCTGCTCCCTCTGGACGACATTGGAAAAGAGAAGCTCACGGTGACACTAATAGATGCCAACCACTGTCCAGGAGCCGTCATGTTTCTGTTCGAAGGCTACTTTGGATCAGTCCTGTACACTGGTGAGTTTCATTCGCTGCTCCTCCGTTAGTAGTAATACTTTCCTCCATTTGGGTATTAGTTGATGCAATAATACTGTAATTCACTCTGTCGCTTTCGTACCTTAATCCCAGGTGACTTCAGATACACTCCTTCAATGCTGCGTGAGCCGTGCTTTAGGACCGACGCCACTATTGATGTCCTCTACCTTGACGACACAAACTGTGACCCCAACCGCACGCTGCCAACCAGACAGAGAGCCACGCAACAAATCAAAGAGATCATCCGCAGTCACCCCAACCACGTTGTTGTCATTGGTACGTTTACAAAGAAACACAAATTGTCACACTTTCACTCCACAAAATGTGCTGTAACAGCTCAGATTTTAGTGCATTTCATTTTTCCTGCTTTTTTACCTGCGAGACGACTCCAAAATATTATCTGATTAGTGGAACACTCACAAAAATCCTTCAGTAATCTGTGATTTAAATTATTTCTAGTACAATTGGATGACTGGTTCTTTTTGCCTCTTGCAGGTCTGTATGCGCTGGGTAAGGAGTCTCTCCTTGTGGAGCTGGCGATGGAGTTTAAAACATGGGTCGAGGTGAGTGTCGAGAGGATGGAGACCCTCAAAGCTCTGGAGCTGCCGGACGTCTTCACGACTGAACCCGGGGTGGGTCGAATCCGTGTCGTTCGGCAGTCAGAGATTTGCTCTGCCACCATGCGTCAGTGGAACAAAGAAGAGCCCACCCTGGCCATCTTTCCCACAAGCAGGCCGCTCGTCTCCTTCCATCCCAATGTCTTTGTCGTGCCATATTCAGACCACTCCTCCTACCAAGAGCTGGAGGACTTTGTCTCTGCGCTCAAACCCTCCTCCCTCGTCCCCCTTTTAGGCGACTGTCTACCTGGAGGTCTTGCTGCCTTACTGCCAAACAAAAAGCACCATGAAATCCTAGTTCCTGAATCGGTTCAAAATTTTATGCTGAGAGAGCCTGAACCGCAGCTCAGCTCTTCAATGTTTGTGAACCTCCAACGCAGACACATCCAAGCTCTGGCCCCCAAAGGAGTAATCTTCGACTCCCCTGTGAAGGACTCCATGACGTCCAGCCAAGACATGTGGGAGGCAGAATGCCTGGATGAGGACGCAGCCGTAGAAGAAATGGACACAGAGAGTAGCGGGAGAGACTCGGACTGTATCGTCGTGGACCTGAGCCAAAACGTCACCCCCAACAGGCTCAGAAGAGAAGCCACGTGTGAGCTCGACGAAATGCAGGCGGCCCCCGAAGAGTCGCTGCCCCTTCGTCGACTCAGCCACAGCAGCCTTTCTCCCACTGAGATGCTGACAGACAAGGCCTGTCTGAGGCCTGCAGGCGCCACGCTAAGGTTCCCCTACACTCCCACCAAGAAAGCCAACAGTTCCTATGATGGACGCAGGAACTCCCAAAGAAACCGCACGTTGTCAGATGGGGACAGCATGAGTCAGCAAAGTAGTATTGACCTGAATGACGCTGATATTGACTCGTGTGCTTCAGCCTGCTCCTTCAATGTGCTGCAGCACAATTATTTAGAGGAGCTTGAAGTCAGCCTGTTAAAGAATCTCCTCTTCTCAGAGGAGGACATGAACCCTCGTGGCCTCCTTCCTAAAAACCTTGTGCAACAGTTTTCCCTCGTACCTTAAGAAGATGATGATCACCTCTCACTTTGTCTACTATAAAAAAGGGCCTTTTTCACCTTTACTTCAAAGCGAGCACCTTAAATCACTGTTTGAGATTTTCTTTGTTGCACTTCCTTTTGTTTTGGTAGACTCTACAGAATCAAGATACTGTCTAAACTTATTTATGTTGAAGATGTCTGCAATTATATTTGTCATTAAAATAAGTGTTCACAAAGGGGAATTAGCTATTTTTTGACATGACTCTATCAATCACAATTTACTTTTCAGTATTCATTACTTTTTCCCCTTTTGCTTTGGTTTGCCAAATGTAGCCGAAAAGACCAGTCAAGGTTTGTGTTTAGGAGGCGCAGCTTTGCACCTGCTCAGGTGGAGCTTTAAGGTGAAGCTCAGATGATGCCCTCATCCCGAGTCCTCATCATCTGCAAAAAGTCTGGAAGTTTCTCTGTGCCGTCTGCAAACCTGTGATTAGTTCTTTGAGTGTTTTGAGTTGGCTGTGTTTGAGTTGTGTTGTAGTTTGTGGTTTTTTGAAAAGTTGAGCTGACCGCAGTTCACTGAGTGAGCGCTGCTTTGCCTCAAGGTTCTGTGAAAGTTAGTGCCAGCATGTTTGTGTTGTGTTGTTTTGTTGTTTTTGTTAAAGTGACCTGAAGCTTAAAGAAAAAGGCTGAGCTCAGTCATGTTTGCTTTGTGCCAGAATGGCCTTCATTTAAACCTTGACACTTTTCACTGTCAATTGGACAGGACACATTCTCATTGCAATGCCGACAGCTGGCCTCAAGGTGGCGATACAACAGTTCCTGTTCTTTGCCAGAAACCTCTGATCAGAGATCACTTTTCAAAGCATCTTTGAAAAAGCTGCAATCTTTGAAACACATGTTTTCCTTTTCACATTTGACCACATTTTAGATCAGGGCTACATCTGAAAATTTAAGGTTGGAAGGTCCTTAATCCCACTACAATAATAATATTTTTTAAAAAAAAGGGTTGTCATGACAATTACCACAAAATCTACTTTTCTGAAGTAAGTTAACAGGTACTTGTAAACCCAGTATTTGCCTTCCTGAACAGCTCCAATGATTCTATAGAAAGCAGAGATAAAAGCACCTTGTTTAAAGTTGGTGAACAGTGAATGTTGAAGCTGTTTCAATGGACCGTCCCTGCTGCTGCTCCTCTCCGTTTCCAGGTGTTTACCTGTTGGACTCTGCTGTTCTGTTCCTCTCTCTGTACCTGTTCTTAACATTGTGAAGGTGCATTTTGGGTTTTTCTTTGGAAAAATCATGATCGTATTCATGTAGATAGTAAAAATGTAGCCTCTTATTGAATCTTTTTGTGGTATTATCTCGGGGTGGATTATGAAGCTAAGTTTATTTTATCAGAAATTGTTTCAAAGAATGTGAATTAAAGGTGCAGCATTTTGGATCTATTGAAAAATGGGCTAGAAAAACCCCTGATAGGCACTAAATTTGCCTTATTTCAAGCCACAGATGGAGTCTTCAAGAATAAACAAAACAACCTCATTGATGAGCAAAGGAAAAACGACAGTCCAAAGCTTTTATGTGATCACTTCATATTTAGAAAAGCAAATCCTTTCAGGTGTTCCTGTGTTTTCTTAGCTTTACATTTGCTGCTTGGGAATAGGCTGAATCTTACAGATTGCACCTTTTAAAGAGAAAAGGAGCTCTGGACTGCCACGTTGCAACATGCATGCTGAATACAGTTTTCCTCTGTGATGCGTTTTCTCAATAAATAACACTTTTTTCTGTGACCTGTCTCGTGTCGTTTTGAAACAGGCGTTGAATCGTTTGACTTTGAAAAACTATTGCAAAACGTTGAAAAATGAAATGCCACACAGATCCAGAGCTGTTGCAGTACCTCTCATCTCCCTAATGGTGGCTGTAGTTTGTCGAAAGGAAATATGGATGCCTTTACTTCTCGTGTAGTTTGTGGTTTAATTTGGATTGTGTGTTCTTTGCGTAGTTATTCAAAGAGATCAAATATAGATCATACTGCTTTAGCAAGACTGCAGTCCTTACGTAATTTTGTATCCAGAATACCTTGATATTTACTACATGTTCTTAAATGACAGCAGTTACAGAAGAAAAATGATCATAAAAGCAGGATTGCTTTTTCTGCTTTGGTACTCGTCACATTCCAACAGGAGCATATGATTGTTTGGCCAAAACACCGAGGCGCAGCGCACCGACCGACTACAGAGCAGGCTCGGGCCGTCTACCCTTTCAGCTGCCACACACGAGCAGCCTGTGTGACTTCTGCTACTTCCACAGAGAGGAACGTCCAGCATCAGTAATGAAACATTACCTCCACCTGGAGAGACCCAGCCCTGAGCTCTGGCAGAGCAGAGTGCACTCAACTGACACCACAGTGATGGAGGACAGACAAGGAGCAACAAAACAACAAAAAGCAGCCCAGCTGGATAAACATTTGGGCTGGACCGGGCTCCTATAACACGAGCCATTAGCCAACAGCTTTATAGAGCTCCGTGTGAGGACTCGTCTGCGTGCGAGGATCAGGAAATTTCGGAAGCATCGTGCTGCGACATCTTAAAGTCACCATCAGCGGGCTGTTGGGCTGACACGAGCTGCCAACAGGAGTCTGTTTGTGCGCTCATAAAGGATGAATGATGAGGGCCCGCATGGTGTTTCACCGCATGTCGGAGGAGGAGGGAGAGCTGCACAGGGTACAGAGGCAGACAGACGCTCATGACAACCACTGTGGAGGAAGCGCTCTCATGCTTCAGCCATGAAGGAGGCCTCACATCACGCGGTGCCAAAAAAAGAAGCGCCTGTGGGACGGTTTTAAATGTGGATCTCTTTTATTAAGACGCCAACTGAATGTATTGCTGCTGGTTGCTCCCTCACCAGCTCTTTTCTCTGCCTACAGTCCCCCCAATGCAGCAGTCTCCAACATGCAGCTGTGGAGCCACATCTTGCTCTTCAGTCTCTTTGTGACTTGAAGCAAATGACCTTTGTAGGAAAGTTTCTTTTCTTATGATCCTTTTTCAGTTGTGTTGCCCTCCACACAATTTCACTGAGATGACGGGCTCACAGTGCCTCCCCCACTTCTTGCTCCCCCCCTTTAAAACCTTTGAATCCGCCTGTTAATTTAAGGTTACAGCAGCAACGTCCCTAAATATTTTATCAACTCAAATATGCATCGGATCCCACGATGTCATGTGACAGGCGCCGTTACTGCAGGTGTACGATGCCGAGTTTCCATCAGGTAACAAAACGATTAATGGACCTAAAAGTTAACTAGGAGTCTAAAATATAAATAGAAAAACCTAATTTTGAAGCAGACAGACTCATTTATTTTTTGATCTTCAGTTTAAAGGTTGGACAACTTTTATTGTTGGTGGCAGAGTTGCATCAACACTGTTTCGGTTTCTCTTCGTCAATCTGAAGCTGAGGATTCACCTGCATTTATTCAAACAGTTTGTTTTTTAAATAAGACTCCAAATCATTAAACAACGCACCAGAGGAGATGCCATTTGTTGTATTTGTATCTTTCCCTAATCAACAGGAAGCCTCATTAAGCACAATAAGTTAGAAAAGTATCAGAGCTAACGTTTTTCTTTTCTCCAAAAGCTGCTAACATAAACTTGAGACTGAGCTGCGGTCACTTGACGTGACTGGATTTTTTTTTAAAAAGGTGCCAGGCCACAGAGAAAGAACACAAAGTGTGTAACAGATTAAATTATATGGTGGATTGTATTGCATCATTAAACTAGAATTAGTGTTTTAGTGTTGTTGCTGCTCGAAGTGGAGCTTGTCTGAGCTAATTAATGTAAAACTGCATCCAACTCCAAATGATTTCTGTGGTGTAATGCCCTCATTATTTCTGATTTAATTCAGACTGAAAGTCTTGAATTGAGAAAGAAATGCGTATAGTCTCCTTCACTTCCTGTCCTTCATGGAGGAAAAAAAACACTGGAAAAAATGATGGAACAAACAAGTCCTCTCAGTGGAGAGGCTTGATTAGTTAATACGAGAAGAAATTACAAGACTCTCAAAAGTCGTCCCAATCCAACCAATTGCATCATGTACACTGCTGGATGATGCTGCAATAATTAATCAAGTTCTGTTGATTCCACTGTCATTCTACAAATCGAGTAGATATTGAGAAATGATGAAGACTCCGCTTCAAATACTTGGAATTCCAAGTTTGGTGCTCCAGTAAATGCACAAACCGTGTTGCTCCATCATGGGACCCCCGCACAGGGGAGACGTTAGAGTCAGTGAGACGCACCACCATCCTGCACCTGGTCAGGGCGCTGCCGCCTCAGAGCAGAAACCATGAACTGGAATCCCAGGATAGGAGGAGCGCCTGGAGAGGAGCGGTCCGGTGCGCTTAGATGACAGTGGAGATTAGAGCCGTTTGTAATCATTCTTGGCAGTGAAGGAGGACAAACTCTCGTCCTCCTGAGACAGAGCGAATGGTAATCAGGACTAGACATCGCCTGAGATTGAATTTGAATCAAGGCTTTTGCATATTTTACACAAACTTGCCCCCCCCCCTCCTGCAGCGCTGACTGCTTATTTCAGGCCTGTGCTTCTGTGATGCAAAAACAAAAAAAACATGTTTGTGACTGAAAAACAAGATATTTTGGGTCAGGGTGGGGGTGGGTGGTGGGGCATTTTATTTCTTTGTGTACAGGCGGAGACTATGACAGTCTGGCGGTAGGGCCAGGAAATGAAAGGAAATGGAGTGTCACATCCCACCACAAACATCGCAGCAGGGTATTAGGCTAAAGTAATGGATTCCTCACACACGCCATTACTTCAAAGTGGAAATCACGAGGACAGTGCCACCTGCGAGGCCGAGCCCTCTTACCAGGAGGAAAGCTGCTTAGAGAATGACACGGCTTGCGCAGTTCCCTCAAGTCTCAATTCGAACCAATATTTCCTCTCTGGGGGAGCCTCAGATTCGCGCAGCCTGCAGTTTTTTATTTCATCATACATCGAGATAGATTACGACTTTACTGACTGATAATTGCTGGCCCAGGTGCATGTCAACAAAATGCACTCAGGATCACAGTGTGTGTGTGTGTGTGTGTGTGTGTGTGTGTGTGTGTGTGTGTGTGTGTGTGTGTGTGTGTGTGTGTGTGT
>JASSRZ010000053.1:17092395-17103846 GCA_032164315.1 Malacoctenus gilli | reverse complement strand
TGTGTGTGTGTGTGTGTGTGTGTGTGTGTGTGTGTGTGTGTGTGTGTGTGTGTGTGTTTGTGTGTGTGTGTGTGCGCGCGCGTGTTTGTGTGCGCGCGCGTGTGTGTGTGTGCGTATGTGTGTGTGCGTGCGTGTGTGTGTGTGTGTGCGCGTGCGTCCGCGTGTGTGTGTGTGCGTGCATCAAAAAGTGGCTTGAATTAAGTTGCGGACTCGTATCTCAGGTGCTTGGATGCTGTCCTAATGAGTCATGAAGTCAACTGTTGTGCATTTGCGTGAAACACTGTGATCTTCAAACAATCGATGCGCGTGTGATCAGACGAAAACATGAGATGCATCACATGAGAACCAGACTCACTAATGAAAGATTTGTGCCTGTTGTTTTGTTTTTTAGTCAGTTAAATCAAACTGAAAAGCAAAACACTCTCCAAAAAAAATCACCAAAAAATCTCTGTTGAGAGTATTGAGTTCAAACCGCATTACAGAAAAAAGACAAACAAATGATTTCACGAGGGAGAAGAACGGGGGATAATAGCGGACATAAGTCTTTGAAAGTATATCTAAAAGTTCCTTTCAATGCACAAAAACAGAATCTCAGATGATGAACCACAACAAATGTGACGATGAGAAGCACAAACAGCACGATGACAAATGAAATGTGGCAGTACTACCTCCACATTGTAATTCCACCTCTCTAACTAAAAAAAACAACAAAAAATGAGTGTGTGCTTTGAATTATTTCTTGGTTTCCATGTAAACATTCTGTTTATCACAAATGTAGGTGAAATTTACCATATCACTGTCGTGCTTCTGTTTTAAACACTCTTCCCGTTGCAAACAATTGTGGAAGGCATGTTCAGATGTCATGTCAAGTCCTCTGCGTTCGTTTCTTTTGTGGTTAGGTTTTTCAAAATAATGGTTTTGAGCTTATTAACAATCTCACCTTTGTGCTTTTGTATTTCGACAGTAGATAGTGCATTCTAGTAATATAAATATAGGAAATACGCATAAGTGGTGGTGCGGGAGTCGATCGGCATGGTGACGACTTGTTGTGCGTGACAGCTCGCCATCAAGACTTCGGTGAAAATGAGCCATAAACTGCTGAGTAGGTTTCATCACATGCTTGTATATTACAGCTCATATCAAAGTAGAAACGGGTGTCGCTCTTATTACAGAGGTCACAAAATAGAGGATGGAAAACTACAGGGGGAATGTGACACTCCTCCCCCCACCCTTTAAAAGCACCTAAATGAATAAATTATTTCTGCAGTAAATAAATAAATCAATAGTATACACATGATTTCCTAGCATCACACACATCGATTCCAAAAGGTATCACAAACATGATACACACTGGCACATCCTAATATATTTATGCCTTCCAACAGGCCCTCTCTACGGGTTTACTTTCTATCCATTACATCACATCTTTGACAGGTTTCGACAGCAAACAACTAAAACCTCCTTCGAGAGCGGCCTTTTTTCCTCAGCGCTCCCCTCCCAAAGCCCCTCCGAGACACGGCGCCCCCCAACATCAGGAGTCTCACAGCTCCAAGAAACAATGGAGTCTCATCAGCATCATCCAGCTTGGTTAATGTTTCGCAAAAAAGGGCTTTGAAAGCGTTTCCGTTTTGCGCCTTCAAAACAGTTGCTTGAGGTCGGTCCCCATCAACCCTGCCCCCTGCCCCCGCCCAGCACAGGGTTTCCATTTATGTGTGGGGGGGCAAAGGGGCTGGGGGTGGGCTCAGACAGGGTTGGTTTGTGGAGGCTCACAGGTGGAGTACGCGGGAGGGACAGGGTTGGGTTTGATGGCTCTGCTCTTCATATAGGAGATCAACTGGTCAGGGATCTCAGCCAGGACGTCTTTGGCCAGCCGCGCCATGCTCAGCACGTGGTTCCCCGTGCGGTCCATGTAGTCTCGGAACGGCACGAACTGTTTGCACACAGAAAAGACATGAGGAGTGTGTGACATGGTGTGACGTGCACATCAACTCACCACCCGTTCAAAGACGTTACAGGAACGACTCTTGTTCTGGAGACAGCACACTTAGCAGGTGTCGTACGTTTGTAGTATTCCTCAACCACTTCCCTCCTACAGTGACTGTGTACCACTTGTGGGTCTTAACGTCATCGCAAAGCAAGTGTCTGTGGGGAATCTGCTGTTTCCACTGGTCTCAAACACAGTTTTGCCAAAGTTGTCACAACAGTTCATCTGTAATGTGGCAGGCTGAGTGACACTTTAGCATGTGCAGTCAAAACATTTAAGCCTCTTA
Source organism: Malacoctenus gilli (assembly GCA_032164315.1). Classification (NCBI taxonomy): domain Eukaryota; kingdom Metazoa; phylum Chordata; class Actinopteri; order Blenniiformes; family Labrisomidae; genus Malacoctenus; species Malacoctenus gilli. The sequence goes on along the minus strand of JASSRZ010000053.1, from coordinate 17,101,576 downwards.
GAAAAAGGTTTAATTAAAAGAAATCGCTTTTTTTGCAGGCTCGAGCCAGGGCACTGGCGAAGCTTTAACTCTATAGAAGACATCTGCTTGTGATTGGAAACTGAAGCCATTACTGTGACCTCTGTTCTCTGTGAAAACCAGCAGATTAAAGCCACAACTCTTGCTGGCAGCACACGATTCTCTGCCACTCCGCTCAATTAGTTTGTTTGTGTCTCTGCTGTGAGACTCCAGCGTCACATCATCAAAGTGTGTCAAGGTGTCACGCCGCCCAACTAACAGAACAATACCAACGAATGGAGAGAGCAATAGAGATCAGATGCTGTGATGTTGGTCCAGGTTTAAACACTGCAGTGGTGGCCGGAAGCGGGTGACTGAGGAGGACAGCACGGACACTCAGATCCTGTTTGTATATTAGCGATAATTTGGCATTACATTAATGGTTTGATCTGAAATCAAGTCTGTCTCACTGTATAACTCAGGCTTACTGACGGAGTGGTGAGAGCAGCAAGCTGAACTCGGTACCTGGGCGTGTGTGCCAAGTAATAAGTGACTCTGAACAGTGTATGACAGTTGCTGGGCTCCACATGTCACAAACCGGGAATGTTCTGATTGTGCGAGACAGAATTGAACAGTCTGAGGTGATTTGTTTTGTTCACCGTGCAGGTATTATACAGTCCCAGCACATGTTAGGAAGCTCGAAGAGCAGTACTCACTAAAAAACACAACTACTTATCAACTAGGTCGGGAACAATTTGAGCGAATTTTCATAGAAATGTGTTTCTCAGTGAGTGATGACTTGTGCAAAGTTTATTCATTTATTCATTCATGTTTAATGAATGTGTTTTTGTAAATGTCACAGTATCATGCTTGGTGAATTTCAATTGTACATGTGTCGAAGGAAACGGCGGCAGCGTAAGAAAAAAGATCGGGGGATTCCCGAAGTGATTGGAAATCATTTTCTGGGCTCCATATCTTGGGAAATATTCTGCATTCGGATCAAACAAGACACCAGATTGCCATCTGCTGTACGAGCGAAGCCACTAAAGTGGCAGGAACGACACTTTTCACCTCGTCGGCCCGCTGGGAGACGAGTCATTTTCTTCCCGAGAAAAAGCTGAGAGGGAAACATTTGAAGCTTCTCACCTGCACGATATCTCTCTCTGCCAACTTCCCCCGCGAGGAGATTCTGATGTCATCCCCATCCAACTCCACCATTGCTGCAACAACAAAGAGCTTGATGAGGAAAATTCTTCTCTGGCACTTTTCCAACAACAACAAGGCCAGAAAAACATATGAGGGGATACGTTTCTAAGAAGGTACAAAAGTTGTTGTTGTTGTGTGAGAAGACTCGGGTGCTTCAGCAGAATGAACCGCAAGTTCCATAATGAAGCAGCTCCGATCGTTTCTCAAGACCTCTTTAGCTGCAAGTTAGTGTTCTCACCGTCGAATTCAGCCTGGCCAACTCCAACAATGATGATTGACATGGGGAGCTTAGCTGCCTGCCGTGAACGAGAAGAGCAAACAGTCAATTGTCACTCACCTCCGGAGCATTTTCTGCACAAACGGAAACTTTTGAGGTTTTATCAGCTTACCGAGTGACAACGCTCACATTTTAGTGCACATTTTCCTACAATACAAGTCTCGAGCTGCGAGAACTGTTCGCCAGAGAGAAGCATCATAAAGACACATAACAAGGCATCACAACAGTGTATCACAGTTTGGCCGGTTGAGGTACAGAGAACACAACGTGCATTAATCAACTCCAATGTTGGCATGTGAGCGATTACTCGATATTCCATCTCATTTAGGTGAACTACACAGGCTTCATACCTCCCAGGTTATATGAACAAAGCTTGCTGGCTACAAGTACAGCAGCTTGTACATAACAATGTACAGTAATGTAACACACATCAGTCAGACGAGCATCATTAATTCAGTACATGTGCGTATGGAAACTCTGCATCAGAGCAAAACGGGCCCGTGTCCTGAACGTTAAACACCAGAACAAACAATATCTTAGGCCTCTGTGATGAAGCTTTAATCAGGGTCTCCAAGCACTTTGTGGCGCGAACGCTACTGTACCATGCGGCTTCAGACCACAGTCCTGGTGGGATGTGAAAGCTCTGGCATGAATGAATGATACATGCTTGTGGTAGGAAAGCATTTGCAGGGGTAAAAGTGGGTCAGCGTTTCCTGGAAAAAACCTCCCGGGGGGAGAGGCTTGTCACAGATATGAGTAAATAGGCTTGGGAGGACCACCCCTTCACGGGCTCCATCATTTCTCTCTCTCCGTTTGCTTCCCCCGTTTTCCTGCCACTCTGCTCATTCCTTGTGACCTCTTGCTCCCCTGTGAAAAAATACATATTCTGTTTGCCAGTTTTCCAGCAGACCAGACCCCACAAGCACACGTCTATAAATGCTAGATCAGATTCTGTATCCAGAGCTAAATTATTCAGTCGACACCGTTGGTTTCTTTCCCCGTAATGTAAAATCTCTCAGGGGATCTCACTCTGTCAGAGTGTCTGAACTCATGCTCGCTGCTCTCACTGCACACACACACGCGTGGGGAGGCACAGTGGCCAGCTCTGATCGTTAACGTTTCATTCAATATTGAAACAAAACGCTAAAAACAATTTGCCCATTTGACACAAGTGACCAGAGACACACATATGGTGACTGAACTGATTTCTGTGCTGGTTGGTTTCCACCGCACACTGCTGGTTCAACAGGTTCAAACAACCTTCTGAAATCTAAAATCAATCTCTTCTTTCCAGGAAAAAAACTAACAGGGAGGCGTCACTGCTTTTGAGCAACATACTGGGAATCATTACTTGCTGTTTGGGCAGTTTTTTGACAAGTTTTCAGGATACTTGACAATACTGCTTACCAGGTCGTAAAGTGACTTCTCCTTAACTTATGATCCTAAAATACATTCTACAGCTTAAAGCCGAAAAAACATCAAAGAAAGTAGGAGCAGTTTTTATTTACCCCAGAGGCTGTTCTGTTATTTATGTGGACATGATCGTCCCTGCTGCCCGAACTGTGCTGGATTGTGTCGAATAATAAACATTGCAGTGCAGTTTAGTCATTAGTGACTCCAAATTGTTCACCATGATCGCGAACCTTAAAATAGCTCCCGAAACCTATGGAGGAGGCACAAATGCAGTGTGAATGGAGGGAAGCAGGTAATCCAGTCTCTCCGGTTGCAAAGGGAGACAGAGCCCAGGTTCAGGCTGCAGCAGCGGGACGAGGCGGCGGCTTCAGGCTGAGCAGAGCGCAGAGCAGCAGACAAGATCTTAAAAGGAAGGTGTGGCTGTTCGAAAGGTTTGATTAACAGTCGCAAATTCCCTTTAAACCCAGTCTGCTGGGGGTCTGAACGTGCGGTTCCATAGAGGCGTCGAGGGGTCGACGGACTTACTGCTGGAGAGAGATTACAGCTACAGATCCTCTGCTGGTTTGAAAGGATCCAACAAAAACCGTGTATCGAAGACAATAGAGGCATTATGATAGATCAACATATAAAACTGGCAAAAGTGTTGCTCCAGTTCACACTCCAGTGAAGAGATTTGCCTCAGTTGGAGTGAACCTTTGCCCCTGAGGCTCTCAGGGTATCAAAAAGAAGAAAAACAATGGACATACATGGCAGCGCCAGCACAGGGGTCGAGACAAGTGGGGCAGAAAACATCCCATAAGTCCTCACATCTCGTGTTGCTGGCTCAGAAACCCCTCCGAGTAACAGAAAGCCGGAGAGCTGCACCACATTCAGCTAAAAGCACCTGCACGGCCAACACTCAGCAGAGCCGAGGGGACTGGAAAGAGAGAGACGGGTGGGGGGGGGGTTATCAACCTGGATGAGTGTTTAAGTAGAACTTACATTCACTATGGCCTCCTTCGTCTGAGCCATGTCTGAAATCACCCCATCAGTGATGATGAGCAGGACAAAGTATTGAGATCCGTCCTGCACTGCTGCTGCATACCTGGATGGAAGCAACATCAGCACAGAGGGGTTTCACAGCAGTCGGTAAGAAAAAAATAAAATAAAAGAAAGAAAGAGGAAAAAGAATCAGCCACGCCACAAAATGTGCGGTAAGACGGGGGGGGGGGGCTGCATGGGTTCACATAAAACTTTAACTTGAAGAACCGGAGGGAAAAGCAGCCAAAGAGGAGCTGCTGTGACAGAGATTGCAAAAAAATCACATTAAAAAAACATGTTCTGCAGAAACAAACTCCCCCTGCGCCCAGCATGTGACACAAAAGCTTAATATAGACATGTAAAGAAGTAAAATATGTTGTAAAGCTCTTCACGTCTCGCAGGTCCATCCAGACACTATTACAAAACCCATCAGAGACACCACAGCGAGTGTGGCCTAGTTTCAATCGCCCATCGCTGGCTGCCCTATGAATAATTTATCAAAACTGTTTATGCAAGTGCAGCAGTCTTATTCTTTCAGAACATTATTGATTGCCGCGCACACATTTGACCACACTTGATGAGTGAGAAGGGAGATAACGTGGCGGACCGCCGCGGGATCCAAGGACAGGTAGGGGGTGAGCCGGGTGTGGCGCCGTCACCCCGGCCAACCTGACCTTTTAATCAAAGAGCATGTCGGGTCAGTGGCGACGGCGACTGGTGTTTAAGAGATTAAAGAGACATTTGTCTTTCTCACCTCGCATCCCACATTGAGCAAGGAGCACACCAGCCCAGTCATTCACTGCACACTTCATTTCTGCAGTGCAGATTCTTCCTTTTTTTTTTTCTTTTCTTTTTTTTACAGATGTGAGCCTGTTAGCAGTCCATCCATTTCTCTGCACCCACTCTGTTCAGAGCAGGGTAACCGAGGGCTCCAATCTTTTCCAGGTCACAAAGGGTGAAGGCCAAGACACACCCCAACAGGTGACGGGGTGAACGCAAAGATAGTGTGATACACACACCAGTAAACTATGTATTTGTGTCACAAACCAAAAAACCTCGAACGGTAAGAGAATACTCTCAAAAATCTAGGTCCTTCTGCAGCAAGTTGTGACCAACACGAATCTCCCAGCTACATCTTTCACCGCCATGACATCAACACCTCCCTCAATTAATAAATCAGCTTTTGCCGTGAGAAAAAAAACGAGACTGAATTTTTAAAAAAATGACTGAATCGACTCACCTTAAAAAAAGGGAGTAGTTTTGTTCGTCTGCTTGCGGGAGTGATTTTATTCCTTTCATCACAGTTTCCTGGGTGATCTATTTCACATGTTCTTAATCGTGTAATATCTCTCAAGGTCTGCAACATCTTCATGAATAACTGGCGCACTGCACCCATAGTTATACTGCACCCTTTGGGCATGAAGAGGCAGTAAAAAGTGCCATCTTATAAATGTGTCTCCAATTGCTTCAAACCGACATCGTCTCGCGATTTTATTTGGCATAAAATCCTTCAGAGGCTTTAATGAATTATTTTTTCACTTGAAATCATGTTTAAAAGCCCTGCAGGGGATTTTCCTGTTTTTTTGGAGGGATTCAAACCGACTTCAATTAAACTGCAGGACTGTGCTTGTAAGTTTTCACAACATCTTCATTTTTTGGCGTCTTGCTTGTAAAGGTGGCAAAATGACGAGAGTTTGTTCTTTGTGGTTTGCTCAAGTCGGATTTTCTCCGACTTCACAGCCAAATGTGAGAGGAGGAATCGGTTTCAACTGTCCTGTACGTCAATGAAAAGTGAGCTAAAAAAGTGAAAGTGAGTAATCTAAATGAAACTGTGAGACCATCAAAAAGCATTTCGCCACTTTGGACCAAAACAGCAGCTTCAATTTACAAACCAGCAGCTGCTTCACTTCTTACTCCAGGTTGTCCAAACCTCCCAAGCAAACATAAAGAGTTCAAACAAAATGTTCGAGAAAAAGAATCAGTGAAGCTTATGATCAATGTGAATCTTTTAAAAGCACAAAACTAAACACAGAAATCTCTACGAGGGAAGTTCGGTGTTTGAGTTTAAGTGGATTTTAATATCAGGCCTGCGCTACGATGACCTTTCATGGTTTAATTATTGACAAAGCAGAGATAAATTTTACCCTCGCGCTTTCATACAATCTTTCATGACTGCTTAAAAAATGAGATGATCAAATGATGTCTGCAGTGTTTCTAATGCGCTGCAGTTGATATATAAACCTGACCTTTATTTTCACTTTGCCAGCTTACTCTGTTTGCCATGACAGAACGTTTGTAGCAGTGAATCAAAGCATGTGCCGGCCCATTTATAGCAAAGCTCATTTAGCAAATAATGCGACTCAACAACACATGTCACAAAAGGCGTTCTGACGTGAGCCCATTTTCTATTCTCCCTCCACTCACACCTCCTTATCGGCCCACTCTCGCTGCATTGGTGTGTGAGGAATAGCGCTGCAGCTGCACTCTAAAATATCTGACCTCAGATATTGCGCATTACCATTTCCATTCATCTCAGCCTGGCAGATGATTATTCTTTTCCCCTCCATTAGTTATGCCGGATTCATAGAGAAACCATCCCTCACTGTACATGTAATATCGCCGACCGTAAGATCTCTGACACGGTGACTTTTCACAGAAAGGTCTGACCATGGCAGGGTGCCTGCAGTGCTCCTACCTGGCCACATGATTGACCACTGGGGCGAAGTTGGTGGGTCCATAGAGCTGAACCGTCTTAAGGCTTTGATGGTAAGCTTCCAGGATCCCCTCCATGCCGTTACAATATGGGTTCTCGACGTTGCCGTTCTGGAGAAGACAACAAGAGACCGTGAAAGGTGTTCAAGAAAGGACGAGAGCCGAGAGCACGAGTTCAGTTAGAACAAGAAGAGAGAAAAATGATCTTGAGCTTCTTGGAAAAGCTGATCAGCAATCAGCTGTTTATTTACACAGCCAGTGATGAACCTATGAACCTGTCTCTCACTGTTTGTTTTGATTCACTTGGTCAGTGTAAGTTCTCCTCAGAAGATTTAATGCCTCTAGGGCTGCTGAGACATTCGTCCTGCTAATCCACAAGCTAGCGGTGCATTAATATGTGTTTTTGGAGCTGTTTTTGAGGAGTTAGTCGGACCAAAACTAAGCCAGTCAGTGAATTGGAGTGATTAACAACAAGCACTTTGATGTTCTGTGCCGCCAACTTTAACAGCAACGCTCAATATACTAAGTTAATGACTTCAGAAAAATTGTCAAGCTGTTTCAGGGTGATTCATTCTAGTAGCTGCTATAGGTTTATAAGCTCATATTTTACATTTCCAAGGTTGCATTTGCAGGATTTCTATGTAAACATAGTTTTGTTGTGCCACGTGTCAAAAAGTAAATTGACATCTCCATCGACGCTTCAGCTTCACTTTTGTGTTGACATGACTTGTAAAACATATTTGCATGAATACATCTGAGCAAAGTGAAACCACATTGTGTCCTATTTATACCAAGGAAATGAAATTTCTCACTTCCTTCTGTTGACTCACACCCTCCAGAGTTGTTCTGCATGCATGTAGCTCAGTCACGCTGCTGCATTTCCTCCTTTTTTCGTGCTTCGTAGAGGATTGTGCGAACATACCAGCATCTTTCTCAATAATTGCTCACATTCATGCACTCTATGCACAGGTAAGGTTGTGGGGTGTGAGCTTCACATATGTCACCTTTTACTTTTTTCTGAGACTCAATTTTCAGCTAAAATTCAGATCAAATGTCAAAATTATCATCGCCATGAAGAAACTAACATAGTTAGAAAAAAGTAACCCAAAGAATCAATATTTAGAGAGGGGCAAACTCCAATCAATAATTCAAAAACACATATGTTCAGTGTAATTATGTAAATCAGCGCTGCCTTTGTCTACACCCCCCCTCCCCAATAACAATGGCTGTCCTCAGAGAACTCTTCAGCAGGTGATTGGGTCTGCCTCGCGCTCATCCTCCCACAACCCACGGCAGAACAGACAGCCAGCAGCAGGACCAGGGAGTGCTGCGAATGTTTTAATCAGCTCAGCCCATCACAATGTGAAGTGTTACTGACACTGTAGAAGGGGTCAAATTTGAGGTCACAGCAAAACACGCAGCGCTGATCAAGTTCCTCCAGCTGGTAGTTGCGTTCGCTCCTCATCCGCTCGAAGTAACAAGAAGAATGTTCGAGATCACAAACTGAATAGATCAAGAACCTGCTGGTCTCACAGGCCAGTCACAGTGAGCGCTCCTGTGATTAATAAAAAGCCGAAAAGAAAGTCAGGAGGAACAGACATATTCAAGGCGATCTTGGAGAATAAAAGAAACAAAGAAGTGGACTGGCAGCATCAATTCTTCTTTTCCTCCTCGAATTTGGAAACACCACAGTGTTGAGCTCTTAATTTGTATTTTTTTCAAACATTCTGCTTTGCTAATTACTTTAATTTTTCCTTTTGACGTCACGCTCGATGGACGTCTCAGCCAAACACCGGCTTGTTTGACCCACGATTTGTCTCGGAGTCTGTGCACATCAAGTTCCACATCTGTGGAAAGAGTATGAGACTCACGTGACATGGAGTGGTTGGAATAAAAAGTCTACGTTATGTCTATGTTCACAAGTTCCACAAACGCCTCTCATCCATTAAAAAAAAAAATACAGTGAGGATTTCAGTGCTGCGTGACATTTTGGGGGGTGAAAAAAAACACAACCCCACACTGTTTCCCCCTTAAGATGTTGCTCATCAAACTCGGCTTCATAAAGTTCATTCCTTCTGAGACAAGAGTTTTGAACCAAACACAGAGCCGAGCAAATACTTCGGCCGACACCAACTTTACTTTCAAACCCACTTACATGGCATGAAAGAATGAGGTTTCAATTATATGGTGAGATGAATCTTAATTTGCAAATTTTAATGGAAACATCGAGTGATGCAGACGTTACCCTGTAGACTCACTCCTCATTAGGCTGCACCAAGCAGCGGCCGGAGCACATTAGCTGGCTGAGAGAAGCTAAATTGATATAAGACTCCCTCAGCCTTACGGAACCTCATTTGCACTATAAAAGTGTTGGGCCGCACCATGTCAGCTTCAACCCCCTCCCTCTCTCTATGATGAGAGTGGGTGGTATGATCCACTCACTGAGGAAACCCCCCTCCAGCACGTGATGAATCGGCCTGCTGAAACTCACCTTGGTCATTGGCCAAGCTGTGAATGCACAGCAGGAGACTCCATGATGTCACCCTAAAGGTGGTA
>JASSRZ010000053.1:17075769-17086389 GCA_032164315.1 Malacoctenus gilli | reverse complement strand
TGGGAAAGATTTAAGCGGGGCCACGCCCCCCCCCCCCCCGTTTTGTTTTTTTCCTGCTGGCCTCTGTTAACACTTCTCCCTCCAGCTTTAATGAAGGAAGACAGTGACCTTTTATATTGAACAGTGAGGCAGAATAACACGGAGAAATACCCACCCAAGACAAGTTGTGTAGGAGGGCACAGAAATAGCAGCAGAAAGCACAAGAGGAAAAAAAGCCTCAAAGATCTGAAGCAACTCGAGTCTTTTCTGTCGTAACAAGTCACAGACTTCCAAATGTTAAAGAAGCAACAACCAGAGAGAAGATGTGACAGGAAGTGAGAATTTGAAAAAAAGCAGGAAGACGTGCCCTAACGTCTTTCAGGGCCACACCTGTGGATGTGCAGCGTTTTAAGTGTTGGCGGGCGAAAAGCCCCACCGCATAAAGACCCGGCAGCTCCACAGAAGCGAGAGTCACTCTGCACACAAAACTGCCACGACAAGTTCGGCAAGCGGCCGCCGCGATTTCCCCGACAAACTGTGTCGCACATAAACCGGAGGCTCAGAGCTGCGCCTCTGCTATCCTGCAAATATGAACACGAGCAACAGCAACCCCCGAGTCACAGGGGAGCAACAGGCAGCACAAAGACCAGCAGAGTGGCCCGCCACACTTCTGCATCACTCCCATCTTCACTGCCTTAGCTTGTGCGTTTGTGTGAGAACAAAAGACTGCTGTAAAACATAACTTCACTTGTAACCGTTTGACGCTGTCAACCCCTCATCGCACCGTTGTGCTCAATAATAAGTGGGAGCTGAAAGGCTGCAGAAGAGGGGGAAGTAGCAAGACTCTGCCATTTTGCAGTCGGACTACAAAAGCTTCTGCTGAAACGAATTATATAAATAAGCCAGTTTCTCCCATTTCAAGACAACAGGATTTTGGGGATGAAAATATTCAAGCTTAATAAGATTTCGACACAATAGAGGCTCCACGCAAGCCACCACACCGCCAGTCTGAGATGAAATTTAAAAAAAAAACCTCGACATCTGATGAAAAGAATATAAATCCTTCATTAGCCCTCTGAATTAGAGCAGCACATGGCTTTTGGACTTTAATTACCTTTATTTGACTATATCTCTGGCCCCATTGAAGGGTAATGGAAATTAATGAAAAAGCGATTCAGTGTGAAACAAGCTGGGATGAAACTGTGAGTGCGAAGAAGAAATTGCTTTCCACCCCTCAGCTTCAGAAATCATCCAAAATGCATGGCGTTAGTTATCACCTGTTAGAGAGGGAGCAGTAAAGCAAACCCACATGAAAGCACAGAAATCAATAGCATGGATCTGAAATATCAAATTTGGGTTTTGGATCGGTTTGATACAGCCTGCTGCTCAGACTCCCACTCATATTTCTCATCATCTGTCTGAATGACAGTATTGGCAGGCATTCAGATTTGATCTCTCTTCTTCCTGTAGCTTTCTCTCTCTCTCTATCTCTCTGTCTCTGTCTCTCTCTCTCTCTCTCTCTCTCTCTGTCTCTGTCTGTCTGTCTGTCTGTCTCTCTCTTTTTGCACATTTGCATGAGTAAACGAAAAACCATCTCTTTCACTCAGCGAGTGCAGATGCCAAATCAGAACTCAGCAATCTACAGGATGAACACTGATGGTGCCAAAGCACTCCAAAACTACTTAAACTTAAGTGGCAAAAAACTCTGAATCTGATTCAAAAACACATTGTTTTTAATTAGAAACATCTGTTATTGGGAGAAAACCTTCCTGCTGCACGTCAGGCCAGATTCGTCGAGAACAGGACAACACATTTCATCAAAGGGAGACAAATTTTGGCCTTGGGAACGTTCAATATCGGAGTCTGACTGCTCTTAGAGATCCCAGTTTTGTTTTCAAGCCTTGATGTATTGTTCATTTCCTCAGATCTGTGCGGGGAGTCAGGACATATTTTACTGTTAGTAGCAACACACGATCAATCTTTTTTAGGTTATTTTTTTTCGCAAATGTATCTCGTAAATGAGCATTTGATGGACGGTATTCACATTTATTACTTGCAACTATTCTTTTTGTAACTCTTTGTGTCATTAAGTATGTTTAGTTGTATCTTTATTCACTTTTCTGAATCCATGCATGAATCAAAATGATGGTTTAGTCCATGAAGGTGCGGTTTGTTTTGATATTGTGAGGAATGCGAAGATAGTTTGAGCTGATAAATCATAGCTGTCTTGATGAATTTTAAGTGAACGCGCCCGAACTTCACATACCGATCGGTCTTCACTGCAGCCTCCAGGTTTTTTTCCCCACTCAGTTTTAATTGACCAAAACCCGCAGCTACTTTTCATCCTGACTGAGAACAAACACAGTGAGTCTGGTGTGTCATTTTTCATGGATACAGTTAATCTTTCCTATCAGGGATAAAGCAGCACATGCACTGTTTCATCTCGGTGCCGCCGGCACCAGTAATCATGTTTATTTTCTTCATCATTCTGCCTCACAGTCTGCTCGGAAAGCTGCTAAATGGAATATATTTTAGTTTGCTTTATTTGATGAATTAGGCCATTTACGATTGTGGTGAATTTAAATGACGAGATAATCAGTTCGGACCAGAACTTTAAATTTTTTTTCTCCTTCAGATTTTTTGACCAGAAAAGAAACGACTCGGTTTTTGCTGCAGGCAGACATCAGAAAAAACTTTGGATGACAGCAGACGTTTAGTGGTTATCAGAGATGGCTTGTTTGCATGGATGTCCATCAGTCTGACTATAACTTGTTTAGCTTCACCACAAAAAATCTTCAGTTGAAGACTTTTCTGTCTTTGCATGAAATTCCTCTTTTACTGATGCTGCCCCTTCGTCGTGTTTCAGACAGACACAACTATTATCTTGCGGGACTTTTCTTGCCTGATATTATGTAGAATTGATTGACTGCAACCAGCCAAGCACCCCGGAGAGGAACATTTCATCCACCAACAGTTCGGGGTGACTACGAGTTTCTCCCCTTCCCAAGCTGTTCACCGCCTGCACTGATAGTCTCTACAGCAGATGTGGCTACAAAACTCCATCTTTGAATTATCTGCCCAGATTACAGTAATCCAGAGGCCTGTTCACTGGCTCCGTTGTCAGCAAAAGCTACTTTTTTTGTCTGACACACCTTCTGTGCAGGTCATCGTTATCTCGGTAGGTACGCATTGTTTATTTCTCTGTGTAATATTCAATTTCACTTGAAATGGAGAGCTTGTTTAAAGCCCCTGACAGCATGAAATGCCCCCAGCACATCTCCTCTGAGGGCCGCCGTGGGCTCTCTGCTTCTTGTCACGTTGACAACACTCCCTTCACAAAAGGAGGCCAAAAAGAGGGCAGCAGAGAATAAATGTCAGGGAGTTGAATGAGACCATGGTTCTCCCTCTAACATTACCTAAACAGCCTCTTGTCATTTGCAGCTCTGATCTGACTTACGAGATGCATGTTGGGGGATTATTCCCTCCCTTAAATTACCACAAAATGTAAATTTTATGTGTCATTAGTTTCACTACATCTCATCAGTCCAAAGGCGTGTTCACATGTGTAGGAAAAGCCAACGTCTTGACAAGCATGATAGTTTGCACGCAGGCATAAATACCATGACTCTTAACACGTCTCCTACACTGAGCTGTTGGCATTGAAAGATCTTGTCGTCCAAAAAGGTTAACAGCAAAAGTCTTCATGTGTTTCAGTTTGATTGTAAAAGAATAAAATCAACTGAAATAAAGATGCTATCAAAGAGCAGAATGATGCAACAGACCGACGTTCTGCAGGAAACGGAGAAAAAAAAAGAGTCGATAGGAAGAGCTGAAGAGTTGAAACAAAACTCTAGGCAGAATCAGTGAAACCTGTCAGGAAAACACGGGAGAGTGTTGGTACTTCACATCCACCAAACAGGGGTGCTTTGGGTGGATCATTCATTAGAATGTGGAGAGGGGTGAGTTAATGGTGCGTTAAATCTCCTACATGAAGACGATTTACTTCACTGTATCATTCTCAAATGAATTTCGACAGCTCTCTCTTTTGGCAGCCAGAGTGCGTCCGTGTTGGTTTGCGTTCTGCTCTCTGCTTCCAGAGACAAGTGGAAACAGAAGCCAGAGGCGGCAGACAAAAAGACGTCGTTTCAAAGAGGGAAGGCGAGGTGCTTGCCACCTGACATCAGGATGAGAAACAAAAAGCTGGAACAATATCGAACCTTTCTGCATTCTGCACAAAGTGTCACTTTTTTTGATGGTGTCTCCACAAATTTTTCCTCTGGCCCTGTGGGAGGATTTTAATACACAGGGACTTCTATCGTTGAGAGTACTTCTCAAAGAAAACATGAGGGAGATGACAACAGACGGCCACGGCAAGTCTTTCATGATGTAAAAGATCTCAAGAGGAGGGAAAAAACCCCACTGATGCTGGAGAGATTTTCGACCACAGATTCTCCCTTTTTCTGTGTGAGACTGCCACGTGCCTCTAAAGTGAGTCTGAGCCCAACAAAAGGGCTGATTAGCTTTTAACATCTTTAAATGTCTGGAACAAAAAGATGAAGCGCCACTTTACACAATCCTTCACTCGCCTCACTGGGTCACATTCATTAACGGGGTAATCTCTGGCCCCTATCTGTGTGAAACACTTTTCAAGTAAAGCTTATGTCTCCTCACTTAAGATGAAGGATAAAAATCGCACAAAAAAGGAGGAAAATCTTGTTTTTCTTGGGTTTTTTTTCTTGGCAATAAGTCCTACAGCACTGGAATGGCTGCTTATTTCCACCCTAAAAGGTGTCACGTTTGAACTGAAACGTGCATTTGTGGGATGAGCTCAGTATGTGCGTTGCCTCCATTAACAGCTTTTCCAGCTCTGCCAATACCAAAGAGCTCAGTCGCAGCGTTTTATTGTTTCACTAGATCTCAGATTCAGTTTTTATTTCCCGCTCATAAGCATCGACAGTCGTGGGATCCATGTGCCCCAGAATCAGCAATTCCCAGCACTCGTATTTGGGTTACTGAAGCCTGGATAATTGTTTATCTGGGGTTTTTTTCTGAATATGAGATGTGAAGCTGCAGCCTCATAAAAACAAGTAAACAACATTAAAAAAAAATTAGCTCGGGCTGGCGAGGAACTTTGGCACATTGCGCTTTGATCACGTGTGTTTTTCACCTGACTGCCGGACGGCTGCCTCGGTCTCATCCTCATCTCATGCCTCGGATGAAGAAGAGAGGTAAGAATTTGAGTGCGTGTGTGTGCGCGCATGTATGTACGGTACATCTGTCTGTACCAGAGAGACCAGCAGGACAGAACTGGGACACTCAGCCTTCAGTGGCCAAGCAGAAAACTGAAACCAGGGCAGCCACTGATCCAATGGGACACATTTTTATGTGTGACAGGTTGTCGGTTCTTAATTAAGCTCTCAGATATTTCCCGTATTATACCACAATCGCTTGCATTCCCACACAATGTAGCCGTGGTTGGACACGCCGCCTGCGTCCTCCGAGACTTTGCTCATATGTGCAGAGTTCAAGGCCACTCAGTGACCACTGACGATAATGGCGGAGGGGGAAAATGTGGATGGGGGGAAAAGAAGCAGGCGGGACACGGGGTGAGTCAGGTCAGCTAAAGTTATGCATTAAAAACGAACGAATTTAAATCTCTCAGAACTGATTTTCTGCCTCATTTCCATGAATTAGTCACAGCCACCGCATGTCGACAATGCCCACAACACTCGGCAATGTTTTCTGCTCCGCTGTAAAAAGCTTTAACTCCCACTATCGATGGCTCCTCTCAAACAACGTTCAGTCAAAGTCAGTCAAAGTACAGACGGGATCTTTTCCTGTCGCTCTGCTGCCTGATGTTCAGACCTCAGAAAATGATTCAAATTTCCAAATATACAAATTTTTGCAAAGTGAAAATTTTAACATTTAAGAGAAACGTTCCATATAAAACGTGTTTTTTTCATTCCAATGCTTGTATTTGCACTGTTGGTGACTGAGAACTTGTCAGCTCGTGTGTGGACTCGGTGTTTGATTGCTCCTGTCCACAGGCAGTGGACCTACAGGTCACAGGTTCAAAGTCCTTGCACGTCTCAGCCCAGTCTCCTGCCCACGTCCACGATGGCACCATGCGTGCAGGGTGTTCTGTTTGACTATTCAGGATGATAGTCATCGAATTTCCCATCTGAATCAGATCGAGGAAGCAAACTGCAGTGGCAGAGTCCGCTGCTGCCACCATACACCGTTAGGCTTTAAAACCGTGTGTAGAAATCTGAGCAGGAGGAATTCAATCCCAGAGTGCATCCGACACGCCTATTATTTTGTTCTACCTATTAACCACCCGCAGTGGTCCAGGAGCACCCCTGGTATCGGGAGCTGGCTTTTTAAAAACACTGCTGTAAATTACATGGATTTTCCCTTTCCTGACGGCGAACCAGACATGAGATAAGAGCACATACTTCTAAAACCCAATATAAAGATGATACTTTGCAGTTTGAATGTGTTTGTGTGCGCTGCTCCTCTGCAATGACTGTCGTCATGAAAAAACTCGCCAACGCAAAGCCACCGGCAACGGGCGAGGCCAACGAGGAGCCCGCAGGACGGCTGTTCTCTCGCCAGCGGGAGATAAAACACGTCGCAATGACTTTTTAACACCTCTGTTTTTCTTGAATTTTACTGCAGACGGCAGTGCTGATGAATTGCTGCTGTGTGTGTGAAACAACAGGGAGCTTGAAACCTTTTTAAAGATAAACAGCCAGCGCTGACAGGGAGAAGGGGCCCGGCGGCTCCCACAGTTATTACATGGCTGCTGAAGGCTTGCAGGCAGAGACCCTGCTATGTCTGCCAGACGCATGGAAATGTTACTTTTTCTCACAGAGGCGTGTTGTCGAGTTTATGCTGACAGAGAGCCTTCCTATCATCTGTGATGAATGCCGCAGATAGAAAGTCATCTTCATGTTAAACAGGCATTCATTCTGTAAATCGGGAAAGGGAGGAGTTATGGTGCCCTGAACAGCGCGCCGATAAAACCGCAGTCTTATCACGGTTCGCACTGGTCTTTGGCAACCTTTTGCGGGTAACCTCGCTATAAATGCCAAGAGGAGTTTTGCCATCTCTGTGGCTGCTCGCATGTTGACATTAACACTACCTGCAGGTCCGACGTGTAATTAATTTTTCTCCGAGATAAACGTGGCATAAAGGATCACCCTGGAGATCATTAACGGCAGAGCGTGCAGCGTCTCCGAAGGCTCCCGAGATATTTGTGGCTTGAAAAACAGACGAAACACACACAGACGGGAAGGAGTGCGACCACTCAAATCCTCTCAGATTTACTCCGGGGTTACCAATCGAGGGCGTGTTCTCTAATTATTGAGCGGGTGTCTCATTTCACCACGACTTTTTGTCAGCTTTTCAAACCATTCGCATACACAATGTCACAGCTGGCTGTTTATGCAGCTGGTAAACGACTGCTTAACAGGATCAAAGTCATTCAAGGTCCCAATCAGACAGTTTTAAGATGCCAAAAACAGTTTGTAGAGTTTTACTTTGTGATGAAAAAGAAAACGTGGCTTAGGGAAAGCAAGTCAAAGTGAATTCTGAGCAAGAATATGGAGCGTTTCAGTATGTCTTTGTCACTCAGAATTGGAGTTAAAACGATGTGGATTCAACAAGAATGCTGTGAATTGAAGCCCTTCTGAACACTGAGCCAGTGATGGACGCAAGAGTTATTCTGAGGTCAAACAAACACAACAAAAAAAAGAATCCCAAGTTAGAAGTGTTCGAACTCAGTCTGGGGGGTTCAGACTGAGTTGGAGTGGGGGTTTTAAAACCTACACAGCTCAACTCCAAAAGTGACTGTGAAGTCAGTGACAACCGATAAACAGCAAACAATGAGACGCCACAGAGACATGGGGCTCACCCTCCTTTGATGTAATCCAGGAACGTGTGCTCCGACTCCACGTTGAATGACAGCAGAGACACCTGGGGAGGAAGAATAAAGGGCCCAGAGGATGAACCGTCAGCGATTATGGTAAACACAACGCACCAATCCAGACATTAACACTGACCCCTGAGCTAACCACCCACATAATGACTTATCCATGCAGACTGATTTGGCTGCATGAACAGCATATTAGTGCTACAAGCATTGAACATCAGCATGGCTCGAGACTGATGGATGATCTGCATGATGAAAACCTCGTCACTTGTTTTGATTGCGTATTCACAGTGTTCAGAAGCAGCAGCAGCAGCAGAGCGGTGGCTCGTTTAAAACGTTGGTCACAGAAAAAAGTCACAAGTCGCAAGGGGCTCCTTCATGCTTTTGCACAGACTTGTATGGCTGCCCCCTCCCCTCTCCTCCCCCCGAGGTCACGGGAATGTTTCCTGACTTAGCATCACTGTCCTGATCATAAGCTGGGCGTCTGGGAACCCAACAAAAACGTTTCACTGAGCTGAACTGCCCCTGTTCAGTCCACTCAGTGGAAACTTCCAGATGAATACAGAGGTGAGGCGGTGGGGAGAGGAGGAGGAGTGCGGGCACACCGGGAGACTCACTCTTATCTCAGATCTCAGACAGTCTCAGACTCACCGTCCCAGAGTTGATGTATCGCTTTTTCTTGATTTTCTTCTTGGCGTTCACCACCTGGAATGGAGGCAGAGCAGAAACAGCAGCATGATGAGAATGTAAACTTGAGGCACCATTCTTTTTATCCACCCTCTAGCACGTAATAACAACATCTTTGTCCTCCTACTCCATGTCTGTAAGGGTAATGAAGCAGAGGAAGTGAATCCAATAACTGCAGTAGGTGAGAATGAGATCCCATTGATCAAACCTTGCAGCCAGACACGGATTATTCAGCAGGATGTTTTCTAAAAGTGCCCCCCCGCTACTGTACGTTCTACATGCACAGCACACTCTCGCGTACAGCTGAACATATCATCCATATCTCATCCCCAAAAGAAACAAAGTGATAACCACATGCAGAGCCAGTTACACTCTGTGCAACATAATGGAGGCGTAAAAATTATGCACCAAACTTCACAGACTTTGGGGAGGTAATAATCCACACTGGGTAATCGGAGAGTTGCATTGTGAGGGGCCTTGAATGTGGATGCAACAGGAAGCAAGGTCAAACAGCTCTCTCTGCTGCTCATTCTACGGGTCCACACACGGACATAAAGCAGGAGCCCGGGGGGAGCAGTGCTGTATAATAGAGTAAAAGCTATCCCACTCTCTGCCTTTCTCGGCTCTCCTCCACTCCTTCGTTCTGCTTCCGTGGTTCCTAAAGCGACTTCTCAACTCCTGGTACAAAGATGATGCCTCACAGCACCGAGGCGATCGCTCAGTCACTGCCGGGGTCGCGTTACATCACAAAGACATCGCTTTCAATTACACCAGCCTCCGCTAGCGTTAACCTGCTGTCACTGCAGCTCCCAGAGTGAATGTTTTGTGAGCCTTGTGCATGTCAGGTTGAGTGTGCGGGAATCCGCAAAGAGCCGAGACACTGTGGCCGGTGACCTCCTCAAATCAGCAGTGAAAAGATGTCTTCTTGTCACTTTTTTTGGGCCACGTCGTGACACTGACCCTTGAGTCAATGACCTTGCAGCGACTGCGCCAAGAAACTGCTGTGTTTCACTTTCTAATTAAAATCCAGCAACGTTTGGTGAAGGGTAATGGATGCACTCCCTTCTGCCATGTCAGCAGTCGGAAAGGGCAGATCTGGATGCCACTCACTCCAAGAGGCAGCGGGCTGCAGCTTCTACAACTAAAACGAGGCTTTTTTGGCACAACTCACATGATATTTAGAGCCACAGAATAGGCCCAAATGCACAAATGGCAACAACACAGCTTTAAACTGATATATAGTTCTGTTATATGTGCTGTGATAGAAGCTTTCGTGTCCCCTGCAGTTGAGGACTTGGAAAACTTTGCTTTTATACTTTGAGCTACAACTCAGATCGACACCACCACACAGACTGCCCAAATATGGCTCATCTACTTCCCAAGAAAAAACGAAAAAAGAGCAAATATTGGGCACAAAAAATGCTGTCAGTCAACAAATGTTGGTAAACGTACACTTAATTGCACATTATATAATTTAATTTTACTGCTCATCAACACACACCATTCTATCCACTACTTGCTATTTAAAGGTCTGGTACTGTTCTTTCCTTCGTGACAAATTCAGAGGTTAATGTAACAAAACAAGTCTTAGCCACTGGAGTCATTGTACCAAACAGTAAACCTGATCTGACTGTACAATAAAAAAAAAACCAGACAAACAGTGCAGACTTCTGTTTCATTTTCGCCACAGACGCACTGTTTCCCAACTGTTCCGCTGCACCACTTAACCTCCCGGATGCGAGTTTGAGGCCGCAAAGACACACGAGGCAAGGTGCTAATTTTCAAACAGCACAAGTTGCCTCAAACAAGCAGGACCTGAAGAGATTCCTGCCATTAAGCAGGACCTTGCTGAGCCATAGGGCATACTGATTTGCTCTCAAATTAAAGTTGGTTTCTCACACCAGTGCCCAGAAATGGAGCTCAGCTCTCTCTCTCTCTCTCTCTCTCTCTCTCTCTCTCTCTCTCTCTCTCTCTCTCTCTCCGTCTCTGTCTCTGTCTGTCTCTCTGTCTGTCTGTCTCTC
>JASSRZ010000053.1:17057609-17071029 GCA_032164315.1 Malacoctenus gilli | reverse complement strand
AACCCCCCACCCCCCCCCCCCCCCCCCCGGGCCAAGAGAAAGCCCGGGAACATTTCACGGATGAAGCCTCCTTTACAATGACCACAACTTAAGCGTGAGCCAAAGATATTGAGAGTACAGAACTTACAAGAAGCAGAAGAAGAAGAAGCTGTTTTCACTCTGCTGGTCTCCCGGCAGCTTTTAGGGTCTAAATTGCAACTATTAGATCTGAATCAGCATGTGGTCAGCCGGGGCCTCTATCGATCTCCCTGACCCACATCAGTGTGGCGTGCTCCAGGCCGACCCGCCTCTCACTAACCCCCATCACACCACTTAAAGTCTTGGACGCAGACACGGCACAGACCTGCGATGACATGCATGCCCACTGCTGAGAGACAGATGAATGCCATTACATAGACTCACTGCACAATTTCATGTCAGAGTACAAGCCTGAAAATGAGCTAATTTAATTATCACTGTTCTTTTTTCTCCCCCCTCCTTCAATTGTAGCTGGTTTCCAACCTGCTGTTGAAACACTAAAATAATACAGAAAAGCAAACGGGCTGATTAAAACAGTCGGAGGTGGCAGCTAAATGAGCTCCCATGTATCTCTTTTCATTCTCCGCTGTCATTTTCAGCTATTTCCAGTATTTCTAGCCCCCTCTGCAATAAAGGTGGAGAACACATAAGTGGAAAATTGTCCTCTTCCAATTTGTATCGTTGGATATGAATCAGCCGACTTTGGGAGCCAGCCGCTGTGTGTTTTACACCCGCTGTCTCTCTTGGTGGCCTTTTTCTTGAGAGCATCTAATTTCACAAATTCCCATTTTGCCAGAGTGAAAAGAGAGAAAAGACAACACGTCGCGTGGACAGAAGTTCTCCTCGTTGGCGAGGCTCTTAAAACCACAGCCGACCCACTATATGAGTGTCCCTTTCAACCCTGACACAGCCTGTACAATTACACTATCACGGCTGCACGGCACCTTAAGCCTTTATTAGGCACAGATAACATATGCCCACTCTGGTGCCTTGCAGAGGTCTCTCATTAAGTGGGGAAAAAAGGCTGAACATCCATTTCAGCTGCCCAGGTTTAAGAGCAGCAGGGGAATCGGGAGTGCAGCGAGCCTCCTTCCTCCCTCCTCCCGCTCCTGTGCTCTGCTCAGATAGCGCTCGCATGGGAGCAAAGTGGCAACGCAAGGCAATGCAGGTGCTGTCACCTGCATACGGAGGAAGCTGGTTTCTTTCAGAGGGGACACAAAGCGGTGCAGACAATGCCGGGATTCACGTTACATAAGCTTATGACATCCTCGGGATCCGCAGACTGTTTTGAATTAGCATTTGAATGACAAACCAGAGGATGACACCAAGCAGAATTTAACACAGCCTCTTTGTATGCGTCACGTAGCGTTTCATTCATTCACTCATTCATTCATCCGAGTGTTTGTCTGTTATGACTGTGAGCCCCCAGGTGAAGGTTTTTCTGTCAATGTGATGATCACACTGATGTGAGGACAAAACAAGGAAAAATTCAATGGAAGAGATGATAAACTAGAATCCATTTTACCAACTACAATGAAGAACTGGGAAGTAATCGCTCGATAAAGCATAATATGATTCAAAATCTCAGCTGTAATTAGGGATTAGCTTCAGATAATAAAGAATTGTAGAGTGCCTTTGCGGTGGATTTTAGATTTTAACCACAATAAACAAAACTGTCTTGGTTTGATTTGATCATTTACAAGTTGTACAGACCAAACAGGATCTACCTACAAGATTCAAATCAGCCACAGATAGAGCTGGACCACGAAGATGGTCTGAGGGTGAGCCAGCGCCAGCTCAGCAGTCACATGGGCCAGAGATAACAGCAGCCAAGAGGAAGCCTCTGATCCACGCAGAGGCCGCGGCGCCATCTAATGACACCTGGAAAATCCGCCACCGAAGTGAGAGCCAACCAGCGTCTCAATTAAAAGTCCCCGCAGATCATCCTCAGCTGATTCCCACTCTGCAGGGTTGTTGCTGTTTTTTTTGTCCTCTGTTTTTCTCCAAACAAGAGTTGTGTTGTTTACCTCAGGCAATACAGCTACTCCGCTGCCTCCTTTTATTGGTCACAGGTGGATTATAGAATAAACATCATCCAGATGGATGGAAGCAATACCAAACTGCTATAATTCACAGATGTGGGACTTGTGCTGACAGCAGCGTCTTCAGAGTCTTTTAGAGGCTATTGTTTCTTGCGCTGTGCTGTTCACTACTCAAACCCGGGGCACTCCCATTCAAGGTAAATTGTGAGTAAACAGGCCCAGGCTGGGGTGACGTGTCAAGTCCGCATCTCTTTAATTGAGTCTGGGAAAGCAGAAATTATCATTTGCACCGGTAACAATCATTTGCATTTATATGACTAAATCGCCTCTCCAAGTGGTGCTTTACTTTGCAGCAGCGGCACTAACTCCTATCATCACAGACCCAAAGCATCTGATGAATCATATCAACCTTTCAATGGCTGTGAGCGCCGACACTTCAATTCAGCAGGACCCAATCAGTAACAGAGACGACGGTGGTCGTGTCATTATCAGCGCGCTTTATACGTCTCAACCTCAGATTCATAAAGAGGATGGAGGTAAAGCTGAGATGTGCGGCTGCAACAAGGGAACAATTAGTGAACAAAAGCAGAGTGCAACCACGTTCAAAATAGACTTTCATAACATGGACTTTGAATAATTCCAACTCAAGCCTCTTTTTTTGCAGGAGGGTCAGTTGTGTAACATTGACCATCCCACTCATTGACATTTGCACCATAAGTTGTTATGACTGTGGCTGTCAGCTACATTTAAATAGGCTGAGCTCACACAGCGTCCGCGTCTGTATCCATTAACCGTTAGAGCAACTCTGCGTTGATTTATTGGTTAAATTAGCTGCAGCAGTAAAAACCACATGAATTTTACAAACCGAGGGTCCAAAACAATCTAATACGTATCACTGCCACAGGTCCAGCCAGACAGAACTTCATAAATGGATCATGAGAGGCGAACATGCATCAAGACGCCATATATCGTTCACTGAGGCTCAGCGGCTCCACTGTACAGTCGGAGGCCGCTTGTTGTGGCCAGTAAAGTCTTGCTCTTTTCTCCTGCTGCACTCTAATGTGATTATTTACTATCTTAATTTAGCAGTGTGGAGAGAAAGCCAATGTGCATTAGTGGACACAGGTTATTAACGCGGACTCATGGATTTATGGCCCCACATAGGAGCAAATGTCTGTTTTAGTGATTGGAAGGAGACGGTCTCATTAAGCAGCCATTGAAAGTCATTGCGTACTCGCTATGTACACAATTTCCGAAAGACAAACATAATTCCACAGCAACGCGGCGTATCCTGTTTGTTTAATGACGACATTTATGATACAATATATCTTGGTGAAGCCGTGGTTATTAAACACCTCGCCACACTTCAGCTGGCTCGTGAACGTAGTTAAATAGGCATTATGCACCAATTCTTTTGCCGTATACACAATCGCACAGTGACAAGACACAATCTATCAATATGTCCAATTAAACTCTACAGAGGGATGTAGTTCAACTGAGAGCAGCACATTCGCGAGACACTTCTAGCTCGAGAAAAATGTTCATAAATAAATAATCAGAAGTTTTAATGGTAAGAAGAAAAAGAAAAGTTCCTTGGACTTACTCTGCAGTTTCCCAGCTCCTCTGCTGACAGGATGATGGTGCCACATTTCTTCCCAGGGATCCCGCTGTAGGAATAAATCAAACATGATCAATTCTTGAAGGGAAAAGGTCTAAAAAGGTCAAGCACAGCATAGAATGTGACACGCAGATTTATCTTCTTACTACATCTCTTTCTAGACTGATGACGATCACTTGAAGAGTAAAAAATGACCCGAAAAAAGCTTTGTGCCTCATTTAGAATTATTGGAAAAACACTGAGACATTGATCTGTGTTATCTTGGAAACTGGGCAACCATAGTCACTCTTTACAGCTGTTTTGTCAGTTCTGTCTCCATAAAATCAAATACACTCAGATGGCCTGAATGTAATTGAAGTCACAGGTGGATTGATTTCAGGAAGTCCATTTCAGACTGTCCAGTTCTCTTAGAGCAGTGATTCTTAAAGGTAGAAATTATCTTACGACTGTATCTGAGTTTTGTTTTATTCATTACAGTTTATGTCACATTGCCAAGAAACATCTGTGCCTCAGAGAACACAAGACACAAACACCAAACCAAAAACCAGGATGTTTTTCTTTTTTCGAATAATTATTTAATCACAACCACAGAGCACACGTGTGTGTTTTCAAATGGAAAATTACAGCTTTAGTGAAGGATCTATAAGGCTTCTCTATAGACATATGACAGGTTGACAGCTCTAATAAGCACATTACTTCTCCTCCCACCACATTAAGTGAATCAAAAACAAGGTAAAAATATGACTCTCTCACTTCAGCGCAGCTGGGAATAAAACTGCTGAGACACAGAACCTCTGTGATCCGTCTTTGCCGGCATCATATTGGGACTTTAAAGCTCTACAGGTTTGCAGTTGTTTAGCCGCGATTCCCACTGCAGCGGATGATCAAGACGTTACGCAGCACAAGGGAGTTTTCTCTGCGTGTTTCTGTTCCTATGCATCACCTTTTTCCCTCTCTCACGCACCCAGTCGCTCCGATAAAAATAGAAGCCCTGCTGCTGCAGAGTCCTGACTGTTATTTGGTTGCAGGTTTTTTTTTTTGAAGCGGTGCAGGATGATGTGTCTTTTCTTTTAGGGATCTAATCTCACTGACTTTCGGATTTCACTGAAGCTCGGTGAGGAAGGTGCAGCCCCCCCTTCGTATCCAGCGCAGAGCCACGATATCTCGCCTTTCCCCCCTCGCACAGCAGCACTTCAGCTGCTGACACGCTTGTCATCTTTCCAGAAAAGAACGAAATTACACAGGAGTCCTACTGTGGCCTTAGCTGGAGGCCAATCATTATAAGGTCAGACTTGCTGGAGATCGTCATCAAGCTGCGACAGCTGATCTGGCTGTCAGTAACACTGGACCGCGCTCGGCTAAATGAGAGGCAATCATTGACTACAGTTGCACAAGCGTGCATTATTCACAGAGACAACCTAAAAGAACAAACCTGCCAACTGAGCGTGTAGAGCTAGATTATGCGAGGGGGGCTATTAGCAGATAGAGAGCCGTTTCCCCTTTCTTATCTGCCAGTGCAGGAAGTGTTTGTATCACTCTTGAGACATATGGTCCAGGGAGTTTCCATTAACCTCGCTGGGTTTAGCCACACCACATACGGGACAGTGATCCATACCGGACACTGAAGCGGCCCAATCTGTCAACTTTGATCAATAGTTCAATACAACCGTACAGACCACCTTGTAAGCCGCTGTGGGCGTTAATGAGGTGGACGTAAAATTGGGCCCCAGCAGATGTACTTCATTCTCGGGCTCTACCTTCAAGGTCCAGGGAGACCATTCTCAAGGTGAATTAACTGTCCTTGAATTATTGATGCTTTACTCCAAGTCGCCACCCTGCAGTTTGATAAAGGCTCAAAGAGCCAGTAAAGCCTCCCGCCGCCGAGGCCAGTAAACCCTGAGCACTCCATGGGTCAAATTATCTCCCTGAGGTTGTGATAATAGCCGATACTCTATCAAAGGAGGAAATGAGATCCAGTGATTGGTGAAATATCAGCTCCAGGCACGTTCCGATGCAGCACCTTGCTCTAACCTCTGTTGCGGGGAAAAGAGCAGTGGTCTTTTTTTCAAATTAGCCATGCATTATTGAATGCAGCATTTTCTTGCGACAAAGCCAAGTAAATGGTTAAAGCCAGCAAGCACCGACAAGATGAGCATAGAGTCCCGCCTGTTATCAAAAACACATGACTTTTCTTTTGTTGCTCCGGCTGTTGTTTTTTTTTTGCTGTGAGCGTGAGCGGCTCCGGTGGTGCAATGTGACTGCTGGTGATATAAAGTCTTCTGCATGGAGAGACCTCATTCTCTCAGCACTCATCCACTGACGCTCTTCAGCAGTAGGACGCTTTGATGATGAAATAACGTGAAATGTGCTGCTGCGGCCCTGCTTCCTGTACTATCTGTATCCAACAAGGTCTACAGTTAGACTGCTGTGGGGAACTGACAGCCTCTAATCAGCTGTTCATGTACGCCCGTGTTACATCGGTAACAGTCGTATTTTTTTAACGTCTCCAGTCATTCGCATCAGCATGTGTGTGTGTATTTTTTTCAAGCTGTGCAGTCAGGAAACGGTGGTGACACCGTGACAGCTTTTAGTGCTTCTCGTTGTATCATCAAAATTGATTTGTTTTTGTAACACAGCTTTATGAGGAGACAGGAAGGTTGGGAGGGACGAGTTACATCACCGCAAGCGGCAAAGTCAAACGGGCAAATGGTGTGTTGCTGGGATGTTACACCGTCATTACCAAAATCCTAACATGTAGTCACAGGTTTCATGTTTTCACTAAACAATCTCATAATGAAAGATTTACAAATGCCCTAATTACTTGCACGTTTTAGAGGAACAATCGCAGACAAAGACCGACTTTGCAGTGGTAGTCCAATTCAGATTTAAGGGCGAGTAGTTGAGGAAAGTTCTGACTTTTTCAGAGATGATGGATGACAGCCTGTTTATCCACCAAGTCTTCCGCACGTCTGAGTGATTACTGAGAATAAATCAAGTCACCCTGCATGCAGGTAAGTAACGACTGCGCTAACCATATGCTAAGCACAACATGCATATTCTCCTTAATTCCTACGGACACTCACAGGCTTCCCTTGACACCCAGCGTGCGCCTTGCCATATGGCACTGGCTCCAGTGCCTGTCCATCATGTGCTCAGATGCTGCCTGTAATCTCCAGCAGGCCTCATATTTACAGTCAACAGAGCACCAGGTCTGCAGTTCCCACTGTTTCAGCAGAAAACCCCAAAGATCAAAACCTCATAAAGAAAACAAACAAAGTGGAGACACAAGTGTAGAGCGGATTTGTGTCGCAGTAAAAGCGGTGGGAGGGAAAAGCGCTGTCATGATCTCAGGCCTCGCTGAAACGCAGCGTTCGCCACAGCTACCTTGACAGAACCCTTGTTTGATCAACTGAATGGAAAGAGATCAAGCAGCATATTTCAGCATCACTACAATTACTCAGCCAAAGTTTCTGATCTCGCAGTTCTGCGGAATATCAATGCAGTGGTGGATCTCTGTCTCAGCCAGGGAAGCATGCAGGCGAGTCACTTATTCACCCTAAAAACAAGCATCTCAGACTGCTGTGCATGACACATTGCATTAGAGATATCCAGGCTCAACGTATGGCCCCTATAATATCCTATGGAGAGGCAGTTGCTGTCGTAAAATGGTGATTCACAGTGCTCGCACTCTCCACTACCTATCAGTGTGGCGTTGGAGGGGGGGTGAAGGTTGGCGAGATTAAAGTCCGAACAAGGAGAAGGAAGCAATTGTTGATGCCGTTCACACTGGGTCATTAGGATGAGGAATGGCCGTGATATTTAACAACGCTGCTACGTGTCACGCATATGAGAGCAGGGGAGAGTTATCTGCTAGACAACATGAGTGAGAGCCCCCGAAGGGGAGGGTGATTTTTTCTGGCGCTGCAGCTGTTAGAGGGTGGTTCGACATGTTTTCCCGAGGCCAAATGACTGCAGCCTTATCGTGCGAGGAGTGGTGCTATATTGTAGTTTTATACATAAGTGGGGATAAGCAAATTATAAGATATTATTCTGGGAAAGCAGAGTGCAAGCACAGCAAAAAGTCAGAGGAGAAAAGGGATCGCTTCTGCTCCACAAACAAAGGATTGGGTCAGGGAATTCATTGGATCCATCAGGACAGCAACGATGCCGGGGCAAACCAACCAACGGAACTGGTTTGGAGTTGGGGGGGGGGCAACAGACGGGACGACACGCAGATGATCTGGATCTGTGCCACAGTAAACGTTCGGGGCAGTGGGAGAACCAGAGTTGAACAGAATTAGACAAGGTTGCCAAAACTCAATGTGGGATCAAATGGGATTATACCACTAATCCCCTTGATCTTCATACACCGATAAGCATTCGTAATCCTTCACCTCACCAGGATTTCGGGGGGGGGGGGTAGGACGAAACACCGCACCGGCTAATTCAAAAGGACAGCAGAAAACCTACTGTAGAGCTTTGGAGAGGAGGGGAGAGCAGCTTCCTCCTGGTGCTGCTGTTTGTGTTTTTAGAGGAGGTTGCTACAGGCAACCTGTGCTAAGCTCTTTGAAGCCTTGTTAAAATGAGCACAGAGACAGTAAATAGGGCAAAAAAATGCGGCGCACAAAAATGTCAGAGCGATATACAACAAATCGCTCTCTGCTTTATCTTCGTTTTGACTCGAGCAGAGGAAGGGAAGCACAACATGTGAGACCACATCATCACCTCCATACTCTAAGCGTCACTGATCCCTTGGACTGATAATGAACGCTAAAACGACGCACTGTGGGAAATTATGCTGTCATTCATGTTGGCGGTCGTTAGGAACACCCCATATGACATGCGAGTGTGCTCTGATGTAATGAGGTCGCGTCAGCTGCTTGATTGCATAAAATTACGGCGAAGTCTTCAATTAGCGTAACAATGTCAGATTTACTGAGTTTTTCTAAATGAATTAGACTTTCATCAACCACCTGCAAGTTGAAAATCGCTTGTTTTGACAGTGAAATCGAGGCTTAGGAAAAGCCGTCAATCAAAGGGAAACTTTCCCTCTCGATCTAAAGGCAAAAGCTGCTCCAAGTCACAACAGCGAGCTCGCTCCGGTGCTTTTGTTCGCAACAGCTGACAAGAGAAACCGCTCTTTGCCCCCCCACCCACCCGGCAAGAGCAGAGCATCCCTCTGTAGGGGAGGCAAAATGCCTAATCCACTCTGTTATTGGACTCCTAATTTCAGCTGGATCTCATCCTTCAATCCCACCGCAGGCGTATGAGTGATTCCTCCCCGAGGCTGACGCACCTTTGCCCCCCTCCGCCAGCACCACCCCCTCTTTCACCTGGTGCCAGGCAGGTGTAATGGAATTCATATCATGTTGCGCCGGGTCGCCCTGACCTCCTCTGTGGTGGTTACTGCTGACTACAGAATGTAATCTGTGTGCTGACAGATTTTTTTCAGCCGTTGAAGAGATCGGGAGCGTCGGGGCTCCAGGATGGCGCCACGGAGTGCTCGGTCAGAAGCTGTCGGGCGGCGCTCGCAACTTTTACCGGCAGGTACGCGCTGTTGCTCACGACCGGAACCAACAGCTTCCAGAGCAAAACCAATCAGGTAAGCTCGTTCCACTGACTTAAACCCTCCATCATCCTCTCGTGATTTTACAAAGTCGGCTTTTGTTATTAGTGTAAAGAAACAAAGTCTATTGTTTCATTATCTGCAGAGCTTCAACAACCAATGTTATCGAAACCCGCTGTATAAATCAAATCGATGGCTTTTCCTCATGGTAGAACAAAACACTCATTTTCATACAGTGTGTGATGTGGAAGTCCTTGAAGAGTCATAAACAGAGAGATTCAGCTGAGTGTGTGGGAGGAGCAGCTAAACGAACTGTGCTGCTGGGAGGCCAGCACGCCACTTCACATGGAACCAAATTTGTAGCTAATAAAGCCCAGTTTCATTGGACAAAAAGGATTCTTGTACAGTCAGCGCGGCCGGGGTTTTCCACATCTAAGCAGGAATACACATTATTAGAGTGGGACCCTTGCTAGTGTTCAGCCTTGGAGCCCAAATTGGCATTTAGCGAGGCAGCAGAATGCTCTAATTGTGTGTGATGTCCCGAGGCAGAGGATGCTGATTACTGTAAGCCGTCTGAACACTCCACCTCCCAGTCAAGTTAAACAAGCAAAAAAGGGACTAAAAGTTGAAGGGAACGCTGTACCTGCTCTCGTTTTCTCCTTCAAAGGAGCCGAGCGCTCGGATTAGGGACTCTAAGTTCCTCCCCAACAAACGACCTCCTTTCACTCCCGCTCAGCTATTTAAATCCGCATTTTATTTCATCTTGGAGGAGCTGCCGCTGCATCGCCCCGAGTCAGCCGGGCCGGCTGCAGCTACAAACTCCCTTAAAAGAAGCGAGTCTTTGAAGCCAGGATGAGACGAGTGGAGCTCCAAGTGGCACTGCTCCCGCAGTAAACCAACAGAGGGTACCGACGCTCCACGAGCCGATACAATTGTTTGAAATACTGAGAACTTGTCATCAGATATTTGATCTTCCACACTGATATTTTAAGTGCTTTGCTTTTTGAGTGATATTGCATCATTAGGTTGGACTGGGTGAATGTACATGATTAAAACTGTGTTTATTGTTGCTGCTGCGAGGGTCGAATTGAAAAAAACCCACAAACCTCATCCTGTGGGTGTGTCCAGCTTGAGATTTATACATACAGTGTACATAGGAGTGTATTTCTTCTCACTTTCCTGTGAGGAGAGGCTGCCAATAAGAAATGTTGCTTGCATGATGTAATTAATGGTGTTTATTCTGTATGGACAAGCAAACATGTTGAATGTTGATTGTTGCCACTCAGGCCTCGTCACACATGCTGGACTCAGTTGGCAGCTGGAGTTGGTTGGAGGTTTATTTGTTTTTCACTGTTTTTCTTTGGACTTGATGTGCTTCTGTTGTTTTGCTGTTTGAAGAGCCAAACAAAAAAAGTCTCGCTAAGCAAATGTGTCTCTCAGTGGGGATGATCTAAAACAGTCATTTACTATCGTCAGGAAACAGGCCGGACACTGCCGCGCACAAAAAACATGAATTCCCCAAAAATTAGATTGATTTACAGTAGAGCAGTGAGCCAAAATAAACCCCAGACATTTATCGATGAAAGCATCGTGTGATTTGAATCAAGAATCGTCTCTGCTGTGATGCGAGCTGCCACCATCTCATCACATCGTGTCTTTATCAAAACAAGCAGGACTCCAAGTAAAAAATCAGTTTAACTCCACTTTCATCTTTCCAGATTTCATTATATATTTCCCAGCTCCACCCCTGGGTTTATTTAATGTAGTCTCCGCCTGGCCTTTGACTTTGAAGTTTCGCATTCAAAGTAGCAGTGCGGCGCTGCTCGGCAGGGGGAGAAAGACTGATTTCTTTCATACCACTTTCAGCTACATTTAGGGGAAGGCTTAAAGAAAATACAGGAATCTACGCCCTCACAGTGATAATGGAACCCAGGGCATAAAATCAATGTTACATTGAACTTTCATATTATCTCTGGATCCAAGAAACATAAAAAAAAGACGGTGAGTTCAGAGAAGCTCCACTGCCTTTCAAAAATATGGAGCCATTATGGACTTAATTGCAGGGGGTTGGATCTATATTCCTGCATGAACGGAGACCACCAAATCCTATTTTTATAACTTCATTGGAGGCCGTAGTCCACCCAAAGCTGATTCACACATAAAGCGCTCCAGAGGTTTTTCTCACCGGACCGAGAAAACTGTGTGAATATTTCTCTGAGCCTCCTCCTCCATTTCTCCTTCACTGTTATCCAAACAAGCCAGAGACAAGATTATTCTTTTTGATGGTGGGCATTTGTCCCTCCCCACAGGTGGGAAACATTTCAGGTGAGTCTTTGATGTGCACGACATCAATATATGCAATTCCACATGTGGTGTGGGGGTTTTTTCTGGGGATTATTTTCATATATTTCCTCCAATCCCTTCCCCTCCTTTTCCTCCTGTGGGTGCAGCCAGCTCCTTGGGGTACACTTCATTACCGGCTTCCCGGGCAGTCACAGCAGGTGAATAGGTTTAACATGCTTACATTGCACATGCTGTAGCGTGCGGTATAATTCACTGTACAAACAGAAAAAAAGGTCGCCGCCATTTGTCTAATGAGCGCCATCATCATATGTACAGCTATATTACAATTCCTCCCACAGGCAAAACACACGAGTGCAGCTATGCGAGCTTCGTCAGAGCCAGAGTGGCTTTTTTTTTTTCACTAAAAGATGCCGTTCACCTCCATCAATCATTTAGCTCTGTATTTTATCCTGTAGCAGCAACTGTGATGCATGCCTCTCATTAAAAATGGATTATAAACAGGAGGGTTTGTACGGCTGTCGGTTCCCTTATTGCTCACATGCAGTCAGCACGGTGATGTTACCCAAGACTTTTTTTTTTTTTTTGCTTTGATGTGATTGCTCCAACATTGCATTTGTCCCCGCGTGAACAGGAGGAGCTGGGATGAAGGCAGACTCCTGCGGGCATCCGCATGTGCATCCAACACAATGTGAACAAAAGGAAGAACAAACAAAAAAATATAAAGTGGTGCCCCACCTCACTCTCCAAAATATAGCCAATTATTCAAACTGAGGGACAGCATTTCATCTCAGAATGGATCAAAGTTTTAAGCGACTTTAAAAAATGTACTCTCCTGCTAATTAAAAGAACAATAAGACAGAGCGGCGAAGTATTGGATATTCTCTATAAGTTATGATGGCGTTTATTTTTCAGTGTGTGAAGGTAAAACTTTGATACACTCACATCTTCACCCACAGACAGAATCAGGTTCTTTTTTCAGCATGTAAAATTGGTCTTTTTAATAATAAATTACATTAACTGCTAAATCTTGAATGGATTTCTGATATAAACAGCTGTGCTCTGTGTAGGACCTCACCTTTAGCATGCAGCATGTTTGAAATGGATTTTAACGCCTGTATAAAGCACATTTTCAGTGGTTTTATAAACCAGGACAAAATTTTGTGATGGTCTGCACTGAAAGAGATAGTTTGGGTTTTTTCATGAAGAGACCCAGCGATGATTTTGCCTAAAATAAATATGTCTGCCTTTTGTGTTTCTTTAGGCTCTTTCTCTATGAATGAGCACGATCTTTCCATTTTACTTGCATCTCTAAAGCCTCTTTCAACACCACGGAGAGCCAATTTTATACATATAATGGTTGTCATTTGACACCGATCGATATTCGTGATTTTTTTTTGTTTGTTTGTTTTTCCTAACTTGTAACATGTGCAGACTCACCAGTGTTTTGGAGACAAAGGCTCAGTCCAGCTGGAGTGGAGAAAACAGTTATTGGTTAAGAATTGAAGAGCTGACGTAAGAAATTTGAGCAGGTTAATTCTTTGGGGTGCAGGTTAGAGAGGCAGGAAGAGGTTAAATTTGATGTTAGGGGAGGATTGGATAAGTAAGTGTAATTTTTGTCATAGTACAGACGTGTTTCTGTGCTGGATGGAGGGATGGAGAGGGAAAACAGGAGTTACAGAGAGATCTGGGGCAACATAAAAGGAAGAAGAAAAAAACACGCAGGCCAAACTTGAAGGAAAAGTAAAATCTGGTAATAGGAAGGAGAAAGAATAAATGAAAGATGAAGTGTGGAAAATAGGGAAAGGGGTGCTGAAGTGCTCCCTAAGCAGGTCATTGGATGTGGGGTGCCGGGGGGGGGGGGGGGGGGGGGCG
>JASSRZ010000053.1:17005886-17057599 GCA_032164315.1 Malacoctenus gilli | reverse complement strand
CCCCCCCCCCCCCCCCCCCCCCCCCCCCACGATTCAGCATGACTAACAGATTTTCTCAGTCCCTGCAGGAGTCGCTCCTCAAAGCTACGCTCCAGAGAGGCACTGTCACTTCAGGATGTATGACAAGGAAATGGAGCACACAGCCATTAAGCGACTCCTGGGCGATCGCCTTTTGCAGGAGGGGAGGAATAACTCCACTGTTGCCTGTGGACACTGTTTAGCTAGATAAAAAGGACATGCATGAATGAAACTGAGCACTAGGTGAATGTCATGAAGGGAGAGTCAGAAGAAACCTGGAGTTCCGCATTGCTTCTGAGACTCCGCTTACATTTAATTTTTTTTAAAAAAGGGTCGATGTCTTCGGCTTGCAACAACAGGTCATCATTATCATCATCATCACCCTCTCAGCAGTGATCAAGGTGCCCCGCTGAAGCTGTGCAATCGATGCTCCTCCCGTCTGCCTCTGATGTGGGCTGTGAGGCCTGGTTTACAGCATTGTGGCGAACACGGTCTCTTGATCTGCTCATCCCCTTATTCAGCACTGAAGGGCAGCAAGAGCTTCGTAATCCACCACCACCGAACCCTGGCAGAGTTCATGGTCAACACCAAAGCCCTGCTGTTCCACAACGCCACCCCTCCCTTTTTCCCTCCCTCCCCCCAACGGACGGGGCCAACACCGCCTCATGGAGGCAAACACGCTGCGCTACACAGTGCTACACACAAAGACAAACTTCACAGTTTGCAGACGCCGAAACCCCCTCCTCCCCTTCCTCCCCCTCCTCCTCCTCTTCCCCCCTCCTCAAAGTCAAAGAGCGGCTCACAGGTCTGTGGGTGCCAGCGGCTTCAGGGCTTCATAAATCCCAATTCACACTGGAGCGGGGATGACAGCGCCATGTGTCTCACGCTGACTTCAATCCACTTTTTGTGCAAGATCGCCTCCCTAATGACAATAATTGTATCGAGGAGGCCCCCGGTCATGTTCAATTACCCGTCCCCATCCAAGCACACAGGTCTAATCTTGCATTGAAATGTGCTGTACATATGGCTAAGGAAAAGATGATATATTTATCACCGCCTCATCTTTGCCAGAATGTGTGAAATCCAGCAGGAGAGCCAGCCGCGTCGGAGAGGAGGGCTGAGCGGTGGCGCCGAGTTTTCATTATCTGATAAAAATCTCACAAGTTGTGTTCGCAAAGTCAGGGAGTGTTTAATTTGTGTGCTTGATGGGATAAATCAGATAAATGACCCTCTTATAGAGCCGTGGAGCTCTTCTTCTTCCCCCCTCAAGTAAATCAGGGAGTCGGCGAGGCAAGAGGGAAACTCACCCCAGAGGCTTCTCCAAACGGCTGGCGGGTGAACCCACGATCTCTCCCAGTGTACAGTGCACCTGTCCCAGGAAGTCCTGCCATAGGGAGGAGGGCATAAAGTGGGATGGAGACAGACACAGGAGGGGGTGTTCGAGTGGATCACGGGGGGGCAACAGGGGAGATTTGGTGAGGAGTTAACATCTTAACAAGCAATGTACAGGTGGAAATTAGGACATCTGAGGCAGACACGTACGTTAAAGTCGGTTGGCTTCCAAGGTGGAGAAGAAGGAGGAGGAGGAGGAGTAGGAGGAGGAGGAGGAGGAAGAGGAGGAGGAGGAAGAGAGAGACACCAGGCAGCAGCAGTGACACAACAGAGCATATCATGGAACAGAAGGCACACGACTCAAATACCAGACTGTCATCAACCAAAGTGCAAGAAAGAAGAGCAAAAGTGTGTATGTAAAAGAGCAAAGAGGCAGAGTGGGAAAGACAGAGGTCGAAGAGACAGAGATAAATGGAAGAGGAGAAGGAGGGCGATCAAAGCAGGAGGGAAGCTCCACGCTGGGGATGGTTTGTTTGCAGAGCAAGGAGCACAAAGCACTGAGCACGACACTGAAAGCACCACATGACAGGAGCAAACTGGAGGATGAGAAGTTTGGTCGTATGCAAACCAAGTGCTGCAAATATATCACTTGCCGTCCGCCTCACGCGAGTAGATCCGTCAAAGCATTCAGCGGGAGGGACGACTCCAACATGCATTCACCTGAGCGAGTGCTTCTGGTGGATGTATGGCTTTTCAATTAGGCGGCGCCACTCTCAGACTGCGCCGCTGTTTTTTAAAAAGGATCCGTTTAGAGAAAGTGGGAGCTGCCTCGGGAAAAAAAATTCAATCTAAAAGTACAAAGAGCACAACAGAGCGCACAGGGAGAAGTGTTGAATAGCGTTGATAATGACGTGCAACGCCTCACTTCTCATTTTAAGAAATACAGTAATGAGGGTATGTCAGATGCAAATGAAACTTTGATTATCATTGCTCTGGAGAAATATATCACTCATTTCAGAAGGCAGATGGAAAATAGAGACAATAAACAACGATCTGGAGGATGGAGCACACTTTTATTCCGAATATATTTGAGCAATTTGATGCTACAAACTTTGGTTTGCATAAAACCTGAATGTCACACATGCCAAGATGACAGGAGGGGGGTGGGGGGGATATTAAAGTTCTTCACTTACATGTTTTGCCAGATCTGGACTTTTAGAGTCAATATCATACCTGAAATCGCGAGAGGACCAAAAAATCACTCAGGTTTCCATGCGAGCATCATCACAGCAGAGTTTACCGATGCCTGCTGGCTCTAATTAAAGGATACTGGCTACAGTGTGGCTACTTTCTGCCCTTCAATCACACACTTGGCGTGGGGGGGGGGGCAGCACGGAGCTGCCCGGGAAGAAAACACGTACGCAATAAAGTGACAGTTAATTAAGGGAGTCATTCAGCAGTTTATGAATGTAATTTCTGGGCTGTGCTGGGGGGGACATATTGGAACAATCTACTGATGTGGGGAAAGTTTTGGAGCATCTGCCAGTCAAACTTAATGTAAAACTAATTAAACCTGAGTATGCCCCAGCTCCCACCCCTGTGATAAAAGAGAGATGTAAATGAGCAACACTAATTGAGAGGGGACGCACTCCCTCCTTTCCTGTACCAGTGTTGTATCATGACAGCGGACCAAATGAATTCATTAAGTGTCTGGAAATCCTCTGGGAGGCTCCAGCTCGGGCCTGGATGCATCCTGGGACTCCACGGGGGGAGCTAACGCTTGAAGGGTATAGATTTTTGGAAGCATATCTCCGATTCTTGATAAAATGGAACAGCGCAAAGAGAGAGAGAGAGAGAGTGGGGGAGTGAAGAGGGGAGTGGTGGGGGATGAAGGAAATGATCCTGGCTCTGTTCAGGGGAGGCCTTAAAATGAAGCTGCACCTTGCTGACCCTCTCACCAGCCTGGCCTTTTCAACTGAAGAAAGATGGGAGGGAGGGACGACAGAGGTCTCTGTGAGTTTTATGGGACATGGTTCCAGACATTTGCTTTGCTTAGCTGCAGGAAGATTAAGGATAAAACTTTCTATGAAATATTTATCACCCTCATACCAATCTCCTCCCAACGAATGACTACTGAGACACCGCACCAATGAATAATTCCTCAGGAGAGAGCCGAGCTGTGACGAGAAAGAGAGAAAGGGGAGAGCAGTGACTGGCAGAGAGAAGATGAGAGACGAGGGAGAGGGAGAGAGAGAGAGAGAAGATGAAAAGATGGCTGCGAATGGAGAGTGATGAGGGAGAAGATGGGGAGCTTGTGGTGGGAAGATGACCGGATAAACAAGCGGACTGGGTTAAAAGAGGGTGGCTGGTGTGAAACGCAAACACCTTGAGTGTGCGACTCCGGAGAAAACAATCACAGAGACTAACTCACACGTCAAAGCGCAGGTTCTGCTTCTCCTCAAAGAAGTAGTCCAGGATGTACTTCCTGACAAAGTCTGGGTTCAGCGTGTTGTCGATCACCTCGGTTCTCCCGAACTAGACCCAAAACGAAAAGGAGAGTTAGAGAGAATGTCGGGATTGATATGGAAGTCGAACCGGGTCAACCGGACTCGGTCTGCGCCACAGAGGATGGCTCACCCCTCACCTGTTCAC
This sequence comes from Malacoctenus gilli, assembly GCA_032164315.1. Taxonomy (NCBI): domain Eukaryota; kingdom Metazoa; phylum Chordata; class Actinopteri; order Blenniiformes; family Labrisomidae; genus Malacoctenus; species Malacoctenus gilli. The sequence goes on along the minus strand of JASSRZ010000053.1, from coordinate 17,053,597 downwards.
ACCATTCACTCAACTCGTTCAAGAGACTAGAGGGTGAACAAGGTCCTCTGGATAACTTTGATATGGAGGACTGAGATTATGCACAGACCCAACAGCCGCTATATCATCCCACCTTAAACCTCCTCTCATCTGATTAGCAGAATCAATGATAGCACAGTGTCAACCCTTCTTCTCTATTTCACTGTTTTTCATTAAGCTGGTCTGAGCCTGCGAAAAGCATTTTAATGAGTCCAATTACACTCATTAAATTAGTCCCACATTCCCACCAATGACATTCTCCAAGTCTCTCTTTTTTTTAACACAGGACGAGCCGATGACGGGACCACGGTATGGAGAAACTGTCATTTTCACATGTTTAACATAGATGCTAACAGGAATGCAGCAGATTCTGGTTCCGGAGCCATAAAGAGGGAAAAGTAGAGGTGAGAGTGGCAGAGCCAAAAAAAAACCAACAGCAGCAGCAGCCAGCATTTCAGAGAAGGTGATGGTGCTACAAAACAAATCAACAGAAACAGACATAGTTGCAACATCACCCCCTACAAACACACACACACACACACACACACACACACACACGCACACACACACACAAACACACACACACACACGCGCGCGCGCGCGTGCGAACACACACATTAATTGAAACCAGAATGAATAATTCAACTGATGTTGAGCTGCATAAATAAAACATCCCTTGTAAAAAGTGTTGCCATAAACTGACACAGTGAATTAATAATAGCAGTGTTGGAGCTTAATGAGGAGATGAAACAGCAGGATTACAGGCTCGCACTCTGGTGATTACATCCAGCGGGGGTAAAAACTTAATGTAAGACCTAACAGGAGAGCCGATGTGTAACGCCCCGGCGGCAGTGCACTTCCATCGGATCAATGGCGGCGCTGATGCCAGGATGTTCCAACTGGATTGTGTGCAACACATGACAGTCTGAGGAAGCGGGTGGAAACCTGCCATCGGCCATAAAAGTGTGTGGAAGTCTATGAAAGTTTCAGTAGTGTGGCACACCACCTTCTCTCATGCTTCTGCTGTCAGAGAGGGTGACGGCTGCTTTCCAGCAGGTGGGGGAGCTTTAACAAAAAAGGTGAGAAACAAAAAAAAAGGTGAAAACTTCCCCAGAGCTGGGAGGGGGGGGGGGCATTTCCACTTTGGTAGGGGGCCAGGCCTAACAGAGGCAGCTGAACCAGCATCGGATCAGTGTACAGCCACCCAAGGAAATAACACATCTCCCGCTCTGCACATTAGCTCCACTTTGGTGAACACAAGACCGACCTGCTCAGCCAAGGTTTCGAAGCAGCGCAATTAACTGTCCATAAAAAGAGAAAGAGAGAGAGAGAGAGAGAGATTGAGAGAGAGAGAGAGAGAGAGAGAGAGAGAGAGAGAGAGAGAGAGAGAACCTGACTTCAGGGATCTCTGGCCATGTCCTTGCCTTTCTTTTCCAGAAACCATAACGAGAGTAAACCGCAAGCTGGAATGTCGGAAAAATTCATCTCGGTTAGGAGATTACCATCCAGGAGTTTGATTAGAAGTGGAAAGCTTCAGGCTTTGCTCGAATTTAGCGAGGTTATATTGTGTCGCGCAGGAGTGAAGGAGGGACAGAGAGACGAGCCTGTTATGCAGCAGGAGTAATTACAGACAGGGGAGCTCGGGGATTAAGACTCTGAAAACACACAGCAACACAACGATAGGCTGTTGCTTCAGTGTTTCTCTATTGATCACAGATGGGAATTAAAATTAGTCATGGGGACGAGGTCGGGGGGGGGCTCGACCTTCATCAAAACACAACGAACCCGTCCAACATTTGCTCATGCGGATGAGGACGCTGTCCCCCACAAGAGTAATTGGATCACAGACGGCCGGTGGCGTAGCGAAAGGTGCACCAACAAACCGTGTCTGCTACAGCACAATAACACACGACTTGACAGGAGGGCAAAAGAGTGCTTAGCTTTATCAATGGCGTGCAGCTTGACGGCGCTGCCTACAAAGCTGCCCGTCATTGCCGCCGAAAAACACATGGTCGTATCTCTTTCAGGAGGCAAAACTCAGACGGCACCCATGGCCCGTAAGCTGGGGGTGAAGCGCTGCACACAGAGGTGACAGCTGGGAGACTCTCTTTGCCTCAACATTGCACTTAATGTGCGTCGACATTTGCATGTTAATCACTGCTTTCTGGCTGTTGTCTGCATCAAGGTTCACTTCTCTGTGAAGAAGGGCAAAGCCGAGGACCCAGAAAAAGACACAGAATGGAAATGATCAATTACCAGAAGGCTCAAGTACCCAGATTTTTTTTTTTGCAATGCAGAAAATTTACTGCAAAAAACAAATCAAAGTTAAAGAAGTAACCTCACTTCTTAGAAAGGATGCGAGGCAAACAGAGAAGCACTGTGACACCAGACGATCAGCCGAAACAGGTCAGAGCTCACGCTGTTTTTAACCACCAAAGACTGTTTCCAGCTTGTCACTTGACAAGTACAAAAGAGAGAAACACAGAGTTGTGAGGCAGAACTGAGCCTCATGCAGACAGCAGCAAGAAAACCCAAGCGTATAACAGCCACATTTGTTTTTTGGGGGGTTTTCCTGCAAGTAAAATGATGTACAGGTGTTTATATTAGTAGGTGGACTTTTGACCTGTGGAGCCACACACTGATTTCTATGAAACGAAGAGTTAATACGTAGTGGCCAAGGCTTCGTGATGTTTAGTGCACAGTGTGGGACCTAATAACATCAATAGGATTGTGTCACAAAGATATCAGGACAAGCAGCTGTTTGTCTGCTGCCACTTGTCTGTGATTTTAGCACGTCGTGTTTTGAAGCTTAACTCAGCTCACTTGGAACTCTGAGTGGATACCAAGCAGTTAACCAGGGTCAGAAAATGTCAAAACTGAGCAGAGTTACGTTCAGCAGGTTGAAAAGCTTCCAATGTTTGTTCAACGGCAGAAACGTTGTTCAAGGTTACAATAAAGTCAGTGTAAGAATCTGGCTCGATTCAGGTTAGATTAGTTTGAATTTAGTCACTTGTTCATGTCTTCTGATGCAGTTCAACACTAAAGCTGTACTTTATTCAGGATAAAAATAGGACTAAACGTTGGATTCTCACTCTCTTTCTCGATGCAAAAATGTTTGATTGTTCTTGCACATCGTCACTCGAATTGAGAAGCTGCCAGAGCACAAATATATCTTCAGTTTTGGCTGGAGCCAAAAGTTACTTTTAAAGTTCACGCTGACAGACAAAATTGAATATTTATACAGGGACAAAGCTCATTTTCTATGCTCAGCAGGAAATGGATAATTGAGGCTTTCTTCTTGTCTGTTTTGGATTATAGTGATGTTATGTATAGACACGCCTCTGTCTGCTCTCTTATCCGTCTTGTTTCAGTTTATCACTCAGCTCTCAGATTTATTACACGTGGCAGTTATCACACCGGCTGCTGCATATTAAACACAAAGTCTGGACGGGGCTTTAAAATGTGACACACATAGGTTGCTGTTTTGGTGTTCCTTTTTTATGATTAATCCTTGATGGCATTTTAATGCCATTCTGTAAAACTGTTCCAATAATCCTGATTTGTTCAGGAGATTGGCCCAAAGTTGTGCAAACAAACAGTGACTCACTCAGTCTGAACCGTGATTAGAGATCCTCAACAGTCAAACGCAACAGTTTTCAGCTCAGTAATTGCATGTATTTGTTGTTCCATAAATTCTGCTTTTACTGTCATCAATTAGCCCTCAAATAAGCTCACATAGATGCACGCTCACAATTAGTCACCACAAATTACAATGAAATTGAAAAGATTCATAGAAACAGCTTGTTCAGTGTTGGACTGCTGTCGTGACGTGTCTCCCTCGACACGTTTCTGGTCGCACATTTGTGTCTCACCGTGTTTTTTTAACGCAGTCTTGCTCAGTGCTTTGTGAAGCAACACATGAATCTCAGTGCTGTGAGAACGTGTTCATCTCTCAACAAATTAGCATCGGCTGCACTCCAGTTTCCCCTCTCGAATTCTGTCGAAGTTCTTCACATCACTTTACATCCACGTTCTGATGAACACCAAAGCAAGTCTCCATTTTGTTATACACACATAAATAGACACATTTTTTTTTTATAGCAAGCACATACGCGGGTCCAAGATCCTGGAACAAACCCTTTAAGAACACACACCCATCACACCATAAATCAGCACTAAAACCTTCACTTTGTATCAGAGGTGTCAAGTGTTTCTAGCTCCCTCTTAAATGTGTCACTTCACACCGCCGATCACAAGCACGCCAAAGTCTCTGCAGAGCCGACAAGCTTAGCACTATTCAATGAGGAAACATTTGAGTGTGAAAGCAGGGACTAAATATCTGAAGGCGACTCGCTGCACCCAACTGTTGGGGATGTTTAGTGGAGCGGTTTGAGTTACCTCAGACTCAAAAAGAGGAAAAAAGAAGAAAAAAAACTAAGCTCAGTGTCCTTTCATTGACATAACCAGGACACACAAATCCCAGAAGAACCCTTTGTCTGCCTACAGCCCCCCCTCCCCCAACTTTATCTGCCTCTCTGGTCCAGAGGCAAGCGGTTTGAAGGGACTCTGGCGCCGAGGCAAAACCTTATCAATACGTGTAACTGTTACAGTAATCAGTCAATCAGTCACAGCTAACACAGTGCTGAGCAGCACACCAGTGTCCACAGGGTCAATCAATCGCCAATGATTGGCACTCACTGCATTTACCTGGAGGAGGGGAGTGGAGGGGGGGGCACAGACAGCGATCTGCTGTGGAGGAGAAATGTGGCGATTGAGTTGTGTTGAAAGACTCACGGCTGTGATCTCTTACCTCTCTCCACTGCTTGGACTCGACGCCTTGGGTGTATAACACAACCACTGAGGAGCCAGCGGAGGGGGGGGGGGCACAAGCAGAGAGAAAACAGGGCGGTCATTAAAAGAATCTCACTCCAGCATAAAATGCTTCTTCGAATGGTGTTTGTTTGGTTTGTTAAGCACCATTCATCATTGTTTTGTTTTTTTTTCCCTGCTTATGCTTTCATTGTAATAGCGCGCCGGGCGTGATGATGGCAACTCTGACGTCCACGTGCAGAAAACAAAGCTGAGACGAAATAAGGACTGAAAGCTTCTGAGACACAATTCCAGCCAGGCAATCAAAATATAATATTGCATCTGAGGGATTCTCAGGATTCATATTTGATTTTGCGACTTCAAATGAAGCGGAGGCGTGCAAACATTACGTGACCCGTCACTCTGCCAGAGGTTCATCTTCAGGCGCATGCAAAACAGAGCTAGTGTGATATTTTTCCAGGGGGCTTATTTACACAAAGGGCTTGAACCCTCTCCATATCATGTTAAATGTCTCCTCCATTTTTTACCCTGCTGGGAGTATCAAAGAAAATTTCTCCATGGCATTTCCCCACGTGTCTCACCGAGAGACAGCCATTTGTATTCCGAGGCTGTTGTTTGTACGCTGCATGCATTAAGGTACTTTAGCTCTCAGAGAGGAAAGGTTGTCACATTACTGTGCAAATGATATGCAGTAATTGAAGGAACACTTTGAAATGGCAGAGTACACTGAATCAAAGTTCGGCTCAGCAAAAGCCCCCCCAAAAAAAGTAGTGCTTTGTAAAAGTGGATGCGTTCCCCACTGGGATGGTTTCTGCAGAGCGGAATCTTCCTGAACCGCTACAAAACATGAGGAACTTACGTGGGTCCGATTTGGAGAACGTGTCCCGGTCCAAGAGGTTCCTGCAAGAGAGCAACATAGTCACACATCAGAACCTCATAAGAGACCAGTAGGTGTTTGTTCTGGTCAAACCAAAGCCGGTCCCAGGCTGCAGTTTAACAGTCGGGAAGCTTCATCACAGTTTGAAACTGTGTCCGTGTTTCCCCTCATGTGCGGTACAATGACCTCATATCAAATGCAGAGACATGGAGAGTAATTGTGAGCTCATTCACAACCAGACTGGGCTTCACAAAACCACAGTGCCCTTGGAATTAATTCCAATGTGAGAAGAACAATAAGCACGTAAAAGCTGAGTTAAAGGACACCGAGGACGAGGAGGCGTCGGGGTCAGCAGAAACACGGGCACAACTCACAAACACTGCTCAACACTACAAAGTATTCTGACCGTGCGCACCTTCGCCAAGGGCGCACCACTCACTTTTTCACGAAACACTGGCCATGACCCCAACGGACTGGGTGACCGAATCGAATCCAAAACGTGAAATATCCAAGACACACACCAACCAAATTTGTTTTGATTTGTGCAAATGTCGAAGCTTGAAACAAAAACAGCAACAAGTAGAGAAATGTACTTTTTGTGTGAATCAACCACAATGAAACCAACATGAGAACGAGAAAGATGCAGCAAAGTGAAGAAGAACTGACAGGAGCAAGAGCGAGAAGGCATCCAGGAGGTGTGGCCTGTTGGAGTTACAATCCCATTGAAAACATCAGGTTGTAATACTGTTACAAACTTCGTGTCCTCATACAGCATACAGGAAGAAATGGTTAAAAACAGAAAAAAAACTTGTTCCTTAATTACTTGAGTCATTACAGAAAAAACAAATTTCCTAGTCTGTATTGCTGGCTTAGTAGATTCTTTTTCTTTAATGATGATCATCAAGTTTAATGAAAAAGCTCAAATTGTAGCGCCACAAACTAATTATGAGGGGAAACAAACCGATTATTGTATTTGGATAATTCACTTGTCGCAAATATTCACAGGCAACAGCTTCCAAAATGTGTTTTTTTCCGCTTTATTGTGTCTCAAATGATAATACGAACACAGCGTGGGAATAAGACACCCATATGACTGTATGCAGTTTTAGCGACAAATCACCAGGTGAATGAAAAACAGATGAATCAGTGTTTGTCGCCGCAATTGTCGCACGGTGTGAACGTGGGACGTCTCCTGCTGTCTGCGACCAGGTTAGCGTCAATGTTTAAGTGTCCCGTTTGTTTTTCTCCAGTGTAACAACTGTGACAAAGGTGTGTTGAGTTCAGCTGTTTATTCTGGCCTCAGGCCAGAAAGGTAGAAAACAGACAGCATGTGAGCAATGAAGTTACTCATGGAAACAGTGTGGTCTCTATTACTGGTGGACGACAAGCCTCGATTTTAGGCTGAACAAATGAAATGTCTGGATTTGGATTTAAAGAGACGCCATCGAGCTCCGATTACAGACCCTCATATTCTACCTCTTAGAGCTCTGTGGCGTCTGCACAGCTGTCTGACAACTTCAGTTTGTTTGTGTGTCGACCAAGCTGCATAATCAACAACAGAGGCTGCAACATGAAAAAGCAGAAGTTGTGATAGTCTATTGAGATCAAATTAGAGTATTGGTGCCTGCAGAACAGTTGTGGGCTCTGTCAGTTCAGTAGATCTTATCACCTCATGGAGAAACGCTAACAGCTGAGTAGAATCAGGTTGAATAGAACAAAATAGGTCCTACTTATGAAGTGTCTGCAGAGATTGTAGCTTTCTCAAAGGTTTTCATGTCTTAGATGAGTTCTTAGGTGAGAATTGATCTTACAAAAACTCTGAAGGACTTTTATATGCATTTCAACATCAGCACAGGCCCCTTGGCTACATCATTTTTGTCGGTTTTCATTCTTTGATAAGTTACAGAGCGTTATTATAAAAATAACTAAATGTACTGGCACTCTACCATGGATAAAGTACATTTTGATCCCCTCGAGGCAGCAGCCACACAGGGAGATCAAAACGTTCTGTGGTTTAGGACCACACTGAGAATCTGACGCTGCGTTTTTGTCAAAAACTTCTTGAGAACAACTGACGAGAGAATCTCAGAAGACTCTCAGGAAGATATTGTTGAATGAGGCCCAATTTATGTACCTACTTGTGGCTCCAACCTGAAAATGTGACGTCAACATTAGTTTGTTTTCCATTCAAGTTACAAAACACAAGTGTCACAACATCGTGTTGAGATATTACAACCAGCACTTGTTTATGGTCAGATGAGAAGTGTCAAAACTGTGCCGCAGAAGACCAGTAAAAAATCCTCCCTCTGGCTCTCAGTGAAAGGACTTTTCAGCACCTGTTCCCCTGATCCTCATCTAGCAGCTTTCCAGCAACCAGACGCTCTGATTGGCTCAGTCAAGCGAAGACGTGCAATCAGCATTAGTATTATTCATGCCACTTTTATTTTTAGGGAGAAGGGATATTACCTCGACAGCTGGAGCCATTTTTTATATTTCCTCCCGTCATGGCGCACAATCTAATCACGCAGACCTCACCTTAAAAACATTAGGTTTCAGGGATAATCTCATCCCGCCGTTTTCGACGCAAGACATTTTTTCGACGGTTTCAGTGGTCTCATTAACATACGAGTATGATGCAGTGGCCTATAAATACGTCCTGTTTCCAGATCTTGATTGTGAGGCGCCATCAATAAATAGCTTGGGAGCATCTCGGAGTAATACCGCCCCCCCCCTTTGGGGGACAGCGGGATTTCCATGAATATATATGAGACTCCTGGAAGACGTCCAAGCGGCGGGACATCATTCAGGTTGGTGTAACTCTGCATTCCTGGACACAAAGTCCTCCGTCGGAGGCGAGATGACAGATGTAGCCTCGCTTAGTATTAGCCTTGGGCTGACCTGACGACTGTTGGAAAATTGTCAGTGCAATTATCATTGGAGATAACAAAGCCATCCATGACTAACTGCCTCTTTGTATCCACCTGTTACTGCCTGGCATCCATTACCCAGCCACAATTAGCTTGTCTATCACCTGATCCAATCTCCCACTGCAGAGCGGAGCGTGTCAAATGAGGAATAACAAGGAGGCAAGTCAAACACGACATCCTGTTTCACTTCGGCGTTGCGTTATTGACGGAAACGAGCCCTCATTCAGGTCGCTGCTCCAATTTGCTGCTGCCGAACATTTTAATTCTGAGTGGAAATGATTAATATACGGGCTTACACACCAACACAGATTAATCCACCGCACTGTGCATATGGCCGGAGTACGCACATGACGGGTAATAACATCTGGGATAATCCGCATGCCTGCGCCAAAGCAACGCTGCCGATTTCAGGAAGTTAACTCCTTCTGCCAACAAATCTCGGTGGGATAAGAAAAGATCATTATCCCCAAAGTTGACGCAGAGAAAAAGTTTGTTGATGGAGCCGAAGTTCATTGAAAGTAGGACAAAAGTAATTAGATCCAGCTACTCCTCTTATGCACCACTTTCGTATGCATAAGCCTTGTTTCTGAATTGGCACTGTGGCGATCACAGTGATGGTCTCATTTGGTATGCGTAAGAAAAAGCTGGCAAACGTCACTTTTACTATTCCTCTTGATCTCCCCACCTTCATTAAAACTCTGCAAGCAAGAAAAAGAAACTTCCAGATTTCAAGTTGATGATGCAAGTGAAGCACTGCAGTGCATTATTGAACGCCGAACAAACAAAACTACCGAAAAATTGAATTAAATTTCACTTGTGGGACGAAAATCATTTCCATATATTTCTTTCTCTGCTTAATCAAACAATATCTGTTGATTAAGCAGCGAACTGGGCTCATAGTTATTGACTATCCATGAATTAATAAATACAATGAAAGTAAAACCAGGGAATTCACACATGACTGCGAAAATTTAACAAACTCTCAAAAGTTTAAGACAATTTCATTTGACAAGAAAGTTTTGTGTTTGACCTCTAACATCTGTCTGGCTGCTAAAGTCCTATGAAGGAATAAGAAACATGCACTTCCTCCCAGACAGACCCCCTCCCCCCTCCCCAAGATATTTTCGTACCCCCAGAGCCAATGTGCCTGGTCGTTAAACTAAGAAATGTAGGCATTAATTCCTGTACAGACAGACCTTTATTGTCTGCAGTTCCTTAATTCTCCTGCACTTACTTTGCAATGCTGAAATCATAATTGGCACGTTGGAGAAATCGCATCTAATTCAGTGGAAAGTGCTTTCATATCACTTCGGATCGGACCAGCCAATGAGCTGCAGCTCCATTGGCTCTTAAAAGGACAAGTCCAAAGAATGAGAGTCAGGAAAAAGAAGCCTCTATATTACATGATTACATGAGAGATAATGGAGATGGCTGGGAGGGGAAAGTGAAAGACGCACTGCATTTTCCAGTCTACTCTGTCACTTCACTCTCTGTGATGGCCTATGGCCCGCACTCCTTTCACCGTGGACCCACGTCGTCTTTCCACTCACGCATGGCAGGGTCAGGAGGTCCCCCCCTTTTGTTTGATGCACCTTTAAGCAGCTCAGGGTGAAACGTTCAGAGAACCAAACCAACAGAGCTTGGTGCTGCTGTAAAGGTTCAGCTTCCTTTTCATAAACAGGAGTCGCCTCACTACCGACACTGCAGTCATCGGTCCTCCGTCAGGGAGGCTACAAATCCAAAAAGTTGGTCCCGTTGGCTGAATGACTGAACAGGGAAGTGGATCAGCTCCTCAGAAAGGCCAATTTAAAACATCAGTGAATAAAATATACTTTAAATGGCTTCATTCCTCAATATGATACTTACCTATGCTGCATGTTTTAATCTCCTGCAAGTGACAGGTGACAAAATGCACTGATGTTTCTTTAGGGAAACCCTACATTCAATGCACAATCTGGTCCCTTTATTAGTGAGAGACCCATCTGCCGACTCGCACAGTGACGGCACCAGGTGTCTCCTGATCCATCTGTTTAATTATTCAGCTTCCACCAGGATCCTCTCTCCAGGTCTGCCGTGATACCTGCAGCACCGCTCTAGTTGGCCAGTGGCACGATCCCAGTCTGGCCCCTCTGCTGGGATAATAAATGGGAAGGCACGCGTGCTCAGACTCCCCCTGTTTCACACTGGCTTCTGGTGTGTAACTAATGTCCGACCAGGGAATAATACCACTGCTAATTATCCACCGTGACAGCCTGAGGTTGGTGCTGATAAAGGTGGGGGGATTTTGTGAGGAGCTGGGTGGAGGGGTGCCCAGGCTAATATTATGTGGCTGGTATAACCCTGGCAGGGCACTTTGCACTTACTCTACTGTGAATTCACATCAATTTCCCCCTCATCTCTCGGTTCCATCTGAAAAAACCCAACCAGCAAATATCTTTGCAGGCACCCGCTTCCCATGTACTTCACAGCCTGGGAAACATAAAAGGCTTGAAATTGTACACTAGGAGCGGCGTCAGGCACAGCAAAGCAGTCCTAAGCTCATACATATTTCAGCTTTGAAAATGATGGCGGCCAATCATTAAAAAGGCAACGGCGGGCAGGGAGAAGCCACATGGATTCAGAAGAGTGTGGAAGGGGAGCGCGCGGGGTCAGGCTTCGCAGTGATCGCCATAATAACGCATACAAAGATATTGTCCCACTAATTGATGTGAGTGAAGGTTGAGGTGGCTGTGAGTGCAGCGTGCGGTGGGGAAATAAAGAAAGAGCGCTGTCTAATTGGTGGCGGATTCATGTGGAGCCTCAGTGTGAGGAAGCAGCAGCCAGTAGGTAAATTATGTTAAACCATGAGCATGACACTAAGTGGCACTGTTCTAATTCAGCACACACATGCAAACTAATTCACAAAAACACACACATACTCGTGAAAAAATCATTGCATGTGGTTCTCTCAACAGATTGCGATAATCACACAGAATCGCTGTTTTATTTGATTTTACGAGAGAAATGCTCGAGAGGTCATTACGGGAAGCAATTTACTGCCGAGTTCATTAGAGCGACTTGTGTGGCTACTTCAGCCTGATCCACACTTGGTGCTCTTCTCCTGGCACTAAAATCATTTAAAGCAAGACATCTTCATTGTGATGCTCTGTGAAAGCGAGTCACGGACGCACAAAGAAGGCATGACAACGAGCACACTCAACACAGAAAAGTCCCAAACATGGGATCTGCTGGATTACAAAAGTTTCATACAACCACCATTTCTAACTGAAAATAAGTGAAGTGAATAAGACTCAAAAGTCCAGCAGTTTATAGTATCAGTACGATCACACAATGAGCATAAACAAGTGGTGGGTGATTTAAAGAGCACTCACAAACGTGAAGTTTAATGATGGTTAATTTGACAAAGTTGAGATATTGACACATAACATTATAATCACATCTGTCGGCTGTATTTAAAACCTGTTGGTTCATCTGTCAGTGAAGCAAAAAACTAAAGCTGGCTTCACAAAACACAAAATCCCAACTGCACTACACACACAGATTGTTCAGTCGCCTCTATGTGGAAAAGTACCAGTCGATAAATAGAAAAACAAAGTTATTTGTCAAATCAGAGATGTCAGGAACAGCACAAAAGTGGGATATTTAACACTGTAATTGCAATCTTTCTGAGTACTTCTTATACACAAGTGGTCATGAGAGATCACACTTGTGTGAGAGAAACAAACACTGCAGTCTGTGTTTTTTTAAGGACAGTTTAGAGTTCTCTTAACCGCAAATTGATTCCTCACAACAGAAACCTCTGAACAAAGAATGCCGCTGCATTTATTTGGTTAAAAATACAACTTGGCCTGTGAAGCTGGTATTGTGAGCAAAATCTGGGTGAAAAAGGATGAGTTCCACATGAATCTGTATTTAATTGAAAAACTGCTAGTTTGTGATGCGGCTCCCTTTAAAAGTGATGCTCATTTTTCATTGAAAATCAATTTCCCCACAGAGATAAATAAGTTGAACTGAGCTGAAGCCTCATCTCGGGGCTCCATTGTAAAAGTCCCTATTGTCGTCTGTATAACATGATGCCTGGGCTAATGAAGTGAGAAGCTGCAGTTCTCAGTCAGACACATCCACAGGAGTGACAGGCTGATAGCGAGTCATTTGTTTAGCCCTTCAGCTAAAGACTGTCAGCGGAAGACATAGGCAACGCTGCGCCGTGAGTTTTTGTCACCAAACAACCTGTCACACTTTGTGCAAAACTCTGCCACCGGCTGTCACGATTCCTCGACGCGCTGCGACATGGGGTCAAACAGTCGGGGGGGGGGGGCACTAACGTGCCGTGCTGACCTTTGGGTTTCTCTGGAAACAGCCACCGATGGCGTTTCTCCAGTCCAAGCCACGAGGGGGACTCCTCTGATCATTCGGCGCGACACCGCAGTCTTGACTCTTCCTGTCGTTCCAATCAACACTTTCACACGAGACGAGCAACATGCAGAGTGTTATAAACATGTGGCATGATGCCATCGCAGTGCTTCTCCGGGATCCCCCACCCCTCACCTCCCCCCCTCTCTCTCGCTGTGATACATCCCGAATGAGAATATATTAATAACAGCAACACCAGCAGCCAGCCAAGTGTCTGGGTTCCAAACTCATTTTCACTGTGTCAGGGGTTCATGCATAATTATCCGCTTCATCGACCTGTGAGACTCGCCTGCCGCAAACTTTATGTCCCCAAAAATTAATGGGGGGGGGTCTGCCTCCTCCTCCATCTCTCAGCCTTGATCCCCAAAACAGATGTGACACATCAGCCGCAAACACACAAGCCAAATCTGCGAGATAAAAGCCGCAAGCTCGCCCCAGGTCCCTCTTAACCCAGAACACAGTATGAAAGGAGCGCCACTCTTACTGCAAATTGAAATTTCTCTCCCGCTCACAGAGATCTTTTATTAATATTTCATTTTCTTACACAATGCAAACTAGTTCAGCTCAAACTTGCTGTCTGCCCGGGCAAAACAAAAAGGATGTTTCAAGCGGGGTTTGACTGAGCAGACGAGCTCGACTGAATGAGGGCAACAGCTCGAACAGCTATCAACAAAACAACAACAGCACAGTTACAAGCCATAACAACGTGTTCAAAAAAACAATAGGTTGGTTACACAGCTTGAATCCCAATTGCCCTGCTCGAGCAATTGTTTCTCGCCGATCGAGCAGCGGCGCCACACATCCTAATCGTCCTGATGATTTCATTAGCTACCCACCCCCTCCCCTCCCGCTGCAATGATTGCCTCAGGAAGCGGTGCCCGATCAAGAAGCGCGCCACAAGTTTCTCAGAGTGACACCGGGAACAGCAATCAGTGGCCTTGTGCACCAGGGAACCTCTCCCACACGCATTAGTCACTGGACGCTGGCAGTCACATGACCCCCTGCGTTTCACCGGGTAATGAAGCCCTTGGGGGGGGGGGGGGGGGCGGTTGGTTGATTTCGACCACCCCCCCCCCCCGCCCCATCCCAAGCAAAGGAATGCATTGATTGGATGCTTTGCGACTCGAACCGATCCATCACAGCGAATGAACGGTTGCGGGGAGCTCCGCAGCAGGAAAACACGCCAGTTGAGGACGGACATGGCGGAGCGTTTCCTGATGAAACGGGTGATGGGGGCTCACAAAGCGTCGCATTCAAGGTGTCAGAGCAGCGACGAGGAGGAGGCTCTGTCAGGCGGTCCCAGTTTTAACGGCGTCCTCGTGGGGTATTTTGACACTCCGAAAACTGGATGATAAATTTTTTAACGCGCGCCCTCCATTGTTGACTGGAGGTGAGATAAAGATTCATGCTTCGTCTGCCTGCTCAGGGGTTGCGCTGCTCTCTGGCACATATCATGAGCTCATAATGATGATGTGTCCCGTTTGGCTTTTTATCAAATAATTCTCCTCCTCTCCTTCGTGGTGCTCTCCTCCGGATGGTAACGATATAAAAACTGAGATGCGAGCGAGTAATCTTCCAGGGACAGGATTTCTCTCCCTTGTCCCCTTCACGTCTCCCTGATAAGGCTTGTAAACCTTTGTCAGGCCTGTCAAGCTTATCGGCACGACTCCCCTCTTTCCGTTCACCTGGTCACAGAGTCGCATAATAGTAAAGAGAAAAAAACCCCACTGCATTTACAAACCATGACAAAGATTGTGTGTATGGGTTTATAAAGAGCCAGAGAGTAAAGGGGAAAAAGCGATCATCCTTAAAAGAAGCTCTGTTTGTGAAGCCTTTATGGGCTCTGTGGGTTTTTTTTCGTATGTGTGCACAATTCTTTTTCCCAACATTCATTACTAAAAGTGTGCTTCACAGTGAAACGGCAGGGCCAAAGCCCCAGTCTCCCTTAAGTCATTGTACATGGGAACTCCGACTGAGTCTGCGGCGCTGAGATACAGAAAGGGCACCATTTAACAAGCCACATCTACTCCTTCGCTCATAATTCAAGCATAATGCAGCAAGCCGCACAGACAAACCGATGAATCATTCATCGGAGCTGCTTAAATATTGACTGATGATCACATTCATCACTGCCACATTGGAGGCGGGGGTGTCAAACCTGTAAAAACAGCAGGGTGGGGGGGTGCCTCAGCGTAACCCACCTAACTGTATTTACTGAACTGTGTAGAGTGAGCCAGACCCAGCAAAAAGGGGACACTTCAACCTGAAGAGCCATCTTATCAATTAGCTAGAGTGTAGACCCTCACTACCACCACCACCCCCACCACTAACCCCCCTTGCCCCACCCCACCCCAATTGCAGATGCTCTGGGCACAGCTCACTGGCTGACCTGTGAACAAAACCAATCAGCGCCACAGAGGAGGAACAATGTGCTATCAGGGTGATGTGCACTTGTCTCGATAAGCGACCGCCTATTTCAGTGTCTCGAGTTCTTCTGGGGCGAGGGGCTTGCTGCAATATTGGCAGAGGGGAGGAAGCCTGTCAGGCTGCACAGCGGCACCGTTGGAATCCACGTGCAGTGCAATCTCGGAGCTTTGGGGCTTACTAAATCAATTACACAGAGTTGTGGAGCCGGCTCCTCTCTTCACGCAGGCACCCATTGTTTCTGTTTGCTTTTCTCAGGCAAACCAAACAGACACTCCTTGATAAGTGCAGGGACGAGCAGCATGCGCGGCCGTGCCGGCCGATCCCTAATACGTGCCGTGCCAGAGATGTCCAGCTCTCGAGCCATGAAGCGTCAGCAGAGGTCAGACAACTGAAGCAATCTCCACCAGTCACAGGGAAGAAAAGACGGGACTCTGCGTAGAAAGCAGATGGCGTTTCAAGGCCCGGCGAAGGCAGGACGGATTCTCCCTCGTCTATCAAACTGTGTCCTAAAGTGAGTCTTTGCAAGGAGAGAAATTAACAACAGGCAAGGGAGCTGCGGATCAACAGAGCCCGGGGGGCATCAACACAACACAGATCCCAGCTTAAAGTTTGAGGGTCTGAGAGGGAAAAAAGGGGAACAACAAAGTGAAGCAGGAGGGAAACAGTAGAAATGCAGCTGCTTAAACAGAGCACCAGAAGTGGATATGAAAACATCCTCATGTACAAACACAGTCGAGCTCCATTTGTCAGCTTCACACACCAGCTTCCAAGACACTCCAGCCATGTTTGTTTTACACATATACATGTATATTTATGTATTTATATAAATGCATGTGGAAATGTGAGACCTTACAGAAGGCGAAGCAGCTCATCCTTATTCCTTTCACCTGCTCACCTCATTATGGGGACATGACTCCTTTGATTAAGAGGCTAATAAATCTAATATCACTTTAGCACCTTTTGTTGGGTTTGCTAAACAACTTTAAAGGCAATAGTCATAAATCATACTGTAACAGACAGACCATCGACGTCATTTCCAGCCAACTGCCTGGCTGAATATTGTGACTGGAAAATGAACGGGTGGCGGCGGAGTGTTTGCCTGATAAATCTTCCCCTGGTGGCTCTGCTTACTCACTGACATGCATGTAATACTGTATGTAGCCGGGAGGTACGGAGAGCTGCACACAGCGTGGATCACAGCAGATATGACGCACGGCTGGGAAGGCGGTGGGAGACGCGAATGTGCAGTATGACAAACGCTCATTAAAGCTGCACATCCTGCGCTCACGCAACGCCCCAGCAGCCTACTGTACGACGCCTCCACCTGCAGCCAGCGGTGCCCCACCCTGGGCGGCCGCGTCATTTTCGTGCCACTTTTTTTTCTCTCTCTCTCTCTCTGTGTCATCAGCCTGCGTGACAATGCAGCTCCAATCGGGAAAAATGTCCAGTGCCAAGCTTCACCTTTCCGTTACAAACTGTGGACAGCTTTCCACCCACGCACGCACTCACACAGACTCACATGCACGCACAACCTCCACCACATATGACGCGGGTCTGGCTGTAGGGGGACCTGCTGGGCGCAGCGTCACACTTGGGCACTGCCGCGATGATCCTGTGGCGCACAGCGCGCTGTGGAGCAGCGGACTGACGGGAACTAATCTCATCTGACGGACTCTAAAGTATAAGTGCCAGCACTAAACTGGAAAAGGGCGACAAAAGTTCCTCTGTGGACAGTGTTAGGTTACGCTGACGTTGATACCCGAGGCATCGGGACAGGATCGAGACATTACTGCGATGTTTCTAAGATTAAACTGATTATTTGTACAAAAAAATTCTCAAAAATAGCATGTTTAAACACACAGTGCTTCGCTTTTTTTTCTGGTGACGTCTTTTCACATCTCCAGAGCAACAACTGCGCAGTCAGGCATTTAAAGTTTATGTTCCTTAAAAATAATTCTTTTTCTCAGGCTCGTCGGTAAAAATGAATCGTGGTTTGGATCAAATCTTAAATAGCCTACATGTCAATTCATAACGGTGATCTCCATCCTCTGCGCGCCCCGAAACGCGTACACTTCTACTGGACCCCGGTATTGCAGCCGCAGCAGCGCGCCGGAGCGGATTCACCTGCAGGACACGGTGATCTCCACTTTGGTGGCCGGGATGCTCCCGCTGATGGGGTCCAAGTCACGGACCGTCGCCGTGGCCTCAACTTTGTCCGTAACGTCTCCCTCCATGGCTGCGGCAGACCCGGGCCAGCGCCTCCTCTGTCCGTGCGAATCCCTCTCAACCAGGGCAGCCGAGGG
Source organism: Malacoctenus gilli (assembly GCA_032164315.1). Classification (NCBI taxonomy): domain Eukaryota; kingdom Metazoa; phylum Chordata; class Actinopteri; order Blenniiformes; family Labrisomidae; genus Malacoctenus; species Malacoctenus gilli. The sequence continues at coordinate 17,035,802 of JASSRZ010000053.1, read as the reverse complement.
CGGGGAGCCGGGGCGCAGCGGGCGAGCGAGCAGGAGCGAGCGAGCGCGGTCCAGACAAGCCTCCTGAGTGCCGTCCGACGGACGGCCAACAGCATGGAAAGTTCAAATTGGTGGCTGCAGGGGGGGGGGGTGGTTTGGCTGAAGGTGGGATCACATGCCAGGACGTTTCAACGCCAACTCCGACCGCTTTCCAGGCTGAGACTGAGCGGCTTTGCCAAAGGAGCTCTGAAAAGTAAAAGCTGTGAACTCCACCCCTCCTGTCTGCATTCTCCTACACGCGGGGCTGCGACTGACACTCGTTGCAGGCGGGCAGTATCGATCTCTGTACGGAATGATCGTTATTCTGGACCAAATAGGTTTTAAAAGCCTCCAACATAAAATAAATAAGCACGGGGGGGGGGGGGGCGTGGGTATGATGAGATGGTGCTGCCCGTCTTAGTTCTTGTTGAAAAAATGAAATACTCCGACCGCTGTAGGAACACTATCATGGGAGCAATTTTATTTTCTGGTTTGGGCTTTGCAGAAAAACTGGGGGGGGGGGGCTTTCAAATAAGAGCCCCAACTCCATTTAATGCCAAAGTAAAATGTTCGAACAGAGCTCTTCTGGCAGCCAGCGGATTAATGGTTTATTTTCCGCCTAGTCCTAAAAATTGCTCTTATTATTCACTCGGAAGGCTGTTCGATGCTCCTTCAGCATCTGGACAGCTCCTCAAACTCCTGCAGCTTCAGTCACAGCGTCTCTCCTCATTTATCTTGCTAGTGAAATAAAAAGCAAGCCACCACCCTCCACCCCCCCCCCCCACCTACTGTATATTCATCTCTTGGAGCCATGTATGAGGGGCTTTGCTCTCCCAGGGGGGCTCCATATCCGTTTCATCATCCCCCGATTCAACATCCCAGGGAACTGTGAGGAAATTCAACCTGTCAAAAACCGAAAAGGTAAACTGCCGCGGACACGTGTGTCTGTGTGCCTGCAGATCTGGCAAATATAGAGGATAACACATCTCTAAAAAAGAACTGTGCCAGGCAAACTGGAGAGAATCAATGCGATGCACTAGTTTATAAAAAGTATGAATCACTTCTCAAACCCCTGAAACTATCACACAAATAGCACAAGTGCTCCTCGACAGAAAAATGTAGATAAACTCACTGTAAATCACCATTTTAAGCACGTACACAAACACGTAAGGTTTTTTCTCGATTTCCTACAGCACAATGAAATCACACACGGCAATCGCTGCAGACTGAAACGCCCACATAGTCACACTTTGGGTACTCATGCAGCCATATAATCTGCATGTGGTCGCAGCTTGAGGCGATTCATCACTCTGAGTGTCACCTCTGAGCAGCGAGCATCGTGTGAGATCTGTGGACGGTGTGTGTGGCTACATTTATATACACCTGGGAGTCAGACATGGGCTGATTGGGCCGTGAGTGCCGCGCATTTCGGACACAGCTCAGCCAGATTTATGGTGTAGATACCCTGTAATTAGGCCCCGCAGTGGCCCTCCATTGCCTGATTTCCAGCCCTTTTCCGGTGCACCGCTCGGTGACACCTGCTGAGAGGTTCTCTTCTGTTCCCACCCGCAGCCGGACTGCTTCCTATAGGAAGAGTGTAATTATGGCTGCATGAGACCTCGAACCCCTCTCAGCAGGGCAAGTGTGAGTGGGGGGCTCTGGCTCTGTGTCAGCACCGAGAGAAAGTCTCCAGATGTAGGGGTACAACCTCCTGCATCACTGCTCCAGTCAAGGAAACAAGAAGCGAGACGTAGATTCACCACTTCCCAAATAATCGACTGGGCAAAATATATATATATTATTTGAATATACGACACAATAACTTCAGCACCACACACATCAGAGCTGCTCCATTCAGAGCCCAACTATTACCTGGAAGGTTCGCGGCAGCATGCCGAAGAACGCATCGATTCCTCTATCCATCTTTTTATCCAGTCTGGGGTCGCAGGAGCGACGATGCTGAGAGAAAGGATGGGCTCATCCTGGAAAGGTCACCAGTCCATCAGCTGCAAAGTAAAGAGGAAGCGCTTCGGTTGCTGCACTGCTGCCGCACACTTCTTCTCCAGGCAGATCGCTGAGGTTTGTTCGTATATTTTGACAACGCTCTGTTTGTATTTGAGAGCATCTCTCCTTTGTTGCCTCATTGTGTACCTTCCCAATCAACGCTGGTTGTCCTAAATGGACGGGACAGTGACACGTATAAAAAGAGCAGCTTTTTAGTGTGTCCATCAGTGCATTTCGTGCATGACGGGAGACGGTGAAAAGACGAAAAAAACTCATAGACGTGACTGTAGAGTGCAGAGACAAGAAAGTCCCATTGAATACACTGAATATGACGTCTCTGACAAGAAGACCTTGTACCTACATGACAGAAAGTGAACAACAGTGAGGAGGTGGACTTAGAACAGCAGGACAGCAGCCAGGCATGAGGTTACCTAATAGCAATCATTCAGGTTAGAAGCTCAAAGAGGAAAAAGTGACAGAAGAAAGTAGCAATTCAAGTAGAAGCAGTGTGTCAGACCATCTGTTTGCTTTGCCCATGTAATGACTGAGTTAAAGCTGCACCTTAAGAGCGATCATCTCATAAGGTTTGAAGCAATCCTGTCCACAACGTGAAGATAAGTCAACACAGGCCTTCCCCCTGTTGTCTCACCCATAACGCGTGCATGGTCTCACCTGGGCAGGTCGGGGAACTCCCTCTGCTGCTTCTGCCGCTGCTGCCGCCCCCTTCAGACGGAAAGCTGACAGTGCGCTCCTGTTGGTGAGACATTAGTTTAATCCATTTTCAAGTTTACTTGCAAAAAACGTCACAGTAGCAGCTTAAAAACAGTCCTGGTCGTTGCTTTGAATGCGGAATACGGAACTCGACCCCCGCTGTCCGGGTTGGATCATGTGAGGCGTGGTGACTGCTGCGTTGCCAGATTGGGAAATTTCACGCTTAACGTTACAATATCTCCAAATCCCCGTATTGTAGAACAGCAAGGTAATAAAATGTTGTGTGGCTTCACTGAGGCACAACGCTATTATATTTTGACTGGATGTAAGAAAGCCAGGGGAATAAATATTTTAGCTCTATTTATTCTAGAAAGAGCAACAAAAGTAGCAACTTTATTCAATTTCTGGCAACCTTTGTTGTTTTCAAAAAGGTCTAAAATTAATTTGGTATAGAAAAAAAAATAAAAGAGGTTGTATCGTTCTCAGACGTTTGAAGTAAATATATCTATAGTATTACTAGTGAAGAATGTGATGAGTTCTTCATCAAACTATATTCTTGATACTAAAATGAAGCAAGCTAAAGGTAAAGGTTTGCTTGTTGTATCAAGGTTAAAGTGAGTGTTTCTACTGTCTGCCTTTATATACTATTCAAACCAATGACAAAACCTAACAATGCCCATTTCTTGTTTTCATGTTTGCTGTGCTCCTGCTCCGTGTGACTAGTTCTACTGCTCGTAAAAGTCCCCTCACTCTCTATTTTGACATTTATTTGACTTTATTAAATCTCCACGACATCTTTGTGCACAATGTTGAAGAGCAACTGCACAATCTGCCCACAGATGCCAAGCAGCTTCTCCACACATCTCCTGAGGTAATTTTAATTTTGTGCCATTCAGCCTGTAATTCAAGAAATCATTAACGTAATTATCCTACGTGCAAACTGGCAAATCTTTCTCTGGTGATGAAAAGCAGATCCCGTCTGGTCCTGGAGCTGCCATGGATGAACATATTAGCACACAGCACTTGCACAGATTCAAAGCTATGGCGCAACATTAACATTCATTCAGAGTTTTTTGCTTCTGGCCACTGGGCAAATGAAAGTCCAATATTCACTTGGTCTCCAGCAGCCTCAGAGGCTGGCGAAGCAGAACGTGAGCAGTGGGTTTACTCATGGCCAAACTTCAGACAGGGCTGAGAGATGGGTGACATACACTTCTGATGAATAACCCAAAACAGGTAGCTCAGAGAGAATCAGGGGCTCCCGGTGCTGCAGGGATGGGAGATACTCCAGTATGGATTTATCATTAGGAGACCATCTTGACATGGCACAAAGTCATTTGACTCATTAAAATGGTAATGAATGCCAGCTTTAACACAGGATTATAAATGCTGGACTCCTCCTCGCTATCGAGTACCGAGGTGGTCCTCTGTTTACCCAAATGAGGATCTGAATACTTTTACTTCTAAATGTTGTGACATTCGGGAAAAAACACAGCATGAGAGGAAGGGGGAGGGTGTTTCTATGGCTGGTGTTTCCTGTTTCTGTGAGAGAGTTTTCAATGAGGACTGAATGCTTTTGAAGGCACAATGACATCTATTTTTTGAGCAGTCTGAAAATATCCCATGCTTCTGCTTTGAAGTGAACATCTGCGAAGGCAACATACTGCAAATGTAGCATGGAAGACGTACTGGAAACCATTCCTGAGATGACTGCAGGCGCCAAGAGGAATTTTATATGTTTTCTAATCACATTCAAACGTCTCCATTGAAGAAAGCCTGTCAAGGACACAAATACCATCTGTGGCGCAAGTTTGTCTGTCACGTTATGATTACAAACCCCACAAACGACTGAATGAATTAACCCAGTGTCAGTTCCTCTTGAACTGAATGTTAATAAGTCTCACTGAAGACACAGGGGTCGGCTACCAGCGGCTGCTGTCAGAACAGAGCAGCACGAAGTCACAGACACAGAAATATCTCACATCTATGAGTTTTTGGCCTCACACGCAGGATCCTTCAGTGCGAAGTCGGTCTCAGATGCAATTCTTCTGCAACACTAACAGGGTTTCTCTCGCATTCTTCCATCACATAAATCAACTTCATCCCTGTGCTGAGCTGGAAACACATTAGTCATTCTCCTTTTCGGCTGATCCGATCACTTTGTCAGCACCAGGGCTTTTCTAAAGTGGAGGAGAAGGCGCGTCAGATCCCCCCTGGATGCCCCCCAACGGGAGGAAGGAGGGCGAGGAATGTGAAGTCACACGCAAGAGCACAAAATGAACAACTGAACTGAGAAACAGTGTTTGCTTGATGGCGCTGTTTAATTGATGGGGACTGGTGTTACTGGGCATGCACACCGGAGGACGGAGCAAGTGTGGCTCATTGATCTTCCACGTGTCAGAGAAAAGGTGAGATGTGACCACTTCTTGAAGGTTTTACAAGACAGTGTGTAGCGATATAAGAGCCAGCCTGCCGTGTGCACGCCTGTGCAGCAGAGAGAGAGAGAGAGTCTTATCCTTTGCATTGATTGAGCACCATGAGTTGTGATGCCAGCAGCAGTTCCCCCACTGTCACTGTAGTGCTCTTTTCCAGTAGCAGCAGCAGGAAACAGCCTTGTTTTACTGCGATGATGCTCCGCCACGTCCCCGTCAGGGAGTTCATTACAGCGAGACAGAAATTCACAGCCCCATAAAAGCAGAGGCATCCCCTATTATAGAGTGCAGTCAATATATTTCACCTGAACTCCACATTCTGCGTCAAACCTGCAACAGGACGCACAAGTGAAATCCTTTTTTTGGTGCGAAAGCACAGAAGTTCTTTGGCGATAATAGCTTGAGAATCTCTCTCTCTCTCTCTCTCTCTCTCTCTCTCTCTCTCTCTCTCTCTCTCTCTCTCTCTCTCTCTCTCTCTCTCTCTGTCACTCGTTCTGTGGTTTCACTTTCAAAACGACGAGCGAGCAGTGGATCATTTGATCTAACCAGTTTCCCTCCAAAATGACAAAAGAACAGGAGGAAAATCAGCAGATTTATTGAGAGCTGTCATGCACACCGAAGTCATATAACCTTTAATAATTCCCTGACGTGATTGGAAGTGGTGGTGGTGGGGGGGGGCGACTTGCACAAATTTAATGAAAGAAAAATAATACTCGGGGCATTTTTCATATCGTCTGACAGATCTGTTGCTTAGGCATCCGTGACAGCAGCAAACGACTCAGCTGTGTGGCAGGCAGAACCTTTCTCTGCTACTTTTGTTGAAAGGAAACTCTGACTTAAAATTCAGCTTGTCGGAGGGAAGTGGTGGTGTCATTTTGTATCTTGTAAACCTCAGTCGTTCGTTTGCAAAATTAGACACTTGCTGACTTTTATTGTAATTGCCGCATAATGATTTTGACGAGTAATAAAATCTGTGGCCGATAATCACAGAAGTAATTCAGCTGCGCCATTTAAACTCGTCTTTTTTTGGTCTTTTGAAAAGTTTCACAGATATTTTTCATCAGCAAGCCTGTCTTTTTCCCGCAGACAGCGGATCGCACCCTTCCGCTATCATTGCGGAGCTGTCTATTTCACGTGCCATTTGCAGAATCAGTCAATTGTCCAATCAATGGGTCCACTTGCTGTATTGAAATGCCAAGCTGTAACAGACAGAAATGATCCCCAGAGAAGTCATTTAGGGCTCCTCGGCTGGTGGAGCCGCCTCCCTCTGAATGCCAAGAGTCCATAAACATGTGAGAGACATAATCTGGGAAAGTTAAGGTCTCTCACATCTGAGCGCCTCTGGAGGGTCTCTCTGAGCAGCGCCTTGTTGTAGCTCGCCTTCCTTGCTTCACTTCACAGGCAGCTTATCATCCACCAGCAGCCTGACCTAGATCCAGCCATCCCTGTACTCAAATCATATACATATTCATTGGGTTCTCTTAATCATGAGACAGCCCTTCCAAAGGAAGAGAAAGCTCCCTAATTAGTCGCTTCTTGTCCAATGGCGGCTCGCAGAGGCTGTGTTTGTCGCTCGTTCTCATATTGTCTCATATAGGGCTGTTTGCACGCCGGTTAGAGGCGGGCTGTCACCTGTCAGATCCATGGTCACTTGCACAATGGAAGTGCTGATGAGTGGCTGTGGCTCCCCTGCCTTTGTGAGCTTCAGTGAAGTAAGCACACAAAGCGTGATTGAAACAGCCTCTTTAGCGCCTCAGAGACGCGGACGCGGGACTGACAGACCGAGGACTGTCACGGCTCGCTATTGGAGAGCTAAGACCAATAAAACGAATTGCCTCGCTCCTCTAAAGAGGAGCTTCTCTGTTTCCTCTCAGCTCAGAAGCCTACTCAGCATTCACACCGGCTGTTACTTGTAAATGAGAAGGCTCGAGATGACTGATGGCTGTGCCGGTCGTAATCGTAGCCGGTTCACTTCGGAAGCACACGTCACTGCAATCCAATAGATGTGCTGTGTGAGGCTTCTGACAGCTGGCTGCATAAACATTTCAAAAAATAGTTGGTTTTTTGGGGGGGGGTTGGTATCTGGGTCCGTAAAGCTTATTAACAGGTCAGGGCGCCGCCATGAAAAGAGACATCACAACACACAAAATCACAATGAAAGATGGGAGTCACTCTGGGACCACACGCCACGTTATGTCGCCCGCCAGAAACCTGTTATTGTTTCCCCAAAGTTGTCGGATGTGCGAGAGTGAAACAACAAAACAAGACGAAGTCTGATTCAAATCACAGCAGATTCAGCCGAGGCCGAGAAAGCCTGACTTTAATCCACACCACGGATCAGGCTCCAAACAACGCTTGATCCTTCGCATCCCATGATGCATCCTAATCGTGTCTTTGGTAACACCCTCTGGTAAACAACTCTCAAGTCCCACCAAGTCCAATTTGTGATGCGGGATTCTTATTCAATATAAGTAGTCCGCAGCACAAAGATCCTACAGCTGCATATCAAACACTTGAGAGCCGTCGAATGTCAACCAGATCGTTCCAAGTTCCAATAAGAAAAGTCCCAAAATTGTTAGGATGACAAAAGAATGGATGTCTGGTTGGATGAACGATTTTGAGTCGTATGTTTGGATGGTTGTCCTTCTAATCTGCAGGTTTTTGAAAACAACAGCACTCAGATACGATATGCAAAGATGTTTGTGTTCCTCTTCTGTCAGACAGAAGAATGGAGGCAATCCCTCCCAATGTCATTATCTACACCAGTCCTAACTCTCAGAAACAATCCCTGAATGCAGAACGAGCTGCAGATGAAATTATAACTGCAAAATAAGAAGAAAGCTGCTCCTCTTTCGGTGCCAGTTTGACAGAAAACTGACGTGGCGCAATTTAATGGAATGAGTCTTAATATCTTCAAAGGCTGCAAAAAAGTTGGAGACGTCAGAAACAAACAGAAGCAGCTAGGCGTTGACAGGTTGCTGTTGTGCTCACACAAACTTACACAAAGAGAAAAATTGATTCTTCCTAACGAACACACACATTTGTGGGCTTCTATACTTAGGAGGACATCCATGTTTTGCGGACGTAACGGACCCACTCGAGCCTTCAGCTTCCTCTCGTTTCAGGGGCTTTCCAACCTCTTTTGAAGAAAGTCTGATTCAAAAAACTGCCTTTCCAAACAACTTATGAATGGAGACTAAAGTTAATGACAACAAAGCAGAATTTGGTGAGGGGGGCAATACAAGGCTCGAATACAAGCACCAACAAGCACCCAATGCTGACAGGTGGGGAAACTATTCTCCGTGACATATTTGCACTACAAGCTTGGAGCAGTGCCAGCGCTCCTCATGGAACAGTTTTCTGAGCGTTTAGGGAGCTGAGTTTTAGTCTGAACCTTCAGCACCTTTTCCAACAATGGATATTTAGGAAGGTGAGCCGGCAGCTCAAGGTCAGCCTTGTTTATCAAACCCTTACATTCATTAGTTGTGCCTTCACAGCTGGATTACTCTCATCTGAGGACATGAAGAGATTTTCCACCTGTCAATCAGCCGCGGAGCAGCAAGCAACTTGACCCGGAGGTTGCGACACGCTGTCCTTCAGGACAGTCCTCGCTCTGTCTGCCTAACTTTTCCCTTCTGATCCAGTCAAAGCACGTTTGCTATGAATCAAGCTAACGAGTTGCAGGATGGAACTCGTAGAACCCATGAAAGCTAGTTCACCTTTCCAGCAGGTCTATATTTTTTACTTCAGATTCGTGTAAACATGAACTTTTCACACTGAGGACAAAGGAAAGTGTCTCATTTCCTTGATGTGTGTCATGAAGGTATTGATGCGAGACCCGTTCCTTCCTTGAATCTCTTCAATTAAGGTGAAAAGGCCGAAGTCAGAGTGACCTGTCGATGTGTGGTTGCGAGGTACACATGATCCCATCAAGACCTGAGGCAGCGACGGCTCGTGTTGTTCTGTGGCTGTTTTCTCTGCTCCTTCAGTGATTTCATCTCTCACACTTTTTGTAGGTCACACTGCAATGCAATCTCAAAACAAGAGCTTCATACGAACACCGTCACGTCTGACGGGGCACGAGGAGGAGAGCTGCATTCGTGCTGCTCCCAGATCTGTGGAAAACACAAAGTAATGAACCACAGTTCACCTTTCAGATTGTTGTTTTTGTCCCCCCCCAACAAATGCTTGCCCCTCGTTCATTCTCGTTGCCTCATCAGCATCCTCCAGAAGCCATTTGCCGTCTGCTCTGACAGAGCACTGGCACAGCTCGAAATGGCAGACACAATTAGCCGTTTACTGGGAAACATGGTCGAGCTTTTAGTCGTCGAAGAAGGAGAATTTTTCTGCAGGAGTTGGCAAATAAGAAGCCAAAAAGTACTTTTGTGAAAGGGTTGGAAAATGATTTAGAAAAAGGGAGGAAAAAAAGAGTCAGAATGACAAATTTGGTTATTTGGTTCATGCATATTGATCGAATGTTTAAATCACATCTCTCTGGCATTTGAACATCGCATCACACTTTGCGAGTCTGACTCAGAACTGTTGTTATTCCCGTCTTTAAACCTTAAACAGCTCGTACAAAATCATTCACAGACACACTTGATGACTGAACTTGCAGGAACTCCGACGATGTCACACAACAAGATAAAACCTCACGTCAAGCTTTCGAGGCCCCAGAAGCACCGAGCAGGTCCCATCTCAGAACAGCTCCCGGTGAGACTGAAAGACACGGAAACACGCCTTTTTTGTCCATTCCCACAAAGTTGTTGTTTTCAGGCGCCAAATGGCAAGAAAATTCCTTCATTACCTCCTGCCCACCTGCATGGACCATGAGCGTTACGGTATTTGACGTCAATCAATAAGGGAAAATGAATTAAATTACCTCGGAGGCAGGCAGCCCCAGAGAAATGTATCATCTGTTCATCTGCTGTCCACAGCGTCATCTAAATTTTCCATCTCAGCTCCTTCATGCAACAGCAGCACACCCACTAATCAGTCAACCTCGGGAAGCCACAAGAAGCAATTTAGTTTTTGTTGACTAAAACTCACTGGCCCTGCTGCTCATCTTTAATGAAATCCAAATGATTTAGATGCTTAATAAAAAAAAAGGAAAAAAATGGAAAGCTTTTACCTGCAATGGCCTCATCATCACTGCCGACACTGGTGCGTCACCTTTTGGCAGAAAAATAGGAAGTGCAACTCCTTCAAATGATTTTTGTTGTGTGGCAGTCAATCCAATATGCACCTCTGTCCCCACTCCCCTCCCCCCCCCAATGTTTCTCTGCTCACCCCTATCAAAGTTCCTCGGCAGCCTGTGTGGGTGGGACTCTCATCACAGTGTTTTCTCACAGCTATATACATGCAAATCACTGCATTTATCCCCCCCGCGCGTGCTGCGCAGCATCGGCAGAGGTGAACACACAGCCAGTGATACGCAAACTCCGACGCAGTGAGAAAATCACAACGGAAGGCGGCACACCCTCGATGGCTCACGGGGGAGAAATCGCAGGCTGCCTCCCACAAAGAGATCAGACGCAGGTGCAGGGAGGCGCCGCTGAGCCTGAACTCCAGAAGAGGTCCAGCCATCACCACGCGTACACCCCCTCTGAATGTCATCAGGAGTCATTTGGAGAGGACCGCATACTTCCACGACCTCCGCACCATGTGCCCAAAGACCACCGCACCGGGTTGTTGTCCCCCACGCGATGCCTTGGCATGCGGCGGCGTTAACTCCTGTCCCAGGAGTGGACCTCTACAAGTGTGACAGCATGATTAATGTGACTCCACACCCTCTGCATTATCTGACCCTCGTGGCTCTCACATCAAGATAATGAGGGAGCGCCAGCTCACCAGCTGAAACGCAACTCCCCCACCTTCCCCCACCCCCCCCCCGCTCCCCTGCTCACTGCACACATGCCCTCTGGGGCCGCCATCACAGCCAGAGGATGCTCCGAGCAGGGTTTGCCATTATGGTTTTCCTCATTACGGGACCAGCATGGTTTTAGGAGTTGATGGGCAGCCATGTGCTCATGGAGGCCTGGGGAGGTTGAGGGAGGGAAAAAAAGCCTCATCAGTGGCAAGTGCGGGTGGGTGGCGGCGCAGGCCCTCCGCAGTGTCGAGAATGCCAACAGTCTTTAACCTCTTCAAGCTGGTCTTTTACCACCAGCAGCTCCCGCTCCGCAATTTCCATAAAAACGACAGCCCACCTTCATTATAACCCGCGACCATCTAACGACAACAAGATGAAGGTGTTTACATTGCTGTGCTTTTCTTCACCAGCACAACACCAACAGTTTGACCTTCTTACTCTTAGATCATTAAATGCTTGCCCTCAGGGCAAAAGGAGTGAGCCGGGGGGGGGGGGGTATCGGACCACCAACGTTCAAGTGAGAGGGCGACCTGACCTGCTCTACCAGCTAAGCTAAACGGTGATCAGCGAATGTTTCTACAAGCCTGTTTCACAAAGATTGTGCACCTGTGATCAGAGTTACAAACACACAGTTTCCAGAATCTCACAGCGTTTATGTTCAATAGCAAAACAGAACAAAAATGTTTATTTTGACTCAAAAGACCTCAACACTTACTGAACACAGGGCAACAAAGGTGCATATAGTATAGGATTTACTGGCACAATGTAATGGACCGAAGCCGTTAGGATCCAAACTCAAGACAACCTGGTTTGAAATAATCCCAGATGAACACAAGTTGAACCATCCTTTCAAATTAAGAGTTCTGCTCAATGCTGTACAGTGTATTTTTGTGCTTAGAAATCTTTGCTGTTCACAGCAAGTACCTGATAATGTTCCCAGACCTCCACCTGTTCAACTCAGTGTTTATGCTGTATGTGACGGATCACCTCTTCCCTGGTTAGGTAAAAAGAAGCAGGTAATGGCCAATTGGCCGGAGGTATGAAGTAGATATTTTGGTGATCTTTCCTGCCTGCGCTGCCATTTATGTGATCGCTAAGCTGACATCAACTGTAAATCCAGCGCTAAGAAATCTCAGCTGAATACGAAATGCACAAATGTACAGCATATAAAAAGAAACACTACAGCTTCTTTGAGTTCTTGTAAGAATGAGCCATTACTCCTCTGGGGCTCAATCCAGTCGTCTCAGTTTACACGAGCTGGCATCATCGCAAGTCCCCGTTTCATCAGCATTTGATGCAGATGATGTTTGTTTAGATAAGAGTCTCCTTGAAAACGCGCAGAGAGTCGAGAGCATGTCAGTGATGCTACACACAGCTTCTGAAAGCGAGAAGTGAGAGTATCAGCGTGGCTTGTGAGATCCCTTCATTTGTGAGTGTGTGTTTAATGTGGCCCACTGGTGTCCAACAGTAATGCGCACCAAGGATGTGGGCAAGATCACAGCTGCAGAGAAATCGTCAACAGAAGAAAGTCTCCTGACTTTGCTTTGAGGGCAAAGTTTGAGCTTCCAGGTGGTTTACCAAACATTTCCAGGCTAATATTTGCTCAAACTTTGAGTGACTAAGAATGGATTCACATTGTCTGTGTTAATTTGATTTAATGATTGTCAAAAAACCATCAGGGAGTCTCCGCCTCTTTTTTTCCAAGATATTGCCTTTTTTCATACCTGATAAATGAACACTGTTTGTTCATGAATGAACATCTAACACATTGTTGCTGTGGTAGCTTTGAATGAATAAACAGATTAAATCTGACTCGTAGGTAAAATTGCCAGTCATGCTGCCCAGTCTGTGGTAACATGATCGCTTACAGGCACCAGTGGGTGGGCTCAGCTCAACCTTCGAGATCAGACTAGGAAGTGTTGACATTTAATGGACCGGTTAAATACTGAGATCTGCCAGTTAATCCTAAACTTGTTTTTTGTCCAAAACTGACTCATCATAGTTTAGAACTGATGGAACATAAACCAAAGCATACTACATAAGATGTGGTAGAAGACAATTAAGGATGTTGTGCTTTGGATGTTGCTGCTCTGAGTCTTCAGGCGGAACCTTTGTCCTGCTGGTTCCAGCTCAACGGTCAACATGCAGCAGAAATAAAACAGGCACCAGTGTTCCGACAAGTCACAGCGTCCCTCAGCACACAGCCACACATCTCGAATCATGTTTGGCGGACGTGACAGACGACGGCAACATCGCTGCACCACGAATATTTCATCGCTCCTGATGGCTTCAGGAATGACATGCAGCAGAGACGGCGGCAGAGGGAAGGAGAAATAGAAGACATCCAGTAAACAAATGCACATTTATGATCCACCGGGTGAACTCGCAGAGGAAAACGAGCGACACGGAGAGAGTGGGACGCAACTGCAGAGAAAATCCTTCACAGTCCAATTAACAACCCGAATTTCCCCACAGCTCCAAACATGCCAGCTTGCCAAAAATGTTGATGTCGGATGGATGAGGAGTGGGGTGGAGGTGGGGGTGGGGGGGATGAGGTTAAGGGGTGGGGTGGGGGGGTTCCCTTCCTTTCACTTCAGCTCCAAGTTTATATAACCACATGAACATCATCCACGTCCCTTGCTGAAGAACTGCGACTGTTCTCGTTTGAAAGGGAGCATGTTTTGTTTGTCGAGGGAAAACAGGGAGAAGAGGGGGGAACGTGCGTAGCAGCATGGCTGTCCTTCTGATAGACATATTGATGGTGACATTTCAAAAGGGCATCGCGCATCATGACTGATATCAGAGGTGTGTTTTTTTTAATCATTGGCAGGTCTCTTACATTATACAGGTGAGAGTAAACACGCCATGTCAGAGTTCAGCACCTTGGGTCTCTGCACAACACCAGTCAACAGGAGGCAGCTTCAGAGGGAGAGAATACCGATGAGACCCTCCCCCAAGATAAATGTGCCTCCTTGACACGCGTGTCCTTACATAACGCCACCCCTACCTGAAAGCTTATGCGAGCTCAGAGATGCAGCCGGTGTCGTCGCACCAATAACAGCTGTGTTGGGAGAGGCGGCAGCAGTGTTTTCACAGGGATTCAGTCTGTCAGCAGGGCTGAGTGATGACCCCATCTCACACTTGATATTATGTTCACACACACACGCACACACACACACATCCAGAGAGAGAGAGAGAGAGAGAGAGAGAGAGAGAGAGAGAGAGAGAGAGAGAGAGAGAGAGAGAGAGAGAGAGAGAGAGCTTCAATCCCAGAAACAAAGGGAGGTGTCTGCAAGCGGCTCAAAGAATAAACATGTTGTTCAAGGATCCAAATAATCAGCGGAGGCAGCGTGAGGGAGGCGGCGAGCAGGGAACCGCTCTCTGAAGCAGGAGTTTACATATGAAAATCATTGCGACTGAAGATATTGTGTATTAATACATTAAGTCGGAAAGATTTTAAAGACCAACATCTTCAAAGAGCATCGCACCGCAAAGGACTGACGTGGAGATGCACTTGAGGGCTTTTCCAACATCAAAAGATCATCAGTGGGACACCTTGATGTGTGTGTAGAGAAACACACAGAACAGGGCCACTATAAATATAATGCATATTGATTTTAAAATAGATATCATGTCTCTTGGGTGGCTTTTTGTAACAACACTGAATGTTAATGAGCAAATATCATGGGAACAGCCCACTTCTCGTCAGTACACACAAACTGCACAGAACAACAAAACAACAACTCCAAACACAAACTTTCTATGACTAAGTCAGATGAAAGATTATTCATGTCATCTTTGTATAAGAGCGAACATGATAGCGTTGCACTTTTATTCCACCCTTTGTGACTGCACTGCGATAAGTAAACGGACTCAGAATACTTTTACTGCCCCCTGTTGGACAATGTTGGATGATGATTTTTTATTTTCATTTTAAAAAATCACTGAGAGCCAATTCTTGTGTGCTCATTAATTTCTTTTTCTCCCACAAAAGCAGACTGTCTGTGGCAGTGTGGGGACAAAAATCTCATTATGTTGACACCTAACACAGTCCAAGAGGATGTAGCGGCAGCAGATGCCTCGGCTGCCCCTGAGACGGCTGTGCAGTGGATGTGAAAGCCTCGTCCTGCTCTTTTCTCTGTCTGAAATAACAAGATACATCTTGCTAGGAACTAGATCGGCTCCTCTTTCCTCCTGCCAAACATCGAGGGGGGACATCATCGAGAGCGTCAGTCGTCTAAAAAGGGTGAGGGTGAGGTCAGAGTTGTACATGAGCTTGTTTCAGTGAACGAAGTGACTGTTCTCAAGCCTGGACCAGGAGAGTCTTTCGTAGTTCAGGAGGTCACAACGGACTAATGTGATCTCAGTTTGGCCTGATCGCTGAGAACATAACTGAAGCTGAAGTGCATTGAGGTTGCCAAGCTGTATCTAGTACCATATCAATCAAACTGACTTGAATTCACGTCAATGAAATTAGATCCATGGTTGGTAAACATGCAGGTTGAACTGACGACTGGTTGCTTTGTGACGAACTGTCGACCTGTCCAGGATTTCATTCTGTCACCACACTGATTGGAAATTGTCAGCTTCACACTGCGCAGGATGAACCCGCCGAACCTTCCGGCAGCTCGGTTTCGGCCCACAGATCTCGTGCATGATGCCTCCTTTCTCAGCAGAGCTGCAACCCATTTGACACCCGCGCTAAACTCAAAAAGCCCATCACGGTTAAACGGCGCTGCCGCAGAGAGACGACGGCACAATACAAGCGGGGGTCAAGGTTACCGGTGCAACACAGGGGGGTGTTTAGAGGAGGATATTACAACGCCCACACGTCCAGCGAGATTTAAAAGAGGCAAATTAGGAGGAATGAGAAATACACCCTGAGACAGCTAGCCCTTCTGTACCAACCTCCCTGCATACTGATTACGGAGGTTTATTTAAGTGAATACTAACTAAATCTTATTATTCTGCTCAAGCCAGCATCGATATGCAGCAGTGAAAGGAATCAAGGCTTGGCTGTTAAAAAAAAAAAAAAAGAAAAGAAGGGAGGGAGGGAGGGAGGGAGGAAGGGGGTTCATGTTCAGATAAAATAATCTTGATATCTAATTGGTGGTGGCACATCCAGCTGCAGGAGTGTGATGGGGACAGTTTCCCATGCAAAGCCACCCCCCACCCCAAAAAAAGTAGTGCATCTTTCACGGCTGCAGACGTGGGAAGGCGTATGAGTCATAAAGCAACATTAAAGTGTATTAGAGCAGGGCAAGAACGGCAATGACAGAATATCTGTCAGATATCTGGAAAACATTATGATATACTCCGCCCACTGTCTCACCAGCAGACCTTAATCACATCAAGGAATAAGCATGTCGCTCATTTGTTGAAAGTTGGCCATAAACGTAATAAAGCTGCCAAGGATATGAGAAGTGCCACAGGCCATTTTACAACAGCTCACACACCTCATATTGGATTATGGAGAGAAATATGATGAGGTGAGGAAGTAGGACCTGCCCATTTACACGGGACCAGAGGAGGTTTAATGGCTTGTGACTAAATCCATTTATAGACATTAATTACTGCGGCAACGACGAGCCGCAGCCCTTTCTGTGCACCCTGTGGACATTCTCACACATCTGTCGGAGGAGCGCTGCTGTCTGTACACGTTAGCCACATGTTGTCTCAGTGCAGCACTGAAGGATCCCCTCAGTCTCCATCATGACTGAGGAGAGCCTCGCTCGCAGATCATCGTTTCACCTCAGTAGTCTCAGAACACGGCGGCCATAATCAACCGCTTTACACACTCGTTCATTTCCACACACACACATCTTTAGTGAATGTAATCTGCTGATGAATCAAGTAAAAATTCACTCTTGAAAGAAGAGAACAGACCTTGACATAGTCAGGATGTGTTATTCTGAGTATGAGGTGATATTTTTGACTGGACATAAGTCAAATCTCCTTGGCAACACTTTGGTTTTTGCAGAGTACTTCAAGCATATTGTTGGGATTTTTAAGGAAGTGACCAGCTGGTACTTGTGCAGCAACCTTCACTGGGAGTTCGGATCAACCTTTGGATCTTTCACTGACGAGTTCTGGTTTTAATTCCAGATTCCAGTTAACTTTTGTCCCTGCATCAAACGAAGAGTGACTCATTGCCTCATGTATACTCTAATGACCCTCCCCTGTCCGCAGCCGACTGTGCACTGCATATTGTTACTGTGCAGTATTTCTGTGTGTGTGTGGATGAGTTCAAGCATGCTCTGTTTTTCTCCACTCGCTGCCTCCACTTGCGCCCTGACAGCCGTATAAAATGAAACTGAACTAAAGCAGAGGGTACAGCTGTGTTTGTGCGGGCGAGGAGCTCTGATGCAGCCTCGCTTTAAACTTTTCTTTTTTTATCCAACTTGCCTTATTCAAAAAGGACTGAGAGAAACTCTGAGCTTGATGCGATCTTGACAAGACAACCTTCACAGGCTGTCACATGTATCACAGATTAGGCCTCATTAGAGCTGCACACAAAAGAAGCTCTTGTTTATGCACACAGTCAGAGTTTGATTTGTCTTTTTATCTAAACCGAGGCGCTTCATGCTGCGCTCGCTCTGCGTCTCTGTCTCTCTCTCTCTCTCCCTTCGTCTGAGGTGGTGTTTCCCTCCCTCATCACAGTCCAACAGCAGCTGATTGTCTCCCCTGATCTGCAGAGAGCCGTCAGGGGTCCCCCGGGGGTGAAGCGGAACCACTGCTCCTCCCTGATTACAGCGTTTCTATGCATGCTTCATGAGACCCTCCAGCTTCCCGTTCCCCACCCTGCAGTCAGGGTGGTATGCGGGAGGGTGACACGCTCTGTCCGGCCGCTGCTGCTGTCAGCCTCCAGCAAGACTTGTTATCTCTGACCGAACATGACGACGCCTTGGACCCTCAGATTAACCGAGAGCGTCAAGCTTCAGAATAAGTGAATCACAGTCGGACTAAAAACACACCTCAAAAACAAAAAGAGTGATTCTAATTTATTTTTGGATTGAGTTTCTTATCAGGCCACAGAGGGGAAATTAAAAAAAGGGAAAATCAGCCTCCTGAACGCGCAGGGGAAAAAAACCTGGATGCACCATCGACAGTGAGTTCAGCTGTGGCAGAAAACCAGCTGATTTTCTAAAAGCATAAGTGCGCTGTTTGATTTGAACCTGCTGACGTGTTTACTGTTAGTATTTAACATCTGTGCCTTTCTCCATCTACCAACTGTGGCTTTCATGCTTCTTTTTGTTCGTTTTTTTCACTTAATGGTGCAGCTAACCCGTCATCCGCTGATTGTTGCCATCAGCAACAATCAGCAACCTCAGTCAGCTCATTTGGTTTTCAGGTTGTCGGTTGGTTTTTTTTCCCCTCACAATAAAATCATTATTGTGTTGATGTCAGTGGAAGCAGCGCTCAGACAAGCAGGGCTGCAATAAGGAAACTCAGCAAGAGTAATATTGAATTTGGTATCAAAAAACCTTTATTTCAGAGAGCAACATGGGAGAGTTCATGTGCATGAGTCTTTGAAGCGCAACAAATACCAAGATAGGAGATATAGAAAAATGTACAATTTAATTTAACCATCAAAACTATGCAGCGATAAACAATGAATAATGAATCCAGGGATGTTGTTCTAAGATATATCACAGTTGCACAGGAGAGTCCAGCTGCAGAGTGAATCCACATTATTTACAGGTTACAGTAACCTTTTTATTTGTTTTTGTCGTTTTGACCAGATGGTAAATTTATCAGATTTTCTTATGTTCTGTGCAATTTTTAAGCGTTGAGGCGACAGAGATTTTTTAATGTCCTGATCAGAGTTAAAAAGCCTTTTTAAATACAGAGAGAGTATGTTGAGAGGTATGTAATCACCCACTTATCAGCTGCCCCCAGTGTGCTGCTTGATTAGGTTTGTTGATTACATACAAATTCGTGACACTTTAACATAATTTGCTGAAGCCCTGCAATGAGGAGCAGACCTTGTGATGTTTGGCGATCTGTGGCATCAGATCTTTGTCATGAATTATAGAGGAGCTGCTGTCCAAGGTGCTGAATGCTGAGCCAATGAACAGAGGTTGACGAGGGCGTGTTGAAACGCCCAACACATTAAAACGCTCTCTTGCCTTCAGTTCCAGACAGACGGTTTGACTAACTGTGTTGTAAAACTCAAACTTTGATCGCTCTCATTGACATGGACCTGCTACCCGCTCAAGAGGCCGCAAAAATCTACCACACCAACTATGTGAGGAACTCCCGGGCCATCGGCGTCATGTGGGCTGTGTTCACCATCTGCTTTGTCATCATCACTGTGGTGGTCTTCATCCAGCCCTTCTGGATCGGGGACAGCGTCAACACCCCGCAGGCCGGCTACTTCGGGCTCTTCCACTACTGCATCGGCAATGCGCTGACCTCCGAGCTCACCTGCAAGGGCAGCGTGCTGGATTTCGCATCCATCCCGTCGCCGGCCTTCAGGACGGCCATGTTCTTCGTGGGGACTTCCATGCTGCTGATTGTGGGCACCATGGTGTGCTTCAGCCTGTTCTTCTTCTGCAACGCAGGAAATGTGTATAAGATCTGTGCCTGGATGCAGCTGGCTTCAGGTGAGGGAGACTGAGTGGTTTCAGGGTTTTCAGCATGACACTAATCACTGGTCTGATCAAACACAAGAAATAAAATAGTTTGTGAACCAAAATTTTATGTATAGGGGCAACTGTATAATCAGTAAATCGACTTTCGAACACACGTGTGACATCATTCCATTTCATAGTTTATTCAGTTTAATGGATGAGAAATTAAGTTTTGACCAGATTAACACACTCCTACACGACACTGTTTAATTGTTTCTAACTCTAAAGCTGATTGGATTCAAGATCTCAAAGTTTACGAACAAGTTTTTCAGTTTGGTCTTGATGGTTCAGGGCTTCTTCAATCAAGCAAAAAAACAATAAATAAGACAAAGCAGTGACTTTTGGAAGCATCGTGAGAGCTGCCATGAAGCAACGTGACAAACTGGTATTGTCATTAGCAACTTCTCAGGTTTCAGGCGTGATCTTTGTTTGTACCGAATGTGTTAATCTTCACTGTGAAAGCCGGCGAGTCATCCGGTTTCAGTCCAGACTCCGACACCTCCGCTGGTGCTTCAGTTACATGTAACAGGATCAGGTGTTGCTGTGCCGTTATCGGATCTAAACCTGTAACCCCCCCCACACACACACACACACACACACACAAACACACACACACATAGAAAATACAGAGAGAGACATTAAAAGTCATGACAATAGTTGCACAATCGCTAGAAAATGTGTGTTTTACTGTATGTTTCTCTGCGTTAAAGGGCCAAAAGTTATCTTAACAGTTGGTTAGCTCTTAGCCTTTTAGGAACTTTCATTACAGTACTTCATGCAGACAGCTCCACTGAACAGCATTTGCTTCATCACACCATGAATAAATGAGATCTTTGGCACTTTATTGGGCTTCATCAGCTCCCAAGAGCCCCCTTCATAGATCTTGGTAAGAGCTCAGGAGACATATTTGGCAAAAGTCCTCACCAGTTCTGTGTCCTCTGTGGGCAGGTGTGTTAATGGTGATGGGCTGCATGATCTACCCGGACGGGTGGGATTCTCCAGAGGTCAAGAGGATGTGTGGGCAGCGGACAGACAAGTACAGCTTGGGGAACTGCACCGTGCGCTGGGCCTACATCTTGGCCATCATTAGCATCTTGGATGCTCTTCTCCTGGCACTACTGTCCTTCACCCTCGGCAACCGGCAGGACAAACTGCTGCCGGACGACTTTGAGGTGGAGGGAGCAGGTGAGATACAACTGCAAGTGTTGCTTGCACACGGAAAAACTTTATCATGTTATAAACAGGGACAATTTAGCTTCCAGATTTGGGATTTTGATGTGGTGAAAAGCTTCCTTGCTGGGACATCAAATTCGACTTAACATTGGTTCACATTTTCTAACATTTCCAGGTATCATATAACAATAAAATTCATATTTTTGTAACAAAGTGACAGTAAAGATACAGAGCTTTTCAAAGAACTCAAGTATTAAAAAAAAAAAAACTCCTCTGAATTCATTTGATCTGAAACAGGCTTTCCATCATAAAGCCATTGTAACAGACCCAGGTTTCGGGCCTGTTAAACAGATTAAATAATCTGAAAAACAATGAAAATGATCAGACACACACAACAGGCGATGTCTCTGCTGTGGCAGCCATTTTTGAGAACCGAGCCGCGACCTCACTCTGCTGTTGTGCCTGCGCTCTTTTGCGTCAAAAATAAAACAGCGCCACCTGCTAGCAGGAGTATATTGCACCTAAATACAAATCAATAATGTGACGACACATTCGTGGTGTCACACCATATAAATGCCTAGATACCTTTTAGCTCATTTGTCACACAACAAGACGGCTCCAGGTTCAAACTTCAAGACCATTTAGGGCTTCTCAGCGTTTTCATGTTCATCCTGTAGCCATGTTGGTTTATCTCTGGCTTCCTCCAGCCAGTCATGCAACTGAGGTTAAGTGGCATCTCTGAATTGCATGCAGGTGTGATCACATGTGTGGGTGATTGTTACTTTGTTTCAGCCCAGCACGTGTTTTGCATCACACCCTGTGACCCGAGTCTTTTACAGAGCGGCTGGATGGATGATCCGTATCAGCCGACGTTGCTGAAAGAAAAATACAGATGTTCAGAATCACTCTGCAGTTTCTCAGCCTGAAACTTTCTTATGTGTACAACTTTTTTTTCAATTATTTCATGGCCTCGGAGCAAACAGGCAGAGAATACAGATCCGCTGCATTTTTCCTCCACTATTCATTCTCCTGCTTTTGTTGACCTTGGTCCCACACTGAGCTACAGGTGCAGAATCAAATGACTCAGGAAGAGTTTGTCTGTGACACATTGATTTTTTTTTCCTGCTATTATTTCATACACCAGGTTTCTCCTGAGGCAACAAGAAGAGAGATCTCACTCTTCTTTTTTTGAATTGGAGCTTTGACAAAATCTGTCATAAGTACAGGTTTGATCAATTGCAAGCAAACACTGAAAGGAGTTGAGTTGATGGGGTCAGAGAAAGCTGCAGCCCTGCAGTTGGTAAAAAGCAGGGTCACTGTCTAAATGTCTGCACATACTGAACAGGAAGGATTCTCTTCTCACCTCCGGAGCTGGGGAAAAACTGAATGACATAATTTTAATGCCACAGCTTGTTTCCAACACGTCATCTTGGGAAATCTTCCATTTTTTGGTTGTGTGGTGCTGAACAACTATTGTGTGATTAGTCAGAGATGAAGCGGTAAAGCAGTTCAAGGAGATCGAGGGAGAAGTTTATCTCCAGATAGAGTTCTGCACTGCAGGTGTTTTCGCAACTCTGTGAAAAACAATATTTTTCCTGTTTCTACAAACTATACTGAACTTGGCTGAAAACTTGGGCGTCCCTGCGTTAAAGCAGCTCTGCTGATTGCTGCATCAACACGACACTCTTTCTGAAGTCCATCCATTCATTTTTCTACGTCGTCTTAATCCAAATTAAATGTCACAAGAAACCAGAGTGGGTTCCCACTAGGAGCTGCCAGACAACACCAACCCACCCATCTGAGGGCAAAATTAGAGTTTGTCCTTTATCACCAGGCAGCATTCAAACCCATATATATGCAGGAAGAACATATTCCACACAAAACATGTCAACACTGTAATCAAGCCAGTTTTATTAACTTGTGGACAGACTGTTTATCATTGCACCTTGTGAGGTTTTTCTGTGGGGTCAATCACGTTATTTTTTACTCCTTTCCAGCAAACCCCTGACAACCACACAGCCATCCAGGACTGCAGATGGTGAAGACATATCAAAGTCCAGAGCCGAGCTGCTGTGTGTCTCTAGGTTGCCATGGCGAACCTTTTTGTTTCTAGCTGGGATGTTCAGGGACTCCTGGACCACACAAAGCAACTCGACACGTTCCCCGAATTGTATGAACATCTGCTTTATTTTATGGTGTGTTGTACAGTTCTGTCAGATTAACAGGTCACACAAAGTCTATGTTCTTGAATCCGAGATAGATGTTAGGTTTGGTTTTGTTTTTTTACCTCTAGGTCTCAACAAACAACATAGGTTACTTTGATATGATCGGTTTCGGGACACCATCACATAACATCTGATTTCACCATTTTCTATGGAAAAAACAGTGACTTTATTGAACAGTTGGCCATACATACAACTGAGCTCAAACACCTCCCATACGCTTTATTAAAACACAGCTACCCAGCTAAATATCTTTAGCTAAGATATAAGATTTGTTAAAAACTGTACATAACTGTAATATACATAAAGGCAAACTCTTTGGTACAGATATATACAGTTTATTATTATCACTTTTTTTCCATTAAATTGGGCTTCACAATATGTTGTCTTGTCGAACCCTTTAAAACACTATTTACCTGAATTGTAATCGGTGGATGAGAATACCAGCCTCCCATGAGAATGAAAGATCTTGTTTGTTCTAGTCACCTAACCACCAAACATCGGGCCAAGACAGACTCATTCTGGCTGAGTGCGATCATCGACTGAATAAGAAACGAGCGGGCCTGTCAAAGGAAATGCTTCGAATGTTACCACAGTCAGTGTAATTGTCAGCCCAGTGTGCAGCTTCCTAAGCCTACTTTACAAATACAAAATGTAGAACCTTACAGGTGGAGTAGAAGATAAAAGAAGTCAATAAAAAAAGGAACACAGCACTAATGAAAAAGTACGAGGAAATAAAGTGATAGAGTCATTTCTCACTGGGAAAAATGAATTAATAATAAAGGCTACATATCCTTAATTTGTTTAGGTTTTAGTGCAGGAGTGTAACAAACAAGGATGAGTCACTAGCAGTACAATGACAGGTTCTCTTAGTTGGATGGGTGAACAGAGCACAGCAGTTGGAGCCTGGATGACCACAAAGTGATTAAGTCCACTGGATTCCCGACGTCGTCACACCGGGAAAAGAATCAACGAATACAAAGCAAACATACACGGAAGCATCAGCTCAAGAACAAGAACTTAACAAATCCAAAACAATGGAACGAAAAGAAACAAACAAACAGGAGAAATAAATATTCATCTGATATGCCCAGACTGGAAAGTGATCTGTTGCAGTCTCTGGAGGGAAAAGTTGGGGGTGGTGGGGAGGGAAAGTACACCAGCAGGAGGCCTCCACTAGAGGGCGAGCCAAGGGTGGCGCAGGCACTCTGCGGCCGTGGCCCTCTTCTCTGGGATCAGCTCCAGCATGGGAATCAGGAAGTCAGTGAAGCACTCTGCTTCTTCTCGGGGCCACTCATACTTGTCGACCAGCACCTCCAGCAGGCCCCACGGCTTCAGCTTAGTGATGTGTTTCAAATCACCTGCAGACGGAGCAACACATCAGTCAAGCACGGAGCTGGTCCAGCAGCTGCCCACGTTATAGTCATCCTGAAGCACTGAAATGTATCCGATTTACTTTGAGATTCAGAAGGAAACAATTACTTCAACTGTATACCTAAAAAAAGAGCTGAGAAATTTATTGATGAAAGCATTTCTATTCAATTTACAGGTACAATGTAAACATTTTCAGGCAGGACTGTGGCTAAAGTGCCACTAATCCAGTGACATCAGGAACTATCTTTAGCATGAGGAACAGTGGGTGACAGTACCCCTCAACAGGCTACGGTCTGTCTGGGATTACAGGAATAATCGAGGACATTCCTCAAACCGTCCAATAAAACATCTGTAAGTCATCCAAATTGTTTTGAATACCTTTAGAAACAGTTTACTATTCGAACTTCATGCACTGAGAATGATGATCCAAAGTAGCAACAGGAGACCCTCACTCTGATCTGGACAGCAGGACTGTGTTTTACCTTTCTTGGTGAAAAAATCCTTGGAATATTTGCCGGTCATAATGAGTTTGCGTGGGACACTCCCCAGCAGCTCAATGATCAGCGCTATATGGTCTACACAGCAGATGGTGGCAGGAGGACAGGACAGGACAGGACAGGACAAGACAAACAACAGATTCATCAGAGCGAGTCTCCGCTACAGGCCCGCTCTGGGAGAGTGACGGGAGGGCAGACGGAGCGGCACCCAGCTGCTGCCACATCCCACTGGTGCAGAGGACGAGGTGTTGAGAGCAGCAGTTAGGAATTTATCGGACGAAGCCACCAGACATTAAAAGAGCTGTCTGGCTGGTTCCAAACCTTCTTCTTGCTCTGAATACAGAAACTGTAACCACCAATAACCTTCAGCCATGCATTACTCAGAGCCAAAAGATTTACAGCCAGTGACCATGAGAAGGAAGACGTCCTGCAGCACGCGTCTTACATCAAATGATCTATATCATAAGATTGCAGAAACAACAGGACCTTGTTCTTGATACCTACACAAGTAACACTGCATTTTTAAATACACACCATCTACATTTATTACTTCTGTGATTAGAGTCTATTGTGATTCAATAATAATATACGGTTTGTTAAAATCTGATGGATTCAGGCCACTCTTGACGTTTCGCTCTGTGTGGAGGCAAAATATCAATACACTATTGCTTATGCAGCAAAGTAATTTGGCTACAGCTAAGGAAGTGCTGTATGAACCTCTGCCAGGCAGACTTTGGCAGAAGAACTGATGCTGCAATCAATGTCTGATGGCTCGGTTCAAAGGTCCCTCCATCGGTCTGTGTTCATTAAAATGAGAACTGGCAGCAGGCACCAACAACTGTGCTCAGCCTTCCCCCTTCACCCTCCTGTTCACCTTTAGCAGAGCGAGCCACAGGCAGAAGGGTAGCATACCTCTCTTGGTGAAGTATTCCTGTGAGTATTTCCCACTCAGAGCAAAGTGACGGGGGACTTTACCAAGCAACTCAATCATGAGAGCAAGATGGTCTGGAAATGAGGCACATCATAAGGGGTAGAAGGAGGACAGAAAGGAGATGAAGGAGGGAGAGAGAGAGACAGACAGAGAGAGAGCAAGAGAAGTGAGAGAAAGACAGAGAGGACCAACAGTCATGTGGAACATGTATTAGGAACGATGGATGATGACAGGCCAGTCTGACACGAAGCACATAGATAAAAGGACTATATTTTTCCGGGACTGAAAAGCTATTACGAGCATTTGAACATATGGAAGTCATTCACATTCAGATATAAAAACAATGAATATTAAGTAGGACTAAAAATATGTGAATAACAGCCTTCAAAGACACACACTGAAACATGCAGAGCACATAATGAGAGAGGTTGAGAAATAAAATCAAACGAATAACAGCCACACAAAAGCCAAAGCATTTCCATGAGGTGAAAATAAAAGCAAATTTGAAGGTGCAAAACATGGCAACAAGCTGCAGGTTGAATCGCAGCACATACCTGACAAGTCAGAGCAGAGTCATGTCATTACAGAAACAGCATTAGCACAAGGAAGACGCCAAAGCATGTGAACATGGAAATGAGGCAAGAGTGAGCAGTGAGGAGGTGAGAGGAAGAGTGATTGAGGAGGTGAAAAGGTGTAGCCCCGTTTCCAAGCTGCAAAATTGGTTTAACGTGTTGAAGAGGAAATAAACACAGGAATGCTGATATTCATCACATTATGCTGCAAAATTTGTGGAACTGAAACCATTTGAAATCACTAGAATGTAGCATTTCTGTTGAGTGGACACACTGTGATTGGCTACAGCAAAGTAGCTTATTGTGTGATAGTTTGCGCAAACATCATATCCTGCCGTGCGTACTGTGAAAATCTTAGTGGGTTTAGTTCACAGACATCATGTTAACATTGTCTTTTTCTGCAAATCAAGTTGATAATAAATGTTAGCGTTAGCATAGAATGATCTCTAATTCAAGCCACTGGGTTCATTTATGAGAGTCACAAAATCAGAAAGTACAACAAATATGTGGCTGATGGAAATGTAGAAATTGATTCTTGTTTTATTTCCTAGAATATATCAACAAATGTTGCAGAAACCTGCAATACAGTCTTCTAGATTTTCTTCCCTCAGTTTAAATCTTAGTTCTATCGATGGCATTTCACTTAACACCATCATGAAGAGTTTCATAGTAGCTGTAAGTAGCGTTACTTAGCTTTTACTAGTAAAGCATTTGTTTGAATCATGTCTGCCTTGTTAGAAGTGGCGTAAAAAGCAACCTGATATTAAGAGGGAGACTCAGCAATACCTTCATCCCTGGAATAATCTTCTCCAGAATGCGGCTCAAACAAATAGTCCCCTGTGGCGAGCTCAAAGGCCTGAAGAGAGAAAACAATGGTTATAAACAGAGAAAGAGACTTTATGAATCCATCTGTTCACAGTTCAACAAGTCTTTCCTACCACAAGCGACAGGCTCAAAATCCATTGTCATTTTCAAGCTACAATGTGCTCTGATTTTATTTCAAAATAAAAGGTACACGACATTGGTTTCTTTCCAAAAAGGTCCATCAAGTTGAGTGGTCTTCAGCAAGGTCCCTTACCATGCAGGCTGTGCTCCATATATCAGCTGGTGTGCTGTATCCGGCGCCAATGAGTACCTCTAAAGACCGATACTGTCGGGTCTGGATGTCTTCTGTAAAGTGCTTGTGCTGCGGGGGGAACAGAGGACACCAGCTTAAAAAACTAACTCCTTTGACGTGTCGGTGACGGAGCTTTCAGGCTATACACAGTTCCAGAGAGGAGAAAAATATATGATGCAGGAAGAATGAGGTACTTCGATGTAAATGGCTTGATCACACTTGTTGCATCTGTTCCGCCAAAGCCTCGTCTCTAATCAGGAAATCCCTCAGGTCACTAGGCGGACTACTCACCACCCAGCAGGCATTTCCTAAATCTGCAATCTTGACCTTGATCTTGTCTGCATTGAGTGGCTCAAGAGGGTTAACCAACAGTGATCCCGCTGGTAGCTTACCTAAAGCAGAAACAAGCAGAGAGATGAGGATGAAACAAGCAAGTCTAACATTCATTATTTCAAAGTTCATACAACTGAGTCCCTTTAATAAAGCTCTTCAGCTACCCAGACAGAGCAAACCCCCTGCATTAAATTCCTTCAGTTTGTTGATACAGTGATTCTAGCAGACTGACCATCTCCAAGGCTCTCCTCTTCTCTATAAGGACAGTTTGCATCTTCCTCTCGTTCCTCCTGCAAAAGGCTCTGTTCCACTTCTCCCTCCTCGAGCCCAAGAGAAAGATGCCTCTCAGTGACCCCACTGCTGTGGGCGCCCACTCCATCAGTGTCAGTGTCCTGCTTGGTGAAATCTGTCGAGTCAAAACCATTGAACATCGGGTGGACGGTTGGCTCCTCGCGCTGCTCTGCGGAAGCGGACGACGACTCTGCGTTGCCGTTGTGCTGATCTTCATCCCTCCGCTGCAACGGTCTCCGCTTTGACTCCACATGACCATTACAGTTCACCTCTGACAGCGCCTCCGGATGAACCCTTGTCAGATCTGTATTCTCACTGCTCTCTGGAGGACATAAAAAAGCAACCTTGAAGTTTTACAACCGTTTTTGTACTGCAGCAGAATTTTTCCAATGACCAAAAATCACACTGGTTGTGTTGGCATCCCACCCTCTGCTTCCTCATTTCCAAGCTCCTGAAGAGACACCTGTCTCAGAGGGGCACAGGCTCGGGCTTTTGGAGACTGGGGATCCTCATCATCATCATCCTCCTCTGGTTTCTCTGTGGTCTTCTCCATCTCCTCCAAGTCCATGATGCACTTCTCTAGCAGCTCTGCCTGACGCTTCTGCTTCTTTTTTAACTTCTTTTTCTTGTTCTTAGACATTTTTACCACCTGTGAGACATGAACCAACAGTAGAAAAATGCGGCTCACATGACTGGGTTTTACAGGAAAAATGAAACTCTGAAGACTAATGCACAAAACACATCATGGCAGGTTTGTACCGTTTTTGGAGTCGGCGCTGTGCTGACTGAAAGAAAAGAAAACAACATGAGTGAAAACAGCTGAAGTCTTGCTGCATGTACAAACGAATGTGTTATTGTCACATACTTGCTGAACCGGAAGGTGGAGGTGCCCCGGCCCTCTGCCACTCTGTGGCTTCAGCTGCGAGCCTCCGCACATAAGGCTCATCAACGCTCATCAGGATATTCTCAGGTTTAATGTCTGTGTGGATGATCTTACACTTTGTGTGCAGATAGTCGAGGCCTTGGAGAACCTTTGGAATAATGCAAGAACAATTCTATCTGGTGAAAATACGAATGAATTTAACCCTATTCAAACACTTTGTCATTTCTCTTGAAGTTAATTGAAACCAAATAAAAAACTTGCATTCAAAACATTTTATTAAAAAAACTGCTGTGAAAAATCATAACTATGAATATGATATGAAGCTTAAAGAGGCCCTATTATGCTATTTCGACTTTTTTCAGCTATTCACAGTGTAATAAGGTTGAAAGCTCATTCAGACAAGTGAGCAGTGCCCCCTCTTTTTACATAAACTCATGTTTGACATGTCTAGCGTGCCTCTCCGTTCAGTTTCAATGGTAGTAGAAACAGTATGTTTCAGGGATTTTTTTTTCACATCAGTTTTTCCACTGACGTCACAGGGGGAAGGGCTCAGTGATTGGACAACTTCTCTATGCTGTGCACGTACGTCCTGCTGCAGTCTTTGCGGCACGTCAGCGAGTTTTTCAGTTTGAGATTCGGGGTCCGACTTAGGCTCAAACATGTATGGTTGGATATTTTGTGTAGCCATGGTTGACAAAAAAAATTATATAAATATTAACCTCGATTTGTTTACAAGTAATACCGGTGTCTCTATGGCGAGAATGTATGGGCACGCTCCGGACAACTGCTACCAGCAGTTAACCAATCAGAGGCGTCCTGCATCATTGTAGGGGTGGGGCTTAATGCGGAAGAGCCT
>JASSRZ010000053.1:16984309-16998395 GCA_032164315.1 Malacoctenus gilli | reverse complement strand
CCCCCCCCCCCCCCCCCCCCCCCCCCACCGAAAACTAAATTCAGTTGTTGGATGTCAAAGTGAGCGACGCCTCTTCTTACTCCATGTCATCTTCGTCAAAGACGGGCGGCTCGAAAGTACACATTTCTTCGTAGGTTAACCCTGAAAGACATGAGACATGGTGATGCCGTTTCATTCAATGAAAATTCATTCATTCATTTATATGAAGGGTCTTTGGTGCTGAAGCTGATCCCAGCTATCTTTGGACACAGAAAGAAACTGATTTTACTTATTGTCCCTTTAAGCACTGTATGTCGAGTATCTCTACTCAATTTTGCAATAAATAAAGTTAAAGTGTCCCACTCGAGTAAGCCATAAGTTGAGTGGTCTGCAAGCATGATTTAATTCAGTCTGGGATCGTGTTGTAATCAAGCTCACAGAAGGAAAAAGGATCGCAGCACAAGAAAGCCCATTAAAAACACGTTTTGTGTGATGGGTTTAAACGACTGAGAAGCTGGACACAAATGCTGCTTTTCTTCAGGAACATGTTTAATCAGCTTGTTTTGAATAAATTCCCAGCAACTTCGGAGTACAGTGGAAACATAATTTAACGGATTACCAGGAATTGATTCACCCAGTGGTGAAGAATTCTAGGTGATGCAATTTCCTGGGAATGTTGGTGAAAAAGGGGGCTATCAATTCTTGTACGGAGAAGGAGGGCCTACGTTTCCACTCGTCGATTTCCAGCTCACGGCTCTCGAAGCTCTGGTCATACGGCTCGGCCTCGGGCTCGTCGTCTGGGTCGTGGTACTGGGCAAAGTACGGGTGGGCCAGAGCCTCGGCCGCCGTTATCCGCCTGTCTGTGTCCAGAACCAGCATTTTCTCGAGAAGGTCCACAGCTTAACAAGAAAGCAAACGTTTGATTTACACAGAATAGATGCTCCAAGGAAAATCAGTTGTCATATAGAAACTGTGGGACGGCACAATCTGAGACAAAATATGTTTTTTGGTCATGAATTACCTAACGGGTTGGCCCCGATAAACACATCTGTAAAGTTTCTTTTCGGCATCTGCGGCAAGGAGCTGATGTAGGTTCTGGCCTGGAAAAATACAATGATTCAATAAATCAGAAAGCAGCTCTCGCGAGCAGCAACGTGTCCAAACACATTAGTGCACACTCCTGATTCTGTTCAGTGGAACAACACAGATCCTATCACCAGTGCACAAGTACCATGTTCCCATCTCCAGCTGTGGCTAAATACAGTACCCCATAATCCCTTGTGGATATTAATACTACTGAGAGTATACCCGCTGGCCTTAAAGCTGGAGGCCATGCGTGCACTATATCTGCACAAGCAAAGGTTCCCTCATGAAACAAGCACATTTTTTTCCGTCCAAAATTTTATGCAACAGCAAAGGTTCAAAAAAATGTCAAGATTCCAACAGATTCTCCAGTGAAACAGGCGAGTTTTCACTCTCTTTTTTGCAGTTGCCACAGTTCACGACTCCTCAAAGTGAAACAGGCAGTTAAAAACCTGCACACAGCTGCCGTCGACAGCCATGCATACCTTGCGGCAAATAAATGATTGACAGCTCGGGCGTGTTACCTAGCAACCAGACATTTACTGCGGCCGCAAGTGGAACAGCCTAACATCGCGAGAACTATTTTTGAAATGTAACTTCCCAATAACTTTTGCATTGAATCCTCGAGCACAACAATGCAACAGCATTTTTCTTCCTTTTAGATTTATTAAAGGAGGAAATGAAGCAAAATCACAATGTGAAGACAGACAAGTTGATGTGTGCAGAGAGAATTGTTTCAGGCTGGGGGAAAAACACGAATCGACACAAAAAAAGAGGACGCACGATGCCAAGATTTGTGAAGAGGAAAACCACACATGATCACTGAGCACAGACGTTGCTGTTAGTAACTGCTGTTTTAAAAAAAAAAAAAGACCAGGAGGTAAAAAAAAAAAAAAAAAAAGTGCACAAACACGTACAGACAGACAGAATCAGCTGCATCCGATGATAACATCGAGCAAATGTGTCAAACACCACATTGTTACTGTGATCAGGCTGCAAAAAAAGAAGTCGACATGTGTTTGGGAGTGCAGGACAGCTTGCTTCCTGCTTCACTCTGCTTGACTTCAGATTATCTGGGTACTCATAAACTTCTCTTCAGCTCAGCTGAAAACATCCTCATCACTGCTCATTCACAGCAGCAGCTAGTCCTGCTGTTTTGAAGCTGTTCTGGGCAGACTAAGGTTGCATGTCAGGCTGGACGGACCAGCACTCCTCAAATTTAAAAGGCATACTCTTAATTGGAAAAAACAGGGCAAAGTCATGTGCCCCCATGCTCCCAATAACCCATCAAAGGTTCACTAATGTCAGTTTAGTTACTTCTCTAGGGAAGCAGGCTTCAATTTTTACAGAAAAAGATCACATACAAACGGTTAAGCGTGATTGCACCATTTTAGAATACTGCGAAAAAATAAGCGCAAAAAAAAAAGCTGAGGTGGGAAGCCTGCACCAAAAGGTGACGTGGTCCCACCCTGGCCGGCTGACTGGTCTTAAGAAAGTAACATTGGATTCGTCTCACCTCGTGGCTCGGCATCCTGTTTATTAGAGTTGCCGGGGGCGTTCCTGTCAGACGCATTATCTGCCGAAGCTGGTCTATATCTTATGGCGCTCGTGTCAAGGGGAGCAAAGCGACAGAGCAGAGTTAGTTAGGAAGCCGTTTGTCAACCCAACACCTTGCGAGTGGACCCGAGGGACACGGCGGGATGTTACGTTGAAAAGCAAACTTGAAGCTTTCAGGAAAAATGCAACTTCAAACGGGAGAGGGGAGGCCTTGACAGACTGAGAAGGAAGAAACAACACAATGCTTTTGCTCTCAGTCGAAGCGCAGTCACCTGTGTCACACCACCACATCAAACATCATGTAAATCAGTTAAAGAGGCCAGAGGAAAGCGGCAAACCCACACAGCTACAGGGTGCAAAAACATGCCGTCAACAGGAGAGCAGACACGTTGGGCAGAGTTGCGGGTTGAGAGCAGCTTTTTTTGCGGGGTTGGAACTCACAGACTCTGAAGATATTTTCATCAAGAGCTCTGGGCCTGGAATTCCGACGAGCTTCATGATTAACTTCAACTGATCAATGTCTACCAGCACACGGTAAAGGAAGACTAGACGCTGGATGGAGGGGAAATTTGTTTCCTGGCAAACTTGTATCATTAAAAACAAACGTGTGATATGAAAGCTGACTTTTTTTCCCCCCCACATGCACTTTAAAATTCAACACAGAGAACAGACCAGATCAGATTGAAATGTGACCTGTGGTGAAGGTGAAAGGAACTCAGTTGACACCTTTTGATAGAAAAGAAGTCAAGGCAGTGGACAGCTCAGTGGGCACACCTACTTACAAGCTCGAGTCTTTTAAGCTGGCAAGGAGAGAGAGAGGCACATAAAGCATAGACGCAGCACTTCGAAGGGCTCATACAAAGAAAGTGGACTGGAGCCAAAGATGCATACTGGCACGGGGAGAGAGAGAGAGAGAGGGAGAGAGAGCTGAAGAGTGACAGCAGAAATTTTGCTGAGAGGAATGCATGTGCAGCCAGAGAGCAGAGTGAAAACAGGTGCTCCCCGCAGCACTTTTTCATGAGGAAACGCCTCGAGCAGCAGCAGCAAGTTGGAAAAGAGCTGCGAACTTTTCATGAGAGGACAGAGGAAAGAAGCTGTGCAGGTCATCTTCAATGGTCTTGTCAGATCAGTGCATCAGTGCTGCAGCAACTGTGCCAGTGCTGTTCACGACTAATTTCTCGAGCAAACTGTGCTTGGAAGTGACGCTTCAAATGAAAAGGATACGGTCGCTGCCAGGGAACAGGGTTTTTCCAGTGAGAAGTTCCGACATGATACACCCGACTGACCAAATGTCCACTGCAACACAGAAACACAGGACAGCTCACTTTCGTATGTATGAGTACACTAAGTTAACTTCAGAGTTAAAAAAGGGAACATTTAGCCAGAGTTTACACGTCTGTATCTTTTCACACTAAGACCTCTCAAGAAAAGTTTGCATCTGTTGATTTTTACGCCGGTAATTTTGAATTAAGTGAAAATATAAACAGAAAAATGTGAAGCTTTACCAAACTTCTTCAATAATGCTGTGAGGTGGGATCAATTCTCTCCAGTGATTCTTGTGCCGGATGTTTTGGCAGAGGATCATTTGTGAAAAAGGTACAAAAAACAATATTTCGGTGTCTACCTGTCATGTTGTAGTGCATCCAGTTCAACATGATCTCAGGGGCACGATACCAGCGGGTGGCCACATAGCCCGTCATCTCATCATCAGTGTGTCGTGCCAAACCGAAGTCCAAAATCTGAAAGGGTGGGGAAAAAAATCAAACAAGAAAATGCAGCTGTGTCCACAGAATAGTCACACCTGCAGGTTCGTTCAGGATAAACTGATGTTTTCAATAAAGAGCAGCAGTTCACTGACCTTCAGCTCACAGTCTTCATTCACTGCCAAATTACTTGGCTTCAAATCCTGCATGAAGATAAACCATGAGGGTGAATACACTCGACTTGGATGCTCACTGATGGAAAAAAAAAATCTATTGTTCTGTTTTCCATGATCTTTTTTTACCAGCAGAAAACTTGAACCTTTCTTCAATAAAAATTGTACATTGACATCTTGCAAATCAACACCCATTTTCTTTCATATTGAGGTTAAAAGGCACAAGTGACATTTTTTAGGTGAAAATCAAGCATTACTCACTCTGTGAATGATGTCTGCTGAGTGGATGTACTGCAGAGAGACAAAGGAGCACAGGCACTCAAAATGACATCATCTTTTTATGGTATTGTATCAACGACAATTAAAATCATCCCAAAGATGAAACCAATAGTTTCATCTGATGACAATGAGAAGGAGAGCTTGAAGGAAGATTTAGTTTTTTGAGAACCACATGAGAAGACTGAATCTACTTTCACCTTCAATATAAACAGTCAAAACCAGAAGATCACCACCAACATGACATCAAGAAAGGAACAACATCTCAGCTCAGCTAATCAAAGATCAAAACGTCAGCATGTTAGCAAATAACGGTCACATAGTATCTGGATGACCTACATGCAACACTGTCATGTCTAAGTGTAAATGTTTATTTCTATATTATATGTTCACCTTAACTCACTCTCATGCTCAGTCAGCGGGTAACAAGCTGCAGTAACTTTAACAAAAACAAAGCCTCTTTTAAGTTTGCCAGAGAAAAGCCTTAAGTGTGAAGCTGCAGGAACTTCAACTGTACTTCAAACAACAGGACACCATTTGCACACAATGTAATGAGGCTCTGAGCTAAATTTCCTTAAAGAGGACCCGAAAAGTGAAACTGAGCTCTTGACGACTAACGATCAGAAAAAAAACTAGTCGTGAAAGCAGAACAGGCTATTTCTAACAGCAATTTGGTGACAGGTGATAAATCACAACATTTTTGGAGGGCGATAACACAAACCAAATTTGTACAGTAATATCAAAGCGAACCACTACAGAACAGCTTAAACAAATTAACCTTTTGATGAACTGGCATCTTATAACTAGTCAACTTTCCTAAACACACTTCAGGCACCAAGGGCACAGCGATAGAAAGGGAATTACATAGCAATAGGGCCGATTTAACAGACTGACCAACAAACCAGAAAGCAAAGCACCACAAATTCAGTCAGTCTAGTTTCTGATGCCTCCAGCTGAGCAGCAGCAACCTCATGAGGCGAATTTTAATGCTCAGCAGCTAAGAGTTAAAGATCTCAAGTCTTCTCATGTAAGTCTTGGAGGGGGGGGGGACCCCTAAAGCAGCACATTTCCCATTGCGACAAAGGACTTCCTTAAAAAGTCTCACCTTTAACCCTCGAAGAATCTGGTATATGAGGAACTGCACATGATCATCTGTGAGTTTCTGACATTTCACAATGTTGTTGAGATCGGCTCCCATTAGGTGAGTCACCAGATACCTGCCAAACAGAGACACTGTCAGCACAACATGAACAGGCATAAATTTTACAGAGCAAATCGGTGTTTTCTCAACCAATAAACCGCCAGATGGATGTCAAATGACAGCGATTGCACAAACAAACACATTTTTACTGGGTTGTTTGCAGCCTGCGACTAATTTCCCATATGGCTGTGTGAGCTTAAACCAGTTTAGCAGCTATTTTCTTTCACTCGCTGCTCTCCAGGGGCACCGAAAGGCCAAGTCCTTCACAAATGGAATGTCATTTAATGACACAGCCCAAATAAATGGGCTTAATGGATCCGCATCAGCGAATAATTTAAACCTAATCCCGGAGCCGCTCAAAATGCTCAAACAGCTCGTGCACAAGAAGGCAAAAGCAGGACGCTGGAGCGGCAATTTTGGAGCCAAAACTCACACGACCATGTGCTCCTTTGTCGCGCCGCTGCCCAACAAACACCCATTTCATGAATACTATTCTATTCTCACACGGTAAAGTAAGGAGAGCAAGGGCTTTAAATAGCACCTGGTTCTGCTTGAACTTGTTTCCAGTGGCACACACAGGGACACAGACACTATCCAAAGTTCAGTCGCCTCGCCAACAAAAAAAAAAGGGAGGGGGGGCATATAAATAGTGACCTGTGTTTTTCTTTTGGTTGTAGAAACAAGAGCGTGGCCGGAGCAGTGAGGGGCTTCAACTGCTGTGCTGTGACTCAGCCAGTATTTTTAGAGCTGGGAGGAACCGCACTTAGGGCACCTGCATGTCTGACATTCTCCTTGACAGTGCGCCATGTTCCCACTGTTCACAGTGGATGTGTTGATAAAGACAGCATGAATCCCACTGACCCGCTTGTTCCCCCTCTCGGACTCACACACACAAGTCTCCACGTGTGACCTTGTAACGCCTTCGGTTTTCCATGACACCACGCTGGTCTGAGAGTGGCATTGTCTGAGTGTCTCACTTACCAGTGATTCACAAACCGTGAGCAGAAGCTCAAGTATTCTCACACAGATTAAAATTCCTGCTCATGAAATGATGCAACTCTACAGAGATGCTGGTCCTTGTTCCTTCAACGCGGTCAGACCGTTGAAGAAATGAACGGCTTTCCCCATCATGTATATTTGCCTACACTTCCCACAATACAAGAGAAGCAGGAGCTTCATTCAAGCAAAAAGGGCAACATGCAGTCCCAAACTCATGTTGTTATAAATTAAAGATTTTACACAACCTGTTTTAAACCATCATAAAGTGTAGAAGTCAACAAACATACAAACTTTAGACGTCCTCCTCTACTGTTCACATTTGCATCAATGCAGCAAACGCTTGCAGGTGCAAATGAGGTAGAAACACTTTCTCAGAGCATTTTGTGATTTTTTTAAAAATCAATAAAAACTGCGTTTCACACAGACAAATTGCTCCTGTCAGACAAGGCTTGTTTCTGAATGCTTGTCTCAGAATATAGTCAAATTATTTAGGATATGTGATCAAAAGGAGAGCAAATGGCTCAAACTGTCCTTTTCTTTTTAAGATGACTTGAAGTCCACTGGAGAAAAAACAAATAAATTCAAACTCATCGCACGACAAGCAGAGCAGCAGGAATGTCTGACAATCCAGCCACTGTTTCACTGTCCACTTCCCTTTTCGGACAAATTTCAACAAACAAAAACGAGCTGTTTCTGAGCACAACAGCAGCTACACTATGTTTCACAAAGCCACGATCCAGAAAGCATCAGGAAGGAAGCTGGAGATGAAGTAACTCTTGTTGCTCAGTGAATAACTAACAGATTGGACAGCGTGAAAAACGTTCCAGCATGTTGAGTCTGCTGGCAGGCCTCCAGGTGTTTCCCAGTCACACCGTCGACTGCCGAGAAACTCAAAGGCTACAACTTTTCGCATTGCTGCTTTTAAAATACACACGAGTGTTGATAAGGCAACAAGCCGGCCGCACTGCACAGACAAGGCTGCCATTAAATGTTATGGTTGAACACCTGACACTCACACATCTGTGAACTCTTTGAGACTGGTAGCAGGCGTGAAGACATCTAAAAGGCCAATCACCTGCAAAAAACAGAAAAAAAACTTGATTAACTCAGCGCCATGAAGGACAACAGAGGAACATTCAAAACAGCTGGTTTTTCTAGCGCAGAAATATGAGAACAGTGTAAAAGGAAGCAGAAGTGACTGTTTACCAGCAGGGACTTGTTTACCACCAGGCCAAAAGGAGGAAATTTTAACACTTACATTTTCATGTTTCATGTGCTTGAGAAGCCGCAGCTCTCTGTATGTTCTTTTGGCGTGGACGATGGACTGGAAGGGCCGAGAGAGCTTCTTCACAGCCACCTTCAGACCAGTCTTCATGTCGTAGGCGGAGCTGCAAGACAACAAGAGGGTTCAATGAGCACTAATGGCCCACATGTACCTGGGACACACTTTACTCAGCATGGAGAATTTTAAAGACTCAAATTTTAGAGTGCATTTAATCAGTTAAACAACACACTGCCACTTGTTAATTTAGGACTGATGTGCGCAAGTGCTTCATACGGCTCTGAACGGGCTGAGGTTTCTCTCCAAACCAAATTAGGTGCAGTAAGAGCTGCTGAAGGCTGGGAAAAGGGCAACTTCAGCAGAAAATGTCATCTCTCAGCAGAGTGGAAGCAGCCCTGCAGACTGTCCTTCGCCGCGAGAGCTGAACGCCTCCAACGCATCAGCGCTTCCTCTCGCTCTGCTCATCTAACCAAAGCGCCATCACTGTGGGTCGACCGTCACCACCAGAACCTGCAGGTGAAACCCAACTGTTTTCCACAGCAACAATAATAGTATGGAACCATAAATGTGACTGTCAATTGCAAATTTCAAGCGAGTGGATGGCAAAAAAAGTATATTTGAAATAAGGAACCAAAACGAAGCAAGGGGGATGTCCTGCATTCTTGTGCCTCAAACACGAAGCCGACATTTAACATAAGTCACAAGTGAAATCCGAAGAACCACACACAGTTTGCAGACATTTATGTCTTCAGATTCAGTTGCAACATGAGTGCATCTATGAGTGATGAAAGTGCATTGCATTCTGCAGAAATAGCGCACAGATAAAAGATAAAACCTTGCTGCTTTAAGCTATGAGGAAGGAAGCACACATAAATGACTGGATAAGAATGTCTCTGGGCGTTGATGTGTAATGAAGTCAGACTCAACTCTTCTCCTCAAGTATCTAAATATAATTTAATAGTGTGGCTCAGTTAATCCCAGTGCACAGTTTCAATTGAGCTTTCCATCTATCACACTGAAGCCCCACCAGGATCCTGAGGGTCTCACATGCTTCACTCTTTATCAGTGTGTTTCTATATAAAACCATTCATATTGCAGTCTGTTTGTAAATAAAGCGGGTAAACTTGTAATTATGTATATCTGCTGCAGATTGATTCTGATTCAACTGCTCTTAGTGAACCTGGGGTCAGGCTGTATAAGCCATGCATAAGCCACAGCGCTGTTTGGCGGGGGGAATAAAAACAAACAATCACAGTTAATGCGCTGGCGAGTGGACAGTAATCTGACCAGCAACAGATTATCCCATTGCCCAGCAACAGCACAGCTGTCCACCTCCATTTGCAAAACAAACATCTGCTCTCTAAATCAAATGAACCATCGCCTTCATTGCCGCTGCACTGTCCTAGATAGTATCAGCACAACCCATTCAATCACCAGAGCCATGCAGAAAAAGGTTTGTCCTGCAAAGGCTTACTTTTATACCCCTCAGTGGCACCAAGACACAGCAAGTTAGCTCCTCCAAAAATAAGGCAGAGATCATGTAAAGCAGCCCTCTGCTTGCGTATGCAAATCATGTGATGAAGATGTGTATCTAAGTTACACAGTACTTTCATAACCATACCTATAATAAAGACTTGTACATAAAGAGGAGATGGCTTCCGTCTGACTTAAAGAATTGTAACAGGCACATTGTACAGTTTATTCATTCTCGGGGTGCAAATTCAAACGATCTCAATAATAAGCTTCCATGAGTGCAAATTTAACAGGGAAGCCTGGAGAAGCTCCATTTTACTCGTTAAATAACTTCAAAACTTAATGGGATGCTGAGAAACACTGCAGTGTTGAATGTGTTAACATTAGTTCCTCTTTAAAGATAAAATTGCGAGAATAGCTTGAGTCACAGAAATGTTCACACAAACAAGTGAATTCTTCAGTTGCTTTTTTTCCGGACATCAGTCCCGGAAAAAGGACGCAAATGGAAAACAAAGATGTCAAAAACAAGCTCACATGATCGCAGCAGTCAAACCTGTGTCGTCTTTCTCGTTCAGGCTGCAGTGTTTTATTCTCTCTGGATGACTTCAAAGCTCTCATGCAAATCAAGAGTGCCAATATAGAGTGAGAAGAAATACTACATGAAATACTGATCATATCGATGGTTAACTGTAATATATTAAGTAACCTAAAGGGGTCCATTAGCCCCACTGTGTTCAAGTGAGCGAGATGTTTCCAGCATGTGGTTAAAAATAAATATATGCGCCTTTAAGTAGGTCAGTTGCAGGTTTTTCCGAGGAGCAAACAGTGTCAGAAGAAGAGTGGAGGGTTTTTTATTTCCTCGGAGTAAACGTATGGTTGCTGAAGGCTCCACCTTGCTAACGAACCAGGACAAGCTAACCTAACTTCGGCCTGTGCAGCGTCGGTGCAGGCCTCGTCTAAATGAATGGAGGTGAAGTTGGGTAACGAAGCTCCGCGCCGCTTCACGGGACTTAACTTTTCGTTCAAAAAGAGGGAAAGAAGCAGTTTACCAGACGGATCCGTAGGCTCCAGATCCCACCGGGGCCAGGTTCTGGTACCGCTCCGGGACTTCCCATATCGTCTTGTTGACCTCCTGCCTATAAAACTTGGGTCTCTCTTTCTGCGACATTCCTGCAGAACCGACTGACGTCCACCGAGCGACTTTCTGCTCCGTCACAAACTTTGTCAGAGTCACACAAAGTCAAGCCGGAGAAAATCCCTCCTTCTTTTTCGTCAGACAACTTGACTCGGTTTAAAGTTGCTTTGTTGCGAAATGTTGCAGAATGGACGTGTGCCGCCCGCAGAGCCGTAAAGTCTTCACGCTGTTCGCTCCCCGGTCCGCAAGCTGCTGCCGAGACTTCACCGACACACCGCGCCAAGTCTCGTGAGACTTCAGGACAGCTGAGTGACCGGAGTCGGGATAAAAACAGAAATTATCGGTGTAGCAACTAAACAGACAATAATCTACATCCCAAGCGACATAGTGCCACAAAGGATTAATAACATTACTTAAAATGAGTTAAGTTTGATCATCACTTCTTTTCTAAGTTCATTGAATAGACAAAACTTTAACAAACACTAACTTTTGGAGCATAAGATTTTTTGCTGATGAAAAATTACTCTTAAAATGACCTGAAAACCTCACTTGTGGGTTGATACGTATGATAATGTGTGCTATGAAGTGTAAAATAAAAGTAAAACAACCTTCATTTTGAAAGGAAAACGATGCAAATATGTAAAATTGTTGACTCAAAAATTGTCCTAAAGTGTCTTTGTGTTTGTTCTGTGATTGATTGGTGATCCATCCACTGTGTCCTCTGCTTTCACCCAGTGTGTCCTGGACTCTAGCACTGGATGACCCTCAGATGATAAAGCAGTGTTGAAGAGGAATGAGTGATTTATTACACTGTGAATTCAAATCGATTCAAGCCTATATTTACCAGGATTTCATAATTGTACAAAACATCTACATGCACATTTTGGAATTTTGAAAGAACCACTGTTTACTCTGTAATCATTTTCTGAAATCAACAACCCCTTTTTATTTCACGTTGTACTTACACATTTCATCATGAGCAAACACAGACTCTCTGAAGGCAGATTCAGAGGGCCTGCCTGTTTTCCTGGCATTCAATATTTTGTTTCTATGTTTTACTGTGGGGGAAAAAATGTCTTTACCTCACAATAGGACATCATCACATCATCAAGAAATGTTTACTAAAAAAATGTATGGAGTAAAACAACTTTATGGGACTGTCTTACAAGGCTTGTTTTAAGAAAATAGCCTATATAAAATAATAGAAAAAGAAAACAGTTAAATGTTCACTCACAACATTTAGGCAAAATTTTCATATATTCACTCAACTATTAAAAAATGTAACTTCATCAACAGTATGTTACACATAACTGTTTTTATGTCATATAAACACTTTTGGCTTTGAAAAGAACACACTTTTTCCTCAATACGTATTCTTTGCATCACCATGTGACAAACTAACTTGTTGCATTTAATACTAAGCAGGATGATCACTGTTTGCGTGATCTTCCAACTCCTCCAGTGACTCGGCTTCCTTCTGAAATAAAAAAGCACAGTTGAGGCTCATTTCTTTCCTCTGATGACACCAAAGAAGCTTCTGTGAGTTATGACACTTCCTCTTCGCGTTAATGACGAGATCCGCTCATGTTCTGATTTCATCCTCGTCAGAATCTTCCTCCGGCCGTAGCTGATGTGATGACGATGACTTGAGTGGAACTGAGTCAAAGCCGTCTGATGTTCTCTGGAAACACATCAATAAGTGCTATTCAGTTTGATTGAGAGAGAAAGCTATATGATGTTTTCATACGGTTCAATCAGACTTAGATCTTTTTAGGGTATTCTGCTGTTTTCTACATTGGTACAAATCATAGTGTGCCACGAACCTCTCGTGAATAAGATTTGATCTTTGTGAAGAAGGATTTCCTGGTGAGGTCCATGAGGTCGTCTTCTACATCTTCTCCCTCCATTATTGCACAGCTGTCTGCAGCTGGAAGCTCACACTCTTTACCCCCGGAGTTCATCATCAGCCTGGAGTACTTATACTCCAGCCTGTAGATTGGGGATCACAAGAGCAGCCCAGTGTCAGCACACACTGTCAATCTCAAGGGATATGCACGTTGGACCAACATTCAATTTACAGAAGTGAGCCATCGGTGCTTCGACAAACATCTCAAGAAAAAGCTCTGATGACTCACTTGCGTGTCCTCTTCCAAAAGTAACAGCTGATCAGGACAAGCAGCAGGGCGGCAATCGCTCCGGTGGCGACACCGAACTTAAGCCAGAAATCCAGACTGACACAAGCGCTGACTTTTTGTGCCGGCAGAGACTCCCCTCCATGACACTGCTGAGGCTGCTGCCACACGTAGGTGGTCCTCTGAAACACACGCACGCACACACGCACACACGCACACACACACACACACACACACACATAAATAACAAAGAACAGATGATGCTGGTCGATAGAAAAGGATTTAAAGATAAGTGCATAATGAAAAATAATAAAATATAACGTCACATTCAAAGAGAAGCCAGGCTGAAGTGCAAATACTTTCAGACTGTCCCTTTCCCAATGGCTTCACTCTGACAGGGTTCTAAGGTTTCAGAGTTCTTTTGTCGGGTAAAACTCATTTGTGACGGGCCTCTGAGGTGAAAAGGTAGAAGGTTTCTTTGCCTGGCTGCCTGCAGATGCGCGACTCTACCTG
The DNA here is from genome assembly GCA_032164315.1 of Malacoctenus gilli. Classification (NCBI taxonomy): domain Eukaryota; kingdom Metazoa; phylum Chordata; class Actinopteri; order Blenniiformes; family Labrisomidae; genus Malacoctenus; species Malacoctenus gilli. The sequence continues at coordinate 16,984,889 of JASSRZ010000053.1, read as the reverse complement.
TATTCCCTGAATGCACGCGCTGACAATCTCTTTGTAGTGGTCCCTGGTGCAGAGCGGGCAGGCGAAGCGGCTCTCCCACAAAAAGTGGAAAGTACAGCCATCACAGGTCCCCTCAGAGCAGTTACTGCTGAGGAAAACAAGGTGAAAGAGATGATCCCCACCTTCACACATCTTCTCGGAGGATCCATCACGTCAACAGCTCCTGGATACGCAATGCGTGTTGCAAACAAACTCTGTGTGTCATATGGAATGTTGTCAGCCTGGCCCAGGCTGGATGTTGGGCTTGGTTAATGTGCGTCGGTACCTCGGGAGCGTGATGTGGTCTCGCGCTGTCACCGCAGGGTTACATCTCAGTCTGACGGTGGCGGCGCGGCCCTGTTTACAAGCCGGAGTCACGTCACTGGACCTTAAAAGCACATACCAACAAAAAGTAAGGATTTTTACGTTTCCCTTCCACAACTGACCCAACCTCCAGAGTCAAATACACTGCCTGGCCAAAAAATAAGTCGCCACCAAAAAAAAAGGTCATACACTCTAATACTTTGTTGGACCGCCTTTAGCTTTGATTACGGCACGCATT
>JASSRZ010000053.1:16930341-16972680 GCA_032164315.1 Malacoctenus gilli | reverse complement strand
ATTTTCCGGAAAAGCGCAATGCATTCTGGATAGCCCTTACTTTCAAGGGAGGTAGCGGAAAATCTCAATTTTGAGGGCCGTACATCCCTCAATCTCAGCCCTTAACTCAGCTCCCCAGGAATTGGGACACCACTTGGTCGTCGCGGGAGCGCGCATTTTTGAGATTGAGGGTTAAGATTGAGGGTTAACGGGGGAATTGGAACGCACCCCAAATTTGACTTTTTGACTTGACTCGATCAAATCAAAAAAAGACTTGAGACATTTCTCAATACCAAGTACGCTGAGTGCGGACTCCCGAACTTCTGAAACTCGGACTTGGAAACTTCCTGAGAACGGAGTTCATGGTACGTTTTTTCGACAACTGGAACGACAGCGTACTCGGGAGAACGCAAGTACAGACAAGCACGGGTATTAACTGTTTCTCAATACCCATACTTGTCTGTACGTTGTTTCTTGCGGGTTCAAAGGAGACGTTCGAGCTGCATTATGTCTCGCCTCTAATTTTATTGAGTAATATTGCCCCCCCCAACCGCCACACAAACATACATACATACATACATACATACATACATACATACATACATACATACATACATACATACATACATACATTAGTACGGGTATTAGCTGTTTCTCAATACCCATACTTGTCTGTACTTGCGTTCTTAAAATTTACAACATAAAATAAACATTTCTGGGATAATCACTGGCGGGCGGCAGACACCAAGTCAAGGAAGTGATGTCACGAGTACGCTGCCGTTCCAGTTGTCGAAAAAATGTAAGCTGTTTCTCAATACCAAGTACACTGAGTGCAGACTCCCGAACTTCTGAAGCTCGGACTTGATAACTTGGAAACTTCCCGAGGATGGGAGTTCGCAGTACGGTTTTTTGACAACTGGAATGGCAGCGTACTCGTGACGTCACTTCCTTGACTCCGCCGGTGATTATCCCAGAAATGTTTATATTATGTTGTAAATTTTAATAAAAATAAAATAACAACTACATAAAACAAACATCTTACTCGTTTTTTTTAATTACTGCTTCCACTTTTGTGCTCGCTCCTCCGCCATCGCTGGTTGCAGTGAAATGCATTCTGGGATACATGGCTGTCCGAGTCCACACAAGTCACCAGCCGATGCATCCTCGGTAAAAATGGGTGTCACCGAAGTGACGTCACGAGTACGCTGCCGTTCCAGTTGTTGAAAAACCATACTGCAAACTCCCGTCCTCGGGAAGTTTCCAAGTTTTCAAGTCCAAGCTTCAGAAGTTCGGGAGTCCGCACTCAGCGTACTTGGTATTGAGAAACGGCATGTGTATTGGAACAGGACTTGGGCACTGACTGATGACGTTTCACGAGTCCGGGAGAATGCAAGTATAGACAAGTACGGGTATTAGCCGTTTCTCAATAACCTCAATAATATTTCATAAAATAAGTTTTAAAAAACTGCACTGATATGTCTGTGAAAGGTGAACGGAGTTATAAGGAGTGTTACCTGTACTCCAAATAAGTTCTCAGTCATGTGGTTGCTGTTATTATATTTTTGCCATTTCGAAGGGACAATGCACTGCTGGGCTCCGTGTAAGATGGGAACTACTTGGACTGCTTGAACTGATAGCAGAGTTGTACCCTTTTTTAAATATTTGAACAAACTTTGGATTGTTTGAAAGTTAGTTTGAACTTATTTATTTTTTGTGAAAATGGAGGAAACTTCCCTTCCTCTCGAAGTAGTGGGTCAATTTACCAGATTATGTGCTGATTGTTTTCATAGCACCATATAAAGGTGAGTGTCCTTGACAAGAAAACCTAGTAATACGTTTGTATTTTTGTAAGGGCTGGCATATTTGTACATCAAAATACACCTAATGACAGAATTTAAACAACTGAGTATGTTTATCATATACTATGGCAATATATTTTATGTATAGGGCCAGATCCAAGACGGACAGACAAGGCAGACTCACAATGACACCTACAGCTATTTAAAGTGAGTATGGAAATCTCAGCCAAATATTTCTTTTTCGATAGCTCCACAGTTTATTTGTTTGAATGACTTGTTTAGGACATGAAGGAAAAAATATCAGGACTTGGACTTGCCTGTCGGGACTTGGGACTCGACTCAGGGCTTGAGCGCAGACTTGGGACTTGACTCGGGGCTCAAGCACAAAGACTAGAGACTCGGCTCGAGCATAAAGACTTGTGACTCGACTTTGACTTGCAAAACAAGGACTTGGTCCCACCTCTGGCTGTCCCTGCTGCTGCCGACAACCTCACAAAAGAGGAAATAAATGGCCGCACTCGGTGGTTTGTTGCATTGTATGTTAATTAAAGGTAATATGTGACAAAGTGACACCAAGCAAAAACCAGGGAAAAGGTTGAATGAATATTTGAACAGATGCATATTTAATATTTGGAATACACAGACCACAGTGTACTTTTTGAATCAAAGTGGAGGAATGTACAGAAAAATACAGAAACACCTGTATGCATTTTTCTGCTGTCAGTTTTTGTAACAAATCAAACTGGGAAACATTCTTGTCCTCAAAAGTAGAACAAAGAAACAGGCTTCAGTTTATTTTCTATGAAGGCCACAGAACAGAAAAAAAAATCACTAATTTGGCTGAGCAGTTTGCTGGCAGCGGCGTTGGATGAAGGTCCTCTCGTCCCACTTGGTGGGGGCAAGCATGTGTGGACCATTGTGGACACAAAGGACGGTCATTTCATCAGCATACTGGAGATTCGGCAGGAGCTGGAGAAAAAGACAACAGGAGAAGATGTTGGTAAAAACAACAAAAAAGGGCGCCCAAAAAATAAACAGCAGATTTTGAATCATTCTTTGGCCTCCTGGGGGTTCACAGAAGATGTAAACACATAATCTTATGGGTCAAGGTTCAGAGCCATCTGATCAGGACTGGTCCACAAGCCACCTGACAGCTCTGAAGGAAATGTCTCACTCTATGAAGCTTAAATCCTAAACCAAGTATTTGCTAACTGATCTGTGCTCTGCTTCTGATTTGATGATACGGGGGACACAATGCCTGTGGAGAATTGTTTGTTACCACAATAAACCATTCTGGGAAAAGAAAAGAAAAACACTCACTTTTGGTGTTATGAAGAAGTACTGCGATGTCGTTTCCTTGCAGGCTGTGCGGACCACGATGTCAAACACTCTTCTCTCATTTATAGGATCCATTCCCTACATTTTTAAATGTAAACACACACAAATCAAACCCACATTATGATCAGCAGATATATTTTTAAATTCCACTCAAACATTTTTTTTTAATTTTCACACACTATATTTTTGTGTCGTTACACAATTATATAAACCCTAAAGATTCCTCCACAAACAGGCGCTTTGTTACTTAGGTGCAACCTGGCTTGAATGGTCCTCCGGCAGGTCCTACCTGGTTGATCTCGTCCACCACTCTGAACGGGCAGCGGTTGAGCTCCTGCAGGGCCATGAGGTAAAGCATGGTGGAGACGCTGCGCTCCCCTCCGCTTTGGTGGTGGGCGGTCAGCTCGTGGAGCTGTGTGCTGCTGTGGAACTTCACCCGGATGCGGATGCCATACTTGTCGTACTCCTCCTGCAGGCAAGAGTGAATCGATTATGAACTTAAACGATGTGTCATCCGGGAGAAGTGTGCAGAATTTGAATCAGAAAGAGATTTACAAAAGCAGTTAAGAGTTTGGTCTCAACAGTCAGCTTTCACCTCATTCTCAGAGTGCAGATCCACTTCTCCTGCACACTGCATGGAGCGAAAGAAGTCACTGAACTTGTCATTTATCTGCTTGACCAGCTGCTTCAGAGGATGCAGCCAGCGCTCCTTTGCCTGTTTCACACAAAGCCAAGACACACATTTCTGCTCACAACGGTCCCTCTGCGAGTAAAGAAACGGAGTGAAACATCGGAAAAGGTGCAGCTCACCTCTGAGATGTTCTGTCTGTAGTCCGTCAAGGCATTGTTCTGATTTTCTAAGTCCTCCTTTAAAAGTTGGATCTCCTGCTCCCTCCTGTTGTATTCTTCGACAACCTTCAAAACAGAGACAGAGTTTTTATTTAGGTTTTATCGAGAGGCCGAGAAAACAAAAGGACTTTAAAGTGAGCTCTGTGTGCGTGCGTGTGCAAACTCTGTTACTGTAGCTGCCTGTCATGTGCTCTCACACTCTCACTGAGGCCGGTGAAGTACTCCGCTCTGGTTCGCTCCTCGTTCAGCCGGGCATCAATCTCGTCCATCGTGTTGGGCAGCTCGGTGAAAGCCTGCAGCGGCCAGAACACGAGCCATCGACGTTTACCGTTAGTTAACGGGCAGAATGCAGCAATCACAACGAGGAGAGTATTCCACAGATAGTGTATCACCGTGAAGGACACGCACATTTCCAAGATGCTCAGGCAACATCTCATGAGGCTGCATCCTGCAGATGGACTGAGCCGTCCTCAACAGGGCCCTGCACTGTTCCGTCAGCCGCACCTTCTTGTGCTCCAGCTGGTTACATTTTTGCTGCAACAACACGGGGGGGAAAAAAAAAAAATCGGCCCAGATGAGTGATGTCAAACGTCGAGAAGTCCAATTTTGAGTAATAAACATACGTCGAAGGTCTTCAGCTCGGAGGCTCCTTCTCTGCAGTCATTCTCCAGCTTGGTCTTCTCTGCTGTCAACCCCACCGTCTCCAAAGCCAGGTGGACCTTCTCCATGGACAGGCTTGTTCTCAGCTGCAGATGAGGACAATCAAGCATTTAACGACCAGAAAATTGAGGTACGTTTTTTGGAACACCTGATACAGGAAAATTAAGTGACAAAAGTTAGAAGACAGATTAAGAGGCACAACGGCTCTTCTAACTTAGACAATTATCTCAAAGAGCTTGGGAGCCTTACCTTCATTTGGGTGAGGAACGCTGCCACTATGTTCACTTTCTCATGATTGATGGCTTCAATTTTGCTATTGGTCTCCTCTTCAACTTTCTTGAGGTCGATAATGTTGTGCTCCATCTGCCTCAGACTAAACACAGAAAAAAGATGGATGTGTTCCTGATACCAGCCAAAATCAAGGATATCCTCCGTCTGTAAACCTGCATGCAGAGGACGCATCTGGACACGCTCACCTGTCCTGTTTCGTGCTGATCTTCTGCTCCAGTTGTCTCTTTTTACCTTTCAGTTCAGAAAGCCGTTTCTTCTCTGACAGCAGCTCATTGTCTTGACGATCCAGCACGGCAGCTTCCTTCTGCAGCACCTTAAACCGTTCCTCGATGTCTCGCAACCTCGATTCAGAGGCCTGGACGAGACAAATGTTACCGATCAACCTCCGAAACCATGAAGACACAGACCTACATAGATCCTCTCATGTCGTGTGTATTTCAAGGTAAAGCACAAAAATGCACAACAAGGTCGAAGAAAAAGTGCTCCGTCTCTCACCTTTACCTGCTGCTCCAGCTGTTGCTTCGCTTCAGCATCCACAGTGATGATGAGGTACTGGGATTTGTTCACTGCAGAGTTGCTGGTGATTATTTTGTTGGAGTAAAAGGACCTCTTCAGAGAGTACCTCTCCTCTGCCGTGTAAAACATTTTCAGGTATGGCTCCTCGATCACCTAAAAGCAAACAGAAAGACAGGAAAAAGAACCGTCAGCACAAAAAGCAAAGCCTCCCGGGAGGAGATTTAAAGATGCAAATAAAGTCTGGAATGATAATTGTCATGCAACTGAATCCAGGCATTATTGATGACCCTAAAACAAACTAAGGAATGCAACATGCTGCCAATAATAAATGTGTCCTGTATGTCACTTCTTTAGTGCTCCCCAAGTGAACTTTTTACTGACACAAAATGTTTTTACCCCACAAGAGTTTTCAAAGAAGCAACGTACCGTTTCGATCATGACTTTGGTTTGGTGATTTCCCACTGGCACGTCATGCACTTTGTACTCTTGACAGAGGTAACTCATCACCTCCTCGGGAGCATCGAACATCTCTCGGAGGTAGCTCAGGAACCCGAAACGCCTGAGGAGCAGAGGGAAAAAGCACGCGTGACACCTCAACAAAATAAAGCTGAAGTACACAAGTGCACACATTTTCACTCACCGGAGAGACTCAATACGTCGAGAAGGTGGCTTCTGAGAACACGACACATCTGGAGCAGAAATGGCATTGACCTTCAGGTTTTTCTTGTCCCGAACCTGAAGGGTTGGGAAAGATTAAACTTAACATCCGACTTTAAAAACTGCCAAACAATCAGGCTTGAGTTTTGTGTTTGCAGTTACACCAAATGTCTTTGAAAGCCACTCTGACCTCAGACATGAACTTCTCCATGTCGTCCTTCCTCTGGAAGACAAATGCCCGCAGGTCACGGAACGCAATGTGGGTCTCCACATACTTTGCATAATTAGGATCCTTCACATTGATCTAAGAAATTAGGACAGAATCTGGTTGTAATACTACAAATTATAGTGACACAGCATCAGAAATTACTTTCAATGCAAATTTCATGTCCTCCAAGCTGTTGTTTTTTTACTTTGTTTCTGTAAATCCACATCTCTGTGAAAATAGATTGTAGAGTGTCAAACCAGCCCAAAAGTAACTTCAAGCAGCTGATGAACGCTACATGGAAAGGCTGAAAATAGGTGTGAACATAGAATTGAGTGAGACTCACCACCATCATCATGGGCTCATGGACATTTCCCTGAAAGAGGTGTTTGTTCTCCCTGAGCCACAGGAGGGCAGTGTGAGTGTCTTTGTGGCGTCCGCGCAGCTTTTCTTCTTTGGCGTTCATGATGTTGTTCAGGTCGTGGAGTTTCTTCTCCAACGCTTCCAGATGGGGGAAGTCACACAGTTTGTGTTAGATGAATGTGCAGCAAGCATTGATGCGTTGGTCAATGTGAAGGCGAAGGGGAGCGTTTGCAGGAAGCTCACCGGTGGACTGAGCACTAAGGTTGTTCCTCTCCTTGCGCAGGTCAGCCTTCTCTTCCTCGATTTTGGTTTTCTCGACCTGGATTCTCCTGAGCTCCACGTTGATGGTGCTGATCTGTGGCGTCACGTCCGGTTGGTCGCCTAATGTGGCGAGATCTGCCTTCAAGTCTTGGATGGTTCGCCTGGTGTTGCTGATCCTCTTCTGGTGGTCCTCCTCTTCCATTTGCTTCAGCCTCAGGGTCTGTTTAATATCATCGATCTGGGGCGAACAAATAGGCAAAGCCGCCGTTCAGTACAAGCTCGAACACGCTGGCTTCATCTTTTTGTTTGGAACCAGACATGCAGCTCATTTAACATTTTTTTCCAACAACAGAAAAAGACATCACCTCTTTGTGCTTTCGCTCCAACTGATCTTGTTTCTGTTTGCACTTTAGAGATGCTTCTTTGATTGCAGCACTCTGGAAAATTGAAAGAATCGATATCATTAGAAGGTCACTTTGAAGTGAAATACTTCAAACACTGCAGCTGCATCAAGCATTCGATTGGTCACCTTAGCCTTTATTTGTGCCTCGGTGGGCTTCAGCTTCTCTTCAATCTGCTGAATCTTCCTCAGCATGGGGGTCTGGTTCTGCTTCAAGGTAGAGAGATGCCTTTTGGCTGCCTCCCGTTCCTGCTTCACCCCTTCCAGCTCTTTGCGGGTGGTCTCATACTCCTAAGACATGGAAAGAAGGAGGGAAAAAAAGAACAAAAACAGTTTTTTTTCTGTCTGTACTTGTGTTTATTTTTCCCATCTGAACCGCCACTCACCACCCACGGCTTCTTCTTCTCCAGTAGCTCGATCACGTCCAGATGTCTCTTCATTTCATAGTAGCGACTGACATCATGTTTGTTCCTCTCGTTCCTCTGCTTGGCTTTCTCCAAGAAGGTTGCCTTCTCTTTCACACTGTTCTATTGAAACAAAGGGGTGAAGAACAGGTAAAAACCTCTAAGGCTTAAAACAAAGATGGTGAAAATAGTTTCTCTAACGCAGCGCGAGTGTCCTGAGAAGAAGCTGCAGAAGAATGTCCAAAACCTCCCACAAGATCGTCACACACGAGGTCCATGTCTACCTCCAGTTCTCGTTCTTTGTTGCGGAAGTTCTTGAGCTGGCAGTGATACTCATACATTTCCGGTGGTCCGACCGACTTCTCGGTTGCCTCCAACAGCTCTGTTTTGGACATCTTGGCGAACTCTCCAACTTTCTCCTGAAGGGAATGAAGCAATTGGGTCTCAACGTGGAATGCTGCCGCATTTTGCCAACTTCAGCGTCACATTCCAGCGGCGACACAAACGTACCTGAGGCAGGAACTGACAGAGGTTGCTGACTTGAATGCTGAGAGCTTTGACTTCCTCCTCAACAGTTTTACGGTTACATTGTTTCCCATTAAGCATCCAGGACGACTGGTTGTTTTTCGCTTGGATCTCTCGGAAAATCACTAAATTCTCGCCTCTCTTGCATCTTCAAAAAACAAGCAGTTAGTACGTTCCTTTTTATCGTGATGGGACTTAATACAAGTGAAAAATGTAAGAATGTATCATGAGCTTTGTAATTCATGAATATCACATCAGTATTACATACAAGAGCAACTCAATATACAATTTTCATGAAGTTATTATGTTTGAGGAAAGTAGTGAGAGATCTTCAATGACTTACAGTTCAATCTCAATGGAGCCTTTATTACATCCACTTTTAACATAGAGACCAACCTATAAAAAGGAATTAACAGAAAAAGATTTAATGTTGTGATGGATATGCCTTTATTACCAGAACAATTGAAGGCCAAACAAAGTTACAGGCTGACAAAGAGGCAGCGATCCGTGACATACGAGTACATGTAATACAATAGGTCAATAAAACTACTACAAATTAGTTCTCCACCTTCATGCTGATCTTACAGCTCACAGAGGCTCACTCAATAATAATTTTAGAGAAACCAAAGGTCCATCGTGCATCATCCTGCCACTCTGTTGTTTACCTTGTCCCCTCGGCCCAGGACAGCAGTTTTGCCGGCCAGGCCCAGGCAGATGGCACAGACGATGCTGGACTTGCCAGTTCCATTGGCTCCGATGATCATGTTCAGGTTTGGTCCAGGACGCACCACAGTGTATTCGTAGGTGCTGTCAGACAACGGGACAGATTTCTGAGTGATTCCTGCACTGTGACACGGCAGTGATGAGACGTAAACACCATCTCATACTACACTCTGATAACAACTGATACAACTTAAGACTGTAAATTGAAGTATTATGACACGAAAAACACATTTTTAAATGACTGAAATAGATCTGAAACCGTTGGTCTCCGAGTTGGGATCAGATCCAGAATCACTACGACCCTCAGCTGGAAAGCTAGATGGAAGTTTAGCCAATAGAAATACAGTGGATGGGTGTAACCGGATCAGACCAAATGTATAAGCAAAGTGTGATCAAATAACAAACGTTAAATATTGTAAACTGCACAAGGATCTCTCTCTCTCCCTACTTTAAATAGCAGAGGTTGCGTTTTTGTCATGACAGCAGTTAGCTGGTTTCAAGCAGCTTGTCAAAGCAGGTACATAAATAACCAACATATAGTTTAGTTTTGACGTAGATTGTGTTTGCAGTTAGCCTGCAGCTCTGAGCTCACTGAACACGTCGCCGCTGTCTGTTTCCAGACGTTAGTTCGTCTCTGTTGACTGTCAACAACTTACAGGAAGTTTCTCATGGTGATGCAAAGTATGGAGCCCTCCACGAATCGACTCTTCACTTGGGACCCACCGGCTTGGCTGCCCATGGACATGCTCAGAGGGGCTGAGGAGTCCATGGCACGGCTGAGCCGCTTTTTCTTCCAAGGCTCAACCATGATGGACACAGACACACCACGGCTCTTCCGGAGCAGAGCAGGAGAGACGGCTCAGCTGCCCCACTCAACGCGCGCTTCACTTCCAAGCTGAGAGGTGATTGGACATGGAAGGTCACATGATCTCTGCTTACGTCATTATCAAAGCGTAACGTTGGTTGTCGCGATACTTTCTGGCCTCTTTAAGTCTCGAAAAACGCAAGATTTTATTCTATTAATTTAATGACTTTTCATAAAAACAGAAATGTTATGTTTGTTTTAGGAATGCAAATTGAAAACGTAATTTACACTGGCGTCATAATTTACACTTTGATTTATGTGAATTCCGAATTGAGCATATGATTGCTTATCCTCCAGCGTCATCATCGTGAGTGTTTTAGAATTATAATGATGATTATATTGAATCAATATAGCCGTAGAATAATTTCACTATTGTTAACAAACACAGAATACACGTTTTAAGGCCCCATTAGAAATGTATAACAAGCTTATGGGTGGAATAACTCAAAATATCTCTTCTACATGATGTACTCTGTGGGGGGGGGGCTCGATGTCAACCAGCTCAAGCAAGCATAAAGTCTAACCAACAGACCAGATAGATCTCAGGGCAAATCCATAGACCAATGGGCAGTGTTTGGTCACCAATAGACTGTGGGAGGGCAGGGAACTGAGGGGGCTCCCTGAAGGAAACCCTCTACTGAAATACCATATTTAGAAACGACTATAAACTTTGCAGTGAAACAAGAGATCTAACCAGTGTACCAGTGTGTGGCCACAGGGAAGATCAATTCCACAATTGGACCAGTGTGTTTTAAGACAAACAAAGAAGGTATCAGCATGGGGATTTCACCTTTTCAGAATCACCAACATGTAATCTTAAATTACGCTTCAACAGAAACAAATAGCGCCACCACACAGACTGTACACATATGGTTGGAAACGGTGTCAATAAAGTTAAACCACACATTAATGTCGTGGGATGATCACACCAACATTACTAAAAGGTACTTTACAATGGAAACAAAACGTTTCATTGTGTCACGTAAACACGAAACATATCTGAACACGCGTTTAGTCAGGTCACAACTCCTGAAAGGACAGATATCAGTATAGTTGATCGTTCCTTTACTATTCACAGAAAAACTCTGCTTTTCCCAAGAAAAATGTTCCCTTAAAGATGGAGCTCCACGAAAAATTGATGACTGCTGGATAAATCTAAGAATGCTTAGACGCGACTAAAGCAGTTTGAACCAGCTGTCGTGACGTCATGTGGATTTGAATCCAATGCAGCAGAAAAACAGACACCGAAAACCGAGGAGCGCTTGTCGTCGCCGCTCCCAGGCGCCTTGTGTGCTCGTAGCTTCGGCTGTGGTTAGATCAGAATCGCCTCTTTACTCAGGGTCCTCCGTGAATACTGAGATGAACCCAAACTCACGGAGAACTAGTATATCTGATCAATTCATCACCTCTGACCACAGCACGAAGCGTGGAGGCCCTGCGTACGCTTGTTGTCGCCGGTTGCTCATCGCCCGTAAAACGGGCTGACGGACGATTTTTCTATCATTTCCAGTCTGAGCAGAGCCGAACTCAGACCGGATCAAATAAGATCAACGTGTAGGTTTATTTCAACAGACACACAAACACAAAGCCCTCACACAAACAAACAGCCACACACAGACATAGCATACATTCGCTCAAATCCATTCACACTCTGAGGTAAAGAACACTTCCGCGTCCGCTTAAATAGGCAGCCGCAAAGGCTCATGGGAAAGGAGGCACGCAGCGCCAGTACAGCGACCTCAAGTGGACATAAAACAGAATCACACAAGGAGGAGCCCAAACCAGTGAGGTCCAAAAAAGGAAGATGAATACATTTAGCGTTAAAATGTTAATAATCTGTACAGATTTTTGGGATTTGAAATCGAAATAATTTGAATGAATTTATTACGCAGGCCAGAAACAATCTCCCATTTGAACATTGTTTGTTGCTTCTTTTCAAGTGGAATTTCTTATTTTTGTTTTTAAATCGATCATATTCCCTCTTATAGGTGTTTTGATTTGAATGCATGAGGGATTTTTTTGCCGAAAAAGCTATTGATGGACATGTTTTGTTGTTATAGCTACTCGCCATGCAAAGCTTCGGCACCCAGACGCTTGTTCTGTAAGCCTCCTCCTCCAGCAAAATAACTTGTAACTGTCTGATTTCCGCTCACTCCTAAACATTTGTTCAATCTTCAAGACAAAAGTTAGTTTTTTCCCCAATTTATCAGACTGTCATTGATTTGTTCTCTGAAAGGTCTTGATTTACCATAGATACATAATCTAACACAAGTCTGATATTCTTTACGAAAAACAGGGCACCGAGATTTAAGTTCAGTCAGTCAACTGAATATCAGACGATTCTCTGCTTGAATTACAATGAACAACATATATTATGTTCTCTTTTTTTGCAGGCCTGATCATCTGGGGATTTTTTCCAAGACAAGAGAATATCTTGTGAATTTACTGACTAGCTTCTTTTTAATATTCCATCCTAAAGTTTACTGAAAAAGACTTCCTCAATCAGACACGAGGCAGGAACATGAATATGGTCACGGGACATTCCCTCCGGTCTTATGACACTGGCAATTTTTAACCAAAACCTTCCCTATTTTTCCATTGAATTTTCTTTTTTTTCAATTTATGGGTCAAAATCGACAAAAAGACTTTCAGAGTTTCCCGAAATATCATGAAACAACTGTGACGGGCAAAATGAGGGCCTTTTCAAAGCAAACTAGGTCAAAATAAAGCCAGAATAAGAGTTAATCAGAGGAGAAGAAGTGAAAAATGACAAGTAAAAGAAAACAGAAACAGATACACTTATGAGAGTTATAAAAAATATGCTATGCACTGCTAGTTCTGCTGTGCTTCTGTAGTGTCCTCTGCGTTTATGTTAACGCTCAAATGCTTAAATGAATGAACCAAAACTGAAAGACCCTGAAGGCTTCAGGTGAGACATTTAGAGACTTCGGTGTGAAAAATCACAGAAGCCAGTCAGCAAAGGATTTGTGTAACTGCCTCCCGCAAAAGGTGATAATATGCAGAGAGCTACCAAGACAGTAAATCTTCTATTATCTCTCAGCAATGTTCTTGAGAGCCAGGTTTCCCAACAAAAGGCCAATATTGATCACAGTAATGCTTCAGTGGCACATGCATCAACATGTCCATCATCCCAACATCAAATCAGCCTGGATCGAGTTCAAGGCAACACAGTATATTTGCTCACAGTGTGTGCTTTAAAACACACAAAGATTTGTACCTGTGGTTGAAGTCAATGAATGCACAGTGAGTTATAAGAACAGGCGCAGCAAAATCTGTTGCTGAAATGGGGCCAGATGAGCCTTTACTAGAATCTACAACACCTGGATTTTCTCAGAACCAAACTAAAGTGTTGGTATCTGAAGGATGAGCAGCAGTGTAGGAGACCGCTCTGAAGGCTCCAGTAGGTTCCAGCATGCTGGTTTGTCCCACAGTTTTTGTCTCTGGAGCTCCTCTCTGTGTTTTTGGACTGGGCTGTGGACGGGTCCACTGGCAACAAGTGCCGTGCAGCGCTTGTTCTAAGCTGCATTTGTGTCCGTGGCAATTAACTAATCTGTCTTCTTGTGGCCTGTGGGGGTTGTGAGGTAATCTTGAATGGCGTAATGAGATTTCAGTGTCTACTATCACGATTGACTGCTGCTCGGTGGCACATTGAGTCCGTGTTCACCCCTCCACGCCAACATGCTGGCCCTGGACGCAGCTCAGAGGCAGACCATTGACAGACTGAGCTGAGCGAGCGAGGGCGAGGGACTCGTCCCAACATGGACTAGAGCTGGACTCCTGGAACTGGAAAAAGTCGCCATGGAGGGCTCAGCCGCAAAGAAAGTAGGTTCCTGGCAGGTCTTTTCTCCCTCCTCTCTGCTGAGTATGGGGTCAGCATCCGGTCTGGTGGCCATCTGTCAGAGGTTGGGTCGGCTTGTGGTCAAGCTGTAAATGCTGCCTCAGTGAGTTAATAGCTGTTTTAATTTCTGGAGGGAGACTTTGTGCACCTCTTTTCTGTTGTTTATATTAAAAATAGCTTTTTTAAGAAACAGGACAGGAACACAAATAAAAATTAAATGGCGTGCTGAATCTGGTAGTTGAATGTCATGTTACACAAGTTGGTCACATCTCATTTCCACTTGTACAATCACTTAACACAGTGCTGAGTGTGTGATTTTCCTCCTTTTTTACGGGTAGTAAACTCACTTTTCATGTAGGACAATGTAGAGTCTCCTCCTGAGATGGTGTAAATGTCATCATGATAATTTAAATCTTCCAGTCTGTTTAGAGAGTCGCTGCGGAGCCGTGAGAACTCTGTTACCATGTTGAAACTTTGTTTTCTCACCATCAGGCTTTAACTCAGTCATGTCACTGTGAGTGAAATTACATTCTTCAGTCTTTTGGCGTTGGTGAGACGTTCACAGCACAAAAAGTCACCCGGAGAGGTCAGACTGGGCTTCTTCAGCTTCATCATGTGACAGCAAGACTCATGTGAGGACACATAACTCGAAACACTTCAAATTAATTCAGGGCTGCTGGTGGAGTTGCCCGAGGCAGAGACATTAGGGGCAATTATCTGTTGTTGAGCTGGATCAATCATAAGATCAGGTGACATGACTTTTTTTTTTTTGGCGCAACCCAACTCAGGCCCCTGCAGCCCCCCCCCCCCCCGCGACTGGGAACAAAGGCCGTTATGAGGGTCAGAAAACCAGTCAGGTTCTCAATAAGGAGGAAGAAGGAAATCTGGGGGCTTGCATCGGTGACAGTAAGGGGCTTCTCAGGGGCAGTGAAAAGGCACAGACGCACAGCTGCAGGACAGTAAAGGACAGCAACGTGGGCTCATCGCACAGCTTGACTTTGTCTGGGACCATTGGCTCAGACCGGCCACAGCAGCAGCACCTGCCATCTGCTGTTTGTGATCCACCTGGCTCGCCGCTCTCGATGGGTGTGGCGGCGGTATCAACCGATCACGTTACATTCACACTGAGTGAAATGGCATTGGGTATTTCCATGACTTTGTTTTTCCATTCCTACGGGCAGGACAAGCTTCCTGCTCGCCCCCGGGATGAGCACTGCCAGGCCAAACTGGCAGCCCCCCCATCCCCCCATCCCCCAAGCAGGCTGAAGCTGTTATGTCACCCTTGTAAACAGAGCTCACCTGCTTAAGGAGCACAGCAGGCGCTTTCTCTTTTAGCCTTTATCTGATTATGGCCTTGGCCCCATCAGGCAGAGATCAAAACAAAGATGTTTTGATGAAGGATTGTGACCCAATTAGAGTCATCGTGTTTGTTTCAGTGCACTGAATAAAAAATAATTGTACCTGTTGAATAACTAACGCACTGTGTTTTTCTTTTCTCCTTCTCTGTCAATTGTCACAGAAACCTCCATTTGGACAGCTCAAAAAAGGTATTTTTTTTATATGTTTTCCTGCAAATGTAACTTTTGTTTAATTATTGAACTGGAATTAGCTTCATTCATTTGAAATCTTTGAAATACGTAAATTCAGGGACAAGATAAAAGCAAAGTGATTCCTTCATTTTAGTGTTGCTGAATGGGTGTTCAGATTTAACTCATAAAAAAAGTATATGAAACTGATGATGTTCTTCCCCTTTTATGAACTTGCCCTCAAAAATGATTTGATATAGAAGAGGAAAAAGAAATTGTCCTTTTTTTTCGTAGTTATGTAAAATTGCTCTCCTTCCTTCCTCCTTCCTCAGACAAACATTGAGTTGATTGATCGAGAGATTGACTGTGACTTGTCAGATTCTCAGATAAACCGTGAGTCTGTTTGTCCTCTTCAGAGACGTCTGCTGGCTCACTGCCTCTGACCCGTCAGTCCACAGGCGACAGCGATGATGTCGTCCTGCCCAGGAAACTGAACGGCTCCTCCGTGGACACACCGAGCTACCAGAACCTGCACCGTGAGCTGCTGCTCAGCCATAAACGGTATCGAGGGGGTGGGGGGTAGCAACAGACGGAGACAGAGCAGGGCTGGAGGCTTCATGCTCCAGAGTATTTATGTGTATTTACTGTTCAGGGGTCTGCTGCTGGAGGAGAAGCCGGAGCTGAAGAGGGTGCTGGAGCAGCGCAGATTGGAGCTGCACAAGGTGGAGGAGATGGCACAGCGACGGCCCTCCGACCTGGAAACGGAGCTCCGCAAGAGGCAGCAGAAGCTCCAAGAGGTCAGAGCCCGGGATGTTTTTTTTGTTATGCTGAAGAAATCTGAACATAAACATGGAGACCGAATGATTTGAAGGGTCAGTGCAAATGCTGGCGACTTCTAGCAGCGACTGTTCAAGATTTTAACCATGCGGCGTCTCAGCAGGCTGAAAAGGCCCCTCTGAACGTCGGCCTGGGACATTAATCTGGGTGTATGTTTCGGTGCAGGCGATGTAAACTTTCTTTGGGTAAACTGTGAGAGGTACTGGCCAGCCGAACTAATTCACATGTGTTCTTTCAGTACGAGCAGGAGGAGACGAGGCGGCGGGAGGACCAGCAGAAGATCCCGGAGTTCGTGCGAGTAAAAGACAACCTGAGGCGCACGCAGACGTTTGAACAGTGAGGCTTTGGAGATCCTCATCAACCCCCCCCAGCCTCCAATGTCCATATGCTCATTTTTCACTGTCCTGTCTGTGCAACTACACATCAAAAGAAGGCAATTAAAAGACATCCACATTTTTTCCTTGTCTCTAAATAACCTGTTGAAAGTGAATCACAAGTCTGTTGCGGATTGAAAACTCTTCATTTTTTGATAATGTGAGTGAAAGTTGGTAGAGGGAAAGTTTTCTGGGACATTTTAATGGATGTTTTTTTTTAAAGGTCCTCACATGATTTGTCCTTTTTCAGGTCAGTTTAATTGTTCTTCTCAGATTTGCAGGATTTTTTCTTTCTAAAATATAAAGACAATTATAAATAAAATGAATTCTTTCCGCTTGGAAATTTCTATTAAATGGTTAAGACACATTTTCGCAACACTTTTTTTATCAATAAAAATCCCTTCCATCTACAAGCAGTCTCATTTGTTTGTTTGTCTGTCCTGACTTTTGTTTCGTGGTGCATCTGTGTGCTGCGGAAAGAAAAGCACTGGGGTTTGTTGTGTTGGACACAATTCAAAGCGCTGGGAATTGATTTGCATGCAGCTCCTGTCCCAGGAGGACTCTCACGGTGCTTTCACATGGATAAGGGACTTTGTTTAATTAGCTGATCTTTTCATTCCATCACGGGACAAGAGGAGAAAGCACAGGCCATCTGGAGGAGGCTTTCCAGGATATATAGGCAGGGAATACCCCAGGGTCTGGTTAAGGGACTGGAGACATTTGGGAAAGCCACAGAAGCCATCGGCTGAAGGTAAACAAATGTCGCCTCCTCACTGCTCCGGAGTTGCATTTCTGTTGTCTTAGCACAATCTCACATAAAGTTGGCATTACACAAGCATTCATAACATGGAAATATGGGAAATTTATATTTATGGATCAGCAGGCTGAATGATTACATCAGAGGAATTTTTAAAAATGGACCATTAAAAAATGGAGCAGCCCAAAATGGCTAGGTATGAAGAAATCTTTTGCAAATTCAAGTCAAAGGTGCCATTTCTTAGCAAGGGTGAGAACAAGTGTGCAAAAATAACCAAACATACAAAATCTAAAAAACTTTTAAAGGTGTATGTTGTTATTTAGGAGAAACAATGTTTTACTTTATTCCGTATAGCGATTTTTACAGGGAAACTAGTTTACATGGCAAAAAAGAGAAAGGGAACGACAGAAAGTAGATTAAGAAAAAAACCTTAAATGCTAGTAATAGGATGGTGAAAGGATTACTTTCTACAAGTTTCAAATGGGACAAATCAGATAAAAATGTTGACAATATATTATTTAGGGACTATCATGTAACATAGCCAAAATTAGATGACTTTTTGTTATTGAAGGTTTATTATTTGGGACAGATAGTCTTCTATTTTATCCTACTTTATCTTAACTTAATGTAGCTTATCTC
Source organism: Malacoctenus gilli (assembly GCA_032164315.1). NCBI lineage: Eukaryota > Metazoa > Chordata > Actinopteri > Blenniiformes > Labrisomidae > Malacoctenus > Malacoctenus gilli. The sequence goes on along the minus strand of JASSRZ010000053.1, from coordinate 16,954,853 downwards.
ATTGAGAGGCGTCCAATCTTACATTACAAGAAATGGCAAGAAATGTGGCAAGAAATGTTTTTTTGATTAACTAAAATGAAAGAGACCTGCTGCAATACCTTTGCAAGGCTCTAAACAGGTTGAAAATAACAATTAAATGGCCATGAGAGAGGCTTAAGTAAGAGCAAGGGTTCAATATTACTCTACATTTAAAAGGAAAGGTTATAATAAATTGAAAAGAAGCAGCTATGAAAACTTCTCATTCCACAGAGAAATGTGTTTCTAAACTAGACACTTCCTGATGTTAAGTAACCTGCAATCAAAACTACATTTTTCTCCACATTATACGTTCACGTTTCAGCGATTTCTCAGGTTGTTGACAGTGGATGAGTGAGTGGTTTCACGTTTCATTCTGGCCACTGTTTACGGTGGGGAGAGAGAGGTGAGCGTGGCCCTGTCCAACGCCGCCAGCTGTCCCGCTTTCTTCTTCTCTTTTGGAGAAACTTGTGTCCTGCCCGCGGCCATTCTTCTTTTGTGTCTCCTTTCAAATTAAATGCCCCCTCCGAGAGTCGCGTGCTGTGTCAATAAGCAGACCGTGTCTGGAAGGTTAGTAGCGTCGGACGAAACCATTCTCACAAATTGAGGGGGCGTAACGCCAACGGAAACGCAATAAGAAATAATGGAGTGGATTCAAAGTCATCAGTGTATTAAAATACACTGAAATTGAAAAAATAAAGTATTCTTGAGTGAAAAAGATGTAAATGGGCTTGGAAAAAGACAGTTCTACCAATCAACGTTTCACTTATGCATCCCCCGCGCTGAAGAAAGTGGTCTCGTCTGAAACAGATGTCTAAAGCGATGCTTTCTGGTCTGAGCAGAGAAAGTCCGACAAGCTACAGCGGCAATGAGGATGCTGTAGAGCTGCAAACCGACGGCAAACTACAGTGAGTAAAAACCACTGTTAAATTCATACTTTGTGAAGAGTGCACGATACTAAAAGTCTTTCAGAAATATTGTTGAACTGTAACTTTTCATATGGAGAGAAACACTTTCAGGGAAGATGTTATCATGACGAATGTTTACTCTTCTTATAAAAGTCTTTTGTGTCAATATCGTATGATTCCGTTTTCTTAGATAAATGTTTTCGATGTTTGTCTAATTTTGGCCTGTTGACTGAGTTACTCGTTACTTTTTAAAATCAAAATGTCACACCTCAAATCTAATTTAATTAATGAGTATGAAAAATTATGTTTGCTTCTTCAGTGTTGATGCATCATCATGAATGCAAGTCTAACTACTGTCATTCACTTTTATTGTCCCGGATTTAAATGCAGGAACAAAGTGCAGCTGGACAAAAAGACATTATGGCATAGTCAGCAATTACAATTCATGAGTGCACATTAGTTGTGGTGGAAAACTGCACTGAGTCAGGCTGTGTTTTAGTGGCTTGCTGAGTCCTGTGCCAGTAACAGGAACAGGTTGATTTTTATACAGTGGATGAAAAGCAACAGGCTGCCTGGTGGCAGCAGCTCGTACCCAAAGCGCCGGAATAAACATCATCTGCCCCAGTCTGTGTGTTGACAGACGTGTGTATGAGCGTGGTGTCAAAAACAACAGCTCAGCGTTGTAATTCTCCCCGAGTCTTCACAGGTCTTTTAGTCATTGCTGGGCGAAAAGCTATCGCCACATCCGGCCACCTCCATTCAGAGGTTGTTAGAGCTGATGAGTGGTGAGGGTGTCGCGATCCTGAGCGAGCCCCTCCAGCCCCTGGAGAACAATGGAGGATCTCTTCTTGCCCCTCAGTATTTACACTGTCACTGGGCTGTGACAGAGGTGGTGTGTCTGGTCAGCATATGGCCTCCAGTGACCGGTAGCTGCCCAATGCGCTGCTTATTACCCCGTCATTGTCTTCCCAAACAGACTGAGAGGCCGGCCGTACATCACAGCATTTATCTGACTGACCTGAAGGGGAAAAAATGAGTTGTCCATTTTTTTAAATTCCTCTGATGTAATCATTCAGTCTGCTTTCTGCCTGCTGTTGGAGGAGTTTTCAAACTCATCAAAGATCTTGACTGCAGTGACATTCTTTGTAACGCAACACCTTTCTTCTCTCTCTCTCTCCTCCTCCTCTTGCACCCCCACAGTGATGCACTTTTCTTCCACAGTATTGTGCTGTAAGTGATTCAGTTTTGCTGAATAGATTTTGGCTCTTCGTCAGACTCCTTCCAGGGAGGCAGGCTGTAAAGTCGTTCGGTTTCTTCCATAGTATCAGCATTCAGTGGAGAATCTTAATTACAGGGTTCGAACAGGCCTCAGTCTGGTTTCAGGCAACCCTCACTGTTTCCTTAGCGAGACCGGTCCCCGTTGGTAATTCCAAGGCCGACCACAGTGGTAATGAGCACAGTGGTGGTGGCCGAGATCCAGGAGTATGCAGCTCCAAAGGGCTCATGGGAAAGGGTGGCGGGGGAAATCAGGGAGACAGTCACTCCGCATCATGATCTCTCGCCATAAACATCAACTTCCGCAGCTGTTACGCCGTCACGCTCTGGCGAGAGGAGGATGGGTGGGACGACGGGCCACTGTCCTGCAGGATTCAGAGGTGGCCGCCATGAGCAGTGATCACAGTTAGGATGTTATGACAACACTAATCAAGAGGCTGCACTATCTGTGGCCGTCCCGTCAGGAAATGCACAATGGTTCCTGTTGTACTACTGGTTCTCTGGCTCGTCTCAACAGTCAAAGCTGTGCACTCGACTCACAAACAGCATCAGAGTTTCAGCAGTAATCTGCAACTCTGAGCAACAACTTCACCCAAACGTACACACCCACCCACCCAAACCCACCCACCCACTCACTCGGCTCAGACCACCGACCACAGACTCTTGTGAAACGCCTCAGACAGTTATGGGGTGTAAGTGGGTAGATCCCACATCACCATGCCTGTCTCTGATTACCAGGCGGATTCCTGTTGACGTCTTTGAGTTTCAGAAGGCCGCAGCGTGGAGCCATGCGTCTGCGAGTACGGCGAGCCCCCCCCCATTGCTGCCTCGTCTGTAACACCAGGCCCGGGCTACCGCTGCTCGGGTCTGAGTCAGCAGCAGATATTGCGCCCGTAGCAGATTATGGAGGCCGGCCGGTGGATACAGGGCCTTTGTTCCAATGTTGTTTTACTGACTGGAGCCGCCTGAGCTGGGCCTCATTGTGCCACTGGCTGCTCCAAGCTGTGTCAGTTCACATGAGTTACTGTGGTGAATGGGTCAGACCTTAGAGATACACAATAATATCCTGTGAGGGAAGGCTTTCATTCAGGCGGGCTCGGCGTCTTCCTCGTCCCGGCAGGAAAAGGCCTGATACTGATCTCCACATGCAGAGGCAGAGACGGGAGCTGAGGATTATGCAGGCAGGACATCCTTTCATGTGGTGTCGTGCCGTCTTTCCTCAGCTTTACTCCTCATTATCATCAACCGCTCATAAGAGCTTTGTTTACAAGACATCAAGCTTATCATCTCTGAACATGTCGGGTCTGTTCAAGCCCGGCTAATGACGTGCTCTCATCCTCGCTGGGAGGCCAAATGTTGTCAAAATGTGTCGTGAGAGTGAATACAACTCCATCACCTGAACACAAGTTGTTTGTTTGGATTTGCTCAAGAGAAAGTCTGCGAAGCTGTTGTGATGACCAAACGATACAAACACACTTGGTAACGAAGGCCTTCAGACCCGTCTATTGACCCTCTGGAAAAGTCTGAGGTGGTGGTTAACATGTGAGATACAAAATAAAGGAATTCACCCTAAAACTGTGAAAAAGAAAGGCACCATTATCTGGAAAGATTCACAAGAATCAGCCACAGGCACACGCCTGGCCTGATTAGACTGACTCATTGTTGTTGCCACTTCATTTCTGTTAATTGCCTCTTCCATGTGTTTTTTTGCTGCTGAGCCACGAAAGCACAGATCAGGGCCTTCGACATGAATTGTGTTGTGAAAAGTGTGTTGGTGAAATGAGCAGGAGTGTGCACAAGAGCCAGCGGGGGCCTCGCAGTCCGCCGGACAAGCGCAGCATTGAGACATTCTTCCACTTCAAAGCCCCCAGAGGGTTTGTGGACACTGGTTGAATAGAGGCGAAGGGAGGGGCCACACAGGGGAGAACAGGTGCAGTCCCTGAGTGGGGTAATTCCCGCTGCCATCTGCTTTCTTTTTCGGGGTGTGTGCTTCTCTAGACGCCCTCTGACACACCTCATGGCGACACGCTCCCCGGGCCAGCCGTGCTGTGCCCCGTCGCCATGGCACCACGATTCAGATTAACCCCTGCACATGTGCCGAGTCAACCGTGGGGGTCTGGCTCTTTTGTGATGGAGCATGGGGGTGAGAAAGAGGTGGAGAAGATGGTGGAGAAGGTGGGGGAGGAAATCTGCATGGCTCAGCGAGTAAAGGAGAGCACTCGCCAGTCATTCACTTTTGTTAAGTAAAGCAGCAGAGTGGGAATGAATGAAACCATGTGGCCAGAAAACAACAGGCTGACATTCAGTTTGGAAGTGAATGAGCGAATTTTACTGAGTTGATCTTTGTTTATTTCAACAGGTGACACCAAAAAAAGTTGAGCGCAAACAGTCGAAATGACGGCGATCGAGAGCAAAGAGGAGATCAGCGACACCGACAGCGGGATCATCCTGCACTCTGGTGAGGGTAACGAAAAAAGTCCACACCAGACTTTTACACACTTTTTCTGCAGACAGCAGAATAATAAACAATGATATCAAACAATCGTAGCTGAAGTCAGCACCCAAACATCTTACTGATAAACACAGTGAAAAAGTTACAAATAAACGGAACTGTGTTCATTATAAACCCACTTGGAGAGGACTTCAGTATGAAGGTCAAACCTGTCTTCTGTAAGATCAGACCAGCCTTTTTAACGAAGACATCAGATTAGACTGTCACCATATTCATCATCAACTCACTACTACACAAACACTGATGTCCGGGAGAAACTCACACTAAAGGTGGAGGTTATCGTTTGGTCCATTACCAGCTGATTACAGTAAAAACGTCACTTTTTTCCCCAAAAAAACTTATATGTTTGTAAAATCTCAGTGAAATTGGAAGAATTTTTCCTATTCATGACAGAAAAATACACTTTGAAGTAGCGTACTTTCACTGTGATCAGACATCTTGCCTGGGTGGGATGCAGAGGGGGACATCCTGACTGTGATGGTGTCCACTACAGGTCCAGACAGTCCCACATCCCCCGTGAAGGACCTGACCACCCACACCAGAGCCCTGAAGCTGAAGCACCAGTCTCTAGAGGAGTGCCTGGAGCTGTGCCTGCTGGAGCTCCAAAACCTCTGCATCAGAGAGGCGGTCAGTCATGCCTGAGGGACCATTTGTGTCCAAACAACGTTTCGCTGGGTGTAATTGAACAATTGGGATGACCGTCGGTTTGTCATAGTGGCTTTTATGTTTTTGTTTCAGGAGCTGACCGGCACAATTCCCTCAGACTATCCTCTGATGCCCGAGGAGAAACTTCCTCGGGTTAGAAGGAGAATCGGAGCTTCGTTCAAGCTGGATGAAGGTCTGATCAGTCTGGACCAGCAGGTTGGAGGCTCCCCTCACTGTCAGCACAGAGTGGTCTCATGTGAGAGGACTTTCCCTGGAACAGTAACTTACAAATGAGAGTTCGTCCTTTATTGCAGGATTCAGAGCTGCAGTCGCTCGAGACGGACTTGGCCCTCCATCGTCAGATTTACGAAGCCGCTCGCAAACTCTCGCTGGAGGGGAACCTCAGCAAGCCGCAGAAGAAGAGCCGGCTGCAGCAGTGCAAGAGGGAGGAGAAGAAGGTGAAGGAGCTGCAGGAGGCAGTGTTCCAGCACAGGATCAAGAGTGGCTGCAACTCCCCCTGCATCACCAGCTCCAGCAGCCAGAACAAAGGTGAGTGACGATGCTGCCCCCTTCAGGCAACAACTGGGCTGTGCAACCCAGTTCCGTACATTAACAACTTGTCATTTCTATGTGCAGATCTGAACATGTCTGACGACAGTTCTCTGTCTGATGTGGTCACGCTGGATGATGGTGAGTTGACAGCAAGTGTTAAAGATCACTGTTAGCTATCTTAAATAAAGCAACCACTTCAAAACACACAATGAATTTCAAAATCCAAATTTGGTTTTGTATAAAAAAAACCCTCATTGTTCAGTTCTGCATGCTTCATTGCCATTTTTTCTTCATAAACCTCTTTAAAAATTTAGTGAAACGTTTCTTCCCTTCCCCTCTTAGACGTGGACTCCCCCTGCCCACTCTCCCCTCCAGCACTGAGTGCTCACTCGTCAGATCCCCTCCAGCTCTCAGGCAAAACTCAGCACATGTCCCATCAGCCCTCCAGCCAGCAGCACAGCGTGGAACTGGAGCGATCGCCCATCCAGAACTCTCCCTGGAAGGAGTCCAGTCTGGACCAGCCGTATCAGAAGCCCCCAAAACCTCAGTCTGATTGCAGCAGCAGATCCAGGTGAAAACATGATCACTGTCCTGTTGAGTTTGTTCACTTCCCAGCTTATGACAGTGGAGCATTGTTGTGAGTCTGTGTTGGACTCATTGGCACTGCTTATCTGCTGTCGTGACCCCTGTTCTCTCTGTGTGCAGCAGTCCAGCTGGGACTCAGGTGTCTACGGAGAGCAGCAGGATCCCTCTCACTCAGTTCGTCAAGAACTCAGCTCTGCGTCACAACCACTCCGCCAGCGCCCCCTCCACCCCAGAGCTGCTCGTGCGCCGACAGTACTCCCAGTCCTTCAGGTGCATGCTGAACTCACGCAAGCGTCACGTTCGATAATGGGACGTTCACAAGAGCATGGCAACTTGTGTCCCTTTCACTTTCTAACCTGAAATGTTTCGCGTCCTCAGACTCCCCAAGAAAAAGGCGTCTGCTGGCCTGGAGGGCTTGAGCTCAGAAAACAGTCGGGGGCGAACCCGGTTGCCACAGCGCCGCTGCGTGGCCAACTTCATGGTGCGCTCTCCGGAGTACTCTCCCCTACGCCCTTACCAGTCCAGCTCGGAAGACAGCAGCTCAGAGCACTCCTCTTCCTCCTCCTCCTACATCAGCTCCCCCGGCAGGGATGTACCCACCGAGATCCCCAAGCTCTTCCCGCCGCCTTACGGGTTTCACTTTGGAGCACAGAAGAAAGGAGGCTCCAGCTTCTCAAGCCAAGGCCTGGTGAAGGCCACAGCGGAGGATAGCCCCCTCTCCCCGCAAGACCGAGACATGGGGAAGCTCTGCCTGTCCCTCGTGTCAAACGGTCCCCAGCCAAGACCCTGGCAGGAGGGAGGGTCTTCCCCGAGGGCCGTCCTCAAGCCCCCTCCACCGTACACCCGGCTGGTGCGGACGCCCTCGCTGAAGGAGTACCCAAACCACGCCATCAGGCTGCTGCCGCGGGAGCTGGTGTCCGAGGAGCTCAAGTCCTGGCATCAGAGGAACCAGCTCCAGAAGCTGCGGCCAAACTGCGGGGAGCCTCAAGGCGTGACTAGCCCCACCTCGCCACACCTGCCTCCATTTAACCAGGTCAGTGGTCAACAGCCCACTGGAATGACTTTACCTGTCACAACAACACATTTATGTATAAACCTATGTCACTTTAAGCAAAAACAAAAGGATCTTTGAAACAACCTTTTGTTACTTTTTATATGTGGGGGATCAAGACGGAATAGCAACAATATATTTAAAATTTAAAATTAATAAAGTTTGGTCCATTTTTATTGATTATTGTCTGCTTATGTGCCTCAACACTGACCGCACTGTTTGTATTCGCAGGGTTCGGGTAATTTTGTGCTGCAGAGAGCTGCGGACGGGACTCCTGTTCAGTGGTTTGTGGCCGAAGACGCTGAAATCGTAAGCCAGGTGTAGCTGATGCCTTCACTGTCCTGCAGTATGCTGAGCTTTTCCCTATTTATATCTGTATTTATTAAGTCTATGGACTCTCTGTGAGATTGACGTAATGCAGAAAAACGTGGACCTATCGGTAGTTAATTTAATTGTAAGGTGAAATGCCAGTTTCATTTATTTTTGGATGGTCTTTTTCTTAATAGATCTGAGGTGAATTCAGGCTCATATTGTTTCATCAATGTGTCGGACAGATCATTCTGCTGTTATTTCAGACGTATCTTTGTGGCTGGGATGCATTTTGCACATTACATTCACCTTCAGTAGCTTCCACATGATTTCCACCACTTCTATTATTATTTTAGTTTAAATATTTATCTATAATTTAAAACTTCCCCCTTTGAGACAAAGAGCCCTACTACTAGAATCTATCTTTGGAGACTCATTGTTGTTTTTATAATATAAAAAGATTTATTGTCTAGCTATGATGTGACTGAAGCTGAGTTTTAATATTTACTATTTCTTGAACAATTAACCATCACTGACGCTTTGGAACGCTGGTTTATTGAATTTTTTCACTGAAGAATGACATTTCCTACTAACCAAGTGATTGTATCAGTTATGATATGTGTTTTTGTATATTTATAATAAAATATGGCAACAAGTTTCTTTTGTGGGATCAAACTCTTTAAGGCGAACAAAATGAGAGGGTCTGAAAACAGGTGATGAGAAAGCAACAGTCTCACATCAAAACGTTTCATATTTATGTACAAGGAGCCTTTTCAGGCGACTCCACACTCATGTTGCTCTGTACAACCCATGTGACAGAATTCATGGTGACACTCCGGGATTTTCCCCGGAGAGCTGCTCAGATCTCAGACACTCCGTCCTGAAGTTTCCACAGGAAGTACGTCAGTGACACAACGCAGAACAGCACAAACAGGTAGGTGCCCAGCAAGGCCCACCGACAGCGATACAGCCAGAGGGTCTGGGGGTGAGACCGCCACAGAGGAGCGCACCTGCAAGACACGAGGCCAGGCGAGCGATCAGTCAGTTGGCCCGTCTCATCGTGTTGTCAGAAATGTGGCACCGTGCGTACGTACGTGGTGGCAGAGATGCGTCTGTAGATGTTGCTCGTTTTCTTTTCCTTTCTCTTGGACACTGCTGCTCTGACCTTGTGTCGCTGCCTCAGGGTGTCCAGGGAAGAGCTGCAAGAGGGTCAGAGGCACAAACATCCAATTTTTGCTCACACTCAGAGTCCAAAAAGAAATACAAAAGTACAAGAAACAAATCAACTCCACATTGACTCAGACTGCAAAAGATCACTCAGTGTAGTGGAACAAAGTAACAGCACGAGAACTCGTGCACCATCAGTCAGGATCAACACCAATATCAGCAGCATCAACAACTGTTGAGGAGTAAAGTGGAGTGTTGGTGTCAGCGTTGTCGTACTTCTTATTTTGTGCCTTTCTGATGGTCACTGGTTTCGATGGGGGGCAGTTTGGCTCGGGTGCCGGCGGATGCTCTGGTGGAGGCGGAGCAGCAGGGGCTTCTGGCGGAGTTTCATCTACTTCAGCCGGTCTTAAACAAGCAACAGTTTAATTTCACATGTCAGCATTTAGTACAGCTAACAGTACGGCATGAATGTCACCGGGTCTGACCTGTCCTCCACTGACTGGGCGTCGTCCTTGGTCATGGCGGAGCAGCTGGACTCGGAGCTTTGGGAGGGGGAGGGGCAGGAGGGCAGCGACTTCTGGCCTGGAGAAACCTGCTTCTTTGAGTCTTGTTTTTTCTTCTCCTGTTGGTGATAGAAGAAAATCATGGCGGTTCAGGACGATCACACATGAAAGGACAGAGGGGGAGTTCCCAGGCGTGATGCACCCACCTGAATCTGGCTGGGAATGAGCGATATGCTGACCCTGCGGCGAAGGTTGTTCTGATTGAAAGAGAAGAGGGGAGCGTGAATAAGGAAGTCAGTCAACGCAAAAATTTTACATCCAAAGTTCTCCAAACCTGAGAGGCTTTCTTCCTGTTGTCATTCTCCTCTGGATCTGCAGGAGCACATTCACTGGTTGAGTCACTTGCAGCGAGAAAAAAGGAAAACTTAACACATAAGAGCAGAGTTTGAGAAACCTGAGGAGGCTCTGGGGTCGATGTTCCTGCACAGGTTCTGCTGCTGCTGCAACGTCCTCTTCACCTCTTCCAGCTCTGCGGCATTTCTGTCGTATCGTCTCTTCAAACTCTCCACGTGAGACACCATGAGCTCTACCGCTCGACTCACTCGAGCCTCCTGTGGCCAACAAAAAAAAGCAAAAAAGAAATGCTTGAAGCTTCAAGCTAAAAACATACACTTTTACATGAGTAGTATTAACACAGTAATGAAAAGCAACCTGAAAGTCAGTCAGAGATTGAAAGAATGATGTATTCTTCCTAATTATAATATATATATTATAGAAAGAGACATCGGTAGAAAGACAAATAAACTCTGATTGACATGAGCTGACACTGTTTACACAAAAATGTTGGTAAACACTTCAAGTAAAGGCGTGGACTTGCCCGTCCACCTCAAGTTGTAACTTGTCGGTCTTTACAGCTTGAGCACTTGGTGTGGAAGTTAGTATGCACACAGACTCTTCTCAGTGGACTTAACTCTTATCAGTGCGGATATATATATTATAATAATATCCACCCATCTTCAAGAGAGACCACTGTGAAGATTTAGTAGCTCAACTGTATTGGCTCTACATTCTTATATTGTTTTGGTAGTGTGGGGGAGGGGGTGTAATTGACAACCTAGCTGTCATCATCAGAAACAACAGCGTGTGGCAGCGAGTGTACCTGGTGCACAGCCCCGAGCACCTCTGCTGTGCTGGAGATTCGCTCCACGGTGCCGGCGAGGATGTCGAGAGACAACTCCAGCTTCTGAAGGATCTTACTGCGCGTACTGTCCAGGCAGAGGCCCTTCAGCATCTGAAAGTACACACACAATCACACCTGCTCTTCGTCGCCCCACCACACTCATACACCCCCTACCTCGAGCGTCTCCCTCCCCCTGGTCAGCTCCAGCTGGACGTTCTCCTCAGCGAGGTTGCGGGCGTGCTCCTCTGCCTGCAGCCTCTGTTTCAGGGTGTATTGATCGCAGCAGAAGGCCAGAGTGATCTGAGAGAACGCTGCCTGCAGGTGAGAACACAGTCACACATCAGATGTGCCGCTGCGCCTGAGTCCAGCTGATGACGGACTGGCAGCATGTCAGTGCCCGCCAATCACTGGTTTCACTCTAAGAAGAGGGTATGAATCAACACTTCTGTCTGATTCATTAGTGTCAAAACTTCCAAACTGTCAAACCTTTTGAAAAAGAAAACATTTGAAGAAATTTATTTCTATTCAATTCAATTCAGCTTTATTAATACAGCGCCAATCACAGCTGGCTAATCTCTTTACATTCAAATATTGCTCCATGTGAGAGGGAAGAAGTGAAACTGACTTACCTCCACATCCTTTTCTGACATCTCCACACTGTCAGAAAACAAAGACGTTTATTAAAAAAGTTTAACTGAACAATTCAGAACCGGATCACAGATTCTATGAAGTGAAGGTTTTACCTGTTGAGGCCAACGCGCTCGATGATTGACAGGTCGCTCCAGCTGATGGCAGGCCCCTCATCCTGACTGTGCTCTGTTTACAGAGGTTAGATTTAGTCAAGTCATGACACTTTTCTTTGTCATCTTGGCTTCCCGTGTGCTGCTGCCTCTTTGTAGCCTCTCAATTATTATCATTATAAAAAAAATTTAAATTTTTTTCTCTCATATTAAGGAGAGAAAACAGCGTCCTTGTTTCCTACTTTTGGGTAGCATTTCAGTTTACCCCCCCCCCCCCCCGCCTCCCTCCATATCCTGTTACCTTCATCACTGCTCTCACTGTCCAGCATCGGAGGCAGTTCGTAGCTCTGACTGGTCTCGGCAGCAGGCTGAAAATAGTTTGGAGACATGACGGAGTGGAAGACGGAGAGTTTCCATGAACAGGCAGGAAGATTACTGTTCTCACCTCAGCACTCATGTCCCCGTCAGTTCCCGTCCCCGTCAGATAAATCCAACAATGTGATTCAAGCAAAAGGCAAGTGACCGGACTAAAATCCTCCTGACAGCCAAACGAGGATGTGAGGCTGAGAGCACACTGCCATTCTCACAGTCTGTGTTTGGTCCATGTCTTCCTGCGCCTTTCTCCAGTACTGAGAATAGATAATCCCATTAAGAGATCCACAGTCAACTCACAGCAGTTAGTCTGACCCCAGAGGCTCATGGGTAGCAGTGAATCTGTAGTAAATAAACCAGAGGAATAAATCTGCAGCACAACTTCTAGGGGTGAAACTGAATCAGCGAGTCTGTTTTTTTAGGTCTGGGACCCTCCAGATGAGACATCAGAGATCAGAGCAGAGACCCCAGCTGTCTGAGGCTGTTTTTTACTTCAAAAAGAACAAGGAGGAACTCCATACTTGGAAAAAAGTCCCGTGCTTTTCTTTTGAGGTCTCCCATTTCTTAAATGTTTAAATCCACCAGTGGTTTAATTGGTAGGAGCCATCTGGGCTGAAAACAGGACCCACTATGGTCTGTCACCCAGCCGTTCCTTATCAATCAGTCCCATCATGGATTATCTCTCCATGAGGTATACATCACTATCCTTTTGGTCTATTTCATTATTCATAAAAATGCATGGTCCCAATATCTCCCCATCAACCATTACATCCATTCAATTCACTTTGACAGGGCTCACCACTCGTTGCATCCTTGTTTTCAGTTTTGGCATATTTCTCAAATTGGTTAGTCTCAACACTTTGAACCCTGCAAATACCACATCACATGATCAAGGGTTGGTTGTACAAATGGGACTTGTAAAATGGACTGTTTCCTTACACATTTGAAACACAAAGCTTTATAATATAGCCAGGTTGATACTCGTCTCTCCCAAGCCTGTAGAGGTAAATGAAAACACATTCAGAGCAGAACGTTTGGACCAACTCCACTTTAATTATATGAAAAAGCTGTCATTTAGTAGAGGCGCTGGGGTTTGCCCATGGTGCTCTTGATGTACAGGGCACGCACGTTCTGCCAGTTCTTCTTCAGCAGGGACACCAGGAAGTTGACAGCGAGGTGGATGTTGTAGACGAGCTCGTCCTCAGTCATCTTCACGTGTCCAACAGCCACAGCCAGACAGAGCACCTGCAAGATGATGCAGAGTGATTTCACTAAACAAGCAGCAGAGAGTAAAGTGTGCTGGAAGCACAATGAGAACGAGGGAACTCATCGAGCCAAAGACATTGAATCTGAACGCACCTTCTTCATCTGGAATTTGATGGTGGATTTGACCTCGTCCACCTTCGTGTTCAGGTTCTCGTTGTGGGTGAGCAGCGAGGGAAACTTGCCGGCCTTGTTCAGACCTGGACCCAGGATACGAGGGATCTGCTTGATCAGGGACTCAGAAGCCAGGAAAGCGTCGTACTTCTTGGCTGGAGGAGGAAAAACAACACGAGCTGTCAAGACCCGACTCCTCACCAACAATCCAGCATTGCGAGTCACTACACAGAGCGTACCGAGCTTCTTCACCAGCTTCTTGTTCTTGTTGAGCTTCTTCAGAGCCTCGATGTCCATGTGTGGCATGTCGGCAGCTTTGGCCTCGTCGCAGTGCTGCTGGTCTCCCAGAACGCACACGGAAAACTTGGGCCGGGGGAGGGTCTTCAGCCTGCACACCAATGTCGGTCAGTCACAGCACTTGGGGCCACAGATTGGATCCAGGAGCCCGACATGGTTGTTAGGGTGAGTTTAACCCCTCGCAGGACCATCTTCATAAATAAATCATGTGAGTTGCATGTGCAACTCATGAAACTTGCACTTAAACACATAACATATTTACACCAATTAAGGGCAAGAAATCTATTCTGCATCAAACCGGATTCACTTCCGATGTCAAGCATAAGCATTATACATATCAAAGAGAAACTACATCATTCATGAGTGAAGTCTCTCTGGTTTGACTGTGTAGAAGAAAAGGTCTTACCCATACCACCACAGTGGCCGGAGTCCAGTTGCCTTCTTTATAAGACTAATTGTGCGGCCTGAGGGCGTGAACTTTTCAGTTCACCTTCTCAAAACCTCCCCTCATGTTTTAAGACCCAGGGTAGGGGTCCGCCTGCCTCGCCTCCACCGCCAAAGCTGTGTGGGCTCGGTCAGACTACCCAGAGTACTTCTCCATGTCCCCCCCTGGCCTGTCTGAACTTTGAAGACCACTTCACCCACTACTTGTTGTAAAAACAACATCATCAGGCTATTTGAAAACTCAGACAGGGCTGGAGGTGCACAGGGAAAAGGTTGGGTGAGACTGCAAAAGGGTCAAACCTGACAGTGCCGGAGAAACGCTTGTCCTTCTGGGGATCATAGTTTTTCAAGCTGATCTGCAGCTCCACGGACTCCACAAACCTGCAGATATGACGGGTGCACGTTACTCCCGCAATTGTGCAGAATGATAAGTTTTGTTGTTAATATCTTCGTTGGGACATACTTCCTTGGCTTGGTCAAGGAGCCCTGCAGGACCTCCTTCACGGCTTCGTACAACGTATCTCTGGAAACTTTACTGTGAAAAGGAACAGACCATCATAGCGGATCAAGCGGCTGCGGGGAATTTGAGACATTTTGCTCGGAAACAAGCCGTGGAGCGACGCTTCGACACAACAACCGCCAAACTCCGATATTACCACCAAATTGTTATTTGATGTGAACTAGACTGCTTAGCTATTAAACAAAATGATGGACTTTATATTCGACCACGTCTAAATTATACAGATGACAACGGATTGTAAGTGAAAAATGTGGCGCGGTGTCCTGATGCTACATTGGTAATGTCCCAGCCTCACGTCCGGCAAGTTCGTTTCGCTTAAATCCAAAAAAAGGACGAAATTGCGGACTTGCTAATCAAAACACGTGTTCCTCGTAAATGTGCTTCTGATAATATTCGTCAGAGATGTGTACAGAGTTTATTATATGGAACTTTTTCAGGGAAATCGGAGCTAACCTCATCTTGGCTGTGCGTCCCTCTCCACTCGTTACGCTGAAAAGGAAGTGACGAAGGAAATTACGTAAAATAAAGGCGCGACGTGTTGACGTAAGCACGGCAGTCACATGGCCGCGTTGGGATACATTGGAAATCCCTTACAAAATAACAATAAAAAATTGTGTATGTAGACAAGAAAATTTACTGTTTATGATCCGTCAAAAACACAGAGCCTTATAAAAACGTGCATTCCTTTGAAGGCTATTTTGTAAACAGAAATGAATCATTTCAAAAGTGAATGCAGTGGAATTTCAAGATTCAGTTTGAACCCCTGCTTCTCCATCTACTACTTCTACTAATTAGATATTTGTTTATTGGCACGGAAATTACTGCTGACATGACTATTGGTTGTTGCAGATGTTTATTTGTGTCTTAACAGGTTGGGAGGAACATCACAAGTGTGTGATTCGCTTCAATGCAGCTTGGAGCGATTTCTTCAGGAAGCTCTCATTTAACATCAGACAAGCAGACAGGGAGTGTTTGTGTTCCGGTGTTATCTGCAACAACAAAACAAATACCAGCAATGATTCTCCAGAGAGCTCACCAACATAGCTTCATAGATCGTTTAGCTGTCATATAATGAATACATAAATACACTCACGTGGCTGTTGTATTTGGAGAGAACTGTTAGCATCATTTTTGCAAACTTAACACACTTTGGAAATGTAGGACCCTGGTTGGTGAGCTGTTCAATGAACTGTGAGAAAAGCTCCTCACTCAATTCAGGCTGGAAAAAAAAACAACCATTGAATTAATGTTTTGACTAAGTAATCTTTCTGCACGTACCTGTGTAAAAACCAAAACATCTGCATTACCTTGGAGTCCAGTAAGCTGTGAATGACGGTGAGCACAGCTTCACTCCATGAAATGTTGAATGTCATTCTAAAAAAAAAGAGAAAAAAATGAGTAAGTGATTTAGTGAAATGCGTTTGAGCTTATCAGCAGCTACATGTAAACAGATGTTCTCTTACTGGAACACCAGCAGCCTGAAGTGGGAATCCAGGCAGCCTTCAATCAGTCTGTTAAGCAGCTCAGCCTGTGGAGGTCCTGAAAGCAAAACAAAGATGTTGAGGCTTTTTGGCAGAGACTGGGTGGGAAAGTCCTGATCCAGACTTCGACGGAACATTACTCCATTAAAGATGTGTGTCATCCAAGACTGATCTGTCTGCTCACCTATGTCCTTCTTCTCCAGCACTGGTCCAATCAGAGCATTGCACACAGGCCTGGGATACTGACTGCACAGTGACATCACTGCAGTCACCAAACATCTAGAAGCCGGCTCGGACAGTGAAAGGACCTGTAATGTTTCGACGAAAAACGCATCCTGTCAGACAGTTTCCCATCCGCCGCATCTCTCGGGGGGTTTTCTGTGCGGGATTTGCATGTTGTCTCTGTTCATTTGTGGGTTTGCGATAAAGACTCATTGATGACTGAATTTTCCACAGGTGTGAATGTGTGGTAGGACTGGCAACCTGTTCTACTTTCACCCAATGTCAGCTGGGATAAGCTCCTGCACCGCCACAATGAGCCACAATTATCATACGCAGTCTAGAAACTGAGAGAGTGTATCTCAAACCTTCTCCAACAGCAAGCTCTTGATGAGTGTTGCGGTTGTGCTGTAGCTGAGGTCAAGGGAGAGAGCCAGAATACCGCTACACAGTTTAGGAAGAGTCTGTTCTGGTAAGTCAGACAGACTCAGCATCCCACACAGCAGCTCCACCTAAACAGGAGACACCTGAGGTTAGACCTGTCACAGTATGAGTCTTTATCCGAAAGAGACAATGCAGGAAAAACACAACTGTTCCTGTTGATTGTGTGGTCATACTGCACATGCAAAGACTTGACAACGTACTTGTTGTGGGTTACAGTCGTTCAGCACCCTGAACACATCTGCAGAGTTCTGGTCCCACTGAAAATTACAGTAAAAATGAGTGCAGTGGTGCAAGATTGCGTTTGAGTCTGTGCTGAGCTCAATATAAGAACAAAAGTAAACAATTCTCTAACCTCAGTCTGACTTTCCAACAGTTCTTTCATCTGAAGAGCAGAAGCCTGAAAGAAAAAATGGATAAAGCAAAAAAAAAAGTTTGTTTTATGATTTAACATGTTGAAACCAGCTTGAGTTTTTTTCTTTAACTTTTTGAAGGAATATGTTTGTTTACTAAAGTACTCAAGTATTTCAGCCTTCCTTGTCGATAGTTTACCTTAATGTGTTCAGGCAGAGCATCACTTCTACCATCAGCTGAAGGATTTTCTGCAGAAGCATCTGTTTCTAATTCTTCTGGGGTATTACTTTTTGTGATTTGATCATCTGCAACGTCAAAGTTGTTCTCACAATCATACGTCTTTCTCCGTTTCGTCTGCATCCCAACTTCTTCATCGTCAGAGTCCAGACTGATCCAACTGCCTCTTCTCTTCCTCTGTGAGCACTGTTCATGCGGGTGAGGCTTGAACTTCACTGCGTTGCTGCTGAAGCACAGGGCCCACCCCCCAGTCTCCCCAGGACCCACCAGACACTCTGACAGCTCCCTCACTCTCTGGCTGCACCCTGCACTGTACAGGGGCTCCTTTGCTGGGACCCCCAGGGTTCGGTCCAACTGTCTGCCCAGAGCGGCAACCCAGTCATTTGGGGGAGTGTCCTGGTTGAGGCATCGAAGCAGGCAGAGGACACTGTTAGCAGGAATCGACGAATGGACCAGATGGATGAAGAAGAGCAGGTTTTGTTTGAATAATGCAGGAAACAGGCACACGAGTGGTTTACTGCCAGAAGGAGAGAAGAGAAAATAAGGCAGACGTCAAAAGAGGTGTTGCAACAAATTGCTAAGTTTCATCTCAGAGCTGCAGAGTATAAAAAATGCATCGTGGGATTCAAATGTTGAGATTTTCAACTCTTCTATGTTTGTTCTTGCGTTTTGTATATGGGGTCACAGGGACACTCTAAAGGGCAGAGCTGCAAAGACATCTCTGTCCACAAGGCCCTCTCAAGTCAACCCAGGGACGCACTCTCTCCAGCCTGTCCAGGGGTCGACCCAGGGTTTTCACACAGTCAGACAACTGAACACTATCCCGCGTCAAGGCGGCGCTTGTATGATAAAACTGTGGTGAAGAGACCAGGTGACGCCGTGACAGCGCCACCGTGGTGTCGTTTCCGGTACCTACACAGTTAACGGCTCGCCTTCAGCCCCCACTGTAGTTATTTCGTCCCGGCACAGCGTCTCTATTAGGTTGCCCAACAGCGCGGTGTCCGGGTTCGCTCGCTGCTGCCGGTGGTAGACGGACAGCGCTCTATGAGCTCCGGAGGCTCCAGACATCAGTGACCGAGCCAACAGCCTCGACTGATCGTCAAACCGGCTCAGAAACATGCGACCAGACTCCGATGTGAAGCGGAACAGGTGTGAGACAGAGGCCCGGTTCCCCACCAAGGAACCCACTCTCACTACACTTCCCGGCACACGCCGCCAATTTCGGTTGTTTTCTACTTCTTTTATCGTCCAGAGGAACTTTTCCAGCTTTAAAGCACATACTGCCACCTACCGAACCCGTGCGTAATATCATGCCAGGCGTATGGAAATCCGACTTGGTTTCTATAAACGGGAAAAAAGAAACTATCCTTCAATTCTACATTGATCCGACTTCAACCATTGCGCCAAAATTTCACTTTCATGCTGCTGACCTTCAACACTAACTTCTTGACATAATGGAGGATGGAGAGCAAAGATAATTCATGACTACACATACAAAATCATTCAGTGCCAAAAAAAATAATACCAGCATCAAGAAAGAGCAGGACACATTTTCAGTGAGACGTGTGCAACAATGTTTTATTTTCTGTCTACAAGTACAACTTGTTTAAAAAGAAATAAAACCAAAGTATTCAGTTCTTGCCAAGCTAGTAAAAAAAGATTGGACCATCACAAAAGCAGCTATCAGTATTGGTGATTGGCAAGAATAGGGTACAGCACTTTTTTGCTTTTTTCCCCCCCCCCCCCCCCCAACACTCAGGCAATTAAAAATACCCACACACTTAAAAGATCCAAATTGTGCAAACTACTTAAATAGAAGTCCAATTTCAGCACTCAGTCAGGAGGAAAATCCACTACATGTCAGGTGCACTTTGGCTGTAGGAAGGTGAAAAACACCAAGTAGCAGGAAATGGATTTTCAACAAACAAGACCAGAGATAAAAATCAAAAAAACGATTTCAACAAGAGCAGAGTCAAACCACACAATGTTGAGGAACCAAATGTGTGCATGTTATTTTTTTCAACCAGAGCACTACATACAATTTCTGGTTTAAGACAAGGGTTGGAGAGAAACCTGCTAAGTAATAAATATCTGCACACATTCAGCACGCTGGTACATGGCCAATATCCCTGATCTTGAAAAACGGCATCTCAGAGTTGATTCAATATCAATTCCAGGGCAACACAAGGTTCAAAAGTACAGCTATGTCTCTGCATGTGGTCAATAGTTAGGAACTATTCAGTGCAGTGACCAAAAAAAAAGAAAAGAAAAGTGATGCTCAGAAACTATTCTCCTCTCCAAGGAAAAATGAGAATTCAAAGTCCTCAGCTTCCCGGTCGGTCTCAAAAAGTGTCATGGCAAGGAAAAACCCAAGCAGATCGACATCGACCTCAACTTCAACTTCGTCGTCTGTGGAATCCTGGGGGAGAGTTTGGTTTTTTGCAAGGGTGAAGTAAATAACCAGAACTTCACAGTGAAGCATGAACATGAGCAGGGACTTACAGCACACAAAAAAGGACGACCGTGCATTTACCGGAGAGAGCCTGTAACCAGCAGGTCCGTCATGCTGATGAAGACAGTCGGCGTTAAAGGGGCAGCAGCCGAAGCGGGCGAAGAAACTGCACCTCCTTTTACTGGATGGAGCAAAGAGAGCACATGGGAGTTTCGCCGTTTAATCAATGCAGCAGTACAAACATTTTTCATGGCACTAGTTTTAGCAGGTACTGTGGTAGTGTCATCACAAGGAAATCTCACCCAAATTTTTCTTTAAATGCAACAATCAGACTCTCCTTTTCTTGTCCTTCAACCCAGTATTTGTTTGGCACATAGAAGGCAGAGCTCACGCGACACTCTGGACAGGTCCTGAGAAATAAATGTGAAAAGTCTGAATTTTCAGGTGCACTGCAAGAGGATTTCTCCCCTTGAGTCACTGAAACTTACTTCACTACATCAGGGCCGAGGTCTTTCGTTTTCCTCCAGGTTTTGATGCACTGTAAACAGTAAGCGTGATTGCAGTTGGGCAGGATACCGAAGACCTGGTCCCGTGGATCTGTCTTTTCGTAGATCTTGTCCATGCATATGCCACATGTCACGTTTTTACTCCGGAGGAAGGCCTGGGTGACTTCTGCTTTGCTTTGAACATTATGGGCCGGAGCTGCCAGTGCTTCCGCAGCAGCAGATGCCCCACCAACTGCAGACGCTCCACCTGCTGATGTCCCCGGCAGTGAGGGCTCCTGGACATAAACTTTCCAGTCAGGTCAAGATACCTGGGGGTCAACTGTAGAGATTTTGCAACACCCCAGACGCAAACCTCAGGTCCTTGGCTTGTACCCACTTGCATAACCTCAGACCTCTGAGCAGAGTCAAAGTCAGCTTCTGAAAATGAATGAGGGTGAGAATAAAGTAGCGCAAACTTATGTTTGTCATGCTTGGAAAAAGGGCAGAATACCAAGTGCTTGCTCCTCAGCAATATTTGTTGTTCGGTGCACGCTGTTCTGAGAACTCGAGTCAGCAGCGTCAGTCTCCACCCTGGAGTCAGCCCGCCTGGCAGTCACCTCGGCTTGCAGGAGAGCAGGCTCTGACCCTCTTCTCTCAGGTCGAACAAAGGCCAAGCTGGAGTGGACAACTGACGGCATCGAACCCCTTCTGTCTGCTGCCACTTGATCAACCTCAGGGTGAGTGACATGACGGTAACTGCCAGTGGGGAAAAAAAAACAACAAAAAAACAACTGAAAATCCATTAACACATTGATAAACTCCTTTAAAAGAAATGGAAAAAAAATCTTCTTACTTGCAACGCTCACCAAACCAGCAAGTACCTTTCTGAAAGAATCTGCATATCTGGGATGGTGGTATAACTGGCAACTCATGGCGATAAATACACCTTGAACCAAATCTGCACGTGCCATTGAGGAAAAATCTGAAACACAAAAGAGAAAGCAGGTTAAAAAACGAGCTCTGGTTTAATGTCCAGTTGTGTCGTTTGTACAGCAAACTTCAGTTCTCGATCATTTTAGTTGCACTCAAACTTAAAGCCAATAACTACATTTCTTAGAGACTGTTGAACTTCGGTTGAGTTTCATACTTTGATATTTTGTTTAAATTCAGCTTAATGCGATTTTACACAAGAATAAGTTCAAATCTACATAAAAGAGCTTACAATATTAAACACTTTGTTCGACTTCGTAGCTCAACCTTCACTTGTGAGGGTGGACGTTGATCGCGTCGCTGGTTTAAATCATGATACAATTTTTCTCATTAACGGTAGGTTAACTTGTCAGCTGTGTCGACTTCCAACAAGTTTGTCGAAACTTTAAATCGTCACTTGTTGATACATTCACACGTCGTTTCAAACGTTTGTCCTGTAACTACCCCCCCTCCCCCCAACAGTGATTTTCCGATTACTGTCTCAGTGATTTGCTCTTACCGACAAACATCGGAGGTATTAGCCGACTCCATGCTCCGAGTGTTGTGAGCTAGCAGCCACGAAACCGCCCAACGACCGCCTAAATAGAAGCCAGCGGCTTACTCCTGTCAATTAACCAATAGCAAACGTAGTGCCGACGTGAGGACGTCCGTGCGTCAAGTCTCCACTCACTCTTGTTGTCGGGTTCATATACATATATACGTCTTTGTATGTACCTATATGTGTCTATGTATATATGCCCCTGACGTTGCAAAAACGATTTCCTGCGTGCCTCGTTGCCATTTCTGGGCGGGAAGTTTTTTTGTGCACACAGTGCATGGTGCATCGCGAAGCCAGCGGAGGCTTTGGCAGCTTAGCAGACTGGCTCTTTTCCGGGCAGCAATTACGGGACTCTGAGTGGTGCAGCAAGCCCAGGCGGCCGTAACTCACTTGCTACAAGATCGTTTATATTGCTCTA
Organism: Malacoctenus gilli; assembly: GCA_032164315.1. Lineage (NCBI taxonomy): Eukaryota > Metazoa > Chordata > Actinopteri > Blenniiformes > Labrisomidae > Malacoctenus > Malacoctenus gilli. The sequence goes on along the minus strand of JASSRZ010000053.1, from coordinate 16,932,786 downwards.
AACAATATTTTTAAAAATTTAACTATAGTTGGAAATTACAAACTCTCAAAGGGGATGGTAAAAGTAATACAAAAGAAAGCTGCTTCGTGCAAAACTTTCAGCCCTGTGTGTAGTTGCGTGTGCTTGTCCGTCAATCCCGTACGCCCCCGGCCCACGCACCTCATGGAAATGTGGCCGGGTGACACTGACCTTAACTCCCTTGTTGAAATCGGATCCTGGTAAACTTCTTGCAGCTGAATCAGGACCAAATGGAAGTTTTAGGTATTGGTCTTCAGCCCTTGAACTCATCATTCTTGAAACCAACGTCACAGGTTAAAAATCTTAATTATTTACTCTGAGCTCCCTTCTATCTCACATTTTAGCCATATTATTAAAGCCATTGTGTTAAGTATCCAGCTTTTCTAACCAGTACTGTGCACAGCCATCATGGAGATGCTGATGAATGGCTGCAGTCGCCCTGGAACTAAGGTGTTGAAGTCAGACCAGAATAAATTTCGAAGACTGTTGGTGATGCAGCTTTCCAGCATGAATCTCCCGCTTCCTGTGGAACATCCTGGTCTGCAACACCAGCAACCTCCTCATCCACCATTTTCGACCAGCTTTTCACTACCTATTCTAAAAATGCCTATTATTGAGAGCTGGGGTAGTTGAGTCACACTGGGTTGTTTTTTTATTTTCCACTTTCTTTAACCATTTCTGGTTTTATTTGAAAGGTGCAAATGTAACATTGAGGATTACAGAGCAGGCAAAGCCTCGTAATAATTTCTAAAACACAGCGTTTTGCTTTACTTTACTGGCTTATCCGGCTTTGAACATTGCTGTTCGTGGACCCTAAATAAAATAAACTATTCTCACAGTCGTTGCTTCTTATCTACAAATTGTCGAGCATTTATTTTTAATTTGATCATGATAAATATGGCTGCCAGTTGAAAAAAACCCACTGACATTTACATTTATTTTAAAGAGAATATAAAATAATACACATTTTAAAAAAGGTTTGAAATTTTTCAACTGTTGCTGTGAGGTAAATGTACATCCTGACACTATTCGTTCAATTGCTAATACCTAGGATATCTTGGATAGAATAAATTATATGGCGAACATCGGCATGATGCCATTTTGGGGCGAAAAAAAGAAGAAAAAACAGCAAATCAGTGTTTGTATTTCTAATCAAGTTTATAAGTGCGATATTGCGAAAACTAGATCTGCAGGTTGGTTACATGTGATCCTAATAAAGAAAATGTTTCAAGTCTCAACATGTTCTCTCTGAGTGAGCAAGTATGTCCAACCCATCACTTACACAGGCAGAGGTAGCTTACATCAACGCTTTTTGGTGCAATTCTCTGATTTTATCCATCACACCTTTTGTTCTGTTGTGTTTTTCCTGATTCGACTGACACACTCGCACTTAAAGCCAATCACAGAAACGGTTGTGAATAGCAGGAATTAAGGCAGAAAAACAAACATCAGGGAGGAGATGAGACAGTGGAATAATGTCACACACGTGACATTGGAGGTAGATCAGGATGAGGACAGGAGGAGGAGGAGGAGACATCTGAGAGTGGACATGTGTGCACCGGTGTCAACACAGTGAATTTCATCAAGAGGTACAGCAAAAAAAAAAACAGAAGACATATTTATGTGTGTGTGTGAGGGGGTAAAGGAACAGTTAAAAGCGCAGATTGCTGCTACAGTGATGTAAGGCTGGTACACTTGGCGTACACACAAGAAAAGTATCAATCAATGACAGCGTGGAGAGGAATCAGCATGATGCCCTTTGACTTCCAGTCGTCACCTTTCGCAGCAGCTACTTCATGATTGAATTCGCTTTTCAATAAAACTGCCGATCCGTTCATCCCCATTAAGGAAAAGGACTGTTGGCTTGCTGGATGACATATTTGATACAACTTACAACTAAAACAGGCAGGCATGGAACACCAAAGAAAAACACATACTTAATACATGAAAGAAGTTGATAATTTCACGTTTTGCCCATACAAATATGATCAACAATTACAGATAATTAGTAAAATAATTACAAGGAATAAACTAAACACCTTGGCCAAATGGCAATTTGCATGTTGAGTGACAGAAAGAAACATAAAAGAACAAACAGGCGGTCTGCCCCTGTACTTTGACAGGCTGTTTTCTTTCAAGTGTCAGCTAAACAGTCACCACTCAGGCAAGATGGCTTTAAGACGAAAACCGAATGAACTTGGAGCTCATGTTTATTATTGACAGGTAGAAACACACAGACAGTTGCACTTCGGGAGCTTGACACTGCTGGAGCCAGCCCAGTTTGTGACTTTCAAAACCAAACAGCAAAGAGGTGATGAATCGTGATGAAGGTGGTGGCGGCAATGTAAACAAACACCGGTTTGTGCATTTGTATCCTCTTTGGGGGGGGGGGGGGGGGGGGCCCACCCCAAACATTAAAATCACCCT
>JASSRZ010000053.1:16910147-16927878 GCA_032164315.1 Malacoctenus gilli | reverse complement strand
ATTGAGGGTCGAGATCGAGGGTTAAGCTTGAGGGTTGAGCTTGAGGGTTAAGGGGGAGAATTGGAATTGGGCCTTAGATAAGACTTTTTGTACACTTTGAAACCTAGGAAGACCTCACGGTGTGATAACAATCACAACGGGCCTTCAATCAAGTAGTAATCAAGCAATTTGAAAACGTTTGCTCCAATGTTGACTAATCCTTGACCTTCTCAAAGGGCTGTACTTATTTGTTGTTTTTCCATTCAGTTTCACTCGTCACGCTCGCACGGACGACTGCATTGATACAGTAGCAGGAATTTTGGGAGAAAATCTCGACGGCAGGCGCAAACGTGGGCGTGCGTTCCAAACAAGGGAGAGCATGAGGCCAGCAGCCATACGTGTCCCCAGCACTATCGTATCAGTTTGAGCGGCAACCTGGAATACCGTGCCCTTCGACCCCTCGTCTATCAACTACTGCATGCAGTGCTCATAAAGCCCGGCCCATACCAGGTCATCTACTGCAACTCGTTAAACACTCACTCCATGTTTATTGCCGGCAGATCAATGACATTTCCTACTTTCACTTGTAAAAACGGCAGATCTCAGCTACTGGCAGTAATGCAGCTATCAAACCAAGTGAGCACAGCAGCTTCCTGCCTGTCATCAGAGTATGAAGCTCAGCTGAGAGCCTGAATGCGAGGTGTCCAAAAGCTGTGTTACATGATTACAATGCAAACACCGCCTGCTGAAAGAGGCTTAGAACAAAGACGGGAGAGCTGCAGGAAAAAAGATTTGTCATTTTCAAATTCTGGTCGGTGGGGTTTTGGGCCATATGCTTAGCCCAGCTTAAAAGGTCACAGGGGTCAAATCAACAGTTCCCCGACAACAGATGTAACATAAAACAGTGAACCCGAGCACGGTCATGTATGTAAACAGGGCGTCATGGGGAGAAAAGCATAGGGGGGTATGACACCATTACGGGATATCATGTTTACACATCAGAGCGCCGAGGTGTGGAGCGAGCGTACTGAAGTGCTGCTGGTTTTGCCTGACAGGATGCTGCGGGCTCTCTTCTTGGTCATACTGAGATTCTTCAAGTAGGCTGTGTTGACTTGTTTGGCCAGTGTCTTCAGGTCCGAGCCGCCGGGTTTGCCCAGGTTCAGCTCCTCCGCCAGCAAACCCGCCACCAGCTTCTTCCTCTCTGCCTCAGGCATACGTCCGTATCGGATTGCTGGACAAACACAGACGTTCACACACGCTGGTCACAGTTTGAGCAGATTCTCCTAAAACAGAGGAATTCTTTCGAAGTTCGGCCGAGTCAGCGCATCAACAAAGTGGTTACTTTGTGGTTACAAAGTTACGAAGTGGTTTTTCATTCCTTTTGAGGGAAAGGTTATGTATAAACATTTGAAAGAAGATTAGGAGGGATTTGAACTGAAGGAGCACATTTGTTGCCCACTCCATATTCATCCCGTTTCTTGAAATCCCCACACGAGAAGGCTTGATTTTGTGAGAATTAGTTCATTTCAGAAAATTTCTCCTCGTGAGTTGAAGTTCCAGCAAAAAAACCTTTCTCACCATCATGGGACATTCCCAAAGACAGGCACTTCTGGAAGCGACAATATTGGCACTTGTTACGATTCTTCTTCTGAATCTTGCATGATCGCTCACAACGCTCGTATTCCAGTTTCATCCGTACGGTGCGCCGGAAAAAGCCCTGCGTGCAAGAAAACCCCACCAGCTCAGCATCCAATTTGTGGCAACACAAAAAGGAACGGACTTTCCTAATTTTCGAAGGACATGTGGTGGGAATCAACCAAGTGTGGTTACCTTGCAACCCTCACAGGCATGCACGCCATAGTGGAAGCCGGAGGCCTTGTCCCCGCAGACCTTGCACTCCACACTGATCCCAGAGCCGGCGTTTTCCTCTCGGCCAAGACGCAGCTGCTCTGACAGCGAGGGCGATGAGGTGTGGGACAGGTCTGCATGTTGCAATGCATAAATATTGATGAGCATGTCAAATCAAATGCCGTGCTCCATTTATTTCTAAGCACAGTAAGAAACGCTTCAGAAACGAAAATGGTCTCACCTGTGTAGCTGGAGGACGCGCTGCTGCTGACCTGCTTGTTGTGATTGTTCTCCCTCTGATCCTCCACTTCTTTCTGTTTTTTCTTCTCGTCTCCTTTCAGGTCAGCGGAGGCAGGCACCACCTCCTTCTCCTCCTCATCTTCGCTCTCCCGGGACTTCAACTCGTGCAGGTCCGTCAACTCAGAAACACTCGTCCCACCGCAGCTGTCCGAGCCTCCAGACTCCCTCTCCGGGGGGGTCCACCTCACGTCAGGGGTGTCCTCCTGAGGGGACTTGGGCTCACAGAAGCCGTTCACCCTGTCATGCTGCTCTGTGGCAGTTTGCTGAAACCCTTCCATGGTTTCTGTTGAAGCTGACTCAGCGGCTCATCTCCTGTCACGTGGTCATCATAGCTCCACTGTGAAGAAAGGAGAAAAAAATAAACATCTGATTTAATGAGAACCATTCAACATGTTGACACAGGTTCCAACACTAATATGAACACACCTAACTGGACCCAGGACAATACACACTGCCAATTAGGATGCAGCATTTGAGTAGTTGACAGTCATAAAATGCAGCAGAGCCACAATAGTTTTGAAAAAAGGTTGATTTCCAACCCCAAAAACAGAAAAAAAATCATCATCAATCCTCAGGATGCGGCACTTCAGCGTGCAGTCTATTTTACTAGTTTATACTGGAACTTGTCGTGCACTTAATCTTTAACAGTGTGTTTATCTGGGTATCCTGCAGTCAGTTAGCTAAAACTGGTTTTGTTTGAGCTACCAGGGAATGTCCTTGATGGTAATAGGCTTATGACATGATATACACATGCTGCGTGGTCATGCCTGGATTACTTCACGAAAAAAGTGGAACAGACAAGCGGGGGCCCCGCACCATGACGACCCCCGAACATCCCAGTTTTGTGTGTAAACAAACTTGCAGTGTCTTGTTTACTTCATCGGCCAGAAGGGAACAACTCGAAATCTGAGGTGAAATATCTTGCTTGGGAAAAGATGTCTGGGGACATAGATCTAATGTTAAAAGAATCAACACATTCAATTTTACAAACTTTTAAAGTGCGAAACATTACGAGGGAATTGTTGCAATTAACAAACAGAATCCAGGTAGACATCAGTCCAAACACAGGACTGACAAAGAGAAACAATCACAGAAAGCAATTAACAGGTGTCAATTACACCAACAAGAATGTCTCTGGACTGTGCAAAGAAGTTTGAGTACATGGTACAAAGCCTGCAGGCACAGTAATAACATGCTAAACACACAGCGAGAGGAGTAAATTCGGTTGAAGGGTGCAAAATAAAAGCGTTTCAAAAATTCAGCCAGCATACAAATTCATTTCCCCCAAAAGAAGAAATACAATTTTGAGAAATGCAGAATAAATACGTCAAATACTCAATAGTACTGCATAAAGGTTTTCTGCTCATTGATGTCTTCTTATACACAACCACCAAACTGTGCACTTCACTGTCTCATCAACACGATATGTAAACTAAATCTCTATGAACCCAACAGGGGGAGGAAACCTGGACAATCCTGAGCATTGTTGTCACATTTCAGTCCTGGCAAAAGTGTAAACTTTGCGTTGAAGCGGGACATCTGCATGACTGCTCGGTGGGTGTTTTAGGGACAAACTTCATGCACTGTGTACACACTGAGTTGTGTTGATCGCAGCGGCAGGGAGTAGGGGAGAGGTCTGTTTTGGGGGTGGGGGCCGCTTTTTTCGGTTTTTTTTACCCAAAGGCCCCCTGGTGGAATAATCTCAGTCTTGACAAACATCCCCCGAGTTGTTTCTATTATAAACGTACACTAACTCGCACACAAGTAAATAACTCGGTGTAATGTCCCCACTGGAGGCGGAGGCTACACGCTCTCTGAATGACTATTCGGAGAAATAAAAGCGAGAAGTGTTGAGACTTGTGACAACCTGTCACACTGGTTCTCGGAAATTTCTGCTAACACCAAAGTGAATTGTATGAGTCACTGACAGGACGGTAACTGGATCCAAAGCTGCCGTCAGACCAACGGACGGCAGAAGTTACACGCACCAACTTTTCCAAAAGACGTGCAAACACACTCGTGTGTGCCGACAAGCAGCTGCCGCCGTCGAGCACCGTCGGCTAAGTTAGCTAGTTAGCCTCCTAACCTTGAATATTAACTACTACTAGCTAGCCGTTAGCGTGGCTGACCCACATTCCCGTGTGTGCCTTTAAATAAGCCTTTAAATAACGTTAGCTGCCTTTCGCCAAGTTAGCTTACCTCTACAGGAGAGTGCCGCCGAGGCCGCTTCACGGGATGTTTACCGTGAGAAAAAAACAACAAACAACAATGTCGAGGGGCTCGAGCCGGCAGGTAGAGAAAACAGTCCCGTCCAGGCTCGATCGGCTGCTGACAAGTTGCGAGAAATGCCCAGCGGGAGTTAGCAGATAGCCGGAGCTAACGTCAGAGCGCTGCCCGACCCAAAGTTCTCCAGGCCGGGACAGAGCGCCGGACTGGGGCGGACAGGAAAGCCGAGGAGGACCCCTCTGACGGCGACCACATCACATGCAAATCAGCGCTGTTAACTGGTAATCCCTCCCGACTGTCTCCGCTCGAAAGCTCTGCTTCACTCAGCTTCTCGTTGAGCTCCCCCTCTCCTCCCCCTCCCCCTCCCCCTCCTTCTCTTCTTCCTCCTCTTTGTCACATGCCAGGACACAGCGCCCCCTCCCCCTTATCCCCCCTCAACACCACGCAGCACACATCCGACCGGAGCCCACAACCAGGAGTCAAGGTCTCTGTTTAATGTAAGCTGTGGATGTTGATGCACATTAATTCTGGCTGTGCGCTGACACTGATGCCACGTGTGGCATTGACCATATCTGCACAGATCCGACTGCGGAAAAAATAGCGTGACTTTTGGACAGCATTTAGCAACATACAAGGACTGGGAGGAACAGAATACCTTCACTCACATTACTGTAACTAGCCTGTGTTGTCTGGGGGAGTACTCGGCTTTTTCATAAGATTTTGAGTCGTTCTCCTTATTTTTTACACATTACGATGAGCCACTCAAGAGTACAGAGACTTTTACAAATATTTCTGAAACATTTTGTTTGTTTCATAGTTTGTCTTCACTATTTTACAGAACATAAAGCCTACTTCACTGGCTTATCTGCATAATACTATTTATATTAAAAAGAAAAATATCGCTGTGTCAAGTATACATTTTATATTTTTTAACTTTGTTTAAAGTTGCAATGACAAATGAATATTGCTGCTTATGACTGTGATTAACTGAACAAATTTAATTAATCGATTGACAGCACTAACTTGAGTACAAGTTTTCTGTCATGTTTCCAGAGGCAGAGGCCAATATCAGGCAATGCAGCAACATTTACAATAGGAGACACCTCAACAAGGGGGCAAAACTGGGCAAAAAAACAACTTAGACAACCACCACATTGAGATGTCAAATGGAAACCCGGCACTAAAACTCTACAGAAAGGACAATTTAAAGAACAGGCGATAAAAACAACATGAATTGGGAAAAGAGAGACTTTAAACTCGCATAATGAAACACAACACAATCGATAAGAGACCCAGAAGTACTGCAGTAAGATATGAAAATAACGGAGTCCCAAAATGACTAAAATGGCACACAAAATACCCTCAAAAACTTGTGTTTGTTTGTTTCCAACAACTTAATTCACTTTCCAGTAATAATGCAGCACTACAGAAGCGTTTGTTTCTTTATTCTGTAGCTGCACTCGGCATCATGTGGTTACTGTGTCAACATTGTGTTAGACAGCAGTAATTGCCTGGATTTGCTTTTATTGTAGCATCACTATAAATAGGACTGATGGGAGAGTTCGCATGGAGTAGGCTGCCATCCATCCATCTGTCCGTCCGTCCATCCATCCATCTGCTGTCCTCCTTAAATCGTGACGTTTAGTCTCTGTGAGGAAATGAACTGGTTTAATCATTAGTTTGTCCTGAGGCCTTTACTTTTGATTTTTCGTGAGCCATTCAGGGGCCAATGAAATACTAGTTTCTTTCTGTCTCTGACCTCGATGCACCTCTTCATCCTGCAGTGACTTTACAGATGTTTGTTTTTGATGGTTTCACAGCAAAAAATTATAATTTTCCAAAAGGCCAAAACCCTCAAAATAGTCTGTTCTGTCTTTATCTTTTTTTTAGGTCATCTACGATAAACTGATACTTCAATACAAATTTTAAAATGATTCTTTTTAAGCAACCAAAGGTGTTTCCTGCAGTCTGTGTGTAGTTTGCACTCTTTGTCAGGTGATGTCTCTGTTTGCTCATGTGAGCGCCGTTTCATCAGTGAAAGGAATCCCGTTTGTCAGTGGTGACACATTTACGTGTCACCGCTGAAGAAGACTCAAATTAGAACTGAAGCGGATGTGCAGCTTGCAAGTTCAGCAGTACATGCGTCCACTCCTTCTGTGTCGCTTGATGTTTGTGCTAAAGCTGCTTTACACGCTCCTCAAAACAGTCATAAAATTGTTCTTATCTATGTTGATTTTTCTCTGCTTAAAAATTTCAAATGAAAGTGAATATTTGCCAAACGGTTTAACCTGCAAGTTACAGATAAATGTATACAGGTAAAGATACAGGCAGAAATTTGTTTATGGCTTTAAAACTCAAGGTTTTATTTACAATAATGTTAACAGACATGAAAAACAGGAAGCTCAGTGAGAGTCTCTGTGTCTCTCTCCTCCCTTCACCCTCTTTCCTGTTTATCAGCTGTGATAAACTGTAATACTGAACAAACGTCTCTCATCAAAAAAACAAGCCATCTTTATCTCTGCATACGACTCCTGCAAATAAATCTCACACGTAGAGACAAAACATCAACATGTGTCTTAAAGAACTTAACAGGTTAGCTTCCTTTATGTATGTGGTTCTTTCAAAATCACAGCTCCACTGAGGCGAGCTTTTGTACAGCTCATTTCCTGCATACTGAGGTAACGTTTATGTTCACAACAGGCCTCACGCTGGTTTCTGTCGAAGCGTTAGTTTGGCAGTAAACACTGAAAATTCACTTTTAGCATGAGGTCAGTCAATCCAACAATTGAGAGCAGTGCTAGTTTTGTAAATTTGTTGCTTTCAGTCAGAAAAACCCTGCAGAGTGGCCAGAGGTGACGGCGACAGCCGCTGTGAGTGGGGCTTTCAGGGGATGTCCATGTCTCCGTTGGAGGCGTGGGAGTGACGCTTCTCCAAGTCACACCCGTCCCTGCTGTCGACGTTCTCTTTGCTCTCCTCGTCCTGCTCCTCAGATCCCGACCTTCTTCTGAGACGCAGTGCAGGGTCTCTCTGTGTCGGGATCTGGAACGTCAAGAAGGAGCTCCCCAGCGATGGTCTCTTCTCTGAAACGAAAAAGAAAAGAAAAGAAAAAAGTTCAATCTCAGTCAATTTTGTTTTCAAGCACTTTTGGCAGCAGGATGTGGAAATTTATCAAGAGTTTCTTGCTGCAAACACCAGAACACAAACGATCTCGTACCGCCTGGTCCGATCGGTCGCATCAGTCTGTTCATCTGGACGTTCCAGTGTTTGACGTTGGTGCTCGCCTGGCGCAGTTTCCTCTGAGCAGCCTGTCAGAGGAAAACGGCAATTACTGTTGACTACAAGCATCATTCATGGATGAACACATAATCCAATGATTCTTCCGAATTTAGAACGCCGCAAGCGGTTATTATTTTCAAAGACGGGAAAGTCAATTAGCAACAACACAAGGCCACTTTTGTCATTCCTTCAGAAAACACTGAAAAGTTAAAACAACCACAGAATCACAACCAGTTATGTGCAATTTGTATGAATGTTTACAAATGAGTTTTGTGGTGACGTTTCTTTTTAAGTCAGCAGCTTCCTGCAGGTCAAAGGCTTTGAATTCCTCCTTTAGGTTTAAAAATCACCTTGTTGATCACTGCAGATTTGTGGTCAGTGTTTTTGTGCTGGAGTGAACAAAAAAGGACACATGTCCCAAATCAGAAACAGACCGATCGTCCCTTGAAATTCAATTCAACGCGTTGATTCAGCTCTTCAGTTACTTTGTGAATCACTTGTGTTAATCAGCTCACCACTACGTCCTGGTCAACCCTGTACCGGTTGGCGCGGACCTCCTCCAGCTGCCTCTGCGCCTCGTCCAGGGCCTGAGACTTGGTCTCCATTTCCTGCTTCAGCTCCCGCTTCTCCCTCTCTGTCTTCAGGATGTACTCCTCCTGCTCCTCCTGCAAGGCCATCAGCGCCTTCATTTTCTCCTCCTCCTCGGCCAGTAACCTGGGGAGGACCAACACACAAACACGCGCAAGCACACACCAAATGACACTCTGATTATCGATGACCAATGTGCGTGACAAAGCCATCAGCCATCTGACAGACAGCTGAAGCAGCAGGGGGGCTCTCGTTGGTGTGACAGCAGTTCTTAAGAACTTCCCCTCTGGCGGCACAACTTCCTCAGGAACATAACGTAACATGAACTCACTCCTGCGGCTGATGCCACACAAAGTCACACTCACCCTGCCTGAGCGTAGCGGAAAGCCTCCTCGTCCAGCCTGGCTTTGATTTCTTGCTGCAGCGCCTCCTCCAGACGCCTCTGCATCTCCTCCAGCTCCTGGATCCTCTTCTTCTGCTTCTCTGCCTCCTCCTCCTTCAGAGCCATCTCCGCCTGCATGCTGACTCGAGCCTCCGTGCATAGACAGAAGCGTGAGATTGAACACAAGCACTTTTTTCAATCGTTTTGCTCTTTGTGGCCTCTCCACTCACCTCCTCGGCTTCTTTGAGCTGGACCTCCAGGGTGCGCTGGAGCTGTTCGTGCTGCTGGCGCCTCCTCTGCTCGTCCTGCTCCAGGAGGGCCTGGGCCTGCTTCTGCGCCTCCTTCAGGAGCTCCAGCTCCGCCAGCTTGCGCTCCCGCTCCTCCTGCAGCGCCTGCAACCTCTGCAGCTCCTCCTCTTTGGCCTGCCGCCTTTTCTCCCGTTGCTCGCGCTGCTCCCGTCGCTTCAGCTTCAGGTCTTTGTGGAGGGACGTTTTGCCCTCCACATGCAGCCTGATGGCGGTCTGAATGGCTGTGACCAGAATCAAGTTTTAAACAACGACTTGTGGCTCCTCAATGATGCACATTGAAAGCAAGTCTCCCTGCTGACCTGAGGTCCACTCCTGTCTCTGTTTGGTGTCTGAGGCGCTCATTTCATAGGTCTTAGAAAGGGTCTTCAGACAAAACATGCACCTCTTCCCATCTCGATCAGGCAGCACCTGTTTGAGTCATGTGGTCAGTGAATTTATCAGTACTTGCCATGAACATTTCTTGGATATACAGAGATAAGAGAGGAAACATTGAACTCACTGGGAAAATGATGTTTTTGATCCATTTTGAACGACCGAACAATATTTGATCATCGTCTACTTCCTATAATGAAGCATCACTTTAGTATCACTGTTTGTGTCCTGTTGGAGTATCACATGGTGCTGTGTGAGGCGCTTGGCCAGATGCTTGCGGTGACTCAGAGTGAGAGGAACCCGTTTGCTACTACATGCACTCAGTTGAAGAACTCCTTCTCCAGCAGAACCTCCACAGCGAGCGACCGCTTCAGTTTGAGGGAGCACTCACAGATTTGCGAGACTCTGGTTGGAAATGTGGAAAAGGAGCCCTTAACTTTCAGGCCTGAACGTGACGGAAGCCTGCAACTTGCTGGGTTCATGGGCGGGGAGGCTTTTAAGCAATAAAATGACTGTTTACAAAACACTGAGAGTATTATATTTCATTTTTTGGGGGGTTGTTCAAATATTTTGGATGAGTGAATGAAGGTCATTCGGGATTAGTGACACATTTGTTGCAGCATTGCAGCACAGCTTTCTCTCATTTTGCCTGTTCTGTTTTCTTGACTTGACTTGACTTTTTGACTCAGCCAAAGACTCTATATGACATTCTGGTCTTTTCAAGGCAAACTACAACAGCTCTGTGATTTAAAAAAAAGCACCAACTCCTTCCATGTGCTGAGTGTTTGGCTCTACAAGAGATCACCTGCAGCTGCTTACCTCCACACAGCAGTTGCCATCCAGCACTATGTTGCCCTGGCAGTCCTTGCGGTCCTCGCAGGTGTAGTAGGACAGGCTGCTGGGCCGTAAAGTGAACCAGCGTTCCTTCCAGTTCCTCCTCAGCTGACCTTTTTTCCACAGATAACCCTGTATGCACCCCAATGGACACATGCACATGCTGTCACAGACACGGAGTCTGTCTGACCGCAACCTAGTCAGAAGCCGGAGACTCCTGGGGGCGGAGTGGTGTCCTACCTCTTTGAGGACATCACCGACGATCTCCCTGTACACTTCCTCCACTGCCATGCTGACGATGCCCTTCTCTATTCCCCTGGTGACCTTCCCAGAGTTCATCATCTCCAGAAAAACCCAAACAGTGATGCCGCTCTGCTGCACAGAGTCCTGAGAGAAGAAGTCCTCCAGCTCCACAAAGTTGAACTCAATGCTCATAGCCATGCATACCTTCTTTAGCAGATACTCCACCTGCAGAGGGGGAGAAGCACAGTTTCCCAACGGCTGAGTCTGCTGAAGTACACACAAAGCTGGAGGCAGAAGGAAGAACTGAAACCCTCTCGTGACTATTTTGATGGTGCGCCTTGAGACCAATAATCGTGACCCACAGCTCTGTTTCTCTCCTTTTGTGTATGTTTTGAATTCTCAAAACATCATAAACAGCCTACAGAAAATCTGGTTATAAGAATTATGCAAACAAATCCTATCAGTTGCTCCAACATAAGTATATGAGGCATTTATAAGTCATGTTAGTTCAGGTTGGCCTTTCGTGGAATTTTATTAACCCCCTTTGAGAATTTGTTCAAATGTGAGTGCTTTATGTTTTCGATCCTAATTCCTTTTAAAAAAATCCTAAAAATATCACACACAGGAAACAGTGTGTCATTTCATCTGAACTGTTTCATAATCAAAGGAGGTAAGAAGTCACAAATGCTTTACTTCACTTACGCTGAAGAGCAGAGAACTCAGGAAGACAGTAAAGGAAATTCTCCAACTTGGTGCAGAGTTGCGCTCACAGTGTGACTGTAAGAAAATTCTGTTTATTTCTGTTTATTCATTTTTTAAGGACAAGTTCAAACATTTCTTAGGCCTGAAAACTGTCTCCACTTTCAGCCATGTGGCGTCACACTCAACAGGAGCCTTCAGGTCAAGCTTCTGGAAAGCACTGATGCCTGTGTGAAATGGCTTTTCTGGAATATTTTCTTTTTCATGTTCTTTGAAAAACAGTAATATGACAATATATGTACATATCTATATATCTGTGTAGATGTGTAATGTCTGTATATTACTTCTTAAAATCTTGAATTAAAACCAGAATAATGACTCTATTCTTTAATCAGCATTTATGACAAATCCTTTCATAATAAAAGGTGCCTACATTACATTTTCTGCAACACAGTTACATTTATTACACCGCAGACTTATTTGGGTGAAACCTCCAAAAATATGTCGGACAAAAAAACAAAATGTTTCAAGAGGACTCGGAGCGACAGAAGCTTCTCTGCCACGTGAAACGGAGGCTTTTTCTCTTGGCAGCAGCTGTGAAAAACGCACGACAGGAAACCAAAACGACTGTCTGCAAGTGAGAAATCAGCCCACACCGCTGCGGCAAAAGAGCAACGTGCTCCATGATGGCAAAAAAAAAAACCGAGTGTCAGTGAGGGTGCTCAGTGGTTGCAAAAGATCCCCTCACATTTTCTAGGTCACAGATGACTGACTCTGCGCTCTAATAACAACAAAAAAGTAAAATTTAGAAAGAGAGGATTCCTACCATCCACAGCTGAATTTTGTTTGAGACACTTCACATTTTCTCTCTCTTTATCAGAGGGAGCCGTGCTGGTACCCACCTCATCAGGAACCATCACCAGAGGGTACTTGTCTTCAGACAGAAAGTTAAACAGGCACCACAGTCGGAAAGCGTCTTTCTCCGGCAGCAGGGTGACGCTGCTTCTGTCTGGCTGGTAGTTCTTCTTCGCCGTCAAGGTCCAACAGAGCTCATCCACGTTTTCCTTAATGAAAGCGCCTTCCTCAACCTGCAGTAACAACACAAACGCAGGAAAAAGAGAAAGAAAAGCCTGAGACATCACAACGCCATGACCACAAAGTGCTGAGACCAATGTTTTTTCTTTTTGGTTGTAATAACAGTGGACATTGAGTCAGTGTCGTTACCTTATCCAGGATGTATTTGTTGAGGTACGGCATGTAACCCTGACTGGAGACAGGGCCATCATCGTCATCCCTGAAGTGTTCCTCCAAAGCCACAGGGTCGTGTGGGATACACAGAACAGTGCACAGGTTGTGTGACAACACCTGGGCGATCACAAGGAGGTGTGAAACAACGATATAGTCAAGAGGAGACAAAACTCTGGAGGAGAGGGACACACGAGCTTCATCAGCATGGTGGTAAAGAGCGCTTTGCTCAATGCAGTATCAAAAGGAGAGCACAGTTTTCCTGTCACACGACTTTAGTTCCTGGACCCTTTAAGTAAAGTCAAGAATAAGATGGGGAAAGTGATACTTTAGTGTCATGGGAAAGTAAGATTGAACTTTGGTTGAAACATATGATTTCGATGAGACTCAATAGTCTGTGACCAGCATGACTTTCTACATGGAGCAGCTTTTGTTGTTTGGTTTATGGTTTAAACACCTGAATCACAAAATGAAGGTGTGCTCAACGTGCTAAAAATGACCAAACTTTCCGCTTGCTTCCTGAGCTCCGCGCGGGCAGCAACCTGAGAGAAGTGATGCGTATTATCGGATATAACAGTCACAGTGTGTTGAGCCATAACCACATCCTGCCTCCAGCCTCTTTTACAACATCTGTCAGCCTCGATGCAAACTGCCTGCCTGCGTCTTAAGATCCGGGCGCCCGTGCGTGAGGGGGATAAGCCCAGTCACGGGGCTGACCCGGTGCGAGCCGACCGGCAGCGCCTGGCTGCACCTCGCAGGAACCCGGAGGTGGCCGGAGAACAAAAAAAAAATGGAGCCCGAGTGACATAACGGTGAGATCAACAGAAAGCACAGTGGCTGCTCTGAGGCCGCGGACGACCGTCCACGCCGTCGGCCGCGACAATGAGCCGCTTCACGCGCAAGAGAGGCTCATGTTGTGCACGCACTCCATTCAACAGGCGGTCCTCCGGGGTCGCTCCTTGCGCCAGAGGTCCCTTTGCGCTACCAGCTGGTACACGGGGGCACAGTGTGAACACAGCTTGGAGATGAGGGCCCCCATTCACGTCCAGACTGAGAGCAAACTGTCACTCTCGTGCCCCGGACGGACAGAGCGGCGCATTGTTGCTGCGTGTTACATAGTCAATGCAAGTTATTCATATTATAGGGAACCAATTTGTTCCCCGTGGCACACAATGTGGTGAAATTAGAGACCCGCACAGGAAACACCGATAATGGTGAAGGTGATAACCAGCATACTGTAGGGTACATTTATCACCTGAAGCCCAGGAACAAAAAAGGGTGAGGAAAAGTTTTTTAAAAAGTGACTTTTACCGAAACACTCGGTTCCGCTCATTCGCAGAGGGAAAGTGTGAGTGAACTGAGGTCATGAAAAGGAAAATGTTCTCCGTCCTCAGAGGTACAAGTTTCCCCCAGGACCCTGCACTCACCTTCAGCTGGGACTTGGACACCTTCCCGCTCTTCTCCAGGTCCAGGGCCGTGAAGCCGTACCAGATGGACTTGAGCAGCTCGGAGCGCAGGTCCATGACTGCAGCGGCGCAGCTCTCTGGTTTCCTCCTCTGCGTCTCTTCTTCTTCCTTCTGCTGCTGTCGTCGACGCGGGGCCTCCGGGTGACAGGCGGACACCCACGCTTTGCCGCCGCCGCCGCCGCCGCTGCTGCTGCTGTCAGCCAGGCGCGGGCCTGAAGCGGCCTGACCCCAGCGACACCTGCTGGACTGCTGCGGTCACTGACAAGAAGGGAGGAGGGGAGGTATGACTGTTCACCTGCACATGACACGACCCTGCCAAATCACAGTACAATTATTATTGCATCTCCATGCTGATGTTGTTTCAATTGCATTAAATCTGTCAAGCGTTTAAGAGTGTCTTGAAAATATAATCTACTGCTACTACTCCCACTCCTACTACTTATTACGATTATTATTATTATTATTATTATTATTATTATTATTATTATTACGACGACTAGTACTACTACTACTAAAATTACTTTTATCACTATAACTATTATTATTATTATTATTATTATTATTATTATTATTATTACTATTATTATTATTATTATTACTATTATTAATAATCTAATAAAAAATATTATTTCAAACTAACGCTCGACATCGCTTTTTACGAATCACTACAAATGACTATTTTTTTATCGTTAAAAATTTTTGATTTTATTTATTATCAAAATTACACAGATTCTCACGTCATACAAAAGCAAAATCCTAAAAATAATAAGAAAATAAAATAAGAAATAAGAAAATCAAAGCACTGTGCAGTCTTCCAAGTCGGACCCAGAAGTGAAAAAAAACATCTGTTTTCTTCTGAGACGTGAAAGCCTGGGCCCCCTGCCGGAATCTCTAGCGCCCCGCTGTGGTCCTTTTGGATTGTTGGTTAGGAACCACCGGTGCACCACCATAATAATGAATGTGTAACACATTCAAGAGCAGGCTCTCAGTGCTACTGTGACTCAGCGGAGGATAACTGATCAAAATAAGTGCAAAGATGTTCAACAATAAAACCACTCGTGTACAACCTGCAATCGTAAAATGTGAAATATCTCCTGGAATTAAATACCAATCACAAGTGTGTTGATAGCATCTAGAGCTACATAAAATATTATTGTTTATCAATATATTCTTGCGTGTAATGTACCTGAGGTGTAAGAAATATGTTGTGTCACATTTGTACATCTATCAGGAATAATATCGACGCTGCAGAGTTACAACACTGTTATTTCTGGCTTATGTCTGAAAGGCAAAAAGCGGTCAAATGGTACACCAACTTTCGTGTCGTTGCCATGGAGATGTTTTTGGAATCCCGTTGTTCATTGGTCGACGAGACAGTCGTAATGAAAAACCGTCCCGTGATTGGGCGTTGGGGCTTCCCGTTGCAGCCAATGGTGGAGCCTGCTTTTTACAAACTGGTGCGAGTTCAGGAAGTTGACAGCCTACTGCGCTTGTGAAAGGACGGAGCAAAGGGTCTTTAAATTTTCCCAAACCGCCTGCAAACCCCCAAAACTTCTGGATTCAACATTCAGAAATTATTTGCTGGAGGTTCGAAAGGACTTGACAGAAGTTCGTGCGCACTTTGAACGTTTGCAAAGTATGTAACTTGTTTTTTCGACCATGCAGCATGTGCTAACGAGACTGCAGCCCCTCTGCTCAGAAGATGGACAGATATTTTGTTCATGGTGACAGTGCACAGACATAGCATGTCGCTGTTTTCTTATCACCGGATATGTGCTATTTGCTTCAGTAATTTAGGTTGTTTACTAGCTGGCTGCGTTCTTTGTTTTGCTCCTTGTTTTGCTGCACTGAGCTTTCGCTGAGTTTTGTTT
The DNA here is from genome assembly GCA_032164315.1 of Malacoctenus gilli. Lineage (NCBI taxonomy): Eukaryota > Metazoa > Chordata > Actinopteri > Blenniiformes > Labrisomidae > Malacoctenus > Malacoctenus gilli. The sequence goes on along the minus strand of JASSRZ010000053.1, from coordinate 16,912,241 downwards.
TTGTTTGAGTTTGTTGAAGCTCTCAGATCAAATTTTGTCCTAACATGCTCTTTTGTGTCTTGTTTCTCATCACATTTTCCCTTTACTAAACCCGTAAGGCGTTTTCTTAAGTTGGTGAACTTGGTTTAATATATTTTTGTCATTTTGCCTCTCCTTCAGTTGTTTTTCACTCTTTTTATCCATCACCTCCTCCTGTCCTGATCATGGACTCCTCTCCAGTGCTTCGCCAGCAAAGTCAGAACAAAATCCATCCTGAATTTCAGAGGTATGCCATCATATCATGTGCAAGAAACCAATATTGACTGTTTGCTTTTGGCCTGAATTGGTGTCCGAACTTGGACGCCTTTCTAACACGCCAAGGAACTGACATGTAATTCCAGCACAGGTTGCGATACTCTTTGACACAGTTTTGACTTTCCTCCTATCATAGGATGAAGATTGATCAGAACAAAAAGCCTTCGGTCCCAAAGACGTCCAAGCTGCTGTCCTCCTCGCACCGCTCGAACAGAGACAGTGAGAACAAAGATCCAGGGAGCTCCAACATTGGAAGGAAGGCACCTGTGCGACCAGGTGGAAGCAGGCTTCCAGTGCTCGCAAAATCCCTCAGTCTTCAGACTCCTGCCAACTTCAGTCAGTCTCACAGCAGATGGGAGGAGACACCTCTGGCTGTAAGTGACCACTTTCTGTTCCGTGGGTCCAAATGTTTTGATTTGAATGGGTTTTTAGTACTTTCTGTATTTCTTGCAGGGCAAAGCTAGGAAGAAGAAGCCATGCACCCGACCTGTGCCATTCAACTTTTCACAGCCCAGAGGCTCAAGATCGACCATAGAAAAACAGCCACTCAATGTTCTGCAGTCAAAAACCAGCACTCACGCTATGCAACCTGAAAAGAACATGTGCATTATGAAGCCTGCTAAACATCCAGCTGTGTTAAACAGTGGGGGGATCTCAAGCAAGAGTGCCCACAAGTCCACCGCAAAGACAACAGGAGTTACACCGTCCCACCTGTCAGGACAGTCTGGACCTAGCTGCATGTTTAGGACTTCAGCCACTTTATCCAGTCCCAAAAACAAAGGTTCGACTTCTGTGCTGCCTGCCATCACTGCAGAGGTCTGTGTGGATGACATGAAGCAGCTCAGTCTCAAAGATCCATCCAAAACCCCACATGCAAGTCGGAGCACGCAGCACGATCCACCCAGAGGTGAGTGTTGTTTTTCCAACAGTATTTTCAGGTTTGGACTGTAAAGTTTTTCCTTTCTTGGAAAAATTGTGAACACAATTGTTTGGAACTGGTTCTAATCTGGACACAAAAAAGTCACTTTCCTCTTTTTTGTATTCAGACGACTAGAGACCCTGTTCTATTTGTTGATGAAGACTGAATTAAGTTTAGGCTTCTTTAGGCGTTTAAGAGTCCAGTTACTTTTTGTACTAATTTTTTTGTGTTTTTCAAAAAAAGAGAACTTCCAGTCTGACCACACAGCTTTGCTCAGTATCCTCCGAAATGAAGGAGTGAGTGTCTCAGCTCTGACTTCAGCCACCCCACAGTCCAAACCATACAACTGTCTGGTGAGTGCATAAGCGAGCAGTCATCAAGTCTTTGGTTGTCAGTGATCTGATGAGATGCTTTGGTCCCTTTGTCACTGATTTAGTTTTTATTGGTTTAAATTTTGTTTTTGTTTGAGTGTTTCTGTTCCAATCTGACAACCATGCTGTGTGCAGCCCCAGCGAGTGTCTGTCATGAAGAGTCAGCAAAAAACTGCACCTGCTGCAGGTGAGCTTGAGACCACAGAGTCCACTTCACAATTTTTTCTGAAGCAATACTATTTTCCTCCGAGAAGTTACATGATAAACAATCCAAAGTTGGTTATTTTGGATCTGTCCCTCTGAGGTAAATGTCTGTTTCTCTCAGGACCAGTGAAGTCGGTGCAGTTCTCTCCTGATCCTGCTGCACTGCAGAGCATCCTTCTCAACAAGGGGGTGAAAGCTGGGGGGACCGCTGGTGCCACACCCCGAAACTCCGTCTGCCCGCCAGGCAGAGGCACTTCCATGTACACGGTGAGAACGTTGCAGTTTACTCTTCTGGGGGGGGGGGGG
>JASSRZ010000053.1:16863257-16905360 GCA_032164315.1 Malacoctenus gilli | reverse complement strand
ACCAACTTCCAAAAATATGACACTTTGATAATAAGGAGCCTTTTGGGTTGATTGAGAACACAATTGTGGCCCAATAAATAAAAATAATTATCAAAAATACAACTTGCCTAATAACTCTGCACACATGTACTGCCAGCTTACTGTACTGAGCACATAACTGAGAAATAAAGTAGGTAACACAAACAACACACACACAAACATTCATGCCTGTAAAAAAAAATAAAACTTACAGTCACCAAATGACCTCATTTATGTGTTTTGGACTGTGGGAGGGAAAAGAGTGCAGAATTAAATCCACACATGCTCAGGGGGAACAAACTGCACTGAGGGGTCCCACAAAGTCATGAACAGGGGACCTTTAAACTCTGAGGTAAGAACACAAAACACTTCCATAAAACCCTTTCTTGTCTGCTTATTGGTATTTTTTCATTGTGTCACACAAGGAATGCAGCTCAAAAATAAGAGAATCGTTGTATTTCTTTTTGCCTCCTATTTCCACAAGCTTGAACGTTTGTTACAGCTCATGATAAACTGCTGTTTTCTTGTTGAAGTCAAACAAGTGGGAGATCAGCAACAGATATGAATGCGTATAGTACTCGTATTTCACGAAGTCAGATTGCAGGGGGAAAAATCCCAACCTCTTCTGATGGGAGATTCGGTGTGTTTGTCGGTGTTGGACGCACCTGGTGCAATCAGGTGTGTTGCCGCGGTGTCCTCCGTCCATGCTCAGCTTGCAGGCTGGTGAGTAGCTCTGCTTACTAGCAGATGTGTCGCTGGTTTCGTGCTTATTGACGCGTGTTTGTGTTGGTCTTTGTGGACCCGTTCAAACTGTGCAGTAAACATTGGTTTACATTCTTGCGTCACGGGGAGGTTGTGAGGTTTATATCGCGATACAGGATAAAGTCCAGGTCGATCCACTCACTTATTCCCACTGCTGCTGATGCGGTTCAATCAATCACATTCATTTTACTCTCCCTGGGAATAAAAGCAAAACAGCGATACATATTCAACTTTGCTCCAACTGTATGTTAAGTTATCAAAATGAGTAAATATAATTTCATATCCGGCCTACATACCTCTACTACAATAAAACATCAGCTGTGAGCAGTCATTGTTGCAGCCTGGCAGTAATTACTTATTTTTATTTTGTACCACTAATCAGAAGCTAAAAGCCCATCCAATGTTTTTGTTGTCAGCAGTGAAGGAACTGGAAGTAACTAATGTGAGACACTTTCACAGTGTCTCCTGTCACATTAGTGCTTTCTGCTGTGTGTTGCCCTGCCTGTCACTGTCCTCTGCAGGTGGCTGCTGGGCCTGATATATATTTAGGGCTGGACAGTGAGTGGTGGAGGGTGTCAGTGGGAGGGGGCAGGAGCAAAAACAGTGGTCTATAAAGCCCCAGCCTTCCCTTGTGACTCCCCTGAGAAGCTGAGAGTGAAGAAAGAGCGCTCCGTTCTTTCTCCTTTCTCCTCCTCGGTGAGCCCACCTGTCCGCTCGCTTGCTTTGCAAACATGTCAAAGACCCCACAAGCAGCCATGGACCCCACCAAGATGGGGATTGGACGCTCCATCGCCGTACTGACGTCGGGAGGAGACGCCCAAGGTAAGCAGAGGATGAAGCTCTGTGGCTCGCTTTGTTTTGAAGTTTTAAAACATGAAATGAGCTTCACACTTTGGGAGGACATCTTCTCGTCTGAAGAGGCTGAATCCCTGCCAGCTGTTGCTGCTCTGGAGCCAGCTGAGTATCAAGTTAGACCCTCCGAGTACATGTCATCTTGGGTGGGATCAGGCGCCAAAGATCAGAAAGGGCAAGCGGCATTTTTTCCAAGATGTCATGGTGGTGTGGTTAAAGGACAGCTGTCACGAGGTGATGGCTGTTTGGCTCGGACGTCTGTTTGAAGTCACGAGAAGGAAGGAATACGTCTCGGATTCACTGAGCTCTCAGACATTTGTGTAGATTCGTTGAAGCTTCCTATCCTGACAACAGACCTCCTGAACTCCTAGGATAAAGTAGTGTCACTTAAAATTAGACCCCTCACAGATCACAATAAGTCGAAGGTGCTTATTGTTGCAGCTTTTAACTTTCTAGATACGCCACCAAATCCTCTCAAGTCTCACCTGGGTGATCTCCGCACCATACCCACCCCCTTTCTGCACGCTGACCTCTACTCCTTTGTGCTCCAACTCTCCCCTCATCTCGTGTCCCCCTCACCATATTTTACATCTTTGGGGCTAATTTTAGTTATGGTGACCTTTTTCTGGTATGGAAAAGAGGAACGCCCCCCTCCTCACCAAATCCACAGCTGCTGTGTGCTGAAACAAGAGCTGCAGCATGCCACACTGCTACAACACAACCTTTCATAGTGACCTTTAGTGTACTGAACCTCTGGAGGTGAGATCGCACACAAGACACAAGAGTCCCGTGTCTTCCCTTCTGACTATTTGTGTCTCATCCGATGCCAAAAGACAGACTAAGTTACTCAGAGGTTAAGATGGACAGGTAGCGATGGAGAATAACACTGCGAGTGTAACAATCAACACTAATCCTGTTGTTTGTCTGTATCAGGTATGAATGCAGCAGTGAGAGCCACAGTCAGAGTTGGTCTCTACACCGGAGCTAAAGTTTACTTTGTGCATGAGGTTTGTCCTGCACACATGTCGCTGCACAACTCATCATGTCACAAAGAAAAGAGATGAAGTGATTGGATTCGACACGTCCACGCGGCTGTCGTGTTAGTCACACAGTGTGTATCATCTTGCGCTGCAGGGCTACCAGGGCCTGGTCGATGGAGCGGAAAACATCCGGCTGGCCACTTGGGAGAGTGTGTCCATGATGCTGCAGCTGGTGAGAAACATGAATGAACACACAGAAAAAAAAATACGGACAAACGAAGCCACACAAAGGTTTTTAAGTAATAACATGTAGTTGTAGCAGCACCAATAGTAGCAGGTGTAGTAATAGTTTATATTATAGCAATAGCAGCCATTGTAGTAACAATAGGAATAGCAACATTGGCAGTCGTGTAGTAGTAGTAGTAATTGTACTTGTAGTAATAGTTTCACTTTTGACCTTTGACTTGCCTCTCCTTGTGCCATCCACGTTATCCTCCAGCTCTCACCAACACTGAGAACATGATATTCAGATTTCTGAGTGATGACATGAAGCAAGACTCGGTGCGACTGAAGGACGGTGGAGAAGCAGTAGAAGTGTAAAGCCCGTGATTCACATGTCTGCCTGTCATCTGTGTTGTCTAAATAAAGCAGACCGCAGCATTGCGAAGATGAAGTGTGTCAGGAAGTGTGTTAAACTGAGTAATAAGGCCATAATGAACGTGTCAGACAGGTTTATCCAAAGGTGATGGTGTAAGCCCGCTTTAAGGCATCCCAAGTTTGTGTGTCGCTCTCTGAAACAGCTGTGAACCTCTTTCATTTTTAGCCATAAAGTCTGAGGAGTTGTGACTTTTGATGGTTGTAGGGAGGTACTGTCATCGGCAGCGCCCGCAGCAAAGACTTCAGGACCAGGGAGGGTCGCATGAAGGCCGCCTGCAACCTGGTGAAGCTCGGCATCACCAACCTGTGTGTGATCGGAGGCGATGGCAGTCTGACCGGAGCCAATGAGTTCAGGACTGAGTGGAGTGGGCTGCTGGCTGACCTGGTCAAAGCTGGTACGGACACAGGCAGACTCTCTCGGGCACTAATTTGGGTTTTGGTTCAATCTTTAGGTTCCTTTGTGTTGACTCAGCATCTGCATGTTCACTCAACATCACAATGTTCCATGTACTCCTGATCAGCGGTAAAAAGCACGACTCTGTGACATGTTTTTCTTCAGGTAACATCACTGCTGAACAGGCCAAGAGTTCGTCCCACCTGAACATCGTTGGGATGGTTGGCTCCATCGACAACGACTTCTGCGGCACCGACATGACCATCGGCACCGACTCCGCCCTGCACCGCATCATTGAGGTGGTGGACGCCATCACCACAACGGCACAGAGGTCAGACGTCACTCCGTGACTCAGCACAATACATTTGACTCAATGTAGAAACATGTGAGATCCAGTCAGTCGACAGCTGCAGTAGAAGCTTGTCTGCTTCTCTGATAATGTCTGATATCATCAGTACAGCAATTTAAAAATTGTGAAATAAAGGAAGACATAAAAGGAAGAATATAAGTGTTAAATATAGGTAAAAAATGCTCCCTGTTCTTCTCTTCTGCAGCCACCAGAGGACTTTTATCCTGGAAGTGATGGGCAGACACTGTGGGTTAGTATGCTATTTGTTTGGTTTATGTGTGGCATTATTTTGTTGGTATCATGTCGCTGTATGATTTTTTTTTCGTCTGTTTCTTACCTATTCAGATGATTAATATATTTCCGTTCAATTCTCAGTCAAAACATGTGGCCAAAATGTTGATTTATTCAAAGACGTGTTGGAATAGAAGGAAGCGCGTGCAGCCGGTTGATCCTGCGCTGGTGCGGTTGTGTTGGGCTGCAGGTACCTGGCCCTGGTGACAGCTCTGGCCTGTGGAGCAGACTGGGTGTTCATTCCTGAGATGCCCCCAGATGAGGGCTGGGAGGATCATCTGTGCAGGAGGCTGACGGATGTGAGTGAATCTCATACACATATGAATATATCCTGGACAGCAGTTCAAATGCATGATAAGTGGGTTTGTCTGACTCTTAGCAAAGGGCCCGCGGATCTCGTTTGAATGTGATCATTGTGGCTGAAGGTGCAATGTCCAGAGACGGCAAACCCATCTCATCCGACCAGATCAAAAAGGCAAGATGTCTTTTTTTGCGTGCGTCATGAAAGTATTTATTGTAGATTACACACATCATCCATCAAAGCAACACGGTGGTTAATCTGTCTGCAGCTGGTGACTGACAGACTTGGCTTCGACACCCGCACCACCACCCTCGGACACGTGCAGAGAGGAGGAACGCCCTCCGCCTTCGACAGAATCCTGGTCATTATCTCAGTTGGCTATCGGGGGGGATCATTTCCAACTCTGTCTTTGCTCACGCTGGTGGTCTGTCTCTGCACGTGTGGTTCAGGGCAGCAGGATGGGTGTGGAGGCGGTGATGGCGTTGCTGGAGGCCACTCCGGAGACTCCAGCCTGTGTGGTCAGCCTGTCGGGGAATCAGGCTGTCAGACTGCCGCTCATGGAGTGTGTGCAAGTGGTACGTCTGGCGACCACACGCCACTGGTCACCTCCTGGAAGTTCTGTTGCTCCATTTGTTTTGGAGAATTTGTCTCCTTCATGCACTTGTTGTGTTTGCAGACCAAAGATGTGACCGCAGCCATGGCTCAGGGAAGATTTGAGGATGCAATCAAGCTCAGAGGAAAGTGCGTATTTTTCGAACTCTTCTGGCCTGAATGTAATTCAGGATAAAGAGAAATCACATCCTCCTGCCACTAACTTCAACGAGTCAATGTTAAACTGAAATCATAAACTGAGTGAAAAGAGTTTAGACGAAAGATCCCTCAAATCATAATGTTTCAGTTGATAATGAATTACACCTGGATGAAAGCATGTTAAACTGTGTTTATTCTGTATTATTGGTGATTGAACTTGATGTTTTTGACAGGAGTTTTGAGAACAACTGGAATACATACAAGCTGCTGGCTCATATTAATCCTCCAGATGTGAAGGTGAGAATCATCTGAGCTTTGTGTCAAACTCCAGTGAATCTTATTAGTATTCCAGTCCCAAGTTTACATGCACTGTAAGGTGTTTACACCTGCCTGTCTGTCAATGAGCAGCAGTGACCTCTGGGCTGTCTGCCTCTTTCTCTCTCTCGCCTGCCAACAGAGCAACATCAATGTTGCCATCATGAACATCGGCGCTCCCTGTGCCGGTATGAACGCTGCAGTCCGATCGGCCGTCAGGATGGGAATCATTCAGGGCCACAACATGCTGGCTGTGCATGACGGCTTCGATGGCCTGGCTCAGGGACAGGTAACCCAAGGAGGCAACACAGGGTTCATTCTTGCGATTATATGTTTTATTTGAAAACAGGAGCAAGTGTCCAAAACTCAACAATCGTACGATGAGGTGTCTGGATGTTGGCAAAAGTTCCAGATAGTCTGAAGACATTTTTGTCTTCATTTTCTACTTAATTTGCTGAGGACTTCACCCTCTGTAGATTGAACCCATCACATGGACATCAGTGAGCGGCTGGACTGGAAAAGGAGGCTCCGTGTTGGGCACCAAGAGGTAAAACTCACCCGTTAATTTTCTAGGTTTCCTGTTTGCTTTGCAATGAAAAAAAAACAAACAAACAACAAACATTGTTCCTGTAATGTGTGTGTTTATTACAGAACTCTTCCAGCCAAAATACTGGAGGAAATCAGCCAGAACATTGCCAAGTTCAACATCCATGCTTTGGTGATCATTGGTGGATTTGAGGTCAGACATGGCAGCGGTTTTTCCTCCTTTAGAGTCACAAGTCCTTCATGCACTGGGCTGGTTTTCATTGAAGCTCTTTGAGTTGATCAGTGACATGAAGACTCTGACAGTTTCTACCCTGGTAGAGAAGCACACCAACCATTTCTGTCTCCTTTGGTGCTACAGGCTTATGTGGGAGGTTTGGAGCTGGTGCAGGCCAGAGAGAAGTATGAGGAGATGTGCATTCCTATGGTGGTTATCCCGGCCACCGTCTCCAACAACGTCCCCGGCTCTGACTTCAGCATCGGCGCTGATACCGCCCTCAACACCATCACCTCCGTCAGTGAATCAACACTCACACAAACAAAAAAGGAAAATAAAGCAAACTAATGAGATTCCTCTCATGCTTTTCTGCAGACCTGTGACAGAATCAAGCAGTCTGCAGCAGGGACCAAGCGGCGCGTGTTCATCGTGGAGACGATGGGTGGCTACTGTGGCTATCTGGCCACCATGGCTGGTCTGGCTGCTGGAGCTGATGCTGCCTACATCTTTGAGGAAAAGTTCAGCATTAAAGATCTGGAGGTGCAGCTTTATTTTTTGATTTTTTGCAAAGAATTGATCATTATGGGAGCAATATTTGGCAGGATCACTTGTTTTTCTTGAGGAGTGTTTCTGCATCCTTGTGACTCACAGGTCAACGTGGAGCATCTGGTGGAGAAGATGAAGACAACAGTGAAGCGAGGTCTCATCCTCAGGTACGTTGTAAAAGCCATGATGAAGCAAGTGCATCCATTAATAGCAATTTAAAGCATCATTGCACCAAACTTTTAGTATCAGTAAAGTGTCATTGCACAGTAATTTTTGCAGATGTGTCTTTGGAACATAGATTTCAATGGGGGGCAGGGTTTGGCCATCAGTCTCACTGCTTTTTATATCTGTAAATGCCAGTTTAATTGTGAGTAGTGTCATTGGATCATCAGTGGGATTTTTGTGTTTTTTTTCAGTTACATTTTAAAGTCTTTGCAATGAAATAAAAGGCATCGATTGATCATCTGAATCGATTGTCATCTACCGCTCTAAATGAATAATTCTGAAAAGTAACACCTGAATAATGTCGACTGTTTATTCTGACACAGGAACGAGAGCTCCAATGCCAACTACACCACTGACTTCATCTTCAACCTGTACTCGGAGGAGGGCAAAGGTGTCTTCGACTGCCGCAAGAACGTCCTCGGACACATGCAGCAGGTGGGTGCATGTCGGTGAACGACTGCTGGAATGACCTTTGAACAAAGCTGATCTTCTCTCAGTGCGACTGACCGACTATTCTCTTTCCTGTCAAACTACAGGGAGGCACTCCGACACCCTTCGACAGAAACTTTGGCACCAAGATGGGCGCCAAGTCTGTTCTGTGGCTGACTGAGAAACTGAAGGAGTGTTACAGACATGGTGTGTCCACAGAACCCACGTTTGATCATGCTCTGTACCAACAACACACAGTGGGAAGAATCTGACTGCATCCATGCACTCACTCATCACTTAACACAAGATTATATTCAAACTTTAGCACATAATGAGGCTGTTTACATGCAGCAAAAGAGCTTGTAGATTAACGTACATTTTTGTTATCACATGAATTCCAGTTTTTCCACGATTTAAAACTAAAGTAAAGATTGGTTTATTTTGAATGCATTACCTAGGATGGTCCAAAGATGTCCTCTCCCGTTTACAGTCTTGTATTGTGTGATTCTTAGGTCGTATCTTTGCAAACACGCCGGACTCTGCCTGTGTGCTCGGCATGAGGAAGAGAGCGCTCACCTTCCAGCCTCTGGCCGAGCTGAAGGGAGACACCGATTTCGAGTATGAAGCCGAAATGTGACTTTCAATGCCGAGGTAAGCGCGAGTGTAAATGCGACTGACTTCCTTGTCCCTCCGTCCGCTACAGGCACCGCATCCCGAAGACGCAGTGGTGGCTGAAGATCCGTCCCATCATGAAGATCCTGGCCAAGTACGACATCAAACTGGACACGTCCGAACACGCTGACATGGAGCATGTGATCAAGAAGAGGAGTCCTCTCGGGAAATAGAAGCATCTGTTTCTGTTGCGTCGCACATTTCTTTTTCAGCATTGCCTAAAGAGTCGCAAAAAAGTCTAAATATGTTTTGCAGAACAAAACAACTTGTGAAACTGAATAAAGACGTATTCCCAAAAAATCCCTGTGCTGGTGATTTATGGAGCAGGATGTGTGACTTGTGGAGCCCTCTGAGTTGATTTCATGAGACAGTTTATGTATTTGTTGCATTCATTTATTCGTTGCCTCCTGATGTCCTGCAGGAAAAATACAGATTGATTTTGTCAAGATAATAAAATCAAAGTGTAAATTTGTTTAAAAAAAAAAAAAATCAAAACCTTTATCATGGGCCTTTAATGAAGAACGTGTTCAGCTTTTCAGCGAATTATATGTGAAAAGGAAAAGCATGAAATATGGTCTCTGCCATGGAACAGCAGGCTGCCCCCTCTCACATTATTCATCCTTGTGTTTACAACATCTCACAATGCAGCACTCAAAGCACCTTTTTAGTGGAAATTGAATTATTTAGAAAGCCTTTTGATCTGGAAAAAACACACTGATTGCATCACGGCTCTGACAACATGTCTTTCTTCTGTACAGGAGGTCATTCGACCACTCATTAACCCTGCAGGTTCATCAGTGTGTTAAAAAAAAAAGTACAGACACAGGCTGACAAAAGAAAATGCAAATTGTGAGTGTTATTTGCTACTGTGAGCAGAAGTGTGTTTTTTGCACACAACCTAAACGAAGTGAGGTGACTGAATGATCATCAGACTGAAGGATGTTTATAGTTCCATTGAATATCAATGTGCTTTTATGTTATTGATATGATTTATTTAGATTATTTACTGAATTTTTTCTCACTTTTTTTGCCCAGAGAAACCTTTCTTGACCAGAACAATAGAGCTTCAGATCACATGTATATATGATTAAATTACCGGTATTGTAAAAAAAAGATAAAAAGAAAAAAAAACCTCATCAATTCTTGAAATTAACTTTGAGTCTTCGTTCTGTTATTAGTCCTGTCTGAGAACAGAATGATGCAGATCAAAACACGGAAACGCTTAAATCCATCTAAAATCACTTTAATAACATTAAAATGTAAACGGATGAATGTGAGCCGGGTAAACATAAGCAGCCGTGCAGTCAAAAGTGTGAACAAAACTACAGCGTGGGTCCGGAAAAGGAAAAGGAAGCGGTTTGCACAGAGGTCAGAGAGAAGTCGCGGTGGCAGCCGGGACTTCGGCGGACTGTGTGCCTACGCTGAGTAAAGGTGCGTGTCCCCAGTGTCCGCTCCGGTCGCTCTGGTAGGAATGCGCCTCACGAAGCCGGAGTGTGCTCTCGTATTTGAAGAAACGGCAGCGGGGACGGCGGTCTAAAAAGAGTCATGGTTTGGCATCGCTTACACCAGTAAAACTCTGAGCGTGCTGGCTTGATTCATTGAGCTAGCTGTCGTTAGCCCGCTCTGTTGAATCATAGCACGCTAGCATCAGCGTGTAGCATAGCTGCTAGCCAGCTATTCTCAGTGTGCTGCTGGTAGATCCAGTCGAGCAGGAGTGAACCAGACTGACTGCTGAGTCCAGCCGGTGTTTCGAGGAGAGGGGGCGGCGGCGGTGGCAGGCGGGGGGCCGGGAGAACGAGACGGGGTGGAAGTGAGTCAGGAGCGGCTGATGAGTTCAGACCAGAGCGGAGAGCCGCCGCTGCTGCAGGAGGAGGCTGATCCCGGACCGAAGACCGGTGCGAAGGACGAGGCTCCGCTGGGGAACGAGGGAGGGTCAGGCGGCATGGTGAGTGAGGCCTGCTGAAGCTAGTTAGCTAAGTTGCTAATCTCCTGCAGCTCACCGGAGTCCCGCTAGCTTCGCACACCTCCCTCTGCGGGGCGAGCGACATTTATATCAGACCACAGTTAAATTTAAACACAACCAGGCAAACGGTCAACTAACGGCTCCCAGCTTGGCTGACTGTGTGTTTCTGTGTAATTGCGCCGTGACAGAGATCCTTCAGCAGATAACGTCAGTTACAGGTGAAAACGGTGTGTTGAGACTTGGCACTTGCGGGACAGCTTGCAGGCGGCACGGGCAGGTAATATTACACTCTGATCTATTTAGCCGGCGCTCCGCAGCAGCTCCCCCGGAGCCCTGGCTAACTTTAGCCTAGCCGCGGTAATAGCAAGCTCATTAAGTAGTTTGCTGAGTAATCATTGGTCAATAAGTAAAGTTTAGTCCCATATGTGGGGTGACAGTCCAGCCTGTCATGGCAGAACAGCGTCGGTCGAGTAGTTTTACACCTGCAGGTGATCGATGCCGCGATTATTGCCTCGCTTGGCGGACGTTCATTCACTCCAACGTTATCTATTAGCTAATCGCGCTGCTAGCGGGCACAGCTAGCGCGGTGACATGCGTTGCGAATACCTGGCCTCTGCTGCGCAGCGCAGTCAGCTGACACGACTTGGCTTGCCACGGCCTGTTACACAGAAGCGTGCATTGTAGCCATGTGTCAAGTTGCACGGCTCATAAATGTCTGTGCTCGTTTGAATGACACACTAGGCTGCGCGTTGGGCACATCCAGTCCTGTCTGAGAGGAGTTTGGAGGTGTCTGTGCGTAGTATTGTAGCTCACAGCTGTTCTTGTCAGGCGGAGTGTCTTTAAAAAGGTGGGGGTGGTGGTGGTCGTTGAGCAGGTGGCAAGTGACAATGTCAAAATGCGAAGCCAGTAAATTTGGACAGTTACTGGCCTTTTCAGCATCAGAGTGGGAGGGGGCTGCAGCTCAGCCCCCCTGTCTGACTGCATGGGGGGATAATCTGCAGTTTGTTCCCATCAAGTTCAGACTGTATGCCTTGATATGTACAGTATGTGATCTATTCTTGGCCACAGATCTTTGCAGGTTTAGGGTTTCTGTTGCCAAACTGCAGCCAGTTTATTTTACAGTCGTGGCCAATCTGTATCTCACAACTCCCGACAACAAGGGGGATGCCTACATGTTTCTGACAACACCACGCTTTTGTAACCGCCCTTGAGGTGAACAGGTTAATGGCCATTTTAGTTTGTCTTGATGTGGCCATGTTTGATTTTATCTCTCAGGTTTCCAGTTTGGTGCCACACAGCCTCCCTGGGATGTAGGTGTCTCTGCACCAGGTCACTTTATTCAGTGGCCCCTGAAAATAAGGTTAATCTGTGAAATCAGCAGGTGCAGTGCTGGATGGTGAGGTGCTTGCCGTCCTTCACGGTGAATTCCTGTTTTATATCTGGTGAAATTTGAAGGTTTCTTCGTTCCACTCCTGCATTTGTCTGCGTCTATAAAACCGTCCATGGTAGTTCTTTAAAATTTGGCATAAACAGGAAGTTTTCCTCTGAAGCTTTTTAAAACTATTTTATTTGTTGAAATCAGCATATGAGACAAATAGATCATAAGATAAGATAGATCAGTTGTCAAAAGTGTAACTGTCCAATTTCTCCGTATGAATGACTGAGCAATATGATTTAAAAAAAATGATACAGAGAATGATGAAAAAAGACATTTATGCAAGCTGCATGATTCAATACACAGAATGATTAGATTTAGCCATTGCCATCAGATGACACCCAGTAAATAATGCGAGTCTCTATGGTTCTAATTTTTTGCTCTGCTGTATTGTCTTTGTGCTGTAACGGTGAAATGTTGTGACCTCTCCTGACCGTGCCATATGTTTTGAAGGTCACCTCTAAGGGTGCTGGTCTGAACCCAAATGCTAAGGTGTGGCAGGAGATGCCTGTAGCCCCCAGCGAGGCTGTCACCAGCAGCCCTCATTGGCCTCCCTCGGACATCAGCGAGGGTGAGACGCCCCTTCATCTTCAACCTCACAACCCCTTTACGTTGAATAGTGAGATAGTTTATTGAGACCACCTCACTTTTCTGGGTGAACTTTTTAAACTGAGCGAAAGTTGTGATGTCTTCAGTTTTTTCCTCTTTCAAGACAACTTCTGCGGACAGCATTATTTTTTGTAATGATTGTATGTTCTCAACACAAAAATACTCTAGAAGTAAGCAGTTTGAAGCCTTAACACTCTATTGTGCCTGAATTAAACTTTCTACCTTGTTCACAGGTTATTCTGAGCCAGCGTCTGCTGGGTGCAAGCAGTACACTGTGGGATTTGCAGCCCTGGATGACAGCAGCTCCACAGCAACAGCTGAGATAGCAGTAAATGGAATGGACCCTCCAGAGTTGGGCTTTTCCCCCGCTGAGCCCACAACAGGGACCTCAGGTCAGTCACGCCACATCACATGCAGTCGTCTTCACACACGTCAGCCCAAGCCCGGGATTATTCTGTTTTCAACACACTTGAACGGAAGATAACATTTGTGTGAGGCGTTCAGACATCACATGTGCTGAGATAACCGAGGGCAGTGTGGTTTTCTCCCACCAACAGTCTCTGCCGCCAAAACATAGCGCTGTCCTGTGAACGTTATCTCACAATGCACTTTCCATTGGAGTGTGTTTACATCTACTAACTTGTGGATCATTAGATCTGATCACCTTTGTGCCACTTGACTCGGCTAAACTTTGTTGTCCTGGGGGGGGGCCTGCGAAAGAGTATTTTGTAAAGAGGATGTGTAATGTCCAAGCTGCAATGAACCTACAGTGAAAACAGAAACCAGATGGTTGTATATGGATCTCCAAAAAAACCCTCATAGGTTTGATTGGCTTATTCGATTTCTATACTTGTTTCATTGAAGTGTCACAGAAGGCCTGAGTTCATTCCAGCCGATCTGGGCCTACAGCCAGGCTGCACCCTGGACGGGCCTCCAGTCTATCACAGTGCAAACACGGAGGTAGACGAGAACTCATTCAGTTTTTGCACTGAACTCTCCTGTGTTCTGGTTGTTCACACAATTGTTGGTTTTAACATCAACTGGAGTTCTTGTATAAAGGCAACCTTAATAAACTTGTTGCCTCCTATTAGATTTAAGTACAACAGTCAACACTGTTATAGCTTTTGCTTCTTCCACCATGCTGTTAGTTTCTATATTTAACCTGGTGATGAGGATAAGAAAAAGAAAAAACATGGTTGATGTAGCTGACATATTTGTTAATTATGAATGGCTTTCTTCATTTGCTGGCTCTAGTCACTGCCCAATCGGTGACCGACAGTGTCAATTTTCTCAGCTGGATTTGGTCTGTTTGCATCTCATGCAGTGTCTGTTCTGATGAAGATGTGTGTCTCAGAAACAGTCTTAAAATGCAAGTCAAATCAAGCAGGTGCTGGTTGGAAAAACCTGTTTGAGACTGAAATTGAACCAGAGCTCTTCTCGCTGTGAGACACTTGTGGTGACTCCTACTGACTGTAAAGCCAACTTGAGTTTTGTCCTGTCAGCGGTGGTTTGTTCGCCAGGTGTGCTCATTATGCACAGTCATCAGCTCTCTCTTACCTTCTGATTGCTGCACACCTGAGCTGAATCAGCACTCAGGTGAAGGTGTCAGAGTGGATAAGAAGACCAAAGAGAAGAGACGTTTGGAGAGTTAGAGCCATGTGGTGAGGAGAGGCTTTCGTTGTTTGTTTTTTTTACCCTTGACTTTACTTGGTGAGCTTCACAATAGGACCAATAAGGTGTTTGGGGTTTTGTGTTTTTGAGGTTGAAGATCATTGAAATGATGGTCCAGATACTTTTCTACTGTTGGTTCAAGTTGAATTTTTTTTTTGTTCGATAAGTTTTCAGTGAACACTGGCGCAGTGGCTCACTGCATGGCCAGCTCAGTACAGTTTTATTTAGCATGAATCTTGACCCCCCCCCCCCTTTTTTTTTTTTTTTTTTTTGTTCCTTTTGGAGATGTGAGATTTACAACACGGGCATTCATTTAAAATAACTACAGCTCAGGCTGTTTGCTGATTCATGTCTGAATGTCTGTTCTTCAGTTTCATCAGCCTGTGTTATGCTTTAGTTTTCTTGCTATATGGTGGCTCCAGAGGCACTAGCCTGAAAGCACCACAGCTATGAGTTAACATTCCATTCGACTTGGTTTCAGTGTCAATTTTTCTAAAATCCTTTAAGAAAACCTTGAACAAGAGATCAGTTTGTGATGTTGGTACCTCACTGCAAATGTTGTGTGCCTTTTTTGTTGTTCCCTGTTAGGGATGCACCGATCAATTGGCCACCGATCAGAATGGCCGGTTTTCTATCCAATCGGCTGAATCGGTGATCGGCCGATCACTGTCGTAAATTCCGGTTTTCACCGATCAACATCTGTGCGTGCCGCAGCTTCCTCCGTAGCAGTTTAATCGCTAATAGCTCAACAGCGAAACTCGTTTCTATTCCTGTCGAGGGAAAAACAAACTTTTTGTTTGTCTATCTGCGCGTAGTACTCGTAAACATTCTGTACGACACGTATGTTATATTTTAATGTAGCGTTCAGCTCGATAATGATCTGTTTCCAATCAGCAGATGAGACTGAGTGGCATTCGTCTGCAGAATGTGGTGCTGCTTTAAGACATGAGCGCATCAACAGCGCAGGATGAGACGCGTCCTCACACCTGCGTTCCACGTCGCGTGCGCGCTTACCGCCCTTTTCCTGAAAGCGGCTGAAAGAGTTTGATTTATGGACCTTCTTTTGGAGCCAAACAGTGAAAGTGTTGGTTTCGTCCCGACACATTTTAGTTTTATCATGTATGCTGCAATATTTATTTTGAAAAAGTAGTTCAAGGAAACGATTGGGATATTTTTGTGAAATTTGAAGTTAATTACCTGTAAACTGGACTGAATGTTATGGTTAGTGTTAAAAATAAATCTGCTCTCGAGGCCCTTTTGAAGCTCTTTCTTGTGAGGTTTCATTCCTGAAAGGGGAGTTGTGGAAGCATATCGGCAGGGCCGACCAATAATTGCTTGAGCCAAAAAAATGAGGTGTCATTTCTTTTATATGTTTAACTTTTCTCATATAAAAAAAATCGGTATCGGAAAAATCGGTATCGGCAGGTCAAACCTCCTTTAAAACTGGATACCGGTATCGGCCAAGAATTTAGCAATTGGTGCATCTCTATTCCCTGTGTTTTCTCCTAAGGCATTTTGTTACTTTTCTGGTTGCTAACATTTGCTTTCTACTTGTTTTTGGTAGATTCCAAAGGGGAGGAGCAGCCGATCTCCTCCGAGAATCTACGAGAGTCCCTGAAGAAAGAACTGGAGTTTTATTTCTCTCGGTGAGACGAAAGCTTTTCAGAACACCTTTTTAGTGGTGAACTCCCCTGAATCACATCAGCTGAGATCTCCTTAAATTTGTTTTCTTTTGGTCTTCAGAGAAAACCTATCGAAAGATTTATACCTGATGTCCCAGATGGACAGCGATCAGTTTGTTCCTATTTGGACCATAGCCAGCATGGAGGGCATCAAGGTCCTCACCACAGACATGGACCTCATCCTGGATGTGTTGAGATGTAAGTTGAAAGAGAAAGTTGATGCTTGTTGAAGTTCTGGATTCTAGTTTTGGGATCTAAATGTCGTGATTTTCTCTCTTTCAGCCTCTCCGATGGTACAAGTGGACGAGAAAGGGGAGAAAGTGCGTCCCAATCACAAGCGGTGCATTATCATTCTGAGAGAAGTTCCTGAAACTACACCTGTTGAGGTAAAGAGTTGAGCAACACGTCATTTGGAGCGTCGGATCATTGTTCAGTGTTATCTGATCTGACATTTTTTCGGTATCTTATCCACAGGAGGTGGAGTCATTGTTCAAAAATGACAACTGTCCGAAGGTGATAAGTGTCGAATTTGCACACAACAACAACTGGTACATCACATTCCAATCTGACACGGATGCTCAGCAGGTATGGCCAGTCAAAGCTCCCTCCTCTTCACTCTGTCTCAGACATCCAGTGGAAATGCTGCAGCATGAACGCCCCTTTGTCTCTTTCAATCCTCTCCCAGGCTTACAAGTACTTGAGAGAGGAAGTGAAAACATTTCAGGGAAAACCCATCATGGTGAGTTCAGCGAAACACCTCAGCGTGTGTGTGTGTGGGGGGGGGCACATTGTGAAGTTTTCAACCCTTATCACTCACGCTTCGCTGCTTGTTTGACGCCAACAGGCCAGGATAAAGGCCATCAACACGTTTTTTGCGAAGAATGGCTACCGTAGCATGGACAGCAGCCTATATGCCCAGCAGTCCCAGAGCCAGTCTCAGTTCAGCTCGCCGCTCTACATGCAGCACGTGTACCCCCAGCAGCAGTACCCCGTCTACGGCATCGTCCCTCCCACCTGGACACCTTCTCCCACACCGTACTTTGAAACTCCTCTGGTGAGTCTGACTCGCACAATCTAGCCTGAAGGGCTCTGCGTGTCATGCTGTGTGGTACAGATAGTCTTATTGTTGGAGCTAATTTTATGAAGTAGGGACATGTATATGCAAAGAGCCATTTTTGCAGCTCTTGGGAGTAGCTGCAAACCGCTGAAGGAGCTGTGAGGTTAAAGCCGATTAGTAAGAGCTGTTTTTTTTGTTGTGTCCTTTGAGCAGGCACCGTTTCCCAACAGTAGCTTTGTGAATGGATTTGGCTCCACTGGACATTACAAGACCGGCACCAATTCTCTCAATCTCACTCGCCCATTCAACAGAAACCGGTAAGAAGCCATTTTTACCTTCTGAGCTTTTCAGTAATGTTTTGACTGGAACTGGAGTCCCATAAACGTACTGTACCTGTAATGTTTTACCACTTGTCATTGTTTGCATGGAATTCATCTGCAGTACAGTTTTGTGTGACGATACTGTGACCCCAGCAGGGCTCTGCTCTTCACTCCCTGTCTTCTTACTGTCCCCACAGTGTCCCCCTCTATTCAAGAAAGAATGTAATAAATGCCTTCAGGTACCACTACTATACTGTGCAATAAGCTTCATCGCTCCCCTCATCTCTTACCATACTGCAGCAGCCAAATGAACAAATCCAAAGCAGGCCCCTCGTGTCTCCTTGCACCAGCTGCATTTCTCTGGCTTCAGTGGTTTTCCTCAGAGAGGAAGCGTATTCGATGCCAGCGTCTGAACATCCTGGATTTGTCATGGCATTTGATAAATGTCGGCTGCGACTCGATTTCCAGCTCTTGCCGCCATGGTTAAAGAGAATCCATCCTTATTGTTTTGTCACATACATCTTCTTTCCATCAAAACTAACCATTTTAATCATTTATTTTCTGCTGCTTACATGATTGACAGTCCCACCATGTGCCCCGTGGTGTTCGACACTATAACACAGGAGGTGTTGCTCATCTGTGCACTGAGACTTGAGTCTATACATGAAATTTGCAAAGCAATTAAACTTGGAGCTTTTTATCCAAAAATAAGATGCAACACAATGATTTGTTGGACCCGATGATGAGATCATGATGCGCATAGAGGGAATCCAGGAGGAGTGTCTGGCTTTTTCACTCTCTCTTTTAATCTTCTCTTTCTTCCTCTTCCCCTCTCAGTCCTTTCCCTTCAAAGTTGGGTACCTCTCTCCCATCCCAATGAGCGTTCAGATTATGAGATCTGAGGGTCAAAGACGAAAAGATTCTCGCAATTCTGACGCTCTCAGACAGGATCTAAGAGTCTTATTTGTCCATCAGAAAGCGCTGTTATGGGTGTCTGTCAGCTCTGCTCAGTGAGCCTATGGTTGGTTGCAGATGGTCAAACACTTCCAAGTCTTCCAACCAATCATGAGCACAAAGGAAGCCCTGAAAAACACTTGCATGTCTGCCTCACTTTGAAGACATTGCATGTTGTCTCATTGCTGCAGCACACTGTCAGTTTCTGGTTGAAGTCACCAGTGTTTCCTCTCAGGTTCTTTTGTTGTTTCAGCTTCACAACAAAGAGCAATCACAGTTGCATATGGAGCAGTTCAACTACAACAGAATACTGCAGTATAGGATGCAGAATACTTTGAAATATCTAGCAGACTTGTTCTATCATGGATGTTATAGGTTTGGGTTTTTGATCTCGTGAAGTACCTTTTAAAAGTACAAAAAGCAGAAAGTTTGTCTAAAATAGTCTGGAAGCTTCAAATGCTTTAATATTAACGGCCTGATCAGTTTGTTTTTCAGTTCAGAGGAAGCACTGGTTGCCTGTCTGTCCTCAGACCATTCTGAACCAAGATTGACCGTTGCTCTTGCTGTCACGCTCCCCCTTGCTGCAACAGAAACCACGTGAAGCCCCAGGTGAGGACGAGTGAGGTGACCTCGGCATCCATAGCGCCTGTCCCCCCAGAGAATCTGACCGGACTGCGCAGCCCGCAGCCTCCTGCTCACGTTGCGGCCGTCACCTC
This sequence comes from Malacoctenus gilli, assembly GCA_032164315.1. NCBI lineage: Eukaryota > Metazoa > Chordata > Actinopteri > Blenniiformes > Labrisomidae > Malacoctenus > Malacoctenus gilli. The sequence goes on along the minus strand of JASSRZ010000053.1, from coordinate 16,886,652 downwards.
CCCAACCAACCCCGTCTCGACGACCACAGACCTGACCTCGGCGTTCTCGCATCTCTCCTCCTCCTCATCACTGGACCCCAGTGACGATGGAGGCGTGGCTGGAAGAGGAAGGTAAATTCATGATGAAACCGTTGAAATAGGTTTGGAGGCAGAGAAGGAATGTGCTTGAGAGCATGAAATTTTACTAGCCTGGTCTCGGCACACGTGAATGTAACTGACTGAATATTTGTGGCCTTTTCAGACGGAGCACGACCTACAGAGGGACGCGGAGAAGACGAGAAGATGATCGGATTACGGTAAACAACCTAAAACATAACGAGAGCGATATTGTCACATTTCAAGCACAAACCAACCTCCTGATATATTTGTTTGCACCTTATTTTCACAGAGGCCTGTACCTTTGGCAGAGGTCAAAGTGTCTCCACCTAAGTTTGACTTGGCTGCTAACAACTTCCCACCTCTTCCCGGCTGCGTGGTCAGCACGCAAGGAGAGCCGGTGCTGGAAAACCGAATGTCGGACGTCGTGCGCGGTTTGTACCGGGACAAGGTGAGAACCTCAGTTTGTAAATCACTTCAGGCTGTCTGGTTTGAAGGTCCAGCGGTCTAATGTGGGTGTCCCGTTGCTTTTTATAGACTGAACAAGCCAATAAAGACGCCACTGTGAGTCCAGGTTCAGGCCAAGCCCCCGTCACAGAGGAAACGACGGCCGTCCCGAGTCCGGCCCCCACGACTGCTAAGTCTTCTACTCAACCACTTGGCCCTTTGGTCTCAAGGTGGGTTCAAAGTCTCCAATCTACATCTCGGTTTGATGATATTTACACATTTCTCTGACTTACAGTATGTACCAGGTCTTACCACTGTCCTTAAACTGTTTGCTGGACTCAATATGTCAAGGGATTAATTAGGAACTCTAATTATTGCCAACTGAAACAATTTAAAACTTTATATATTTCACTTATTGTCGACTTGTATTTCTGAACTTTCTCACAGCATCGCTCGTCAGGAGAAGAAGGTGGAACAGTCAGAGCCAACGGCCCCCAAAGCAACTCCACGCACACCGGTTCAGACGACCATCCCGGCTGCCACCTCCTCCTCCTCACAGCCCATGCCTTGCTCCAGGCCTCAGCCCTCTGCAGCCTCCACGCCAGTGACACCCAGCACGCCGGCTCCCACCGCAACCACCATCTCCGCCCCTGTTCAGGTGAGGCGTTCGTAATGGTGTCCTTCTGCCAAGTACCGCTACCTTCCTGATGATGAGATCTTTTGCGCATAGAGGGGAAAGGGTGAGTGAAATGACAGGCTGTGGTTCTCTCCCTCACCTCTGTCCCTCCTGTTACTTCTCTCTCTCTCTCTCTTTTGTCTGCTCTTTCCTGCCACTAGTCCAGAAATTTTACTCCAACCCCAATGAGCGTTAAGATTATGAGATCTGAGGGTTGAGCTCGAGCAGTATGGAGGGAAGAAATCGATCCAAAGCGGCCTTTTCAGTGTTTTACAAATGTTTTTTTTTTCTACCGACTTCACTTCAGGAGCCGCGGAAACTCAGCTATGCTGAAGTCTGCCAACGGCCCCCAAAGGACCCTCCCCCCGCGGCCCCCGCCCCAGCCAGCACTGTGTCAGGCCAGCCGCTACGTGAGTTGCGCGTGAACAAGGCTGAGGAGCTGGGCTCCAGCAGCGGTCCCGGAGACAAGCAAGAGAAGACCCACGACAGGGAGGGAGGGTGGGAGTGCAAAGAGAGTCGGCCCCCCCGCGAACGTGACTCTCAAAGCTACTACCGGAGCAACGGCCCCCGAGGCCCTGGGGCCCTCAAGTTCCGGGACCAGAGGCGCCCGCCCCCAGCCCGACGCAGCTCCCCGCAGGGGAGCTTCAGGCACACTGGAAAAGAGCAGAACATCCCACCAGTATCGCCAAAGTAAAAACTCGATATGAATAGAAGAAAAAAGATGTATGAATATATACATGGATATTATATAATTATATAAAAATGAATAACATAAAAGCAACAACATTATGGTAGCCACCTTTCCCCCCTGGAACTTGTCCAAAGAAGAGCTTTCAAAATGACGATAAGACTGTGACATCCAGGACTCAAAGGGCAAAATGACACCTGAAGAACTTTGTCGAGTGATTGGAAAAGGAATCCAAAATGTTCCGAAGGCCTCCAGCGGTATGCTTAAAAGAATTTTAAGTGCGATTTCTGTGGAGGCTGTTCATTTGCTCTGCTAGGGAGAGGTGGGATGCTGGGCCGCGTAAAAGGCCCTCTACCGTTTTATTTGGTTTTGAAGAATAGATGTTGGTCTGCAAGAACAATATGCACTAAGAAGAAAAGAACATGCATATATGTCATGTACATATACAAAGATATCACTAACACGCAATGAGACATCAGTTTTTTTTTGTTTTTTCTCTCGTGTGCTTAGGTTTGCAAGTATGACTGAAGGGTGGACTGATGTCTGTGTATGCATTGATTGTTAAGCAAAATGATTGAAGTGCTCCGGTGTGCTGTTGCACTGATGTAATGAAACGGATGACTTTTGGATTTTTACATCAGATCAAAAATCGCTGTCCTGAAACTGGACAGTGTGGTCTTTTAAATGTATAGTAATGAAATGTGTTCTATGGTGGGTGGTATTTTGAGCTTGGTTCCTGGTCTGGCTTCAATGCTCTCGGATATCAGAAACTGTCAATGTATGCTGCGGTCAGACGTGTGTTTTTTTTTTGTTGTTTTTTTTGCGAGGGGGGGCCGAGATCCATCGTTGGGGTGCTTCACTGGCCTGTTAGCCACGGCGAACCTGCTAGCCTGGTCCAAAGTTTTTCATGTTGAGTTGTTTCATCTCTCGTCTATCTGAACTGTTTTGGGTCTGCCCACTCGAATGGATACAGAACATTTGTCATGTTAATCAGTCAGGTTCTCTGTTTACATGTTTTTTGATAGAAGGGTGATATATATATATATATTTTTTTTTTTTTTCCTCTCTTTTTTTTTTTTTTTTTTGGGTCCCTCCAAGAGTAAAACAAGAGTTGGTTAATGCTATAAATTCACTGGTTGGTGTACCTGTGGTTCTGGTGAGGTTTGGATTTTTTAGTTTTCCTCTTTTTTTCACATCATCACAGGATATCCAGGTTAAGCTTATATCTGTGAACTGTTCTTAACTACGGCAAAACAAACTGACTGAGGAGTGCAGTTAACTCGAGACGATAGCTACATTATATCTGGCAGCCAAGTCAAGGGTATAAACAAATTGGAACATTTTCACGTGCTATGTGCCAGCTGCCTACGATCATAATGTGCTAGGATAAAAGTTTTGGGAGTTTTATTGACGACTGCGAAAGGTAGTTTCGGGGAAGGTTTTGACCCAGTTGAAGCTAGGTTTGTTTTTTTTTTTTTGTTTTTTTTTTTTGAAGAAGCTGTAGAGGTGTAGTTGTCGATGCTCTGTTATAACCCTTCACTAGAAATGTGTGTCGGAGAATGTAATTGTTCTAGTACTGAATTTGTGAGGGGAGGCTTTTGACCGCAGGTATCCATCAGATTGTTTTGTGCTTATAGGGTGAGTTTGGTGGGGTTTTTTCTTCATTTCTTTTCTCTACTTTTTTTTAATTTTTGAAAAAAAAAACCTGGTTGGCTTTAGAATTTGAAGTTTGACTCACTGTATGTATTGCTTTTTAAAATTTATTTATTTTAATTCAAATGCACAACGCTTTTCTCCCAATCTTGGTAGGCTGGTTTCCCCAAAGTTGTGTGAAATCGCATTGGCAAAAAAGAGTGAAATCACACATGACATTTATATACTGATTGAGATGTCAGCTGAGAGAAAATACTTGATGCATTGGCTTTTGGGTTTAGTAATGCAGTAAATGAGTATCCCATCACTGGGGCTTTTTCTTGTTTTTTTCCTTGAGTATGAGCAGCTAGTGATTTAGCATAATTAAATAAATGCACTAACTTGTTTAAGAAAAAAAGAATCTTACTCATAAGTAATGTGAAATCATTTTAGGAGCATATGGTTGATGTTGACAGGCTTGCAAATACTTACAGGAATCGCTCCCTGCGCCCCCTCCCTCCCCTCCAGACGTTTGTGTTCTTCTGTTCATTTGGGTTGGGGTGGCAAAAGGAAATGTAGTTATGGATCAACCAAGTGTTTGAGACACAATCTTAGAACTGTATGAAATGTCACCAAAAATAAATTATTTTGATTTGGCTCTCCATTGTCTCTTTTCTTAGGGTTTTTTGGATCCCTTCTGCACACATAAACCTCTATTGGCCTATTGAAGCACGTTGAAATTTGATTAGCTGTCTCCATTTCTGTTTCTGTACATGTGGACCAAACTGAAGATGCTCTTCAGTGTTGCAGATGTTCATTATTCCTGTTTTCATGCATGATTTGACTGTTTGAAAATTATTTCATCTTCCTTTTAATCTTGCAGCTGTTGAAAAGCCCATTTCTGGCTATTAGCACGAGGAGAAACTTCCTCAAATATAGCACCCATGTGCAAAAACTTTGAAAATGAGTTTTACCAAAACTGTGGTAAAATATTTTTCACAGCCACAGTTGACTGTGATCAAATATTTTTTTTACTGTCCGCAGTGCACTTTTTTCCCATCAAGGGTCATAGTAGGTCCGAGCTTGTGATTTTACAAAATGCAGAGTATTATATTGTGGTTGGACAACTTTGCCCCCTGACAGCCTTTTCCACTGTCGCTGCATAGTATGCCCATTTAGCTGGAGTGCAGAGTAAATCTATATATATTTTTAAATCTTTGGATAAATAACAGCATACAGCAGGTTAAACCCTTGATTAATAGTTTACAGACTTTTATTTGGACAATCACAATAAAAATGTGTGTTAACTCTAAAAGTAATTAGTCATTTGGCAGTGGTAGAAGTTTAGCACATAATGCTGCTCTGTTTTGGTGTTTTTTAGAAAACACTGCCTCCCATGACACATGCAATGACAGTGGACCAAACCATTGTGAGACGTGTAAAGGGAAACTAATATATTCTGAAACTTAAGTTTTGTATTTAGAAATACATTTTTTACTCTCACGACATGGATTATTTCGGCTTATTGGTTCAGCAACTTTTGCTTTTCATGACATGATCCGTGGTAACAGTCTTATCCTTAATCTGGGAACAGCGTTTTGGTCCCGTCCAGGGACAGAAACTCCACTTGGTGTTTAATCAACCGCACCTCCTCATGGACGCGAATTTAAAGGCATCACCGGTATGCAGGCGGGTGCCCGCCGTGCCGCCATACGTATCTATATCGGGAAGGCAGCATACTTGTTCCTGGCGGCCATTCCTGTCGGAGCTCGTAAACGACGGCGTTCGAAGATATTATCAAGTTATTCGAAGTCGCCGTGGAGACCTGAAGAACCGCGGTCACCGCCGCTTCTTCGGAGGGCGTGGCTGAAAGCGGTGACGTTCCGTGTTTATGTCGGAGCCGATCTGCAAACTGTCAACACCGTAACCCGTCAGACCTTCAAAACTGTGGACCACAAACGGTACGTTGTCGGTCCGGCAGTGCTCATTTGGTTGTCCCGTGATGCAGATGGCCAGTAAGAGCGCTTTCACGTTGATTTCAAACGGTGTCATTCCGTATTTTTTTGCGTACGGCTGTCGACAGTTCTTCGACGCTCGCGTTAGCACGTAGCTAGCTGGAAGGGTGCTAGACAGCGTAGCCTGGGGGTCGTAGTTCCCCTCCTGCCCAGGTGAGACACATCGTCGGAGCTCCTGCTCCTCGGTCCAGCGGCTCGTTCGTGCAGCTCGTCGAAAATACGATCAAATGTAAACCTTGCACCATCTTTGCACAAGGTCCTCGATAATCGTCAATTGAGAGCTAACGTTAGCTCCTAGACGAATCTTTTACCGTCGCTGCTACTGCTGCTGCTGCTGCTTATTGTTTAGCTGACAGTCAGCGGCTTCAAATACGAATCAGCAGATTATTAAACTTGAGCACCAGTTTCCAGATTAAAGCTTTATCAGTAATGCAAACCATGTGATTATGTTCGCCGGCTTCCTTTATGGAAACACTGGTTGAAGAACAATACAAAATGCGGATTTCTAATTGCTCAGTCAGGAGAAATAACTTATTGTATTTCAAACTTATTCTTTAGAGAAAATGGTAGAATTTTTACACTGTGTGTGTATATTGGGGGTTGTAAAGACTACTAACGCATAACAAACATAGACTATGTGTCAGTCTTCGAGAGAAAATAGAATACTATAAAAAGAAAACATTACAGAAGAGATGGATTCATTCTTTCGTGAACTGAAAATTGATTATTTTTACACCCACGATAGCTTTCAGTCAGTGATCCCATTGAGGCTCACAGAATTCACCTCATCTTGTTGTATACAATTGTTTTCCAGTGAGCTGCAGTGCCACCTCTGCCCAGGTGCCATGGTCCTCTGTTACACATGAGCTCTACTATGTGGTACATCATGCAAAGCATTCAGAGTAAGTACTCCTTGTCGGAGCGGCTCATCCGCACCATTGCAGCCATCCGCTCATTCCCGCATGACAATGTGGAGGATCTGATCCGTAAGGTAGGCCTGCTCATCTCTCAGTCGGACTCGATCTGAACAACCTCTCCATGCGGCGTCAGTTGTACTGAAACTGTTTTGCATATTGAAGGGAGCTGATGTGAACCGGATGCATGGTACACTCAAACCCCTGCACTGTGCTTGCATGGTTGCTGATGCTGACTGTGTGGAGCTGCTGCTGGAGAAAGGAGCAGAGGTAAATCCTTCATGTGAGGCTTTTTCTGCATTTCAGAGAGAGAGTGAAGTATCAGCAGATGACAATAAAGTCAGTTTATGGAAAAATGAAGTTGGTATACTACACTCACAACTGAACAGAAATGACCCTCAACTATGAGCTTTTAAGAGGCCTCATTACATATGATATCAACATGGACATCGCTTCTTGAAATGGTTATAGTTGGTCAGACTAAAAGCATGCATACATGTTGCTTTGAGTGTTTTAAACTTCTCATTGTTGCAAATTTGACCTACAGGTGAATGCCTTGGATGGCTACAACCGCACAGCACTGCATTATGCTGCAGAGAAGGACGAGAGCTGTGTGGAACTCCTGCTGGAGTACGGGGCCCAACCAAACGCTCTGGATGGCAACAAGGACACTCCACTTCACTGGGCTGCATTCAAAGATAACCCCGAGTGTGTGAGGGCCCTGCTGGAGAGCGGGGCCTGTCCTAACGCCCGGGACTACAACAATGACACGCCTTTGAGTTGGGCGGCAATGAAGGGCAATTTAGAGAGTGTTAAAGTACTCTTAGACTATGGAGCCCAGGTCCATGTGACCAACCTGAAGGGCCAGACCCCCATCTCCCGACTGGTCGCCCTGTTGGCCCGGGGCCTGGGCACTGAGCAGGAGGAGGAGTGCCTCGAGCTGCTGTGTCGATCGGCGGGGCGGTTTGAGATCCGCCGGGCTGACGGCACTTTCCCCCGGGAACTGAGCAAAGACCCCCAGCTGCTAGCGAGGCTGACCAACATGGTGGCTCAGGCTCCCACTCTCCGTTCTCTGGCACGGTGCGCCGTTCGACAAAGTCTTGGAGTTCAGTTCCTCCCCACTGCTGTAAAAGAGCTCCCTTTACCAGAAACTGTCAAAGACTACCTTCTGTTGAGAGACTGATGCTGAGAGTGTGTTTACTCACTTAAAACCTCCCTGTTTATTTTACAGCTCAACACATTTGTTAGAAAGGATACGTAACGATCGAATTACAGGAAGATCCCAAACTGTGGCCCTAATTAAGAAAGATTCCCATGAATTGTTAAAAATTGGGACAGGAAGATTTGATGCTAATCATTTTTGTTTTTTTATCAAGCATTCATTGCACGACATCTGAAACGGGTCTGAATGAAGGGCGCCTTGGTAAATTTGACAAGCTTTGGGGGTAGGTTGGAGCCTCCAGAAAAGAAGGAAACACAACCCTCCACTTGATGAGGGACATCGCAGGAATAGAAGGAGATGGAACGTGTCCAATCATTCACCTTTACTACAAACACTCTGAAAGACACAGCCACCTTCAAAATTGTGTAGATGTTTTATTTGGCTTTTGTTTGCCTGACTCACAAAATATATTTTTTTAAATACATGAAAACTGTGTGTTAGTTCGTTGCAGAGGATGAGGACAATCCTAAATACTATGTTTAGTGGTCGAATGAGTATGTGCTCTTTCTTACATTGGAATTAAACACAGGGTTTATTTTTAAATTAGGTCTAACATTCTTTGTTGCAGGCTGTTCAGTCATTGAGCAGATCCTGACGCAAATGTAAACTTAGTGTTAGAAAGTAGTTTGTGTGTTTGTTGGAGTGGCCATCTTTTTAATTTTGTGACATCCTGGTGAACTCGCAACGCAGTCACTTTTACAGGACTGAGAAAATCAAATTAGAGAAATTAGACATAAAACACACAGAGACATTTGAGCAGGAAACAAAAAATGTGCCAGAGGAGGAAACTGTCATTTGTATAGAACCAACAGATTTTTCCAATTAAAGTCATTGGTTTGATTTGTTTGTTTCACAAAATGTGCCAGGCACATGAAACAAGCGCTCGTCTAATTTTGTGGACAATTGACGTGTCTACTGTCTGTACTGCTTTGGATGATGGGTGCAGTTCCACTTGCCAAGAAAGACAAAGTACTCTTTCAGGTTTCACAGTCATTATTATTCATGTTTGTCGTCTTAACTTGCAAAGTTTGTTTTCAAGGGTGCTCACTGGTCCAACCTTTTGCAGGGTATGTGTGAACAAGACTTAATGTTAAGACATGTTTAAATTGTTAAACGTATGGAAAGGCATGATGACTACGTTTTGTTTCTCTTACTAAAATGGTGACGTGCGAGTTGGTTTGTTATAAATATGAGATTTCTGTGCTTGTTTTTGTTTGCTTGTTTTGCGAATGTATAACTATCAACTGACTCCTCTGATCATATCTTGTGTATGCCTGCAAAGGTGTTTTTTTCGTCAAGACACTGCAAGTAAATGCCTTTATAATACAGTCCTCTTTTTGGTCTTTTTGCTTTTCTCCAAAGAACATGAAATCACAATTTTAAAAAAAGTTTTAATACAATTAACATTAATATTATTATTCTTAACTTGTGATTCTCCCTTTATCTTTTTTTTCACTATCAGGGCCCAATTGTTTTATTCCACTGCTGGATTACGCTGCGATATGTGACAGGTTGTATATCAAAACTGTCAGATTCAATGACAAAAACCTGGTCGAATATTTTAAAACAGCCGTTCTTACATAGGAAAAAGTTAAAATCATAACTCTGCTCCAGTAAAATTGAATCTTTTAGTCGGTGAGTGCAGACAAAACATTTCATGACTTTTCAGAAGAAACCAAAACCTTCAGTTCTCCAACTATCCATTGGGGGTCCTCCAAGCGTTGTCTCTGAAACTCACATTCATGACTGCCTCCAAGTGTCATGTTGACTGTCACCTGTGTACAGTATAAGAAGGGACAAGGCAATGTTAAGTAATACTGACTGAGGATTACATCAGCTGAGCTTCCTTTTTTAAGTGATGCATTTCAAACCCTCTAAACACAGTAGACAAAGTGTGATTTCCTGTTCAAAGATTGTGGACTTTTTGAGAAATCTTTCAAAATTTGAAAAAATGAAAAAAAATTTGAGTGGGAACAACAGAATGGAGGAATATAACATTCAGGAGGACCATTTTTGTCAACCCAGGTTTCACTTTCACAGATTAAATACTGTCTAATGTTTAATTGACGTGTAACACTCTAAGTACAAGCCTCAATTTTGGATCACGTCACGCATTTGACTGGTTTTCCCGAGCCACTCAAAGAATTTTTTAACCCAGGATTTCTGATCTGGATTCATCGGAAGATTAGGAGTAAGATACAATTCCGTCATATTACGCAGATTGACACTTTTAGTTGTGAGTTGTTCTGGTGGGATTCATTGGACATTTCTACTTTTAGATTGCTTTAGTGTGTGATGTGTTCTTGTAGCTGGTATGAATTCGGTTCCATGCTGCTGACACGTGGGAGGCTAAAGGATGTTTTAATTTCAAAAACAGAACTCAAAATGACTACAAACGAGGACAAATCCAGAAATTGAGATTTATTTGGTAATATTCCTCAACATAAAATTGCACATTATTAAGCACAGCTTTCAGATACACGAGAGAAAGCATCAGGCTGTTGCAGAAAATGAATAATATTTTTAGATGAATGAATGCAGGGCAGTTTTAAAAGGAAACATAACCTTTCCGCGAAAAATCTGAGGCGTATGGTCCACATGTCTGTGCAACGCTGAGCCGCGAGAACAGCTGAGTTCTCGCGATAACTTGACGTCGAGGGGAGTGTCAAATTCCAAGAGAGGAGAGGAGAGGGGAGCAAGAGAGAGGGGCGCAAGGGTGAGTTTGTAAACACTTTAATAACCTTTAAATTCAACTCGGATACGTCGATTACACTAAGTTTCAACAAAGTTGGGCTCGTTGCATCCGTCTTCAGTGTCTGTGGTTGTTGAAACCAAACGTCTATTTAATTGTCAAACTATTGTAACAGTTTCAGCGCTTCATTCGGACCCAGTGTCTCGCTTTGCAATCAAGTGTCAGTCCGCCAACCAACTAACTGCTAACTTTTATTCTACTTTTCTGATCTTTGGCTGTCGGAGGCGGGCTGAAGTCCCTTTGGTTCACCTCGGGTGTTTATTACACTGTAGTTGAGGCGTGTTTGCTGTCATGGCAGACAGCGTTTGTTACACTGTTATTGCTCACTTTGTGAATGTGGCCTGTTGGTAACGCTAGCCACGGCAGCTAGCCATTAGTTTTTGCAAGGATCCAAAAAAAGTTGATTTCGGGGGTCTGAACCAATAAGAGTCACTCGGCTGGAGTTATTGACAGGGTCCAAAGCTATGCGAGCTGCGGCTAGCGCTGACTGACGCGCTTGCAGCCAATTGCTGAGAAGAATAGGCGGTCTTGTTACGGGAAAAGGCAGGGCCAAGGGAGTCCGTGCGTAGTCAGGAGGTAATGGAGGCTAAAAAAGACAAACCTTTTCAAGCCAGCCAGCGTTGTCTGGAAGAAGGAACTAAAGTTTAGCAGGGCTTCTGGGGTTCGGGGTGACAATGGCCGCTCCGACATGCACGGATCTCAGCAAAAGTCTGCTGGAGCGACCTCGAGATTTGGAGATGGATATTTGGGTTAGCAAGAAGATCCAAAGTCTGAACCTCATAGTATTGCAATTTGAACTGCTGAACGCCCCACGATGCAGATCCCCATGCTTGTCAACACCTTCATTAGGAATGTAGGTCATGTTTTTGGCAGACTTGTATCCATTCCATCACTCAGAGAAGTGTTACACCAGGAACCAACTTGGAGCATGTTGTGTCCAGCAGTCTGACCCCGTCTAAGCACAGGCACACTCTTGAAACTGCTTGCAACATCACATTTTCTGTCATTAAATTTTTTTTGCTTTCTAAAAATGCTTTAGGAATGTGTTTGTAGCACTGTTTTCGCCTTATTGCACTGTAATTTCTGTGTAAGACTCATAATGTTAATGTATATTGGGCATTTATTTTTAGGTGACCCACCTGAGACTGCATAAATCTGCTCATATATAGAATATCAGGTAACACAGTCATTCTCTATTGAATCCGTAGTTACGGAACCCAAACCTCGGGGCAAGCATGCGGTGAAGTTGCCCGCCACAGATCAAATTGGTACAGTGTTTCTGATTTAATTTTAGAAAACTGCCTTGGGTGCATCCTGCATTGTCCTGCATTGTCTGCTGGCTCAGCATGGATTCAGCTTTTAGGCCTTGTTAGTTATGCAGACATGGATATAGGATTTCATTTGTTCCATTTGCCAAATCTTGTGTTCACTTTGCTTACATAAATACGCGCTGGCTGTTGCACGTACCTGACCACAACCTAGATCGCAGGTCTCGTAGACCTCACCTGTAATCCCATATTATTTATCCGACCGACTGCTGGTGGTGTTTCTTTCCCTCTTTTTTCCTACCTATCTTTATTTCACCCCCCCCCCTTTTTCCCTTTTTCTCTTTTTGCGGGGTCTCCCATACCCTCTGGCAATTTAAGCCTCAGATTCCAGAGTCAGGGCTGCAGCTCGGGCTATTAATACAGTTTGTTTAGTCAGTTTCCTAGCAGGCTGCATCAAACACTGGATTGCTGTGGCTGATTATAGCTGGGACTTGTTCCCCTACACCTGCTGAGTCGGAGAAATCCAAGTTAATGGTGGGACTTGGGACTTGGGACTTGGGGCTCCAGCTCAATGAGGCGGACAGGAATCAGGGCACTTTGAGGGCTTCTGTGTCACCTTCGAAAAATAAGGGGGTGAAAACAGGTTAACTTCATACTCAGATGTAAATGCATGTAAATGTAGCTGATGTGCACTAAGAGTCATCTTGCAAGCTGATTGATTTATCCTCTGCAGACAGTTTACTGAATGCAGTAAAACTTTACACTGTCAGGGCTCTAATTGCTCTCAGAGTTTACTCGCACTGATTCACATCTGACAATCAAAGAGGTGAATTACCAGCACCATTTCACTCAGTATGCACGCGGATCCAGCCAGATGGTTGTAGATAGAGTGGCAGCATTTGAACACATCCCTCAGGATAGATTGTTGTGCCTCAAAGTGAAGCAATAGACACAGTTGAGAAGCTTTAACCCATTGGTTTGAGGTCAACATACTGGTAAGGGAACTGATGAAAACAAATGCAATTTTCCATTCCTTCCATCACACTTTTTTTGCAGACGTTTCCACAAAAATGAAATCCCACATTTCATGTCGCTGCCAGCTTGCCAAGTTAATGTCGAGCTCGTCTTTTGTAAGATGTAAACTCAGAAGTGTGTTCCCACTCCTAATGCCAGATGTGTCCATTTCCCCCACTTGGTCCACACCCTCGGTATAACGAGCTCGTTGGAGTATCTCGTTTGCAGACACATCTCTGTCCAAATAGACTCAGTAGATTGGAAGGACTTTGCGAGGAACCTGGCACTGACCTGTTGGCTTTCTCCAAAGCATGGGAGGGCTGCAACAAATTAGATTTCTCCACTCTGCGGATTCTTTGATCCGTGCAGAGAGAGGGGCGGCCGTCTCTTGCAAATATAATGCAGATCCCTTCCCCTTCCTAAAGCCACAGTACTGAGAGATGCAACGGTCGGCCCCACTTCAGGCTGAGCGTCATGGGACAGCGGCGTATTCAGCGCAATGCTTCAGTAATCATATGTTGGCTCAGGGGCGGCTGTCCTCAGCAGAGGGATAGATGGAGGGAGGAAGGAGGAAAATACACTGACTTCAACTTTGGGAAAACGTTTAGACATTTATGCCTTGCCAAAATAATGAATAATCTGTCCTGCTTAATAATGTAGACGATATGCTGAAGCCATATCCTCGGTATGACAGAGGTTAATGCGGTCAGCACCTTGGTAATATTATAAAAGTCACGTTGCTTTCCAGTTTGTGGCATAGCTGCATGTTCAAAGCTTTCACAGCGACGCTAAAACGATGGAGCAAGTTTTCACAAACAAATCCAAAACAGCCCGAAACTACCAAGGCGGCCGTGGCAAATCTTGTCTTTTTTTTTTAAGGTAAAGTTTTTGAGGTGAATGAAAACAAAATGATTAATCAAAGTCAGATGGCCCGGCTGCTCATGACTGTGCTGGACCTGTGCGATGAATGTGCAGTTTATACATCACACTTATGTAACAGAGGCATTTGTTCATCAGATTGTTTGAAGTTGTATACACTCCAACGTCCTTGATGCATGTTTGTTGTTGCCATTCTGCCAGTTGGGTAGGGTTGTGTAATAGCTGCCAGACATCACTTTGGGCCAGCTGGGAGTGCTAAAACATTAATGTCCACCGCCCCCCCCCCCTTCACCAATTCCCTGATTTAAATTTAATGAGTCATTTTTTTTTAACTTCCCACCGTGTGTGCACATGGAGACTCGTTCAGCTGAGCGCAGCAGTGCCTTGGTAGAGTTGGGGATGATTGTTGAGAGAGAGGCACTTAAACCAGCACGACTTCAGTTTGTCACTGCAGCTTGAAGCACTATTTTAAGGGGAACAAAACAAGATGCTTGTGCACGTTCAGCTCTGGACAATAGTGTTTAGTCGAAAGGAGAGTGTGAAGTTTGGAGCTGTGTTGGATGATTAGGAAGGATTTCTAGGGAATTCACATGGTGAGACAGTTTTTACCTTTTTTCAGCAGTCATTTCGTTCAAACCTTAATTATAGGAGCAATAAAAACAATCTGTCATTCTCGACACATTGCGTCAGTGGTGTGTGTTTGGGCAATCTTGTTGTGATGTAGCTGGAAACTATAATTTTCAATCTAATTATGGAATAATGTGCCACTTTATTGTGGCGTACAAGATCCAGCGTGAGCCAAGTTAACATACAAACTGTGTTTTTATTACTGATCGTGAAGATGTAATTCAAAACCATTTAGATGTAATTCAGCAACCAGCCAAGAATCAGAACTTTTTTTGGTTTCAGATTATCTGCATAGATCAAGCTTCGGTTTTTCTTCCATAGATCTGAGCGAAGTTGGACCTGCTCCATTTTCTCAACTTTTCTGACTGTTACAGCTGAGTCAGAAAACAACTGTTTTTTTCTTTCTCAGGGACAACGTCACACAACTGTCATTTTTGTTAGCTTATGAAAGCATGAGTTGACGATCTGATAGTATTGCACCTTCATAAGCATTCGTACAACCTGAAGAAATTGTTACTGGATCTCGTCTCTGTTAGTTTATTGAAATTGTATTAATGCTGATAAAAGCAAACAAATCCAACATAAAGAGAGGGTGAAACATGTTTCCAGTTGGATGGAAACATGTGCAGACTGTTGGTTTTGTGAGCGCGCTTTACAGTTGTTAGAAAGTGGATGAGGACGTGACTGAAACATAAACTGTACAGACAGAAACAGCTGAATCAGAGGGTGTGAGATGCCGAACGAGGGGTACAGGAAGGGGAAAGGTTGCAAGGTGCTGGAGAGGTGAGGAGAGGGAGTGGTAACAAGAGGAGGAGGGATTGGAAGTGAGACAGAAAGGAAAGGGAGAAGGAGAGGGAGACATCTTTGTGTAAACCGTAGCCGCCGTGCTCTCCCATAAGCTGCTCCTCATTGGCCAGCCAGAAGCCCCCCTGTGTGAAGGAAGTATCACCAGGGAAACTTCTCCTCGCTGCCTCTGTGCGTGTTTTCCTCCTTGCCAGGGTTATTTTTAAATAGCGTTCGGCTTCCTGCTCAGACCAAAGACTACACGCCACAGCATCCCTGTTTTGTTATTTTCAGGATTTGCCAGTTCACAAATCCAGAAAAGCCGCAGCAATGTTCTCCTCTTCTCCGCTTCCACAGTTACATTGCAAACTCTTTGCAAAAATGGGGGACGATCGACCTTTTGTGTGCAACGCTCCCGGCTGTGGACAGGTGAGTCCTCTCTTTCCCTTGTTCTTTCAGATGCCGATGGGGAATGGTAGGTTTGCGTCTTTAAAGGCCAGTCCAGATGTTCTTTGTGGCTACCTGTAACACTTCCTAAAAAACCCCATTGAAAACAAAGGTGCAATGATACCTGATACGTCGGAGTTTAGTTTAAGATTTGTACAACGAAGGAGCATCATCTTAAAAAGACCTGCAACGTTTCTTTTATCAGCAAAATCTGTGATTTTTGCGACACCTTTAGTGAACATCACACCAATAACATGCTTGTTAGCATGCTGTCTTGTGAGACGACGCTGTCTCCTTCAGCAATGACTCACTGGAAGCTCCAGTGAGTAATCAGAGCGCAGTTATTGTTTCAACCTGCCACTGCTGACTTGTAGCGCCTGCAGACACAGGTTTGAGCCGTGGCAGTGACTCAGCTGAGTGCCAAACAGCACACTCACATGCCAGTTACGTGGAGAGTTGCTGAGAATTTGGCTCAGTATCACAGCAAATAGCATGAAGAAACTATAAGAGGTACGTTCCAGGACTGGTGATTATTCAATGCAGGAAACTCCAAGTCAGATGTTCTCATTCAAGACCTGTGCTGGATTGGGTGTGATTTTCTCTCTGCAAGTGATGGATTATCTTGCTTGGCATCTTGAAGGAGAAAGTGTTTTTGTGGTTACCAAACATTCAAGATTCAAAAGACTTCCTCTGGTCACAAGCAGTCTGACGTACATGTGCGCGTAGCAGCAGCCATGTAAAGCATGATAAACATGCTTGATGAATAAATAAAACATGTTTTATTTATTTTTTACAGAACATGAATGACATTGAGGGACCACGACTTCCCTGTGACATGTTTCTGCAATGTAAACACCCTCCATGTTCTGTTTGTAGATACCTTTAATAATTGACTCAGCACCAAATCTACAGAATCACATCTGGGTGCTTTACAAGCTAAAGAGACCAGAGTGTGTATCTACAGCTGTGGTGTACTCCTCGGCTTCGTTTGAGTGCCAAACTTTACACAAGCAGTCTTGGCTTGTCGTGTGGTGTGAGATGTTTGGCTGAATTGAACAAAGATGTCGACCAGACTTTCCTTTTAAAAAAAACAAAACAAAAAACAAAACCTTTATGTGGTGTTAATATTTGGGATGATTTAATGAAGGAAGTATAGATCCAAATGTTGATATTGTTGCCAAATTATTTTAACATCATGCAGTTTTGTATTGATCAGTTTAAATTTCTATTAAATTATGTTTTTGCAGTCTCAGACACAAACTTGTACGTTGAACTTAAATGTCACTTAGACTTGAGCTTGATCATAAATCTAAACTTTAGCTTTATGAATGAATGATATTCAATCCTTTTCGCTTCAGTTGTAATTTCAATTGAATGTTCAAACGTGGAATATCCTTCAACTTGCAACCTCTATATGTGCAAATGCTGTTGAACAGCTGCCCTTTACCAGCAACAGTTGTCTACCAGGAAAGTCTGAATCATGCCCATAATAGAACGAGTATGATTGACTCCTGGCATTGCACAGGGTTTTCCCTTTACCAAGTTAACAACAACAACAGCAGCCCCCCATCATGACATGCGTAGCATGTATTGCGTAGAGAGGGGTAATCCTAGCCGCCATTATCTCATACGGGAAGATTAGTTGGAGATAGTTTCCTCCACAGGAACGAGCTGCCTTGTTCTGAGGAGAGAGACAGATGAGACATGTCGTTGTATTGGTGATGCTGCCTGGTGGGGCTAAAAATAAGGCCCCCGACACTTGACTGTGTTTCCACTTCACTCTCACGACTGAACTCGCAACTGCAACGAGGTGCCCTAAAATAAGCTGCACTGAATGGCAAGCAGGCCGGTACCAGGATTATTCCTCCTCTGTCTCTCAAGTGAATCATCTTGCCACTTCTCAAAAGAAGTTTCATGTCTCGGAGGATGGACGTTCACGCTCCTTTCTGTCAGGCTGGTTTGTCCTAGCGCCAGTCTTCCCGGGGCTCCCCGCTGTGAAATCCCAACGGGGGCCGACAGATCCGGGGGAAACTTACACTTTTATGGAGGAACAGTTTGCGGTATCCATGTGTTTGACAACAGAGTTACAGCTGCATTTGCAGTGTCAGCGGTGCGTTGTTAATGAGATACTTGCACTTTCAATCCAAGCTGTCTTTTACTGTACTCTTTGTGAAGTTGTCGAATAACAAACAGTGCTGCTTGCCATCTCTTTTCCACTGGCAAAATCATTTCAATAGGTTGATCCTTCATCCACATGACGCCTCAGGATTTTTTTTCTTTTTTTTAGATAGTTGTAGTTACTATACAGATATGTGAGACCCTGTCCTGTGGCTGTACTGGGTTGATGCAGGTCGAATAAGACACCAGGAATTGTACACCACACATACTGCTTTCTTTGTCATTGTCCTAGAATTGTCACTCTGTATGTCACATGCGTTGGGCTACATCTTCAAGAGATTATCTGCCTGTGATTATTGCAATGTGATATCTGGGTTAAGGTAATATAGGCTGTCTCTTTGGGTCACCAGGACACTGTTACAATAACCTGTAGGCCAATTCATGTGATGTTTTCTTTCTTTTCCTTTTTTTTGTCATGTTCACTTGTTCCAGAGGTTTACAAATGAGGACCACTTGGCGGTACACAAACACAAGCATGAGATGACACTGAAATTTGGACCAGCCAGGACCGACTCAGTCATCATTGCAGGTACCGTCTCTGTCCGCATCCTCGCATTGTGTGAGTCGACGTCTTCCCTGAGCACACTGACAAAGATTCTTTGTCATTGCTTGCCATCAGAGTATTCCAAACATGATGATGATGTGCTTCTAAATTCAATGCGTCGTGCGAACGAAGTGTGATGGTGTTACGTAGTATAGTCACCTCTGTTTATTGCCGTCTCCCAGACCAGACACCTACTCCCACTCGTTTCCTGAAGAACTGCGAGGAGGTTGGACTGTTTAACGAGCTGGCCAGCTCCTTTGAGCAAGACGAGGAGGACAAGAGGGCCAAAAACTCTGTGAGAGAAGCTTGAATTTGATACTTTTCATCCACTTTATGCATGACTAAAATTATAGCTATTTGCGAAACCAAAGAAAATTTCTAAAAATTTTGCCTGGAATTCCTGCACCCATACAATTGGTTTATTTGTCATAATGTGAGTGAATATACTGATTATCAAGCTGATTGTGTTGACATTCATTAGATATCATATTTACACTTAAAATGTGTTATTTAACTGATGCTGTGGTCAGAAAATCCACTTACTCCACTTATTTTCTGTAATCCGTGAGTGTTGTAAATGTTTTGTTTTCGTCTCTCTCACCTGTCAGCTCCCTGCCGCCAACTCTGGGGCTTTAGACATGACTTTGCAAACGTCATCAGAGGTGAAGGTGAAAGAGGAGGCCCCGGTGGAGGTTGACTCCTCTCCGCCAGAAAGCCCGGAATCTGTCTCTGAGAACTCGGACAGCAACAGAGAGCCTCTCGTTAAAAGAAAGGTAGGACACAAACGGGAGGAGGTGGGATTATTATAGTGTGAGGACAAGATGCACAAAACCAGAGATGATGAAGAAAAAGTTAAAACACATGTCACTTTAAAGGACAATGGACTGATGTAGAAAGCCGACTTTTCTGTTTTTAATCTGTTTCAACTTCTTTCCTGCATCGCTGCCCTTCCAGGACACCCCACCCAGGAGTTCAGCTCCCACCCCGACTATCGTGCGTCCAGGTTCTCTCCCGCTGCATCTGGGCTTTGATGCACTTCAGCCCACCATGCCATCACCCACCTCGGTCATCACACAAGCACCACCTTCCAATCGAACTTTAGGGTGAGTTCACGCTTCTTTTACTGGGCTCTCATACTCTCTTTTCTGTGACCTGCTTCTTACAATGTGTTCTGCAAACAGTTTGACAAGATCAGTCCAGCTGCGTGTATTTAGGATGCTACTGGTTAAGTAAAAAATGCTGGATGAAGTGGTTTAATGTCTTCATTGTGGTTTATGACTTGCTATTACTGCAAACACAACTCAATCAGCGGTTCACGATAATCCCTCCACTCTCCTTTTTTTAGTTCTCCAACCAGCCATTACCCTATGATGATGCTTCCCTCTGGGCAGCCTTTGCCCGTGCTCCCTGGTCCCATGCAGATTCCTTCTGTCATCAATGTGAGGCAGACGGACAGTCTGAAAACAGTTTTATCTCAAACTTCATGGCTTTGATGTTGTTTGAGTTACGATCACTGTGCGCTTGTGTCTCTTCTTCGTGACTGCAGCTGGCCCGACCCATGTGCATGGTACCCAACATTCCTGGGATCCCTGGTCCTCCTCTGGGAGGCAGCAGCAGCGGCTCTAACTCCCCCTCTGGCTACAGCATCCACTCAGAGGCCAAGATGGTCAGCACTAGATTAGCGCTCTATTTTTATCTCTTTATCTGTTCTTTTTGTCTCCATCTTCCCCCTGCAGCCTTCCTCTGTGCTGGTTGAGTTTGCTCATCATATGACTTTTTCCAGCAGTTACTTGTTTGTTGAACACTTCCAGTTCAGTTTGATCTAAACTCATGAGTCTGCAAAGCTCACACAGGCTCCATTCAGTGATCATGTTTCACACCTCTCAGACGCAACGATTTGTTTCACTGCTTATTTTTTTCACTGCTCTAAATAGTGAAAGGATGCTGCTTTTATATTGACTGATTGCTGTTTCATCCTTTTGCTGGGCTGGCTTCTTTTGCAAATACAAAACACGCATGATGGCTTCAGTACCAAATGATCACTGTCAGAAGACTGAGGTTGTGCCTGCGAGGACATAGTAGCAACATTATTACCAGAGAAATAGTGAACCTTCTCAGAGCAGCATCAGCGACATCTAACAGCTCAATCTGAGAGCTATTCCCAGAACCTGGACGCCCCCCGGACCTCAACTCACTTTAGAAAGACACAACTGTCACATGAAAGTTTTGCTGGAAAGAAAGTGAAACACCGGTTCACTTTGGCCAGTTTCTCTGCAGTTATCAAAAAGGAACATTTTTAAGTCAATTCCCATAAATATTTGAGTTACTCCAGGAACACAACTCCATAAATTAGATCATCAACATTTTATATATTTTAGGTTTCTAAGTTCTTTTTAAATTATTCCCCAGTCATTACAAATACATTGACTGGGTGGAGCTAAAACACTGAGAACCGGCTGCTACATGCTTACTTGTGTTCGTTGTCTTGATTTGGGCTTTGTGTCTCATTTCCTGTCAATATTTCTTTTTCCTCTGAACATTTATAGCGTCTGAAGGCAGCCTTGTCCCAGCAGAGCCCATCAGGTCACAACCACAGTATGGGGGTCATGGCCATGGGCAGCAGTCCTATGGTGCCTCAGAAAGCAGAGCAGAACCAGCTGCTCGTCCAACATCCAGATGCTCCATCACCTGCACAACCTCAGGTATTTCACATTCAGTCACATGAACTTTGTGTGCAGTATAACTGCCCATTGAACCTTGTTCACAACAAAGTATTTTGATGTGTGAATGATAATCTGTAGAAGTATCAGTGAAGTACATTTGTACTTCTTGTGAGTCGATGACTGTGATATGAGCAAAAATGATCAAACTGTGACTCAAACTTCCTCTTTCTTTCTTGTCTTCCTTCCGCTGTCCTTGTCTGCTTGTCTGTTTCCTTTTTGCCCTTCTCTTTTCTCCCTCTAGGTATCGCCAGCACAGCCTACAGGTGGGCGGCGGCGGCGGACGGCAGACGACGACCCAGATGACCGAAGGCAGCGCTTCCTTGAGAGGAATCGGGCGGCGGCCTCGCGTTGCAGACAGAAACGCAAACTATGGGTTAATTCCCTGGAGAAGAAGGCAGAGGAGCTCAGCTCTCTGAACGTCTCGCTGTCGGTGAGTGGACAGGCAGTGGGTGGACGGGGGTGAAATGTGGTGCGAGTGCGTGCGTGATCTCACCAACTGCGCACATGTGACTGGCATTCCAACATTGGAGGAAGAGTGTGAGGTTGACCAAACTTGGAACAACTTTTCTCTGTCATCTTCATCAACTCAATTGGCCATTTTCACCCTCAATCTGTTCACTGAGTGCGCTGATCACAAAACAAAAACATTTTAATTCCACTCTCTCAGCCCTGAAAACACCTGTTTTTTTACCCACTTTGTCAGAATGAAGTGTCTATGTTGCGAAACGAGGTTGCTCATCTGAAGCAGCTGCTGCTGGCCCACAAGGACTGTCCTGTGACCACCCTACAGAAGAAGACGGCTTACTTAGGTGAGCAGGTTTCGTCACTCTTTTAAAGCTCGAGCAAAGTCAATTCACTGAAAGCCAAAACGAATCAAAAACTTCTAGGTCAGATTGGAACAAACCCACACAAAATCCCACCTTCTGTCTGCAGCACAGCTTTTGCTAACATTAAGCTGTGTGCTGTGCTACACATGTCGGATTTCTTGACATCCAAGAGGTAAAAAGTCACGTCTTGTCACAAGTGGTGAGGTCTTGAGTGGAAGGTCGTGACTGCTGTTTGACCTTTGTAATACCAGCAACACAGAGGGGAACCGACGCCGTCAACGTTGTTACACTCAGAGGATGACAACCAGTAATTTCACAGAAAAAAAAGCAGCATTAGAGGAGAGTGCTGAGATCAAAAAGATCAACTCATGCTGACTTATATAGAACAGTGTCATGCAGGCTGTTGTAATGTGAACACTGAGATGTAGGATAATAAATGTACCAGAAACATAGGCGATATTTCTTTGGGTTGATGCCACATAGACACCAGTTCACTGGATCTCTTCTTGTGAGTTATAATTTCTTTTGCTGTGATTTCTGACAAAATTTCTTAATTTGGAAACACTTTTAACATCTTTGCAAACAGTGTGAGCTCCACTAACTAAGACAATGGACTGCAGTGTTTCTAAGTTGTTTAACAGGTGAACAAAAACCTTGTTCTGGATCATTCACTTTTTCTAAAGGAACCGTCATCACCCCTTCGGGCCGACACTGGTATAAATATTTATAGATGCAAATTAGCATTTATTTATCCCACCGTAAAAGCTCACCAAAAAACACAATGTTCAAAGCTTTGCGACATGGAAAGTCCAAAACGCTTTCAGGGTGAAGGTTGGAGCGTCTGCCAGTACAATAACAAACGTTTACTCATGTTGTTTTCTTCTCGTGTAGCTGCAGAGGAGAGAATGAAAGACACCTCAGAGCCTACAGGGTCCCCCGCCCCGGTGATTCAGCACAGCTCTTTGGCGCCCAGTCCCTCAGCGGGGCACAACGGCCTGAGCTCGCGGGCAGCGGCTGAGGCCATGGCTATGTCTGTACTGGCAGGAATGGGCCAGCAGCAGAGGGCTGAGAGCGGACCCTCTCACATCATCATGGCCGCACAGTCCCAGTCCGCTGCCAGATGATGAGCGATGCCACCGCGGCCCAGACTTGGCTCGTTGCTCGGGGGGAGGAAAAAAAATGAAAACTCCCGCCGCTCAGCATCCTAACTCCACAGTTCAGAGTTTCACCTTCTCCCCGTTTGACTCCTGCTCCGATTTTTTTCTGCCCCCGCCCCCTGTGGAGCCATCATGCTGTGGCCTGGCGCTCAGCATCAGCAGCAGCCTTCTGGGAATGGACTGAGACTTTTGAGAGCTTCCTGTTCACTTTGCCATAGACTCCAGGGGCTGGACTCCAACACCCCTCATCCTCGTCCCCCCCAGTCTCAACTGCTCTCTTCTGGACTGTAAGACTACATCAGTGTACTGCCGTGACGAACTCTGCACATCAACATGCACAGTTGTGTTTCGAACACATAGGTGTCAATCAAACCGCGTTGCAATCAAGACACCGCAGGGAATAGTGCCTTGTGCTGCTCCACTTCTTCTCCACACACGCACGCACACACACACACACACACACACACACACACACACACACACACACACACACACACACACACACA
>JASSRZ010000053.1:16820542-16834914 GCA_032164315.1 Malacoctenus gilli | reverse complement strand
CCCCTTTGCAGAGTGTCATGAACCGTATCCACACCATCACTGTGCCCTATGCTGTCATGAAGGCCTGTCCCATGTCCTGGGTGCAAAGGGTCCACATTCACAAAGGTTTGGTCTCATCTCCAATTTTACTTCTATGTTCCAACTGTGTACAATTTAAAGGATTTTTGTCATTTATTGCTTTTTGCTATTCCTATTTTGTGTCAGTCTTGTGTGTCGTTTGATTGAGGCTGTGTGTTGATGGAGTTAAAGCAATTGTTAAATCTTTACCAGTTCTCAAATTAAAGGTTGAATTATAATTTTAAAAACTGACGAACCAAGCTGAATTTAAACTTCTAAGCTTCACTCTGTATTTTAGTGCCTTACTGAATATATGTACCGTTCTGAATCCAGCATGTACTACTTCCCTCTGACAGCACGTGTAGCCTTGGTGAAGTGCCGTGACCTCCACTGGGCCATGATGGCCCACAAGGAACAGAAAGACACCAACTTGTCCTCTGTACGGATGCTTATCGTGGCTGATGGAGCGAACCCTTGTGAGTTTGTTCATGTAGAATAAACGTCCTTTATTTCCCAGTCAATCCTAAACATTTGATTCACAGTTAAAATTGTTGTCATGCTTGGTTGGTTGATGTTTCTTCTCCATCCTTGGTTATCAGGGTCTGTGTCGTCATGCGATGCCTTCCTGAATGTGTTCCAGTCTCAGGGTCTGAAGCCTGAGGTCATTTGTCCATGTGCCACATCCCCTGAAGCTCTGACAGTGGCTATACGCAGGTGACGCATCTGCACACTCACACACTTCACTGCTTTCGCTCAAGGACAGCATTTTTAGCAGACCTCTACTAAATTTCCATGTAAAGATTAAACTAAAACTGTAGTCAATTCATCAACTGATGTTTCCTAAAATTCAAAGTTTTAACCAGGATAAAAAATCAACATTAAATTGGTGATTTTAATGGTATTTACATTTGTTTTCACAGGTTTTTTTCTGTTATTAATTGCATCTTTACCAAAAATGTTGTCTTCAAGTCATGTTTTGTCCATGTTATTGACTTGTCTAAATTTCAGCAGTGCTTTGCATAAAATAAAAAGAAATATTTAGAAGTTGCTTTTTTTGCGTTGTTTCTACAGACCTGGTGCTCGAGGAGCTCCTCTGCCAGCCAGGGCCATCTTGTCCATGGGTGGGCTGAGCCATGGCGTCATCAGAGTGAACACGGAGGACAAGAACTCTGCTCTCACTGTGCAGGATGTGGGCCACATTATGCCTGGAGGTGAGCCCAATCCGTCTGTTCAAAATTGGCTTTCTGGGAGTGCAAACGCTGCTTCGTTTATCTTCTCCCACCTTTTTCAGTGTTCAGAAAGCTACACGGGTGTAACGGGGGAACTGTTTGTGTTTTTTAAGCCCTGATGTGCATCGTGAAGCCAGACGGGCCTCCTCAGCTGTGCAAGACGGACGAGATCGGAGAGATTGTTATCAACTCCCGGGCCGGTGGCACAATGTACTATGGACTACCTGGTGTTACGAAGAACACATTTGAGGTCAGTCAGAGAGTCGATGGTCAGAAGATTTTATGTTGAATTCAATGAGATGATTCAATGTTGATCATTTGCTTGTGTGCAGGTGATTCCTGTGAACCAAGCTGGAGCGCCTATTGGAGAAATTCCCTTCAGTCGGACTGGTCTGCTCGGATTTGTTGGACCGGTAAGTTGCCCCCACAAACATTCATTGCAATAAGCAATGAGTACAAATAGAATAAAAACAAACATTATTGTAGCAACTTTTATTTAATGAGTGACTTTACATGAAGGACAATCAACTAAAAAATTAAGAATATATTTTTTATCCAAACCGTCTATAAGGGAGGTTTGAGTTTAGTTTCATTGTATTTATTACAAATGGAGCTCATGTGATATTTCTGTGGATAAAAAGGCAGAAAGTGGCCAAAAGATTTAGAATATCTTGTTGTGAAGCTAAAATAAAGATGGTGTGTTGTTTTGCGCTTCACAGGGCAGTCTGGTGTTTGTTGTGGGGAAGATTGAGGGGCTCCTGATGGTGAGCGGGCGGCGCCACAATGCCGATGACCTGGTGGCCACAGCGCTCGCTGTGGAGCCTGTCAAGACTGTTTACAGGGGGAGGTGAGTCACTGACTGGGTCTCTGTGTGCTGTGTGAAGACACACTGTCTGCCAAGTCATGGGAGGGCCCCAACGCACACACAGAAGAGAGTTTCAGTAGGTTTTGTCAGTGATCACTTCTTCTGCTTTTGTTGCAGGATCGCTGTCTTCTCAGTCACAGTGTTTTACGATGAGAGGATAGTGATTGTTGCTGAGCAGAGGCCAGATGCCAGTGAAGAAGACAGCTTCCAGTGGATGAGCCGAGTATTGCAGGTAAACATCTTTTTTTTTCTGTTTGTGTTTATTGACACACTCTTCAATATTGCAGCACATCTTACTTTATTGTTTTTGTCTTCCATTCATCAAACATTTCTTCCTCAGGCCATCGACAGTATACACCAGGTGGGCCTGTACTGCCTGGCGCTCGTCCCAGCCAACACCCTCCCAAAGACGCCACTTGGAGGCATCCACATCTGTGAAACCAAGCAGAACTTCTTGGAGGGGAACCTGCACCCCTGTAACATCCTCATGTGCCCTCACACCTGTGTCACAAACATGCCCAAGCCCCGGCAGAAACAACCAGGTGAACCTGAAGTTGTGCTCGTTATTGCAGGAAAAGACGATTGGACATGCTTTGGATTGCTGATGGAGCAGCCATATCATGAACTCATTCCTTTGTCATCACTGCAGCCATAACTGCTGACTGTTTCTCTGTTTAGTTGACGTCGGTCCAGCGTCCATGCTGGTCGGGAACTTGGTGGCAGGGAAGCGGATCGCTCAGGCGACAGGTAGAGAGCTGGGTGTGGTGGAGGACCAGGACCTCATACGAAAGGTACTGCTGCTGGAACAAGACACGACCTCACCTCTGATCCTTAACCCGAGTCTTTAAAATACTGTATTTTTCGCACGATAAGGCGCACCTAAAAACCTCCAATTTTCTCAAAAGCTGACAGTGCTCCTTATAATATGGTGGGCCTTATATATGGACCAATATTGAACCACAACAGGTCTCGCAACTACGGTAAGCAGCCGCAGACTTCAAGCGCGCGGTTCATGCTGGGATGTATGACTGCGCGAGGTGTGCCGTTCTTGTACGAAATTCTGTTCCCCTGAAATTTTCTGTTCTCCCTGTGTCGGGAGCGCGCACAGCACAGCACAGCACAGCACAGAAAGGTTTCATTTCCATTTGTGTGTTCATGTCAAGACCCCAAAATGGCTCCTATTAAGAGACACGCTTATGACGCAGAGTTTAAACTCAAGGCAATCAGTCATGCAGTAAAACACGGGAATAGAGCAGCAGCGAGAGAATTTAACTTTAACGAATCAATGGTGTGGAAGTGGAGTAAGCAACGAGATGACCTGCGCCAAGTAAAGAAGACTTTTCATTCATTTTGGGAGTGAACGGAATTGTCAGAACGCTGGTTTGTAATCTATTAATAAAGTTTGACTGACCTATCTGACTGTTTTGTTGACGTTCCCTTTAGCGCAGCTCCTTCTAATGCATGTATAAAGTAACCCCAGTGTCTATTGTAGCATCTATTCTGTGCGCCTTATAATGCGGTGCGCCTTATATATGAACAAAGTTTTAAAATAGGCTATTCCTTGAAGGTGCGCCTTATAATCCAGTGCGCCTTATAGTGCGGAAAATACGGTAGATGTCGCAACTTTTGGCATGATGTCATGAGAATGGATCGAAAGTAAGTCGTGAATGATTATACAAGAAACATTTAAAGAAAAAATTTTATTTTTTGTTCACAGACATCTAAAACTTGGATTTGCTAACCTGCAGCTTTTTTGACCTTGTATGGTTAGCTCAGTATTTGCCTCCTCATGTTACACACTCCATCTTTAAGTAATTTGTTCATCAGAAGCAAAGGCTTGAAGCATCAACTTGAACTGATCCGTATGTAAATGCTTTGAATGTGATTGCCAAGATGAGCCTGCCAGCGTCTGTCAGGTGAACTGATGCTGATGTTCTCTCCTAAACCTCTGCTGTTGTTCTGCCTTTACTTTGCTTTGGGTTGGGCTTTAGCTCTGTTTGTGGCCCACCATGATGGTAAGGCTCTAGTCTGCCCCCCCCCCCCCGGCTTTCGCTTCTGCTGTTTCTGTCGGTCTCTTGTGCTTTTGCAGCCATGATTTCTCCCAACAAATAGCCACCAGCTCCACGAGTTGTTTGACCCAGTGACTGTCCAGGCCGGCTCCTCACCTTGCAGGGGTCCACACATTCGATTCTGAAAGTAAAGTTACACATTTAGGTGACAATTTAGGTGGGGAGAGTTGTCCAGGTGCCTGCTGGCATTCTCAAACCAAAAGGTCAACAATGCATTTCAAGGTCATTTACTAGTCAGCTTGAGCAAAAGTCTATCAACGGAGCCAGGCCAGATCTTTACACTCACTTATAAACAAGACAGTCATGTTGGGGACCACAGAGGATTGATGACACAGTCATACAGCTATCTCAGTGAGCGTCTCCTCCGTGTGCACCTCTGCTGGCTGTGTTCACTGTGACGCTCCCACCTGTAGCATGGCTTGATGAGTGGTCCGAGCAGCTGGTCTGCATGATGTGACTCCTGATTCACTGTTGACCAGCACGACGTGTTGTCTGACTGAGAGTGGGTGTCGCCACACGATCCCTCTGACCAGTCATGTGGATACTCTTGGCAATGTAACACTGTTGCTTTTTTCTGTTTGTGTGTCCTGGACAGAGACTGTGGCGTTAAATTTGTTTTTTATATGTGCTGAATATCAGGTTTCTTTAGATAGTTTTTCATGTCCTGTTTTGTTTTCTTTTAGATTTCTCAACTTTCTCTGACACTACAGACCAATGTGTTTATGATGCTAAAGATACTGTTGTTTTTCAGCTGTCAAGTAGCCACAGCCTGTTTTATAAATGCCACTCTGAGACTTATGGGGAAACCGTAAACTTTATTTCCAAGGCTCGTCGAGGTTGTCTTGCCATATTTTTGCTTGAAAGAACTTTGTGGAGCTGAGTTCTTGTCAGAGCCTCTAATTTGCCTCTCCTGAGGTGCAGATGGCCTCAGCATGAGACTTCACTCAGCCAAAAAGTCTTCCCTCCACAACGCAGCGCTCGTGCTGCGTACATATGTTAGAAGTCAAAGCCACACATAATATCTTTGTATTCAATGCTTTCTTTCCTCAGTAGAACTCTGTCTAAACACATCAGTCAGCAAGAGCCTCGTCTGTTTTTGGTTGTTGGCTCGTTGCCATTCGATTGTCTCCAGGCCGTATTTTGATTGATTTTATCTGTTTGAAGTTGTTGTTTTGAAAGCAGTGCTGGAATATATGGGATTTAGTAGCACCATTCAGGCTGTTAATTTGATCCAATTGTTCCCTCTTTTTCAGCACCAGTTCTTGTCTGAAGCTCTGCAGTGGAGAGCCCAAACTGATCCCGATCATGTGCTTTATGTGCTGCTCAATGCCAAGGTAGATCAAAGACAGACATACAGCTGCGAAAATGTATATCAGTGTCATTTTGGCAAGACTCCAAGCTTGAGATGAATCATTTTTTGCTGTCTTTTCTTTTTCCTCGAAATATGTCTGAAGAATGTCGAGTGTCTGTTTAGTTGGTTATGCTAACAAGTGTACTTCCTCCGTGTGTCCTGTAGGGGGTGGCAGTGTGCACAGCCACTTGTGCTCAGCTCCACAAGCGGGCCGAGAAAATCACAGCAACACTGATGGAGCGAGGAGGCCTCAACACAGGAGACAACGTGGTGCTGCTTTATCCCCCTGGTATAAAAAAACAAACACACCGTCTCTGTCTGTGGTTCCTTTTCAACCAAACCCCCACCCCCAGATGAGCCAGTGTGAATCCACTGAAACCAAATGTGCCCACATGTGTGTTATCATGCAGGTATTGACCTGATTGCTGCCTTCTATGGGTGCCTCTACGCTGGAGTCATCCCCGTGACCGTGAGGCCGCCTCACCCACAGAACCTGGCTGCTACTCTGCCCACAGTCCGCATGATCATCGACGTGAGTGTGCCGCAACAGTTTTGTAGGATAAACTATTGAATGAATAGTGTTTGGTCTAGCAAACTGATACTCAAGAAGGTTACGTTTTATTACTGCTCCACACATTGTGTATTGTCAATGCATCATCTACATCTTTTATCTGTGTGCCACAGGTGAGCAAAGCTGCCTGCATCCTCACCACTCAGCCTCTGATGAGGATCCTCAGGTCCAGGGAGGCCGCGGCCAGCGTCAACGTGAAGACATGGCCCACCATCATCGACACAGGTGCTGCAGAGAGCTCATATTGCTAGTCAGGAAAAGTGTCATTTGAGATAATGTTCAGCAGCTGGTTCCTGATGGAAGCATTGCTTCTTTTCAGTTTTTTGGGGGAAAAAAATCAATAAATCCTCAAATTTAATTCAAAGACTTGCTCATTCATTGTCAGAAGATGTCCTGTATAACAGAACAGTGTCTGCTGTTGTCTGTAGACAGTTACTGAGTAAAAACTGACAATAAGGAAACTAAACTGGGATAAAGGTCAAACCAATGGTATCAAGTAACAGTGTCAAGTCTAGAAATCAATAAGCTAATAAACACACACAAAAAACTTTTGTCCCTCAGTGAAAAATGTTTTTGTTTTTCTTCCTCCAGATGATCTTCCCAGAAAGCGGCCCCCACATATTTATAAACCACCCACAGCAGAAATGCTGGCCTACCTGGACTTCAGTGTATCCACCACAGGCATGTTGACTGGAGTCAAGGTACGTTCATAAAATACAATTACCAGCTGGGAGAACCAGCAAAAGTTGAATTGAATGAAATGGTTTGAGCTGTGGATTCACTGAGCAGAACTGAAGGTGACCAACACTCATGGCGCATTTGTTGGGTGCTCTCCTCAGATGTCCCATGCTGCAGTTAGCACTCTGTGCCGCTCCATTAAGTTGCAGTGTGAGCTCTACTCCTCACGCCAAATAGCCATCTGCCTGGACCCGTACTGTGGTCTGGGCTTTGTCCTGTGGTGCCTCTCCAGGTAAGCCCCTCACGCACACACATGCCGCTCACCCGGAGCTTCGTGGGGTTTTTTTTACTTTCTCGGAGCCTGCCGCTCCTCGAAGTGCCCCCTGCTAAGTGCGGTTTGCCTTGTGTCCAGTGTTTACTCAGGTCACCAGTCTATCCTCATCCCTCCCCTGGAGCTGGAGAGCTCACTGCCTTTGTGGCTGAGCACGCTCAGTCAGTACAAGATCAGAGACACCTTCTGCTCCTACTCTGTCATGGAGCTCTGCACCAAAGGCCTGGGAACTCAGACAGAGATGCTGAAGGTAACTATTGCACTCCGTGTGCCATACGTTGCTTCTCGTTTTGAAAGTGTCAGTCGTCACGACACAGTTATGAATCAGTTTCTGACAGAAATCGTACTTCCTGTGAGCGTCCCTCAAACATCAGCTGAACAGTTTTGAAATAATCTGGTGTTTGTGGGTGTCAGGACAAGAGTATAAATAAGCTGGAACCATTCAGTTGAGAAGTGAGAAATGCCTTTTCGGGGCCACGGGCTCACAAGTTGCAGTAAAACAACCTTTTCTTTCTTTTTTGCTTTCCCTTTGCAATGTGACTAACCTGAAGCTGGTGTCTGCAGGCACGTGGCCTGAACCTGTCCTGTGTGAGGAGCTGTGTGGTGATAGCAGAGGAACGGCCTCGCCTCGCCCTCTCACAGTCCTTCTCCAAACTCTTCAAAGACCTCGGCCTGTCGTCGCGCGCCGTCAGCACCGCCTTCGGCTCGAGGGTCAACCTCGCCATCGGCATGCAGGTCAGCTTCCTGCACGAAACAAACAAATTGCAGTCCCAATTTGCTTCAATTGCAGTGTGAGACACACATACTCTTGCAACCAGATGCAGTGTTTCCGACACACTCCCTCTTAAATTCCAACGTTTTGGTGGTTGTTCTCTTATCGACCACTAGGGCACAGCTGGACCAGACCCCTCCACTGTCTATGTTGATATGAAGTCACTGCGTCATGACAGGTCAGACCATCAAGATTGGCAAGCACTACAAACTGCTCGCATGACCTGACGATGACTGACAGATTGATTTTTTTTTTTTTTTTTTTTTTTTTTTTGTTCTCCAGGGTGAGGCTGGTGGAGCGAGGGGCTCCGCAGAGTCTTCCACTCATGGAGTCGGGCACTGTGAGTATCTGTGTGATGTTGAGCGCTGTGTGAAGACTAACAGGATTGACACCTTGCTGTGCGTGTGTCTGTTAGGTTGACACTATTTTTCTGTGTTTTTTCAGATTTTACCAGGGGTCCGGGTCATCATCGTCAACCCGGAGACCAGAGGCCCTCTGGGAGACTCGCATCTTGGGGAGGTGAGTGAGCTGAGAGGGTTGTAACAAGTTGGTACTTCAAAGTTTTTGTCCAATCAAAATTTTTTCATGCAGAGCTGTTGAGCAATTATCGATCTACCTTTTAAATTGTAATGTAAAACAACTTCAGAAGTTCCTCGCTATTCACTGTCCATTATCCCTGCAGATCTGGGTGAATAGCCCGCACAGCGCCAGTGGCTACTACACCATCTACGGAGAGGAGAGCCTGCAGGCAGATCACTTCAACACCAGGCTGAGCTTCGGCGAGCCCCAGACGCTGTGGGCCCGGACCGGCTACCTGGGCTTCATCAAGAGGACAGAGCTGCTGGATGCAAGTGGAGGTGAGATCAGATGTGATGGAGGCTCAGCTCAGTCAGTGGAGGTCTCCACCTTAGTCTGTGGGGAAAAAAACACAGTAATTCTATGGTGCCCACCATATCAGAACATTAAAATGATCAGATGTTGCCAATGATGGGCAAATAGAAAAATTAAGGAGATAATTTTGATGGACAAATTGTCTTCAAAACACCTGAAAAAGATGAGAACCAAGTCATCGTCTCAGCAGTTTATTTTTCTTCTTTGTAAGTCAGAAAAATATTGTCTTAATAATTTTATCTTAAGCTCTGATGTTCAAGCAACGGTCTCACAACATCGACTGCGTCTAAATCTCTGGGATCATTTTGTTGCGTGCCACAGACCGCCATGATGCCTTGTTTGTGGTGGGCTCCCTTGATGAAACGTTGGAGCTGAGGGGGCTGCGTTATCATCCAATCGACATCGAGACGTCCGTGTCCCGAGCCCACCGCAGCATCGCAGAGAGGTAAGCCCCGCTGACCGATTCATTTATTCCCTCCGGTGGGAGTTGCTCCTGCAGATGGCGCTGCAGCCCCACGTCACTCAGACAGCTGCTGCTGACCCTGAGTGCACCTTTCACCCTGCAGTGCCGTGTTCACGTGGACCAACCTGCTGGTGGTGGTGGCGGAGCTGAGTGGCTCGGAGCAAGAAGCCTTGGACCTGGTGCCGCTGGTCACCAACGTGGTCCTGGAGGAGCACCACCTGATTGTCGGGGTGGTGGTGATCGTGGACCCCGGGGTGATCCCCATCAACTCCCGAGGGGAGAAGCAGAGGATGCACCTGCGGGACTCCTTCCTGGCGGACCAGCTGGACCCCATCTATGTGGCCTACAACATGTGATCCAGCTTCAGCTGTTGATGCAGAAAACTGAGCCAGGCTCTGAAAAAAGAAACAGACACGTGGGAGGAGGACTTTGGAGGGGGTGTGTACAGTAGCAGACCCAATCTTACATCTCTCACGCACACACTCACACACACACACACACACACACACACACACACACACACACACGCACACGCACACGCACACACACACACACACACATTCAGAACACCAAACGATGTGGGAATGCAAGAACAATACACGTACTGTGATGAGGACACGCCCCCCTCCCAGAAACTGTTCCTTCTTTGCTTCCAGCTGCTTGATCGCTGCAGTCGAGGTTTACTGCTGTCGCGAGGAATGTCGTTTTTCGCTCCTCTTCACAGTAGAATCTCCTCTCTGCCCTGCATCGTCTCTGTGCATTTCACTCCTCCCTGAAAGAGCCTGTACGTCTTTCTTCAGACGTCCTCGATAGAAGCCCCTCATTCCATTTCCTCATTTGATTTCAGAATGAATCAACGTGCGTCTTTCTTTTCTGAATCCCGCCGATTCTTGAAGACAGGATGCCTCCCTGCAACCCCTCCCTTTGCACTTTACATTTAATTCTTGACTCACCTGCCTATAACCCCCACCTCTGACCCCTCCCTACCCCCATGTCTCCTGCTTTCACCAGAGCAAATCCTCATCAGTATTAAAAGTGCCACAAGCAGAGTGTGGTGGTCCCGACATGCTCCGACCCCACCCCCTCCCCAGGTGCACAGTGGCTCTCACCAGCCACCACACGCTGCTGACGTAGTGTCAGCATTCATACGTTACAAAGCAAAAGGTCCTCTAGGTGAATGCATGCGGGGGCAGAGAGGCGAGCATCGTAAAAACTTCAGCCGTGAAGATGAAACAGATTGTCCGTTTTCAGTGTGAGTAGGAGTCGCTGAGTTAGACGAGTTAGGCGAGTTTGTATGATTGTGGTAGTATTAATGGTCTCATGTTCGTCCAGAAGCACCAATACTGAGAACAAGGTTTGAGGCCAAACATGATCTTGAGGCATGCATGTCAAGCTGGGAGCGCGATCCGCATCTGAATGCAGACTGAAGAAGCAAAAAAAAAGAAAAAGAAAAGAAAAACAAGAACTCCAGACCTCCAGGAGTGAGACGAGGAGTTTGGGAGCAAAGGATCAGGTGCTCCTGAGAGGCGTGTGATGGAAACATAAGGCAGAGCTTGTGTTTCCATTTGCAGCATTTACCTTCTTTTCCTTTTTTTTTTTTTTTTTAGAGAAGTACCTGCAGATCCCTGAAACGTCCTGAAGAACGTTAAATCAAACTTGCTGCTGTTCTGAAAAAGTAGCCTGACACCCTGAAAAGCTTTTGCTCGTTTTTTCATGGATTGAAATCCAGAACATTATTATACATTATGTAAAACTGACTTTATTAAAAGTATAGACCCTTTGAAAGTAGCTTCTCGTATTGAATGGGGTTCCTGAAAAAGACGTCCAAAGACACAGTGAAAAAAAATCCAGAAACTCCTCCCACATCTCGCCTCACCCTCTAACACTGATGCTGCGTCACTGACCCAGTTCAGAGTTTTTTTCTAATTACATTCAAAAATGTTAAAGAAACATTTTCATATTTTACTTTTTGTTGTATATCTGTTTGCTACTGACCAGAAGAAGAGTCAGATTTGTAATTTCTGGCTTGGTTTCCAGGCCGAAGACATTTCAGTTAATGTTTAAAATTTCTTCAGAACAGCAGCGCGTGTGTGGCGTTTAATGACCTCCTGGAATTTTTCCGCAGATCGCTTCGAGATCTGACGCTTCGTCGCGTTTACTTGGATGTCAAAGTCGCACATGTCAGCACAAGCATGTGATAAAAGCAGGAAGCAGTTCAAGAAAAGAAAAAAAATGCATTTAGAAAATAAAAGCACATCGATCATGTCGTAGACTCTTGATCCAAGTTTACTGAGAAATGGGTCGTTTTTCGAGCTTGATGTTCGGCGGCCGGTTTCTGAGGAGGAGGATGTGTTTCCTGGCTTACACCTGATGGTGGAGCGCAGTTTTGCATATTAGAAATAAAATATCACAAAATACCTTTTTATTGAGCTCCGCTGTGCATTCAATAAATCATCAGAAGGCAGCTCAGTGCCTTTCGTTGTGGTGACATTTCTGACCGCGGGTTGTTTGATTGCTGGAAAGGACAAAAGCAAAACAATATCAAGTCTGAGGAGAGAACTTTGCCTTATTGAACCTGTGGATCTTGCGCGCTTTTATTTTGAACAGCTCAGTCGACCTAATGTGGGAAACCAGGCAGACTGGTGTTGTGCTCTGAGGAAAGGGGGAGTGTCATGTTCATTTTGTTCGTGGCCATGCCTGTCTGATTTTAAAACTGTTTTTGATTCAGTTCTTTCTGAATGTCTACTTACAAAAAAACAGAATTAACTAGGAAGCATCAGCAGCCTGCGAGTTAGAGAAAAAAAGGCTGAATCCTCCTTTTAAAAGAGAAAAATGTCCACTAAAAGAGGGAGGTGTCTGTATACTGTATCCTAGAGGTCAAATACTGTATTACTGGTGTTCATGTGTACATGGAAATTAATTCTGTAGAAAAAATCAAAACAAAAAAAACTTGACTGATCTTTTTCATACTTGACAGCATTTTTCTGCATTATTTTAATGACATCACGTGATGAAAAAGACA
This sequence comes from Malacoctenus gilli, assembly GCA_032164315.1. NCBI lineage: Eukaryota > Metazoa > Chordata > Actinopteri > Blenniiformes > Labrisomidae > Malacoctenus > Malacoctenus gilli. Next base: position 16,822,615 of record JASSRZ010000053.1, on the reverse strand, counting down.
AAAAAAAAAACAGTTTCAGATCATTTCGGCAGGAACGATGTGCACTTTCCCAATATCATTTTGTGTGTTTGTGTGTGTGTTCATGAAGGAGCGTGTGTGTTAGAGAGTGAGTGTGTGTTCAGTGTAATAGTGATATTTGGCTTTCATGGTGCAACAAGGGTTTGTCTTTTTGTAAGAAATTTATCCCAAAATATTGAACTTTTTTTTTTACTTTCATTCTATTCTTTGTTCATGTCGCCTGCACTGTATTTTTTTTCTCTTTCCATCCAAGATTGGAGTTTAATATCATCATAGTTTTGTTCATGTTACCTTATGTCTGTCTGAGCTGCACAAAGTTCTGCAAACAGCCGGTTAGATTTTAAGAAACCGATCCGAGCGCATTGATCGTCCACTTTTTTTCTTTTCTCCACCCTCCATCCGATGACACTGACCACGTGCACGTGAGCCAGTAAAAATTTAGAGTTACTTGTGAATAACAAAGTGAAGCTTTTGAGCTGCTGTGTGATAATTGCTTTTGTTGCTACTGTTTTTTTTTGTTTTGTTTTTTTTCCCCTTCGACAAGTTTTAATAAAGTTTTCTAAGTTCACGATGGCCTTCAAAGCCTTTTCAATAGACGTTGGTGCTACTCAACATAAAACATCTCCTGTGAAACTGAAGGTTCCCTCCTGGTTTCAGTGTGAAAACCGGTCGATGTGTTCCTGTCTATGGACGACAGGAACCACACCAACCTGATGTTTCCATCGGAGTATTTAATTCAGATTTGTACGCTGTGTCACCAGGAAAGATGCGTTCAAAAGTGATCCAAAGCACAAAGTGTCAAATGTACCTGTGAGGTTATGAAATCTGGAACTTTACCCCCTCACTCACACACACACACACACACACACACACACACACGCAAGAATAAAAACAGAACTCAAGGGCCCACAAAGAATACCTCAACTGTGTGTTCACTATGCATCGTCGAGCTGCAGCAGAGACATTCTGAATTAGTCAATGGTGCGATAACTTCTAACAACATGTCTTACTTGACAAAAACACTGTCACACTGTCATTGGATGTGTTTCATGTCGAATTAAAGAAAAAAAGTTGCTTTGTCAAAGTTTGTGCTGCTTCTTATTTCCTCCGTGGATGATTCGGGCTTCAGGCTTCAAGCCCCCCCCCCCCACTGAGAAGCAGTAAGGGGGGGGGCTGAGTCTGAGTAGAGTTTGCATGCTCACCCTATTTGTGGGTGGGTATTTTTTCGGTACTTTGGTCCCCCACACAGTCTAAAAACGTTCATTTGGGGACACTTGGTGGCTATAGATTGTCCATGTGTCGTCGTGTCTCTGCGTTTTCCCATGGATTGGACTGGTGAGTGGCCCCTCCACAGTGTTGTCCACCTTTGCATAAACAATGATTGGGGTCAATGAATGATTTAACTGTCGGCTGCTGCATCACAGGAAAAAAATCCCTCCTCATGCCACCAGGTGTCACTCTGTCAGCTTTATCTGAGCAAAACGAAACGTGCAGCATAATGACGCCCCAGAGCAGCTGCTGCTGTTTACCTGCAGTTCAAATACTCACATATTCAAGCATTTTACTAAAATGCAACAAGAGCATTGAAGTGATTCAAGGATTTTGCATGTTGTATCCCTTTAATTTCACGTTTTGCCTCAAAATGAATATTTCAATTATGACAATTTGATGAGGTTTCTTATAATATACACTGCCTGGCCAAAGAAAAGTCGCCACCTGGATTTAACTAAGCAAATAGGTACGAGCCTCCTATTGGATAAATACTGCATGGGTGATTTTCTCTCAGCTGGCAACAAGTTATCTAACCCCAGCTGGTGCCATGACTTGCTTCTCATTTCCTAAACAACCATGTCGAAAGACACATCCCGTGGTCGTGGAAAATATGTTAGTCTGTTTGAGAAGGGTCAAATCATTGGCATGCCTCAAGCAGAGAAAACATCTAAAGAGATTGCAGAAACTACTAAAATTGGGTTAAGACCTGTCCAACGCATTATTAAAAACTGGAAGGATAGTGGGGACCCATCATCTTCAAGGAAGAAATGTGGCCAGAAAAAA
>JASSRZ010000053.1:16805994-16820442 GCA_032164315.1 Malacoctenus gilli | reverse complement strand
TCTTAATCAGTCGTTGTCTGGGGGCCACCTGACAGCTCGGGGCCCTAGGCAATTGCCTGGTTTGCCTGCCTTCACGCGACGGCCCTGCCCGTGGCCCTTTGGCTTGGAGGCAAACAAACAGTCTTATTTCCATGGGACCAAATTACACCACCAATGAATTGAAGAACTGTCATGGCTTATTTCTTAACATGAATCAGATCAGCTGTTCCAGAGCAGCATCAGAGCAGTGACGAGCAGCGGTGAAGGGCCTCCTGCATTCGGGCTGCCCGCGTTCGACTCGGCCTGTCTCTCCCTCAGCCAGCCTGCAAAGCTGCTGGTCCGGGTGTAGACGCCCGGCCTGCGGGGGAGCCCACACTGCTCCCCGAAACTCGTCACCCCGACCGCATAGAAGCGCTCCTCCGTCTCGCTGTAGCACTGCAGGGGACCCCCACTGTCTCCCTAATGAGGGGGCACAGGCAGCATCTTTGAGGTGCTGTTCATGGAAAACCCCTGAGGGGGTTGTCAGGGTAGGGGTTGGGGGTCTTACCTGGCAGGTGTCGACTGCTCCGCTCTCCAGTCCTGCACAGATCATGTTCTCAGTGATGATGCCGCTGTACCAGGTGGCCAAGTTACAGGTTCCCCTGTTGATCAGCTCCACCTCGGCCTCCTGGAGGCTGCTCATCAGGTTCCCTGCAACAGACATACACACACACACGAAGAGAAAAATGTCACATTTTCTTCAAATGAATTTCCTTCGGAGGCTCATAATGATATAAGCTTACCATCACTGTAGCGATATAGAGCATCTGTGACTTGCCAAAACATTGCAGTGGCAAACACTGGCAAAAAAACACACCCTCATCCAGATACAAAAGTAGAAGCACACAGTGTTCAAACAACCTTCCATATTTTTGGGGTGATTTGGCTTATTTTTTGGGAGCGAGCCCAGAGCCAGACAGACTGTCCTTATGTAAATGATATAAATATGAAGTCAGGATGAAAAAAAGCTGTTTTAGACAAAACGCACAGAGGATTTCAGGCGGTCACTCCATCCAAATCATGAGCTTTCCATTCCATGATTGTGTGATTGTGTACCCGATGAAACAACATGTGACAACATGTCTCCCTCTACAAACTGAGAAGGCCCGTTCTCAATAACAGACACCCACCTGAAAACCAGTGCCTTCCTGCTGCCTGTGAGATGTGCTTGGAAATGTTATGTAACATTAGCAAAGTTCAGATGGCTGCGGCTGCGTGATTAGTGCGACTCCACAGTGAGCGCGGCTCAGCCCGGATTATTATTCTGGTTTGTTTCATCACGGATCTGTTTGCTGTGCTGCAGTTAGTGTGGAGGATGGATGTTTTTCATGACTTTCAGGCTCAGTTGCTCTTCACATGTTGGGACTTTTCTGTGTCACTGAAGTCCTGCTGGACTCAGAGCTGCAGGTGATGGTTTGAAGGGACGATCGTCACCGTGAAATGAAACATGAGGGCTGTAAACTTTATGAGTTATTGAGTTTTTGATTAAGTCCTGCCAGACGAGGTGCTGTGCTCTTATGATGATTCATTATTCATTCCTGATTGCTGTCTGTGAGAGTAAAAGTACCAATGAAATATTCATGTATTGATGAGGGCTCAATAGGAGCATTTGGGTTCTGCTCGTGTGTGTTTGTGCTACTTTGCTCTGCAACCTGCAGTTCAGTGGGGCCACAGTCTAACTTGAGTGCACTTGGCCATTTTCATACAACCAATCATTTTCCTGCGGACCTTTGGTGAAGGCGCTGCCCCATCCGGTGATGTAGCAGGAGCTGAAATTGAGCTGGAGCTCGTGGCTCCGGCTGTCAGGGGTGCACACGGGCCTGACATGGTCCGTGAAGTTGAAGGGGGACCTGAGCAGCACCAGCGCCACGTCGCAGTCCATGGAGCGGTCGTTGTAGTCCACATGCATCTGGACTCCTCGGATGTAGCGGATCTGGGCGTGAGCTCCGAGGACCGAGCGCTTGTGGAGTCCCGCCACCACGCGGAAGTATCTGCTGCCAATCCACCTGCACAAAAACAGGGAGCATTTGTCCCTGTGGACCTCCTGACACTGACTTTGCTCTCCCAACCCAACCAAAAGCTTGCTCCTTTCCAGTCTATGCCAGCTACTTAGAAGTTTTTCCCTGTTAATTGGACGTCTGAACTCACTTGTTCTCATCGCACAGGAGCCTCAAACCTGCGACAGCGATCTAGCTTTTACAAACCAGCTTCAAGCTAAAATGACATGATACTCCAGCTTGCTTCACTTCATGTCACACACCAGTCAAACACTCGCTTGTACAACTAACACTTCAGAGTGTGTGCGAATGTGTGTGTGTGTGTGTGTGTGTGTGTGTGTGTGTGTGTGTGTGTGTGTGTGTGTGTGTGTGTGTGTGTGTGTGAGTTTCACTCACAGATGTTCATAGAAGCAGTGTGCAGCTGTGAGCACCCACAGGCTGTTGAGGATCGACCCGCCACAGTGGTGCCAGGACCCCAGCTGGATGCTGACCTGCCAGGGCCACGCCCCCTCCAGAGCCTCCCGGCCCCCAACTATCCGAGATGCACCAGGGGGGCCAACCATGGACCGCTTGCCACAAGCTGGTCAACACAGACAGGAAAAAGTTGCATTGGAGCAAGCTTTAATACAAATTCCAGCTATTGTTTCAGAGAGTGATGCTACTGGTCTCCAGCAAAAAACAAAAAACTGAACACTTCTTGTGAAACAGTACTCAGCAGTCTGCAACAAAACTGGACAAAAAAACCACACCGAAGTTGCCAGGTCTGCTGTGTATCTTACTCACCGTGCTGCTGCTGCGAGCTGGCTGCAGTCAAACAAAACAGGGTGAGAAACACAAACAGCAGAAGAGGCTTCAGCGCCATTTAATGTTTCTTTTAGGAGACTTTTTCGCCGATATTTTTGTCGAAAAACAAAATCCTGACAACATATGACGTCACATGCACGTTTTACGTCAGTTTTTCGTCAAAACCAGACAAAGTTTGTCACGACAAAGTACGTTTTTGGGACAATTTAGGAAGCAAGACAAACAATATAATTAAAATATTCCTCTAAAGATAATTCAAATGAGAGACCAACAAGAAATGAGACGTTGAATTCGGTTACAGACTCACGTTATGTAACGTTGGAGCTGTGCAGGTTATCAAAATAAAAGCCGCCCTTTGGCACATTAATAAGTGTTCTTGAGGAGAGAATCGGAGGAGGTGAATGTTTGAAACAAGCCTGAGTGCGGGCTCCTCGCTCCTCCAAAATAAAATATAAACAAATTACATCATATGTGTTTACTTGCCAAAGGTTGAGCTGTGAAATTGACAGAAAAATTCCCGTACGATGCACATAAAGTCATGTATCAAAGATAAAGTGTATTTTCGTGTGAGTTGACTCTTCTTGGTGTGTTTATTTGGGTGCAGCTGAAGTTCAAATGTCCCTCTAACGGTTGTTTTTTTGGTTCCCTCCGCTGCTCTGTGGCCTCCTCGTAGCTGCCTCTGACTCGCCACCTCCATCCAATAAATTCCTGCACTACAAACCGGCCACACAGGACCCTCAGTGAGTCAATGCATTTGGACGGGCAAACCTTGTGCGTGTTTTTTTCTTACAACCCCCCCCCCCCCAGCACAGTCTCACCCAGGCTAGTCCCTGAGCGCATCCAGCAGGGCGCACGCCGGTGTTAGGAGGGCTGTGGGCCCCGGTGACCTTTACGATTTTTTTTTTATTTTACGAAACCCACTTGCCGACACTCCCTCACATTCTGCTGAAATTCATCAATTATGCAGGAAAGCTGCTCGCACTGAGAGGTGGTGGGGGGGGGGAGAAGATAGCGGCAACAATATGGCGACAACCGCAGTTTCTCCCCAATCTTTCCCGCATCTGCAGACCAGCGAGGGCTCCCCGGATTCGTCGTAAGGCTTTTACGAAGTGAGTATCGTGCGTGTGGGCTCGTCGGGTTGAGGCGTGCATGATGCTGGTGGGCGCGGGCAGCCTCGCTCTCCGTCGGTATCCTTGCGTAGCCTGAATGTCGCAGCGCCGCACACTGCCCCGCATCTTTTTTTTTTGGAGCGGGATGGAAGACGGTGTCTGCGCTCGCTGAGCGCCTCTCGGCTGGACCCGACTCTGGAGGGGGAATAAAACGGGTACTTATCAATCACTTGACGTCGATCGAAAGGAATTTGTTGGATTTTGTCGAGTTCTTTTTTTTGTTTCTTTGATTGGAGCTTTGTGGGAGCGACAGGAGGAGATGCCTGATAGGTTAGGCTTCAGGTAGGGCGCAGTGTGGCCGCTCCAGCCTCCAAAAACCAGGGAACGATCGATCTTTCTCGAAATCTGAGCTGTTGTTTTTGTCCCTTCTTAGATGTACCTTTTTATTTTGATGCCTTGTGGACTAAACGATGCTACTCTTGGATCACCATAAGGCTTCGAAGAAGGACCTGATCCTATGTAAGTAGCCCGACCCTCCTTCCACTACCCTGAGCCGCCGAGTCTAAAGTCGCTCCCAGGGCTTTTTTTTTTACCCCCTCCAGGAGCGGCAGGTCCGCGGCTGGTCCTGCCCTGTCGTCGTGTTTGTTGTGCTTCGCCTCCTGTTTGAGGCGCCGTGTTTTTGTTTTAGCTGTATACTCGGAGCGTTGTCGCGCGCGGAGAGCGTCCTTATTGATTTGGCCGTCGACGCGGCTTGACGGGTGTGGTGCGGATCCTCCAAGGCTACGCGCAAAAACGCGCAGAATGGCCCGCAAAAAAGGAGGGAAACGTGAACTCGCCTCCGTCGATCAACTCGGAGACATGTTGCGTTGGTTCATGATGGTGGGATATTGACGTTCACTTGACTCGGACCGAGCCGCGTGTTGCGTTAGCCTCTGTGTGACATTTTCTTCGTGCAAACCTCCAACTGCAGCAGCAGCGGCGGCAGCGCCGCTGCCTCCACCACAGGTCCTCCTGCCGCCAGCCACCTCTCTGCGCAGCGCAGCATCCGGCGGCGCCTCTCCGGGGCTCTGCTCTGCCGGTTTTTTCCCATTGAATGAAATATTCAGGGAAAACACGCAGATGATGGGGGGGGGGGGGTCCTCCCTCCCTCTTCTGCAATTTTTTGTAAACAACTTTCTCTGCGTCTGTAGAAAAATCACCGAGAAGATGCCAGAATTTGCTTGTGGTCTCACCCACCCCCACCCCCTTCCCTGAAAATAAGAGCACTTGCCAAAGCCTGTGTGCAAGCAGTGTGCATACTATGAGACTCGGACGCACAACAGGACGCGTGTCGTCCTGGTCCGGTGGCGGCAAGGACAGACGCGGGAGACGCCGCGGGTCCACAGGCGTCGAAGGAGAAAGGTGCGAGCTCACCGGGCAGGCCTGTTCCAGAGCTCACCGCTTTTTCCAGACAGATCGGTTATAATGCCCCCCCCCCCATCTCCCTCTCTCTCTTTCTCCACACCCCCTGCGTGCGTGCACACACTCACGCGTCCTGGCTCGTGTGTGTACGTGTGTTTGTGTGCGCGCCTGAAGCGGACAGCGCCAGCAGAGCGGCAGAAGGCTCGGTGGCTGCAAGGTTCTGGGGTCCATTTTAAAACAGACGTCTCCGCTCGCAGGCTGCATTTTCTCCCGCACAGACGAGGGGGGGGGGCTGCCTCTAAACACTGAGCGTTTTATTTCAATGTTCAGAAAAAAAGAGCTAAATGAGCGCTCGTTATGCAAGAGGGCGAGCAGGCAGGTGACAGTCACTCAGCCGGCGCTGCGTCCACCTCTCCCATCCTCCCCCTCCACCCGACGAGGGCAGAGAAAAGGCTTCCGACAGAATTAAAATCTCAGGTCAACCATTTTTATTTTATTCATGGTTTCAGGTGTGGCACAGCCCTCCCTCCTCCAAGCTTCCCCCTTCCTCCCCCCTCACCTCTGCCTTCCATTAGTGCATTGACACTGATGTCCTGCAGCTCGAACAGTTGTCATGTAGCCTTTCTGCGCTCCTCTGTGTTTTTTTTTTTTTTTACACGAAAGTGTGTTGCAGAAAGGCTCCACTGAGTCACACAGCCATTAGATGTTCTAGGGGCTTCTGTCAACCCGCCCTCAGCTACTCAAAAAATCATAAGCAGTCAAGTCTCTAAATGGGTTGGTTGTCTTCACTGCCAAAGGTTCAACAGTGAACTTTGGATCCATGGCTGAGACAAAGACACACTCTTGTTTTTGATTGAAATGAAAGAAAAAAACAAACAAAAAAAAGAAGAGGTTCATCTGATGTAAAATGTCTCATCTGTGTCTCTATGACTTCATTTGTGGGCCTTGTAGTGTTTACTACAAGCTGAAGAATCATTGAAACGAACATTTTGGAACAACAATGAATGAAATCCTCATCAGCAGAAGCTTTGAGTGAAATTTGTTAATTTCCTTGTAATCCATTATCAATACAATATTATTATTGTTATTGTTTTTTTTTCTTCCATTTTGTTCTGTATCGGCTGCCCTTTGCAATCAATTATGTTGATTTTGATTCAAAAAATCATCTTAAAACACATTGCATGTTATAAAAAGAGGAATGTGCATTTTTTTCATGTCGAGAAGAAACTCACAGGAGAGATGGCTTGAATGTTTTGCTACGCTGGCATCGGATAAAACTGTATTTGACACGGCAAGCTCCGGTGGCATCTGTTGCATCATGATTTAGCTTTTTATAATGTGAACATGAAACGGAGTTGGTTTAAAAGAGGTTCACTGAACAATATGGAACTGTATCGTTCATTTTCAGGTAACTGTTTGCTTTTGTTGTTCAGACATTCTTCAGCAAGTGAGAGAGAGCAACATAGAAAATGTGGCACAGGACCTTTAGAGGTGTGTTGCGTGTGTGGTCATACCAAAGTGTCACTATCTTTTCTTCTCTGCTTTAATTCTGATGTATTTGTTCATGAACACATTCTTACTTTGCTTTTCTTTGTACAGTTGTACCTCTAGGAACTTGTGATCTTTCCAAAAAATGGGAAATTTTGACCATGAGTCAAAATTTAGGCAGCCATTTTTGAAGCTTTCGGTGCCCTGTATTCATTGGTATTCTCTTCCCCCCTCCCCCCTGCAGAGCTGCTACCGTGGATGGTACAAACCTAGGGACCAAGTAGCTGCAGGATGAAAACATGGCTGCACCCCTTCTTGCACCGCCAGGACCTGATAGCTTCAAGAAGTTCACTGTGGAATCTTTGGCGGTCCTTGAGCAGCGCATCCAAGAGGAGAAGAACAAAAAGCCCCCCAAGCAGGACAGCAGCTACCGCGATGACGATGACGAGAACAAGCCCAAACCCAACAGCGACCTGGAGGCTGGCAAGAGCCTGCCCTACATCTACGGGGACATCCCTCGAGGAATGGTGGCGGTACCACTGGAGGACCTGGACCCATACTACGTGAACTCTCAGAAAGTGAGTCACTCCACTCAGAATGCACTACACACACCACTCTGGGGTACATTTGCCCCTGAAGGATGTTTCTGATGTATTGTGAAGCCATATTTCCTGGTGCTGGCAGCAAACGTTTGCAAGGAAACCCCGAGGTTCCAGTCTGATATGGGCCATTTGTGACTGTTTGTTCAACTCGTGCTTGAGGTTGTGTTTCCTCCGAGTTCACTCGTTCACGCGGATTCTCGACGTCAGGATCTGAAATGTGTTTCAAAGTCCAGTCACACTGAGTAAAGACTTCGTGCCCCGTATCTCTAGCAATGAGTCAACATGACAAAGTATTGATGTTGGATTTGGATCCTAAATCACAGCAACATGGCATCACTGCTCCAGCTTTTGGGAATGTTTTTCTGTTTCTATTCATTTTCTAACACATCTATTATGAATTTGTTAACTGAGGAGTTTGTTGTCTTCTGGAATGATGAATCAAACCAAATCAAGATTTGAAGCCAATTTTTGGAGTTTTCTCACCTGAAACGGTCTCAGTTTTGACACAGCCTTCACTGCTTTTCCGTTGGTCCCTGAGTGGACGTTCAGGCGTTCATCCATGCCCTTGTTTTGAGGCCGGTGAGTGGACGGCGTGATGTCACAGTGAGTCATTCACTCTGGCTGCGGTTCATGCAGGCTGAGGCGTGACGCTGTCTGCTCTCTGATGCTTGACTTACAGGTGCGCCATGTTTACAGTGATTTCCATCCTATAATCAGGCAGCAGAATGTCATTACGTCTCCCCTGTCCCGTCCCATCTTTGGGGACCGTGACAGTCGAGATCAAGAACCGCAAACGCATTCCCCTCTGAGCTGACGGGGCTTTGGGGAAAAGGCCAGGAGCAGTTCCTGCTCAAAGACTGTTGTTCCGCATGAGAGACTTCCCTAATTGTTGGAGAGTTAATCTGCGACAGGAGAGAGAAGCAGCGGCGGCAGCAGAGCTGAGGGGACTCTGGCTGTCTTGGAGGAGACACGTGTGTCTCTGGGGTTCCTGTCACGTCAGATGCTCGCGTGAGGACGGCCAGGTGACCTTGACGGTCTCTGAATATCACCACCGAGCGCACCTGACGACTGCAGGGCTCAAGGAGGCTGCTTGTGTTTTTATAGGAGCGTTTGTTGCTCCTGTGTTAATCAGCCATTAGTCAAAGACTATTAAACACATAGACGCTCTTATTCTGACGGTAAAACAGATGTGAAGGGACCCAGAGAGACAGAAACTTTCCTGCAACTGTTTGTTGTGGAAAACAAATGGCCAGCGAAGCACCATCGTCTTTGGCTCATCCAGGGAATGTTTTTATACCACACGTAATGACAGAATGATCATCTGTTATAAAATGGCTGTGCTTTACTGAAGCAACAATAGAGATGCAAAGTGTGCAGTGGTGAGTCCACCGCTCGTGTGTTTAGACCAGGACTCCTACCATGGAAACAATGTTTGTCATCTATTTTTAAACAAAGAATTACGTAACAAAATTGGCATTTTTTATTCAGAATCTTTCGCTCCGATCTGATCTTCATCTGAATCAGGCGTCACTTTTGACACTAATATTGTATAACTGCGTGTCAGTCCACACAGCGCCCCCCCCTTCAAATATACCGTATCCCACCTGAATTGAAGGAGCTGTTGTTTAGTCATCATCATCTTCTCCATCATCAGCTTGATGAGCTGAAGTGATTTCTTTAGATTGTGCGTGTAGGTGTTGGATGGTCTGTCTCTGCTCGGCTCTCCATCTGTCTTCATCTCTTACCTCCGTGTCTCTACCCAGTGTGAGCTGACTGTTATATAACACACCAGTCCAGTGCTCAAGGATTCAGACACGATTCAGATGACACGTGGCAAACATGTCCAAAAATATGTGGGACCGTTGATTTTTGGATTTTTTTTCTACTCACTGGCACGCATGCACGCACGCGTGCGCGCGCACGCACGCACGCACGCATTGCAACTGTTGATGTTGTTCATCAAAGGTGCCACATTTTGATGACACGTGGCAAACATGTCCAAAAATATGTGGGACCGTTGATTTTTGGATTTTTTTTCTACTCACTGGCACACACACACGCACGCACGCACACTCTAGTTTTGTTCTTCCCTCCATACGTTCCCGTCACATATGCCTGCAAGTCACGCAGACTGCTTTGTGGATTTTCTTATTGTTGTTTTCTCGCCTCTGTGCCCACCTCGGGTCCTTGTCAGCGGACGGCCGCAGGCAAATCATGGCCCCTCAATCTGGTCTTGCTTCTGATGGTGAGGGGAGCTGCTGCTGCTACTGCTGCTGCCGCTGTGGAGCCGTGACGTCAGATCAGGTGGTGACCTTGACGGGAGAGTGCTGCTGTGTACATCTTTGTCACAGAGAGGCGGCCGGCCGGGAGGGAGGCGGGGGCGAGAGGGGGGGCTTGAAGGAAGGCTGTTTATCTCCTCCATGACACATCCTCCGTTTAGGCTCGTTTAGATGGTGTCATAGCCAGCACAAAAGGCCAGCAGGCCGGCTGATGACGCAGCAGCAACCCCCCCCCCCCAACCTCCTCCCCCACAGCCGGTGGCCAGAGCTGGACTGTGCCACGCTGAGCTGAGCCAGGTCAGGTCAAACACGGCGTCACTGTAAGAGGCCCGTGGGAGGGAGCGGGGGGACACGGTTTTCAAGGAGAGGGGGACGAGAGAATGACGAGAGGAGAGGGAGGAAGTGAGGACAGGGACGAAATGGACGACATGTGAATGGATGCATGAGCACACTTGCTCTCTTTCTTGCTGCAGCAGGGGTCATTGAAATGTGTCCGATTGAGGGAGACATGAAGAGGGAACAAACAGATATTTCAAGATTAAATCCCGAATGTTACATTTTTATTGGCGGGGTCACATGAACCATGTTTGTTATTCACAAGAGAAGACTGAAGGATTCAATATCTACAGTGATCTAAAGCACCTTTCAGGCCAGGATGATGTAACGTGAAGCTCAACTACACATCATGATAAAAATTCAAGGTCGTATAATTTTAGGAAACGTGCACACTGACTGCCACAAAAGAAGGATATGATTTGGGATTGTAAGATGGCAGTGATGGTGGAAAAGCACGACAGCGTGTGAGCACCTCAGCTGTGTTGGTGCATGCGTGGCTGTGAGGCTCTTAAACTGCAAGGGCCATAAAACGTGGTCCATTTAACATTCCCCACAAGGGCTGCGAGGAGGGTGCTGGCTGGCTGGATGCCTGCTGCGGCCCTGGTGGATGCGGTTGCTGCAGCCCGGCCTGCTGGCTCCAGCTTCTGTGTGGAAGCCATCTTCCAGCCCACCCCCCCACCCCCCCTCCCTTCCACACGCCCGTCCTCCTCTCCGTCTTGTGCTCGGCTCTCTCTCCTCCCTGCTTCTTCTCAGCCTGCTGCTGCTACAGTTGCTGACTGCCTGCCTGCTTCGCTCGCTCGCTCTCCATCTCCCCCCTGTTTTCCTACCTTCCCTCTCCTCTGGCTCAGCTCTGGATTATGAAAATTTCAGTAGCTTTGCAGTAGTTTAGTCATGCGTTACAAAAAAAGACTCCCCTACATATATGGCGGCTGTGTGCGGACGATAATGCCGGCTGCCTATTTTCGTGCTACGCCCGCAAATGCCACCTAATGTGTCCATGTACGTGTATGTGTGATGGTATAATTGACAGTGGCGTCACACTGACACCACTGGGATATTTCTGACCACAGCATGGACACCTCACGTGACGCCGTCGTTGCGACCTATCGAAGTAAAGATCGAGCGGTTTCACCGCGCTGACTTGATCTGAGGCACGTCTCCAGCATTGCCGCGATCGGGTCGAGTCAGCTGCGTCTCCTCCAGAAAAACGCTTCTCCTCCTCGATATCGGGGATGTGTCTCGTCAGCAACTCCTCACACGCGGCTCCTTTCCGTTGGAAGTGCGCCAAAGACGTGCAGTCAGCGGACACCGCCAGGAGGCCTCGCCCTGAGCTTCCCCCCACCCATCTTTCCTGTATCTCCCGCCCCCCCCCCCCCACTCTTGGCTTCTCTGCTGGTGGTTCTGCAGGACTTAATGTAGTGAGGGATGCCTTGTTAAAAGCACAAGGGCCCATATCACTTGTGCAAATGCACAGCTTCATTAAAGTTTCATGCAAATAGCCATGTTTTATTTAAACAATTATGAGGTTATCCACGAAAAGTGGCTTGCCAGCTCCTTTTGGCTTCTGCCGGCTGCCTTTTTCTCGAAGCTGCTGCGCCGAGCGTACAAACATCAGAAACATCCTGCCAGCTCTTCTTCTCGCTTTTGTGATACAAAATAAACAGAGTGCTATTCTATAAGTAGATCAACATATTGTCTCGTTTCACAATACAACTTTGAGGCAGCGAGACATGAAGCAAACAGGGCAGACTCGCAATTGCACTGAAAAAAATAAGGTTACATCGCAGCTCAGGTTTTTATTGATGTGTACCTTTTTGTGTCAATGATGCTGTCTGGTATTAATTATGCTCTCTCTCTCTCTCTTTGTTTGTCCTCTCTTCTCTCTACAGACATTTATAGTGCTAAATAGGGGGAAGACAATCTTCCGTTTTAGTGCCACACCTGCCTTGTACTTCATAAGTCCTTTTAATCCGGTTAGGCGAGTAGCTATTAAAATTTTGATACATTCATATCCTTTTGAAATGTAGTCTTAACGGCAGCGACAAAAGGTTTTCCTGTTTGCGTGTATTATTCATGATGATGTGCCGCTGCTGACGTTTCCTGTGACTGCTGCTGCAGGACAGCGCTGGCATGTTACAGTCAGCTCCTGTTCACAACGTACAGTAGCCATTTTATCACTCTGAGGAGGAAGGAGCACACAAACGATGAGTCACTGTTAGCAGTGGACCACGTAAAAACCCCTCAGGTTTGCTAGTGTCTGTGCTGTTTTACCCCAGAGGGGGAGCGGCTGGTGGTCGAGAGTAAATACCATCCAAATGGTATAGAGTTTAAATACTTTTTATTTTTCTTCACATACTTTTCCTCTCTTTCAAAAGGTGATGCTTACTTTACAGTGCATCAAAAAGAACTGTTGATGTTGTTCATCAAAGGTGCCACATTTTGAAAAATTAATACGACATCAAATGTTTGCGTTGGACGGGCTGTTGTTAGCCTGTTAGCCCGTTTAAGTCCATCCATCCGTCCATGCCTAAGAGAAGTCTTTAAGAGATTTTTGTCTCTCTGCAATGATTCAAAACAACACCATTTGTTTCTTGGCAAATTCTGGAAAATGTCAAGAATTGTGAATTTTTGTCTGTGATCTGTTTCACGATCACATGTGATGTGATAATGTTTCACGAGATGAGCAGCGCAGTTTCACCCCCTCCTTCTGCTGTTGATTTAGAAATACCTCCCCTCCCCGGACCACTTTCACGGAGCCCCTTATGCCACTATTCCAGAGAGAAACCTGGTTTCCTCTCATGAGACCACAGCACAGCGACTACTGACCTCCAACTGCCTTTAACGCTCATTCCTGGTTTTCCTGGTTTCCTTTAAGTGGAGCCATCGGAGCACTGAGAGCTTTGCACCTCTGAAGCCTACAATGGTTGTGGTCACGCTGTCCTCGCACCACTAAATATATAGCATTTGAATATTTCATGGTTAAAATAATGGCCTTTGTAGTGGTGGACACACACAAGCACCCTCTGTTAAGTGCTGTGGGTCTGTTTTATGACATTAACCCTTCGTGGTGGCGCTCGATGCAGGATATGTTTTTAATTGCTGTATCATTGACATTTAAGGATGTTTTACTCTGAAATCCACCTTTTCCTTAACCACCTCCTCACTCTTTTCAGCATGATCATTATGTGTACTATTTTGACCAACTGTATATTCATGACCTTTAGTGATCCTCCCGAGTGGTCAAAACAAGTAGAGTAAGTCTTCATTTATATATTTTCACCCCAAATGATGAATGCATGCAAGAGTCTGTTTGATGTACAGATCACAGATGAGGTGTTTCTTTCTGTTAAATTTTTACAGTTACTTCACGTTAAAACATTTGGAATGGCATAAATGTTTTGTTGTTATTTCTGTATTTTTTAAATTACAGCCCAAATATCACCCAAATGAAAAATAACACCAGCAGGTGTTATTATTTCTTGCATCCTGATTCTTCTGCTGTGCTGTTTATTAAAAGATTATTAATTTTGGTTTGGTTGTTGGAGCCTAATCTTCTGTATCTGAAGGGTTTTGTCTCTTTCTAAATTTATCCCATGCTCCACACTAACTTTGTTATTTCCTGGGAATTTGAAAAGCTAATGAAGCTGCAGACACTTAGAAGCCACGCGAGCTTTGATGCGCCGCCGCTGAACTGATTCTGTCAACACTTCTCTTTTTTAGGTACACATTCACGGGAATTTACACATTTGAGTCTCTTGTAAAAATCACGGCGCGAGGATTCTGTATAGACGGGTTTACATTCCTAAGAGATCCATGGAACTGGCTGGACTTCATGGTCATTTCGATGGCGTAAGTATCTCGCTCGTCATCACGATGGTCGGTGGACATCAGAAGTGAAGCTGTGCAGAACTGTCACCACGTTATGGAGCAGTGGTTCCTAACATTTCCATCCAAAGACCCCCAGATTGGCTAAGAAACAGAGGACCCCCCCCCCTTTATAATCTCTGATATGACCAAACATGAACTGGAACTAAATATTTTTAACACAATCACTTCCTCTAACATCCAAAAGCATGGACTTTCAGAATAAAAGCACTCGTCTTTGACATTTCTAATCCTGACCACCATAGTTCGGGCACAGGCAACCCTGTGATCCCTGGCAAAACAAGTGGGGGTCCTGGGCCTCAGCGTAGGACCCACTGTTCCTGAGAATATGTTAAAGAAGGTTTTCTTCAACCTTTGCCATCCTCCACGTCTGATAACCCATCTTCCTGTTTTCTCCATCGATCTGAGACTGCTCCGGTCTTTCTCTCTGGGAAGTGAAGGTCTCTGCGTGACACTCTGCGGGGGGGGGGGGGGGGGGGGGGGGGGGGGGGGGGGGGGGGGGGGGGGGGGGGGGGGGGGGGGGGGGGGG
>JASSRZ010000053.1:16758408-16793557 GCA_032164315.1 Malacoctenus gilli | reverse complement strand
CACACACACACACACACACACACACACACACACACACACACACACACACACACACACACACACACACACACTGTTTTCCCTAACACAGATAATACAGCAAAGCGAGTATCAAAATGACCTCTCTCTGCTTCAGTAAGTAAGACAATAAACCATTTTCTGTTTGTACGTATTTCTTCTCTCCACCACGTCCAGGTGTTCACGGGGATCTTTGCAGGAGAGATGCTTTTCAAGCTCGTGGCAATGGATCCGTACTACTACTTCCAGGAGGCCTGGAACTGTTTTGATGGCTTCATTGTGACGCTGAGTTTAGTGGAACTGGCTCTGGCTGATGTTGAAGGACTCTCCGTGCTGCGTTCATTCCGATTGGTAAATACAAACAGTCCATCCAATCATCCATCTGTCATTCACATATTTGTCTATTTGAAGCTTCGTTATTTGGACAAAAATCCCCCCTCAAACCCTCTCTCCATCTGTAGCTGCGAGTGTTCAAGCTGGCAAAGTCATGGCCAACCCTCAACATGCTGATTAAGATCATCGGGAACTCGGTGGGGGCCTTAGGAAACCTGACTCTGGTGCTGGCCATCATCGTCTTCATCTTCGCCGTGGTTGGCATGCAGCTGTTTGGGAAGAGCTACAAAGACTGCGTGTGCAAGATCGCCGCCGACTGCGAGCTGCCCCGCTGGCACATGAACGACTTCTTCCACTCCTTCCTTATCGTCTTCCGGGTGCTGTGCGGCGAGTGGATCGAGACCATGTGGGACTGCATGGAGGTGGCGGGCCAGGGCATGTGCCTCATCGTCTTCATGATGGTCATGGTCATTGGTAACCTGGTGGTAAGTGTCCCATGCTGAGAGCTTTTCTGGGGGAGCCGTGGGCTAACAAAGTGACCGGTCCCTCATCCCTTGTTTCAAGGTGCTGAACCTGTTCCTTGCCTTGCTGCTGAGCTCTTTCAGCGCGGACAACTTGGCTGCGACGGGCGATGACGATGAGCCCAACAACCTGCAGATTTCCGTCAAGCGTATTAAGACGGGCATTGCGTGGATTAAAGCGAAGGTGCGAGTGCTGGCAGCCAGCCTGCTTAAGAAGCCGCCCATGGAAGATGAGCAGAAGCCTTTGGATGACATGTATGACAAGAAGCTGAACTGCATCGCCAATCACGCCGGGGTTGACATCAACCGAGACCTGGATTACGCCAAGAACGGAAATGGCACCACCAGCGGTATCGGTAGCAGCGTGGGCAAGTACATGATCGACGAGGACCACATGTCCTTCATCCACAACCCCAATCTGACCGTCTGCGTGCCCATCGCTGTGGGGGAGTCTGACTTTGAGAATCTCAACACCGAGGACTTCAGCAGTGAGTCGGAAAATGAGAACAGCAAAGAGGTCAGTGAGATGAGTCAGGGTTGTGATTTTTAATCAAGTTCGGGCCAAAAATCACATTAAACTGAAGAGTAACGGCAGACGTTTCTCTATGGTGAAGCGGTTAAAAATTTCCCCGCATGCTTTTGTTTGTGCCATCAATATTTCTTAACCGCTCCACACGGTGCCATTTCCTCTCTGTGTTGTGCAAAGCCATGGGCGTGGCAGCTCTGCGTCGCTCAGACACTAATAGAGCTCCATTATTCAATAGACACATCCAGAGCGGTGAGAGCAAGCAGGCAGTTTGGCCAAGTGGAGGTCTGCTGACGTATGTCTCTGGATGAAACCAATTTAAAACCCTGCCACAGCAGATGATCTGCCATTTGATCTCGTTTTTTATGTGGATGATACGTAGCGGGCGGGACTGCAACGCCTTAATGTGGCAGAATCACAAAAAATGGCGAATATGAAGTTAAAATGACATCAAATGTTCTTGGAAGCTTTGTCACCTCTAATTTCTCTTTACAGTTTCATTAGCTTGGCTGTAATTGTTCTGTATCACTGCAGATCTGATTCACTGTTGGTCCATTCGTGTGCATTCATGCTTGTGTGTTTACGCGCACATCTACTCATGCTCGTACACCCCCCCCCCTCCCGCAGCTGGACGACACCAGTTCCTCGGAGGGCAGCACCATCGACATCAAGCCAGACGTCGAGGAGGTGGTGGTGGTGGAGCCGGTGGAGGAATATATGGAGCCGGAGGCATGCTGGACAGATGGTGAGACGGGCAACACCCCTGCCCCCATTCCCCCTCGTTCTCCCCGTTCCCCTGGGCTGAGGAGAAATCACGGGGCAGCTGGATGAAGGACAGTTTAATTACCAAGGCTCACTCACCCAGAGAGGCTTTATTTATCGGTCTATTTATCCATCTGAGACTAAAACACAGATCGGCTTCACGAAGTGTTAGTTTTGTTGTGAGCAGGTCAGCGTACCCATCGTTGAGTTAATGGCTGTTAAAGAGAAAAACTAAAATGAACCCTGAGCCCGTAGATATGTCTGCGCCGCTGAGCTGCTTCTACAGCACAAAAAACAGCCGGAAAATGCAGAAGCAAGTGATTTGTTTTTCTCTTCTGGAATCAGCTTGCAGCACTGTGTTGCCATGTTAATATTTTATCTTGTCTTCCGCTGCCTTGCCTCATCAAATGTTATCTCCCCCCGCCCGTGTGTTCTCAGCGTGTGTGGCCAAATACAAGTGCTGCGATGTGGATATCACCGTGGGTAAGGGCAAGCTCTGGTGGTTCTTGAGGAAGACCTGCTACCTGATCGTGGAGCACAACTGGTTCGAGACACTCATCATCTTCATGATCCTGCTGAGCAGCGGTGCTCTGGTGAGGAGGCTGCTGTTTATGGCCACAACACTGAGTGTTTTTGTTTGTTCTCAATGATGTTTGCAAGAACATTCTTGACCTGAAAGAGGGAACTTCTTGAAAACCTCAAATAGTGACTTTAAATCTTAAACTGTTGTTTAAAGACTGACGAAAGACTCCTTGTCAGAATGAAATGTTCCTCAGCGACTCCGGGTATTTGATGATGCTGGGGAGGTAAAAGAAGTCAATCAGTGGCAGTGAGTTGGAGAGGCGCCAGGGTCACTGGTGATTAATGGACTGTACCATTCAGCAACCTGGAGGTCTATTTGTGTGTGTTGGGGGGAGGGGATGAAGAAGAGGGCTTCTTGTCAAGCATGTCAAATGCTCCCACAATAACAGCTAAATGCTTCTGCGGAGCCGCTGTGGTTCTTGTGCAGTTTGGTGAAATATTTTGTGCACAACAGTTTTCCTCCCCCCCTTCTTGTAAATCACTGTTAGTCATCAGCTCCCCAAAGAGCCGCAGCGCTGTGCACAATTTCATTAGCAGAGCCGTAAATCGGGGCGTGTAATAAACTGTCTTCCCCATCTCTCCCCCTCAGGCCTTCGAGGATGTGTACATCGAGCAGAGGAAGACCATTCGCATCATTTTGGAGTACGCTGACCGGGTTTTCACCTACATCTTCATCCTGGAGATGCTGCTGAAGTGGGTGGCCTACGGGTTTGTCAAGTACTTCACCAATGCCTGGTGTTGGCTGGACTTCTTCATTGTGGATGTAAGTGCGACTCTTTGTTTTTGGATCTCCTGTGTGTCCAAGACAAGATCAGTCACTTGTTCCTCAACCACACCCTGGTCCAGCAGCAGCAGCGCGCTGGGACAAAGAGTTACAGCCTCTAATGCTAATCTGGGCAGCTTTGACTGTGAGAATTGAGTCATGATTCATAGTTTGCTTCATCAGATTGATTTATGGGCACTATGCATCAATGTGCCTGTTAGAGTTTGGTCCGTTGCTGTCTGTCGGGTGTGGTTAGGTCTGAGAGGTCAGGCTAACAATTGAAGATGTGCGTCATGGCTTGTATCAGTTGGGACGGCATGTTGCAGTCAAATAAACCGGTATTCCTATGTTTTACCAAACTGTGTGGACGGTGTTTTACGAGGCTCGTCTGCAGTCTGTCCTCATTGGGCACTCCCATGCCGTGGTCACCTTTTACAACACCATCATTCAGGGATATTTTTACTCTTGTTTTTTCCTCTAAGATGCTTGAATATGTCTGCAAAAAAAGGAATTTTTAATATCCTACAAATGGGAACTAGTTTCACTTTCTTCTCTGCAGTTTCTCAGTCAATTTTTCAAGACAACAATCCCAAAAACGATGAGCTGCTTTGACGAGTATCGCGACACATATGATAAGCAGCCATTCGACTATTGAACTTCTCGATTGATTCCTGACCATATTCAAGTACTCAGAGCCATGTGTCAGAGATGTGTTTCCTTTGCGCTGTCTCTGCCTGTGTTTCTGACCTGTAAGATGTTTGACATGTGACTTTGTCCTCTCTCTCTGTGTACTGCTCTGCTCCTTGTGTCAGTCAAGACTGAAAGTCCAGAACAGGGACTCTTTGATCTATTCACTGCCCGCTGCGCCTTGAACCAGCTATAGATTTGTACCGTTGGGCCGGGATGATATCTGTGACAAAGCCCATCATATATCAACCCCGGGTAGAGGCAAAATGAGGAAGTGCTTGCATGCTGACGCATGAGTCGCCCATCCAGTCGGCTGCAGTTTTGGATAGAAGAAGAGTCACCTGGACTTCTGGCTTTCTCCTTGAATTAACCACCTCTCCGCAGTGTCCAACACCTCAGCCAATACCTGTGAATGGACTCCTAACAATGGCTAGAGGTTGCCATGTTGATTCAGTATGAACTGCTGTAATATAGGTTCCCCTCAGCAAACAGCACACCTTATAGCCTATAGAGAAAAATAATTGCAATATCTACACTCAGAGTCTGTACCGTAATGATAAATATTTACTTTAAAACACACATTTGAGAACTGAATTTATTGCAAATGGAGCTGAGTAAAGTTGTGATCACAACGAGAAAGAAAGAAGAACATTTTGGAGCAAAACTGACAAAGACAAACAGTTCCAGGGTTTTTTATAAAGGTGCGTCGGACTTTTTACAGTCACCCTGAGCACCCGTGTGTATTCTGAGTCTAGCATCCATTATGTTGTAGACATGATCACTTTTGTCATCTGAAAACACCAGAAGTTGAAGAATGACTCCATATTTGCCTGCATGCGACCAGTGAAACCCTCTGGCAGGCCTGTAATTTTTCTTGTTATTTCTATTATGAATCACATGTGTTGAACATATATTTCTAATGTGAAAAAAGGTGTTCTTAAAAAACAGCAAATACAGCCTGTTTAGAGTTGCACTCTTCAACATAGTTTATTGCCCCCCAGCAAATCTCCCCCTGCAACTCAGCAAATTACTATTTACTTCAAGCTAAAAGTGCAGTTAAACACTATTCTCTGTTTGTATTATGTAGATTTAAAAACATAGATGACGGTGACATGTTGAACATGTTTCATAGATGATAGTCACACAACACTGTGCTGGTTCTGGTCACTGCCACCGTAGACGCCCTCCCTGTACTGCAGGTGCGTTACGTAAGCAGACACCCAGGGCAGTGCGAGGTGCTTTGTTTCCCAAGTTTGTGACCATGTTTCAGAGCGTGACGTCCCCTCCTCCCTTCTTTCCCCGTCCTCCTCTCGTGTCTCTTGGAAGTGAAACCTTAGGAATGTGTTGAGATTGTGCTGAGATGTAATGATGGTGGGTGACAGGCGGTTGGCGGTAAGTTTGGTCTTCACTAGCGCTCCCCCTCCAAAAAAAACAATAACCCTGTGCTTGATGAGTCTGGGCGGTGTTGTGGCCTGACTACAGTCTTGTGTTGTGGGGTGAAATCATTGCTATGGACTCAGAAACGGGGCAGGGGGCACCATCATTAGACCGGCCTGTGTTTTTCTCTCTGTGTGAATGCGTTCCTCCTCATTTCCCCATTCTTGTATCTTTCTGTTTCCATTTGATTTGTGTTGCTCTGATTTTCGTTATATGATGTATTTCATTGTTGTTTTATCATGCTGTGAGTAAAAATGCTCTGTCAGCAACGTCAGCTTCCCAATGTGAGGAGAAGATTGGCAGTAAATCAGTGATATTTAGATCCTTTCTCTCGTCTGCAGGAGAAATAATCCCATGTTATTGAATTAGTTTTGGAAATCAGTTCTTGCCAGTGATTGTGAGAGGTGTTTAACGTGAGGCAGTCAGGTGTCATTCTCCACTCATCTTTCTTTTTCACTCAGGTTGTTGTCATTTGTTTTGTTGTGTTTTTTCCCTTTGCTTTTGGTTCATTTTGTTTCCGTTGGCTCTGTGCTGTCGTCATCATGGGATCACAGCCCCAGATGTCATTGGCCTTGCCTTGCAGAGCTCTGTGAGAAGGACGTTGAGACACTGAGGCCACTCCCACACAGCTGGCCTACCCAGGCACCCTAAATGGGGGGGGCACTCCAAGGGTCAGGCTGAAGGTGACAATTACCCCAAACACTGTAGTGTAGACGAAAGGCAAAATCTTCATTTTACTGTCTTCCCATCAGGATGGCTGCAGAGGAGAGCCGTGGCTGATGATTCAACAACAAAACTTGGAAAAATGTCAACAGAATATCGAAAAAATAAGCCTGACCAGTTTATCTTTGGCTCAAGAATTGGACACTTCCAGCAGTGACGTCAGAAGTTGTGCCGGCACCCTCCTTGCTGTTGTTTCTGTAGTTTTGGTGGAGAAAGTTTTATCCGGTGATACCGACAGATACAAGGTGTTCTCCCTCAGTCTGCGCTGACAGCGGCATCAGTCAAAATGAAGATTCTGCCTGTTTCTAAAGCCTCCTCCCGTGCACTTGGTAAGCTTTGAATGTTGTCTCCTTGCGGTGAGTTTGACCGATTGGTGTCGGTGGCTGGTTGGAGGTGCTTTCACATGTGTTTAATGTTGATAATTTTCCTTGTTTGTGAGGAACTGGTGCTCCCCCTGCGTCAGGCCTCACAGCTGCCAAAGAAAACTGCAGCTGCAAACGCAGACTTTCTGGGTCTGAGATCGAGGTTTGCCGTGATTCATTGGAGATAGTTATCTCGACTGGATTATGTTCCACTTCAGCTCGCGTTCCCATCTACTTTCAGCCAAACCATACGTCTCTCTGACGGTTGGCTGTGCTGCAGCCTCTAACAGCCATTCTGGACTCTGTTTCGGGACTTTGTCAGGCCAAGTGAATCCTGCACTTCTCACCACTGACCAGAGAGCATCAGTGCATCGTATTGACCACTCTCCATTTCCACCTTGGTTAACGACACCCTGCTGTGTTCAGCTGAGATGAGCTTTATGGCCTGAGGCCAATCTGGATGCTCGACCAAGAAGCCGCAACCATGGCCGCTCAGGCTAGTGTCAGATGTATGAAAACGATAATTGTTCTGTACATTTTTAAAGGCGAGATGAATGAATGTGCTTCGTAACTGTTGTATATTCCAGTATTTGGGCCATTTAAAGCACAGCTCATTGTGCTCTTTGACTGCAGAGATCTGGCAGCGGCTGCCGCTGGACACACCATAGGGACGCACCAGTTCCTTCGAGGTCGTGTGACGTTATCGTTACCTGTGTGTAACTCGACTGTACTCTGTGATTTTTGTCCTTTCAGTGCCATCCAGTGCTAATAACTATATCCAGTGTTCCCCTAACCTCCGTCCCTGTTCTTCTTGTGTGTCGTTCATGTGACTGTGCCTCTCCTATATGACTCTCAATGCTGTCTGACCAACTTGATTTGATGTCTGAGTGAGAGAGAAAAAAAAGCAAAAATGTCTAAATGACACACATGTACATGTTTACTTGTATTCTTTCTCTTAGGTTCCGTTAGTTTGTCTGTCTTAAATTAAATGGGATTTTATGCCTCAGCCCGAGAGCGACAAGGAGAGACAATGTTAGAGGGGCAAGGGTAAGGCTCTCAAGTCTGTTGGGTTTTTATCAGCTCTTTCCAGGGTCACCTCTCTTCTCCCCTCCCTCCCCAAATCCTACTCCCCTTTGCTTGTATCTTTACTAAATCATGTAGCACTCTTTTTCTGCGTAATTTACTCTCTATTTGAGTCTTATGTCTCTATCCCCCTCTCTCTGTCTCTCTGTCTCTCTGTCTCTCTCTCTCTCTCTCTCTCTCTCTCTCTCTCTCTCTCCCCCTCCCTCTCTCAACCACAAATTTCTTTGCAGGTACAAAGGACTTTTCACATCTTGTCAGCTGCCCCAAATAACAGACAAACAATCCCTCTGGCCTCCTGCTACTAAAAATACTACACACATAAAACCTATACTAAACGTTGACCTTCTCTCTCAGTGTATATACATGTATAAATGCAATATTATACATGCATATACATGCATAGATTTATGTGTGTATGTTGAGCAACTTTCCGCCTATACCAGGGCCGTCTCTCTTCCCTAGTGAATATTCTCACTTCTAACAGTTTGGAACCTCTTTTGCTTCTCTGTTTTTGTGTAGGTGTCTATAGTCAGCCTTGTAGCTAATGCGCTGGGCTACTCCGATCTAGGGCCCATTAAATCACTCAGGACACTAAGGGCCTTGAGACCCCTCAGAGCCTTGTCACGTTTTGAAGGGATGAGGGTAAGATCCAAAGCTAAGCAGCTGATCCTTCCGCATGCCCATTCAACAGTTTAAAGCATGCTAGAACTGATCTAAAAAAACAAACTAAGAGGACGAAAAAAAACCCCTCCGAATTATTGGGGGATTGTTTTCTTATCCAAGAAAATGAACGCTAAAAAAAGTCACCTTTCCATGCGCAATCCTGTACCATGCCTTTGTTAGAGCGAAAGAATAAGTCATGATGCAGCTGAGAGACTGAGTAAAGTAACAGTAAAGTTTTATTGCCAGCAGAAGAAAATGCATTTCAATTGAATTATTAACAAAAACAAACCAAAAATTTCTTCGGTGATCAAATTCAAGCAAAGAAAAACAGAAACTACACGTTTACAAAGCTGCCTCATCACATCAGTGACAAACCTTGAGTTCTGATTATTTCCTTTTACTTTGTTTCTTGATTGGCCGACTGGAATGTGAAAATGGTCAAAGCTAAGCCAATTTACATGCCATTCCATAGAGCATTCAAATCAGCAACTAGCTTTCATTTGGCCTGATTCTCAACCACTGCTTTCAATTGAGAACCGCCCCCCCCCCTCCACTTGCCCCTCCTCCATCCCCTGCTCCCCAGAACTCCCTCCCTCCCCTCCAGGCTCACATCATCCCTCAGTTGCATCGAGAACAACACAGGGAACCTTTTCCAGACCAGTCACACAAGAACTCTGCATGAAGAACAGCTGATAAACGACCAGTAGGAGGGGGCGATGGATGGGGGGTGGGGAGGTCTATCCTCTCTGCAGGAGGAAAAGGAGTTTGTCTTGCAGAAATGACAAAGCAGTGCCTCTGGTTGCTTCAGCTGTCTGTTCATCACTGATTGGCTGATTCTGTGACTGGTGGGAGCACAAGGTTGCAGCCTGGTTGTTGTTGTCACCCCCCCCCATCTCTCTCTATCTCCCTGTTCTGATCTCACCCTTCTCTCCCCCCCCCCCCGCATTGTTTACCTTCACTTCTTGTTTGAACCACTCCTCTCCACCTCAGACTCCCCCCACCTCTCCCTCAGCTTGCACATGTGCACCACTGTGCAGCACCGAGCCCCCCCCCCTTCTCCTCCACCCTCTCCTTCCCTCAATCCCCTCCACTGGTCACTCCACCTCGACCCAGTTCGACTGGGCTGGACGGCTGGAGGGTCGCCACACTCTCTCGTGCTTGTCCAGGATCTTTCTGCATCAGGGACTGAGACAGAAACCACACACTCACAGTGTTGTGGCTTTGGGAGGAAAGTATTTGTTAAGCTTCTTCCAGCATCAGCGCCCGGGGTGACACCATCCTGGTGGCTAGCTTCTTGATTTGTAATAGTACCTGTCCTCAACAAACCCATAGAATCGCTTGTCTCACTCTCCTCTGGGAAAGCAGGCAGAAGCTTAGCAAATACGCCAGGCTGCCATTCCACACGAGGCATTTCTGCTGTCATGTCATGGCACTGCATACCGTAGCGCATACAGCAGGCCCTGACTTCCTGTTGCCTTCCACTCCCACGGGAAGTGAAACTGGGAGGCAACAATGTTGCCCAGTTCAACTCGAGCTTTGAGTGCTGGGTGGGCGCTGGCCCAGAGCGCTTCAGAGTCCAGACGACACTCTCAACCCCCAGACAGAGACAAATGTGTCGCTCGTCTTTACCACCACCCAAAAATGACAGACCAGCTGCAGAAGAAGCCCCGAGTGGTCACTTAGAGGAATGGATTGACTGTCATTGGAAAATAAAAAGCTTCGCTCCGTGTCATTCATAGCAGATATCCAGTGACTAAAAAGTGATGCCGTTGCACTCCGGCGGATGTCATCGTTTTTAGGCCCTGGATAGGCTTCATGGATGCTGTCCTGAACCCTCCCCCTGAAATTCTGTAGGCTGACACGTTTTTCTGGCTCCAGTCGTCGTCATTTTTGGGGTTTGGGTATCATGGCACAATTGCTTCAGTAGAGCCTTTTATTGCCAATACCAACGCCCCAACGAATGAGCTCATTCACCGGGTGTATGTGGTAAGAAAGGCAAGGGTGGCCCAGTAACGCAGAGGGAAACAAAAGGAGGGATTTGATCCTGCTGTATCAGTCTTTTACAACAATGTCGATGTTCATCGATTGAGTTACCATTTTGTTTGAACTGGAAATGGAAAAATTTGAGGTCAAAGCAATATATAGATGAATAGGGAAGTAGATGAATGGAGAGATGACACCGTAAAGAAAGAGATTCTGGAAAGTTAGAATGATGAGAACTTTGCATCCTCGCCAGTTGAGTTTTTAACAGCACAAAACCTCACGAGAAAAAAGCAACAAAAAAAAGAAGCCCTGATCCAACGCAACACCACCAAGTGAGCAGCACAGCTTCAATGGGTTACATTGCACTGCTTAACATGCAATGATTATGGGCTGTTCTGACTTCCTACTTTGCTCTCTCTTTCTCTTAATGCTGCTTCATTATCCCAGTCTTAGTTTTGCAAGCAATGCATCGTACAGGAATGATTTCATCTCTGGCCATTTTCCTGCAGTTTGAGAAAAAGAAAACGTTTGTTTTTTCACTGACGAACCTGCTGAAGTTTGAGTTAAAACGAAGAATTTAAACAGAAACACACAGAACAATTTGGATTTTTCATGGAAATAAAGTCTTGAACATCTTTGGGGTTAGTAGATCCAACATCTGGACCCCACTTACACTGATTAGCTGTTCTTCACTAAGAGCAGACTAACGCATGTCATGGACCAGGCTTAGAAGTGTCGGTCCCTCACCTTAGCTACATTGGACTGTAAATATAAGTCAGACTCCAAACCAACACGGTGATATCAGGATGGCTCGTCAGACACACAGCCAAGCAAAGCTTCAGCTCTGCTCTCCTTAGCCGCTGTCTCTCTATCCACACAATTCTCTATTTGTTTATGTATTGATTTGAGCGGTTCTTGAGATTGCACAATGCCATGTAACACGCATGTTTGACTACTGCCGATGCACATTATGCATTTTTGAAAGCCATTTTCCCTCTTTCTGAGAATGCTTTCCACACAGCATGGCCTAATTATGATTTTTTTTGTTCTTCAAACACTGAAAGTGGTTAAAATTTCAACTCGAATCAAGCAAAATGAGTCATTTTCTCAGTGAGTGCACTGACACCACCGTGGGAGAAAGAGCACTGCCTGATTTGTGCGATTTGCGACGTTATTCTGGTCGCATTTTGGCTTTATTCGAACTGCTCGTCCTCCACAATGTGAACAATCTAATTCCAGCACGAGCCAGCCTGGGAAGGCTGTGCACACGCTGAGAGAATCCCGCTCCAGAGCTCCTCCCTGTCTGTTTGTAATGAGGAGGGAATATGGCTCCATAAAACCAGTCTGCCAAAGACGTGCATGCTCAGCTGTCTGCCTGAGAGCTGCTGGTTGGCCTGCCTAACACTGGTAGTGAGCGGTTCACTGTGTAGCCAGCTTATTACCGCCTATGAATAAATCTGTGGGAAATCTGACTTGATTGCTAGACGAGGCCTAGATTTTGGGACGCTAGTGGGAATTCTACACTGTTGTAATGTTGTCATGTTTTAGTTGGGAAAGTTTACTTGCTAGCTGTTAGAGAAACTTGGCTGTCCCGGGTTTGGGTGGGATGGAGTGACACTTCATAGTGGTATGGTAAACACTTTGGTTTCTTTTTTTAAAAAAGCTAAACAAAACAAAACAGTAAGATCATCTGCAAACATGTCAAACATATGATGCCAAGTATTTTGTTCAGCATGTTTTCAGCAACATCTTGTTCGTTCGGCGTGTTATTCTACATGTACACGACAGTAAATACTCCAATAAAGTGAAGCAAATCTATTAATTTTTTATAAAATTTAACGTAAACAAAAATTTGTCATTTTTGTTGGCTTTGTTTACAAAAATTTTTCTTCTATCTGAAATCTGAAAATTTCTATCCATTCAGCTGAAGATTTTTACGTTAGGGGATTTTTATA
Source organism: Malacoctenus gilli (assembly GCA_032164315.1). NCBI lineage: Eukaryota > Metazoa > Chordata > Actinopteri > Blenniiformes > Labrisomidae > Malacoctenus > Malacoctenus gilli. The sequence goes on along the minus strand of JASSRZ010000053.1, from coordinate 16,781,162 downwards.
TTCGACAAAAATATGTGACTCACTCACCTGCCTGAGTGTAGAAGGAGAGAGGACAGAGACAAGAAAAGCACAGACTCCACTGGTGAGAAGACGGCACGTCAGTCACGTCCAAAATCCTCACATGCTGGACATTTGACGTCACCAACACGTGACTCTTAGAGACTTTTAAGCAGGCTTGTTGCCTGCGAGCACGTGTTTCTGTGGGCTAAAGTGTCCCTCAAGCCATTTGGAGCCGCCTGCTTCAGCAGATCAAAGAGCATCGCGGAGTCACATCAGTGCTGCTCTAATTAGACTGGAGGCTGATGTGGCGCTGCTTCCCATTAATTGCCCACACTTCAGTATGCACGTCACAGTCGAGTGCAGCATTGGGTTTTCAGCAAGTCACAGCAGAGCGGCCACTCCTGAGTGACACCTGCGACACACCCTCCAGTAGTAGTTTTAAAAGGCCAAAGTGTGCCGCCATAACAACATGAAGTATCTTATCAGAGGGGATGAGTGAGCAGCTGGTTTGTTTCGTGGTTCTCACACTCTCATGTCCTGTCTTCCCTGGTCTGGTCTAGGTGGTAGTCAACGCCTTGGTGGGTGCCATCCCTTCCATTATGAATGTGTTGCTGGTTTGCCTCATCTTTTGGCTGATTTTCAGTATCATGGGGGTCAACCTGTTTGCGGGCAAGTACTACTTCTGTTTCAATGAGACCTCAGAGGAGTACTTTCCTGTCGACGTGGTCAACAACAAGACCCAGTGTGAGGCGCTCATTCACGAGAACAACACTGAGGTCAGGTGGAAGAACGTCAAGATCAACTTTGACAATGTCGGCGCCGGCTATCTTGCCCTGCTGCAAGTGGTGAGAGCGTCGCTCCCGCGTCCCCTCCTCTCACCACTCCATTTCTTCACGCTAACTCGGTTTCTTTTCCCATTTTCTTTTGCGCTTTATGTTCCTTTTTCTGCACTTTACTGTGAGCTCTGTTGTTGCTTCAAACCGCATCTGTTTTTTGCTTTCACAGTTCAAGGATGATGCCTGTTTTTCACCTCCATTGTTTGTGTTTTTCTAATCCTCCCCACCCTTTTTTTCTCCATCCTCTTGTTTCTTTCCATGCACTAGCTGTACCACTGGACATTCATCAGTTTCGGTTTAAGTATTTTTCAGGACTGCCTTTAAATTTTTTCTTTGCAATGTTTCTTTAATCTATATTCTTTTTTGGTTTATTAAAACATTATTTAGTTGCGTCTCTCTTTTCAAAGGCCACATTCAAAGGCTGGATGGACATTATGTATGCAGCAGTGGATTCCAGAGAGGTATTCCCATCGTTTTCACAGCGTCTCACAGACTGTACACAGCAGGTCATAAGCAAAGATTTACCACACTGAGAAACTGACATATCTACTTTGTTGTGGTGTGATGGATTGGCACTCGAAATTCCTAAAGATCATATTCAATTGGATGCTTTTATTGTAATTGCATACTTAAAAGAGATTTATGGCTACAGAAGGAGAGTTTGTTTATTGTCTCAAACTCACCACTGCACAACCCATGACACAACTGTAGTTAGACATGGTATTCATTTATTTTATCATAGGAGCATGTTGTCTTTAGACTCTGGAATCTCGAGGACCAAAGACATCTAATGTAAAAAGCTGAACCCTGTACTAATGTTTTAGATTTCTTTACAAAACTTATATAATAAGTATAAATGTTTAGCAATTTCTTGGATGAATTCTTGTTGGTAGATGAAATTATGTTTTCACTCTATCTCCGGTGTAGGATTAAACTTTCATTTTTCAACATTTTGACACATTGGGGTTTTTTTCCATTAAAGGTGGAAGACCAGCCTGACTACGAAGTGAACATCTATATGTACATCTATTTTGTGGTTTTCATCATCTTCGGCTCCTTCTTCACCCTCAACCTCTTCATTGGTGTGATCATTGACAACTTCAACCAGCAGAAGAAAAAGATAAGAGCTGTTCCTCTCCCCTACTTTTGCGTTTGACTGTTTTTAATGTCGTCATGTCAGAAACTGATTATAACCAAGTCGGTGTTTGCCCCTTTACTTTGGAGGTCAGGATATCTTTATGACAGAAGAACAGAAGAAGTACTACAATGCCATGAAGAAACTAGGCTCCAAAAAGCCACAAAAGCCAATCCCTCGACCACAGGTTCGATTCGTTTTTCTACGTGAGATCCTGCTGGATGAAGATCTGGGACGCCCTGACTCATCCGCCTTTGTGTCCTCTGCAGAACAAGATCCAGGGAATGGTGTTCGACTTCGTGACGCAGCAGGTCTTCGATATCTCCATCATGATCTTGATCTGCCTGAACATGGTCACCATGATGGTGGAAACGGACGATCAGTCCGATGAAACGGAAAACGTCCTCTACTGGGTCAACTTCATCTTCATCGTGGTCTTCACCACTGAGTTCCTGCTGAAGCTGTTCGCCCTGCGCCACTATTACTTCACCAACGGCTGGAACATATTTGATGTGGTGGTGGTCATCCTGTCCATTGTTGGTGAGTGCTGGAATGGGAAGATATGGAACGGAGAGACTTCAGCTCTTCAAGTGTGGTTTCAAATCCCTTCTTTTCATCTTTTCCCCCCTCAGGTATGTTCCTGGCTGATCTCATCGAAAAGTATTTTGTGTCACCAACCTTGTTCAGGGTGATCAGGTTGGCGCGTATCGGCCGGATCCTCCGACTGATCAAAGGAGCGAAGGGCATCCGGACTTTGCTCTTCGCTCTGATGATGTCACTGCCAGCCCTTTTCAACATTGGCCTGCTGCTCTTCCTGGTCATGTTCATCTTCTCCATCTTCGGCATGTCAAACTTTGGCTATGTCAAACACGGAGCGGGAATCGACGACCTGTACAATTTTGAGACCTTCGGCAACAGCATGATCATCCTGTTCATGATCACCACATCAGCCGGCTGGGACGGACTGCTGCTGCCGATCCTCAACTACCCGCCGGACTGCAACCCCAACTTAGAGAATCCTGGGACCTCGGTGAAGGGCGACTGCGGGAACCCCTCGGTGGGAATCTTCTTCTTTGTCATGTACATCATCATCTCATTCCTGATCGTGGTCAACATGTACATCGCCATCATCCTGGAGAATTTCAGCGTGGCCACCGAGGAGAGCGCTGACCCGCTCAGTGAGGATGACTTTGAGACCTTCTACGAGATCTGGGAGAAGTTTGATCCCACCGCCTCTCAGTTCATCACTTTCGCCAAGCTGTCCGACTTCGCCGATGCATTGGAACACCCGCTCCGCGTGCCAAAGCCCAACACCATAGAACTAATCGCCATGGACATGCCCATGGTGAGTGGCGACCGCATTCACTGCCTGGACATCCTGTTTGCCTTCACAAAGCGTGTGCTTGGTGACAGCGGAGAGTTAGACATGCTGAGGCAGCAGATGGAAGAGCGCTTTGTGGCCGCAAACCCCTCCAAGGTGTCATACGAGCCCATCACCACCACGCTCCGCCGCAAGCAGGAGGACGTCTCCGCCAGGATTATCCAGAATGCTTACCGCGCTCACCTCATCCGGCGGGGCATCATCTTCAAGCGCCACACTTTCACCAACAACAAGGTGGAAAACGGCGGGACCAACCAGGAGAAGAAGGAGAGCACGCCATCCACTGCCTCTCTGCCGTCTTACGACAGCGTGACCAAACCCGACAAGGAGAAGCAGGACGAGAACAAGGAGGAGTGGGCCCGGAAAGAGAAAGACAAAAACCAAAAAGACGAGTGGGAATCCAAATGTTAGGATTCAGTGACTTTTAATGAAAACACAGCGAGAAGAGACTCTGAGCCCAAAACCCAACAAATGTAGAAAAAGTGATCATTTGCAAGTAAGGAAAAAAAACAGAACAAAAAACGACAAAAAAACATACAAAAAATGTTTACATACTTGAGTACTACAGAGGCAATGTGGTTTCCAATGTCGTCAAAGACAGCTGAACCAAACACAATCAGTTTACCGTGGAACTTCTGCTGCATAGAGACCAAGTTCTTAGAAAAGAAGAACAAATGCAAAATGATAAAAAACCAGTGACTCGCTGTGTCCTGGCTGACGGCACACACTTCTTTGGGGACCAACTGCCAAGGCACAGTAATCTCTGCCGGAGATGACCGGAGAAATGCGAAATCCCTGCCACCACCGAGTGTGGAACCTTCCCGCAGCATCGGAGTGTTGCTGCGGGAGCCGGATTGTGCAGATCCCACTAGAACTGTATTGGCAGTCTAACCGAGGGTCTGTCCACGCTGAGTTTACCGTTACTGAGGAGAAGGGAAAAAAAACAAAAAACAGTAATCAACTGAGCAAGTTTAGCGATGAAGGAAACACAAGCAAGCGAGGGGGGAGGGGGATCCCAGAAACCGTAGACAAAGAGTTTTTCTGTTTGTTTGTTTGTTTGTGCTGAGTATACTTGCATCTTTACATTATTTGAGCAGCAAAAAAAAAGATAACATTTAGCCCATGTCACCAGTCTCTCCATCCTTCCTCTTTGTTATACTGACATTGAAAAAGACATTTTCTACTTGGGCTTTCACGCTGACGGGGGGGGGGGGGGTCATCAGTCATCGTTTCGACTTGGGCTGAAGGAGATTTGCTCAGATCGAGTTTCAGATGAATAATAATTATTGTGCTCGTTCAGTGCATAGAAATGACTTGCATGAAGGCATGTTTTGATCAGGAGTCATGCATGAGTAACCATAGTCCACAAGACACTAAGTCTCAGACCACTGCCGTGGCTCGACTACATGTTTTGAGGCTGTCCACCGGGGAAATTACAAGAAGTACCAACAGTCGTTGGAGATTTTGGATCTTGAGTTTGTAGAATATCAGGGGGAAATCGTGTTCATGTGATCCCACGCTTCCCGAGTTTATTATTTTTTGTTTACGTTTGAACTGACAGATCTTTTTAATTCAGCCCGGAAACCAAAACTTCAGGTGAAAAGAAGATGTAAGCGCTCAGAGGAGAAAAGTCTCAGTCGGGTCAAGTGGAAAAAGAACAAAAAAAAAAAAAGGTGTGGTTTTTCTTGTTGCTCTGAATGTTGATAGCATAGAAAGATGATAGCATTTGAGTGACAGGAAGAAGAAGATCTTCGCGGCGAGGACTCACAGATTGGTAGGGGCCACGTCAGGAGTCCCGAGCCAAATCGGGGGCTTGCATCTCTTTGTTTACTTGCATCCATCCTACAGTCACTTTTTGTACTCACCCGTGGTCCCTGTTTCGTCATTGAGAGCAGGTGAATCTTCACGCCAAGGAATTTATATCTGGCACCAGTCAGGGTCCGACGTGCTCGAGTGTCAACAGGTCATCCCTCTACTGCCGTAGTTCCTGCTGAGGGGACTAGAAAAATAAAATAGGGTCTCAGTTGTTTGGTTTTTGTTTTCTTTTTGGGGGTGTGATATTGTTTTGGGCTATTGGAAGAACTGAAACTGTGTTTGGGGACAAACGATGCATAGGACAGTACTTTTTCTGCCGCACGCATTGAGGCTCCTCTTTTGTACTGTCAGGTCCACAGCAGAAGATCCCGGCGAGGGGGGGGGGACATTGGCCAGCGCTTTTTTCAGACAATTTGAGTTGCCAGCTTTAGGAAAAAGCCTTGAAGTCCTTCTCTGATGTCCTTGTGATGCAATCATTCTCAGAAAAAAACACAACAAAAAGAGGCTTTTTCTACGTGAGAGTGACGCTGACCATCTCACGCAGCAGAGCTAGCAGAGGATTATCACAAGGACCTGCCTTGTCGTGCCTAGCGTGTATGGAAGGTGGGCGGCCATGAAGGGCTCGTGCTTTGGACTGAAGAATCAGATGGATTGTGTCTGGTGATTCAGGGAGGCGGATGGATAAAAAAAAAACAAAAAAAAAACACGTTTGTGTGGACCAACAAGTAGGTAGAGGCCCTCCCTCGAAGGGTTTTCGACTGACTGCCATGAGTTTTTAGAGAGTGAGAAAAGAAGGAGAGGATAGTGCTTTGGTCTGAGTCAGAGTGCTGAAAGTCCCATGTTTGTCAGTGTATCATTGTGCTTTTGTGGGACCTCTTAAACACTGTGTGGTGTTGGACCCGGGCTCGCACCATCTTTTCACATATTTGCAGGCTTTCCAATGTTTCTCACCTGCTTGTAAAAGAAATAGCCAGAGATGGAGGTAGAATCAGCAAACACTGATGAGAGAGAGAGAGAGAGAGAGAGAGAACAAAAAAGAGCATCAGCAGGCCTCACATAGACGCAGCTATGTTGTATAATAAGCTTTGTGGGTGTTTTTCATACAAAAAATTGAAAAAAAAATGGAGGCTTTGTCAAGTGGTAGACAAAACACAACTGCCTCCCTCGGTGTCCTGCCATTTCTTTTCTACACAGGAGTGATGGTCCTATATCTAAGTGGATGACTGGACCAAAAATCTGGCATCCATTGTCACACCACTAATGCCATTTGGTGTGTTTAACACTGCCTGTACCAGAATCCCCTGTACAATAACTGAGGTCTGTTTACAATTTGAGGTCTCTGAATCAGTTTGGCTGCTGCACACTGAAACCAAATACATTCCCAACGAGAACCACATGAGGAGCAAGGAACGCCATCTGATTTACCCATGTTCATCTTGGATGTAATGTTTTAGAATGATACATTCACACTTGAAAAAAAAGTTGACAAAAAACGAGAAAAAAAATGACAAAAACAAATTTCAAAAAAGACAAAAAACAAAACACAAAAACATATATATGTACAGTGCAGGCTATGATGTAAATGGCACAATCGCTGAAAAAGAACGAACTTTTTGAGAGAAAACTATAAATATTGTATTATATTCTTTTATTTTATCAGCATGCTTTGTTGTGTTTTTTTGTAAATATGGGATTTTAAAAATGTTACTACTAATAATCAAAAAAAAAGAATAATAACAATAATATAGAATGGCTTCCAGCTATGCCCTTTGTCACATTTGTTACCTTTTGGATTTTTTGAGACACTTTTCACTTTGTTGACGGAAATTGAATGAAATATAGATATTATATAATACAAAAGATATATACATGTATACATATATGTCTATATGTATATACATAAAACAGAAGAACACTGTTTGTCACATTTGATTTATGTGCAACACGTTCAGTGGATGTCTCAAACTGGTTGTTTCCAGCACCCTTCTTTGTCGGGGAAAATAGCTCATGTGCGATGTTACTGGATGTAGCCTGATCATGACGAAAGGATGATGTTACCAGCACATTTCTCACGAAGCTGTCATATCGCTCACCTTCAGAGTATACAGGACACGGTCACAGTCACAAACACACGAAGGTGACTCTCCTCACTGCCCCACCAACTGTACCGGCAGTCTCCTCTCGGAGGATGTCCGCTGGTGTGACTGACTGCCACACGCACCCTGAGAGGCGACCTTCCCCTGGGGACTGTTTTTTCTCTCCCATGCCCCACACACATCAGTGCCATTACAGCTCGACACACATGAAATCATGTACTTGCTTCTCATCCTCTCGTTTTTTTTCGTTGGATGGTTTGTTTGTAGTGTTCCACTCAATGGCATGTGCCTTTTTTCTGCTTTTTCTGTGAATTTGGATGTCAATGCCACACTGAACAAAAAAAGAAGACAAAAAAATAAAAAGAAAGGAAAAGAAACAAATTCCATGTTTCCAAACTGTGGAGGAGGGGGGGGGGTGCCGGGGTTTTCAGGGGGGAGTGTAAGGGAAGGACGAGCACAACATTAATCAGGGATGTCGAGTCAGAAATACAGCCGGAGGATCATCCAGACACCCCACTTCATCTTAATATTCAACAGTGTGTGTGTGTGATGTTAACAGAAAAACAGCTAACTCAAAAATGTCCTGTTCTTAGTGCTATGTGTGTCACCCACTTGGCTTGTGAAAAAGCAGCTTGCCTTCTATATTTTTCTTTCTGTTTTCTTCTATCTTTCCGTTTCCATCTGAAATTTATTTTTGTAACAATATTTGATCATAGGACTCATTCTTTTCTTCCATTTTGTTTTCTTGAGCATGGTTTATTATGGCCGTTTTTTTGTTTTTCGCTGAAAAATTAAAAAGTGCTTTTTTAACTGTTGTTATCATTTGACACCGTGATAAAAAAGAGGATTTACAGTACAATATGATGGTGTGTTGCACAACCACTTGGACTCTTGGTAAGAATTTATGAAAGATTGTCTTCATTTGAGCACGAACCTTTTTATTACCAATAAAGCAGCCTTCCAGTTACACCTTGTGTGCTGTGTTTTCTCCTCCAGAGATGGTTAAACTCCCCACTGGGCAGATCTCTGATGGAGCCCACTTGAAGTCGCCATTTTGGGCACATTAGTTTACTGTGTGAATGGAGCAGCTTATGAATGCATGAGGGGCCACAAAGCACCCCTGTGAAACGTGTCAGGCTGGTTGTGGGATCTTGAAAGGAAACCTTTCCAATGTAATGGCCTTATTGAATTTGTTAAGAGCCCCGCGTTAACGCCCCCCCCCCCACAGGCAGAAGATGGACTGCAGCCTCAGTGTTATTCAGTCCATCTGTGCCATGATGCTTTGTGGTCCACCATGAAATCGATAACCCAGGGGGATGATGTTACATTGGCCACCTCGTACCATCACAGTATCAAGCAAACAAGGAGCTGATGGGGATATTGATCTGTTGGTGCTTTCCAGGGATCAACGAGGAGGCCAGGAGCTATTTTGGGAGACATTTGAATGCAAATTGTGCCTTTAATGATTTCAGGCAATATGGTAGTTAAATATCAGGAAGGAGCACAGTGAAAAAATGGCACAAAGCTGCTTTGTTTTTGTTTATTTTGTATTGTTGCACGAGTGCAAACAGGCTGCCATTTCTGCCGCAATCTGACTAACTACCCTCCCCCTCTTTTTCCTCCTCAGTGTCCGATTAGAGTGGGACATCTCATGTGTTATGTCATCTCCAGTTTGAGGCATGTAGGGAACCTGCTGCTCGTTCCCTCCCCACCCTCTCCCCTCCTGGTTGCACTGCCATACAGAAGGGTGGCAGAGATTGCACAGTGAAGCGGAGAGACGAGGGGGAGTCAGAGAAAAAAAAGGGAGGGGGATGTGAGGAGGAGAGAGGAGGGGATGGGAGGTGGTGGTGGAGCACTGCAGTGCAGATAAATTAATGCAGCAGTCGAGGCTGAGTCAGCAGCACACTCCCAGTTTGGCCCAGTGCCTCCGTGAGTTTATATCCGCGCTCGGCTGCCTGTGAAAGCGGCTCCCCCGCTTCGAGAATAAAAAACAATGCAAAAACAAAACAAAAAAAAGGCAACGAAAAAGCCTCCAAAATGAGTTTCGTTGTGGAGATGATTCTCCGGCACCTGCAGGCTGCTTCCTCCGCGGGCTCAACCCAGGAGCTGTCCTTGGTGCTGGAGGTGGAGCCGGGCAGACGAGCGTCCTCTGCCCGGCTCGGAGGCTCGCTCGGCGCGGATGAACCCGAGCAGGACGGCACTGGAATGGCGCGAGTCCACGTCGTGGAAACAAAGCAAAAAACAACAGAATGGGAATAAGGGAGGGAAAAAAGACACCGTGCTCACTGTGCGGAGGAGCTCGACCTAATTCGTGAAGAGCCACACCTACACTCCCCCATCTTCCTCCTCCTCCTCCTCTCCTCGCTTCCCTCTCACCCCACATCCCTCCCTCGGAAGTGTGCTGCCACATAGCATGTGGTTTCTCTGTGGGCAAACCTGAACCAGGCTAAATATAACGCAGCATTTCCTTTGCCATGATTAGTCTTTTAGGCGAGGCTCTGGCTTTTTACTGCGAGACACGTGACGCGTCCTCTCTGAGCGTTTGGACACGAAGGATTCTTGCAATCACCAACAGAACTGATCGTTTTTAACGCGGACTTTTTCCTGCCCTACAAAGCATCAATTCTGTCGCATTTCTGTGCTGCTGTCATTTCTTCTCCTCGCTCCCATTTAGCTGGAAACCTGCTGTTAAATGTCAGACAGGAATAACCAGCTGCAAAGAGAGAATTTCCTGCTTTCTGATCCCATTTCAACCCCTTGACTGGGATCAGAGGGTGGTGTTTGTGCCCCTCCGCCCCCCCCCAACCCACACGTCTTCTTTAGTCCCAAGCGGAGCATGGAGGACGTAGCCCAAAGAGAGAGAGAGAGCCCTCCATCACAGCTATGGCCAGAAGCCAAGAACAACCCCCCATCACAGCTGCACGCTCATACAACTCACATTTCTCAATGGTAGACGACCCCCCTTCCCGCCCCTTGCAAATATCCATCCATTCCCACCGTGCACCTGGAAACAAAGTCCAGCATCAGTCCCATCCTGTTGTTTTAATGTTAACTACATAGAATATTGTGTGTTTTTGTCGTTGCATCGATTTGAATGTATGTAAACAAAGACGTGTAGCAAACATTTCACGGCTCAACAAAGCAGATGCCTTCACATCAACCCGTCGCCTCTCTGCCTCGTTAATTTAAATTTCCCAAATCAACTCGCTTCTCACAAGGGGGGCCGCTTGATGCAATTTCCTCTGAATTGTTGAACAGCGCCCACCCGTGGCAGTCTGAGTGAGCTACAGAAATACGCTCCTTTGCACAGACACAAGGAAGATTCGAGACCAGCCTTAGGTGGAGGGTAAGTATGTATCCTATGGTCGTCATAATACCACCCAAAGATTGATATTTGTTTATATTGTTGTTCTAATATTTAAAGGTGCTACAGCCCCTTAAGTTTAAAGGCCCCTCGGACATGCGCCAACATCCCCCTTGTACACTGATAATCTGATATTGTTTCTACTTAGGTACAGAGTTGACTGGTCATTTTAAACAATTTCAGTTCACAAAATTCAGCTTTATAGGGTTTCCTTTTGTTTTTTTATTTTAAATCTCCAATAACCTGGAAAAAACGAACATTTGTGTATCGCACTAAATCTTGGGGATATAGAGGAATTTACATTGTAGTCAGGCCTGAACAAGATATTCACAGTGTATTTACTGTTGGTCCTTGTTTTATGACTGTGCCTTGAAAATCAATCTGATGAAGTCAAATAATTTGCACAAATGCGTAGAAACTGAAGCAACTTTATTATAGGAAAAATGTATAAAGTGCTGAAGGAATCGTTCGTCTGGGAATGTGTCAGATTCCAGTGATCTTTATTGTCTGCTATATTACAGAGGAGTTGTCTTATTTCATGCAACTGACGAAACACATCTGGTTTGGAGGGTGTCATTCTTCTGCTGCAATCCGGAGCAAGTTTTCATGACACCTGTTGAATAAATGTACAGAATATATGTCAAATTCAGCTCCCTCATAAGCAATACTAAATACAGCCTTTGAAAATATACAAGAAGTTACAGAGCAAATGTCTATTATTGTCATGTGATCTTCAGTTAAACACAGTTATGTAACTTCTGGTCAGCCAAGCTGGGCTCCAGAGCATCGATACGGTAACCAAAAGCACTGCTCGGCTCACCCTTGTCCTTGGATGCTGGCCAGCCACTCCACGAAATTTTTCGCCTTCAGCTTGTCAAAGTTGTCGGTGAGGTCGCTGGTGAAGGTGCCGTCTGAGTGCCGCTTGAAGTTCTGAATGATGTGTTGTCCTTTTTCTATCTGATAGGAACGCCATCTGGGAGAAGCAACGACCAGTGCTTTTACTTCAGAGCTGCTTTCCAAAAATAACACTGAGGCCTAAATTTTACATTTTCAACAACACCCATCCATGATAGTAGATTTATACGTGTGTTTATACATTCTAATTGAAAACAACAAATGGCACAAACATCCAGATGAGCTATAATTGACAGCAGTCTCAGAAAAGTCCCACATACCTTGACATTCGCCTTTCATCCACAACCATCTCTGTGGTGCTCAAACAGAGAGACAGAACCAACATCGCCCCCACAAGTAGGTTCATCCTCAGAACACCTGGTTGACGGACCATAACCCCCCCCCCCCCCAAAAAAAACCCCAACACAAATCAGCTTAATCAGGCAGCACATCTCTCTCAAGTTGAAGGAGTCAGTGAGCAAACTCACCTTGTGGAAATGTACCAATCCTCCAATGAAGTGCTGAGCTTGCAGCTGCCGGCGGCAGGTTTATCAATGGAGGCACAGAAAACCCCTTTCAACACGCTGAGACCACGCCTCGAAGATGTGACATAGGTGGATAAACAGCAAGTACTGATGAGCTCTCATCAGGACAGCAGGTGTCTGAGCATGACTTGCCGGTCACCTCCCACACATGAAGGCCCTTTGGCTCATTATGGCGGTGTGGATGCTCGCAGATCTGAACTTAAATGGGGCGTCCGCACCACCAGGGTTGGAGATCAAAACCTACTTTGACAAAGTCAGACAGTAGCAGGTGTGAAGTCTTGTCATTGTGCTGTCTGACGACAACAGAGTGGCTCCTGAGCAACACTGCTCACTTCTCACAGGCTTTATCTGAGTCTTTGTAACCTGCAGCAGTTAAGTGGGAGTACCAGTGTGACAAATAAATGTTTGTTGTTTTGCAGCATAAAAACGATTGATTGTTCACAAAATATAAATACAGACCTATTCAAATAGAATGTTTTAAAAAAATGAATGTTTTTCACCATGAAAACCAAAGAAACTGTGAAAAATTAAACAAAACCAGGTTTAAAAAAAAATCTGAAACAGTAACTTTCAACTGAAAAAAAAATGAAATCAAAATTACTCTCCTTAATGTAACTGTGTTGGTTTGAGGTGTGATGACTCCTCAACCAGGCTGTACGCACTGTACGGGTCCTTCTCCAGCTGATGTCAGGTTACCCACATTTCACAGGTAAGCTTATATTTGTGTGAAATGTTTCACTTTCTCCCTCTAAATTCTACTTTCGCGAGACTTAAAGTCACTTCCGGGACTGAAGTAGGCGCTAATGTGTGAACAAAACAGGACTTGAACCACAAAATTAGGACAAGACATTTGGTAAATGCTAATGCTAACCATGCTAGCAACTTGCCTTGACGCATGTTCCTTGCAATGTCAGTCATGATCAAAGTAACAATTTTGCATCACTGTAAACAGTCGCTGCTGCAGCTCCTCTAATGCAGGTAAGCAGTTTGCTCCTGATTTTTTTTTCCAGGCCTGAACTTTCTGTCCTGAAACTCATCCCTTCTCCTTTTGTCTGTCTGGTGGCTCCTTTATTGTAATCCAGATCAATGCTCGTGTATCATTGGGATGTTGCACCAGAGCAGCGAGAAGAAGCATCATACCCAGTCAGACTTGCATCAAACCATCAGTACTGGTTTGACCCTGTCATCAGTTAAGCCAGCAGGAACCTCAAACAACAAATGAAAAATTTACTCAAAGTTGTTTGCATCAGTGATATTATCATTTATTATTTCATTATTTTATTTTATTTTATTTTTTATATTCTATTTTATCCGGTTGTGTGAGGAGAGGTCACAGTCTCACAATCATACACGGTCTTGGAAAGTTTGTCACTCTGAGGTGTAATTTTGGCTTTTGGCCACCAGGTGCCAGGCTTTACCACAGTATCGAGCCGACAAAAAAAGACACGTCACTCCTTATTTTATTTGATTTTATTTGATTTTATTTTGGTCCACTTTAGTTTAGTTTAGTTTAGTTTAGTTTAGTTTAGTTTAGTTTAGTTTAGTTTAGTTTATGTATTAAGATCATCGATCAGTGTTCATCCAGAGTCTTGCCACGTATTTCAGCCAAGTAATAAACTTAGATATTACAGATTTAACAGTTGTTGAATTTTCAACTCGTTTTTTGTAACTGATATCTTTTTGGGCTTTTTAGGGGACTTTACTGACGAGTACACAAAAATGCTGACAAATGTTGTCAGCCTTTCAATCGATTTGACTCAATTTAAAAGCAGAAATTAGGCAACTGTTGAGAGGTCTGCTCTGTGCTAACATTGATTGTTAATTGGATTTTTAGAGGGCTGACATTGGGAGATAAAAGCACTGATGGGAAAAGCAAATATTTGAGCAGTTTGGAGGAAGCGTCGGCGGCGTATTGGGATGGCACTCTAATCCGGTATTCATAAGAAAAGTGCTGCATCCAGAGGAGATCATAGACACACCTGCGTCACAACTCGTCCCTCTCTCTCTCTTTCTCCTGGGCCCTGGGGGGAGGATGTATGAATGTTTGAGTCTATATTCCATATATACAGTATTATCGCTGAGAACAGATAGGGAGTTCAGAGCAGGGATCACATCGCTGAGGGTCACGCTCACTGGGCCCACTGAAGCCTCCCTCTTGGCCGCTGCTTGATAACTGGCTGCTGATTGATACAATTATATTGCATTGATCTGCTGCTTTTCTTCCTCAGAAGCACTTTGTTACGAAACATCATGTAAAAGCTTCAGGCAAGAAGCTTCTGGTGTAGCAATCAAGGTTCTCGTCCATTTTTATTGTGTTTCATCCCATTAGTTATTTATTTTCGCCTCATCTGGTGTTTGTTTTTCTCACTTCTGAGCTGTCTTTTTTGTCTCTCTCTTTCGGATGGTCAGTTTACTTTCCTGACAAAAAAACGACCTTTACCTTTGATCCTTTTCAAAAACTATCATGTAACGTGAGTGAGAATGAAATAGAAGAGGTGTTGCTGGAGGCAGCGTACGTGTTGCAGAAACTATATGACTGGTTTACATTCAAGACAAACTCCCACTCACTGCTTCTCGACGGTTTGCGCTTCGCTTGGCCTCTGAGGGCAACGTGTAGGAAATCACTGAGGACTCCACACATTAGGCAGTTCCTCCAGAACAACAAACACTTCACCTGGCCCAGCCGAGCAGCTCTGTGGAGCTCCGCAGGAGACAAAACAAGTGGGGGGCTATCACTTCTTAACATCATGACTGTGGGCTGTGATGAGAGTTCTGCTTCAATTTATTTGGGCTGTTAATGACAGGCTATCAGATTCCTATCTGGCCTTTCCTGCTGCCTCCCCTGCGCCCGCTCTCTGCCGTAGCCTGGAGGACTGTTTTGGCGAGCATCTGGAGGCAGGCTGTTGAATAGGCTTCATTCTTGGCGGGCCTTGTGCTCCAGCGAGCCTTCTCGAGGCACAGATGCGTGGCTGTGGTCTGCAGAGTAGGCAGAGCCAGTGGTGGGGGGCTGGGAAAAAGTGGGAGAAACAAAAGGAGGCTTGCAAAACAAAAAAAGAAACACTGCAGCTTACACTGGTTTGATATTTTCCCTGAGAGGATTATTTGCTTCCACGCACTCAAAATGTTCTCAAAGAAACAAAATCTCCTTACTCCTTCTTGTATCCCTTCTGTTTACTCTCTGCTCCCTGCAAAAGGAAACCACAGAGAAGCTGCGACACCTCAAACCAGAGCAATTCAGTAATCACAACACTTGTGTGTCTGCTCTTTAAGATCCCAAATTCTACACAATGGTTTGTGGGGCTGGGTTTTCTCCACACAGGGGCCGGGAGGCGTGGTGGTGTAGCTCTGCTGACCGTGGTGGCGGTGGTGGAGCAGCTGAGGGAGTCTATCTTTCTATTTTGGAGGATGCTTGTGGACAGCTGTGGTCCGAAAGCTCTGCCGCCAAGTGATTGCCTCCCAGATGTCTATGGCCTCTTGCCGCTTCCTCCGGGTGAAGCCAGGAGACGGTTTCAGAGCTGTCTGACTGCTGGCGTTTAAGGAGATTTGCTGTGAGTTTAAAAGAAGAGCAGTTTTATTGATTCAGTGAATGTATTTCTGTGGATTAGAAATCCATCGGCCTCCTCTGGCAAGTGTCGGCAAGGATTTATTCAGCTGGAGCTTCATTCTGTGTCATTCGGCCAGTCATACCAAAAAAATATTGCAATCATCTTTGCTCTCCCTGAAAGCACTCAGTCTGCAGGGAAATCCTTTTGTAATCTCCTCTAACAAAGTTTGACTGCTGGGACTGTTTTGGATCCGCGGTGAGGACTTTCATACCGCCTTCCTTATTGGTCGTGTCGCCGTGTGAATCTGCCACTTCTTGTGCCCGCAACCTTTGCCGGTTGAGACGCCGGTGAATCAATAGTGTGCTTGTGTCCCTCTGAGGAAGCGTCAGCACAGCCTGGAGCTGATGGGACTGCGAGCGGGAGGGGTGGCGATGAAGATGAGGGACAACAGCGGCTGTTGGAAGGGGTGATTTCAACCAACAGCCAACTGCATCCGAGGGAACGCCACATCTCCTGTTGTTCTCGCATATCTTTGCATGTATACATGTGGACGTGGAGCCTTGCTGCTGCTGCTGATGCTGATGCTGCCACTGCCGCCGCCGCCGCCGCCGCTCTCTTCTGACGGGACCCATTGACTCGGTGTTTGCCAACTGTCATTAGCTCCGTGGGTTCTGTTGCTCTGACGCGGCGACAGAGGGAAATGCTAGGATGACAGCGTGACGGTGGCGTGTCGAGGCGGAGAAGGCGTGGACGGCCCCTGCGCTTCCTCCTCTGCTGATAGTTCTTATCTGCGAAGGCAGAGAAGTAGGGTAATGCTGGGCGCTGCAGCTGTCAAAACACCCATTCTCTGTTCGTTTATTCGCAGCGTGTTCCTGGGTGATAGAGCTCCGCTAAGCTGCAAGAAAGAGGTTATGGGGCTGTCAGAGTACAGTTTGTGCTCCGCTCTGTTTGGGCGATCTGAACAAAACGAAAAAAAAGAGAAGTATTTCATCTTGTTGTTATATCATATCATTTCAGCCAAATCCTTGCAAATTGTGCCCGTTTCTTTCGGTCTTTGCTTTGGAAGCATCATATCAGTGCATAAGCCCTATATGTATCCCATTGTGATTTGGTTTGGAGAGCAGAAATGGCAGATTAGTCTAAAATCCGCCCAAGTAGATTATCCACTCATCTCTAAAGCTCATACATTGAGGGTTCCTCATAATTGCTGCTTGTGGTTTAGAGGGCAGGAGTGCCCAGCTTACCCACTTTCAGAGGCGCAGCACCCATCCGTGTCCACAACGCCATCCATGTCGTCTTATAAAAAGTGTGGCTGACCCTGGTTTTATCCCCCTCCCTTCCCCATCCACCTCTTCCCATTGTGCTCGCTGTGACTGATGTAGGCTGGGGTCACCTAAACCCCTCACAGGGGATCACGGCACAGTGCGCAGGGGGCTAAATGTTTACATGTATTCATTTGACTCGACTCAGGGGTCTGCCGGCGCAATCCGGTGCCCAATCCGGAGATGGAGCAGACGGGACCATATGTTAGGCTTTTCGCCACCACTGGCGTTGAGGTCAGACAAGCGGGTTATGGATGCTGGTTAGACATTATAAATACCCTTTGAGCGTCAAACTCTGACTTTGTCTTTTGGCGGCGGGCTGTTAGCCTTGAAACTAGGCAGGACTCTGTACATGACTGATAGAGCAGTATTTATGACAGTCATGCTTCTCCCCTGATGACATTACCCAAACAGTCATGACGGTATAATATGCACAGCGTTTCCACCTTGCTGGAGCCGGATTACAGCGAGGATTTGAAACGAGCCTTTTGAATCAAGTCTTACATCAAGAACCGGCGTCAGAGATCACTGGCGACTGACACGCTTAGAAAAAACTCCTGATTTATCTCTAGATATTCCACCTCTATTGTTAGCACACCAGGAGCAGCTCATTCATTGGTTTCTTCCCTCTTTAGGTCGTGTCTGACACGTCAAGCAACGATCCAGCAAATAGTCCAACACACTGAATCACCCTCAACATGGTAATGATGCTTTTTAGCACTCCTCACTTCTGCTCACTTTGATCCCGTCACTTTTGCTTGTTTTCATAACAGGCGTGTTTTACCTCTATGTGTCGGGCTGTCACAGCAAAAACTGAGCCTTGTATGTTGTCATTTGCATGTGAAATGAATACAGTGGAACAATCAGGTACACTTAAGTGTTTTTGTACCTGCTGATCTGTCTAATCGCAGTGTTGGCCACACAAAAATCAAAACTATTTGCCTCCTGCCACTTGTTCCTCCATGATAAAGGGTCTTATATTGGCATTTTCACCACATTGACAAAGATACTTAAAGTTTGGAATTGCTGCCGGGCTTCAAACATGGCAGGTCTGATTCTTGTAAAGGAGTCGCTGTCTGGACTCACCCGTAAAAATCAGTAGCCCACAGTCTGTCGACTGTCTTATTTTTAGTTGGATTCAGCTCACTGTTGGAATGGACAACAAATTACCAGAACAAAAGTTGGCAGATCGGTGAGTCTATACATGCTGTAACTCAAAACAAGTGCTGACAATTTAAAAAATGTCTAACGAGGAATAAAAAATCTCTTTGAGATAAAATTTCTTTCTCACTTCTCTCTCTTTATGGTTTTTTTCAGTTTATCAAAAAGGTTCAGATTTAGCCACAGTTTCTGAGCAGTAAGTGTGTGATTGCAGAAGCTCCACCATTGCCATTTATGATGACCTCAAGTGTCCCACGCTTCTGGCACGGCTGGTGGTTTGTTTGTTTTTTTCGCTGACATAGCGTTTCGCCGGGGGTCAGGGTGGCAAGGCGTCGGCCAGCATGCCAGAGAGTTCCTGGGTGTGAGAGCAGCAGCAGCTACGCCTCAGCGCCGCTATAATTCACCGAATGATTTAACAGCTCACCATTGATCCACCTGGTAAACATTCATTGCTTTCAGTCTGATTTTCCACTCTGTTTAGAGATCTCTCTCTCTCTCTTATGCATTGGAATGCAAGTGTGCATGCGTGTGCGTGCGCGTGTGTTTGTGTGTGGTTGTGTTTGAGCTGAATGCTAACAGGCGGGTGGGGGTGGGGTAACTGATTGAAGTGCGAGTGAGTGAGCGTTGGCAGACTGTGGTGAAGACGGAGGGAAGAATAGGACGGAGAGCAGACAGTGTGGTGGTAAGACGCAGCAATGAAGGATTGTCCGCTCCTTCTCTCACCCATTAACCCGACAGCGCCATTGTTGCGTTCACTGCCCCACTGGCACACTGTTGCTGTGACTGACAGCTTGACAAGCGGCCTCTGTAGGTCTGCCACATGGTGGGCTGATGAATGGAGAATGCAAAACGTCACTTGCTTTGTAAAAACAGCTTACCTCGACTCTTTATGTTGCAAAAAGCTTTCACCTGCGCTTCACTTCACGTCCACTTCAGTAATTGCTTTCGCCTCTCGGCCTCCGGGCGGAGACACAAAGCGTGCAGTGTTTTTAATCCCTTCAGACGATTACGAATGCAATTGATCCCGTGTTCATCGATTTCTAAGTTGGTGAATGTCACATTCCATGTTGTGATCTTGGTGACTTGTGTCTCTTTACGTGCTGCTCTGTCTCTGGTCATAAGGATCAGCTCCAGTGGATCTCTGGGCGTTATGCGAGAGCGAGTGACGCAGCAAATCTGGGCTGGATCTGGACCTTTTAC
The DNA here is from genome assembly GCA_032164315.1 of Malacoctenus gilli. Taxonomy (NCBI): domain Eukaryota; kingdom Metazoa; phylum Chordata; class Actinopteri; order Blenniiformes; family Labrisomidae; genus Malacoctenus; species Malacoctenus gilli. Next base: position 16,761,868 of record JASSRZ010000053.1, on the reverse strand, counting down.
TGGCGGCTCCCACGGAGCACTGGTTCGTTCCCATCTTGAGGATCATGTGGAAACCCACCGGCTGAGTGGGGTGGCGGTGGCAGTGGGGAGCACATGGTGAGACGAGGCGTGTTGATCGGCTCTCACAGGCGGAGGCCGTCTCATGGAATTCCAGAGTCGGAGCAGGAGGCAGAGAGGAGGCTGCGGGGGCAACAATGGCCAAGGACATCTGTCATGCGTGGCTGCACTCCCCTTTGCTTACAATGGGTCTGGGGGACCAGCCAGTGGTGTCTTTCTTTTCTCTCCCCTCCTTTCCGGGGACACTTCTGTCCCTCACAATGGGCCTTTTGTCCCCTCCCCGCTTTTTGCCAACGTTTAACCCTCCGAGCCTGCTCCTTTTTCTGCCTCCTCTTTCTGTCTCTGCCAGAAAACAAAACGCGGTTGAAACCACAACCATTCATTCACCTCCCTCTGCCTCTGTTTTTCATTATGACTTTTCCCTCTCGAGCGGCGCAATTTGCATGAGTGTGTCAAAGCCGTCTTTATAAGGCGTCGGTGTCCACGTGAGATGGTGCGGATGCGGGCCGCTTTCGGGGCTCCTCATTCTTTGCTGCATCCAGGAGTGAAACGAAAGCCCTTCCCCGTCCCGGCGCTCGCTCAGCACCTCCACAGATCTGATTTCACCACATGTGTGTCTATTGGCTACAACAAACATCGCAGTAGCTGCTGGCACTTTAGACTCAGTCTGTGTGCGCTGTAACCTCAATGATGTCCCCACCGCCCTCCCCCCTCCTCCCTGCCCGCTCCCACCAGCCTCTTTGTGTTTCAGGTAGATTTCGGGAAGCTGGGTCACTAAGAGGTTGTCATCACACATTTACAGGCCGTTGATGCGACACAACCCCCCCCCGTGATACCTGATTGATTATCAAACCTGCGATGATGTCGGCTTTGCAGCTCTGCACTGACTTGGGTGTAATTATACCTGGAGCTGTCCGTTTCTCAGTGTTTCCAACACTCATCAGCCCGATGTAAATTACAAATTGATTTTTTCCCCAGCCTCTCATTCTTGAGGACTTAAGGGGTTCAAGCCGCCCCGCGATTGATTGGTCCGATTGCAATTTATTATTGCTGTCAGCAACAAGACTTTTCAAGGGGAAACTTGGCAGCGCATCGCTCACTCTCGACTCATCACTTCTGCCGCGCCGCCTTGACAAAGTGAAAAGTATTTGCGTCGGAAGAATTCGCAGCATTTGCAAAGGCCAAAAATTTCTGTTGACTAAATACTTTGCGAGTAAATAGTGACTTGAGAAATGGTGAACAATCGTTCTCTTACAATCATTAGTTTCAGTTTAAGTCGAGCTTTAGAAAACTTTTAGGGAACACAAAGTGCAGCTTTAAATGTTTGCAACAGTTTCTGGGATGCACGATGCAACGTGAGCTTATTTCACATCTCTGAAAGACGATTGTGATGTTTGTTTAATCAGCGTGCTGAAGGTTAACTTGACCCACTTGAGAGTGTCGTGTCTCAAGAGCAAGTTTGAAGAGAAATGCTGTAGAGGGAGAACACTTGTGAACTGATTGCACCGATCCACTAAATACTGCATGTTTCTCTGTGAGTTTGATATAAAGCTGTTGTTTCAAAGAAGAAGCTCTGCAGTGCTTCAAACAGATGGCCATGTACTTTTTCTCATTTCTCTCACCACTTATTTTGTAATAATTAGGACAAGAAGTTTTCGGTAATAAAACAGTAAAAACTTACAGTATCATATTAATCTTTGTTAGCCTGTAGAAATAGTAGAGCTCCATCGTTTAGTGTGCGTTTTAAAACTGCATTCAACAGTTGTCCAACTAGGCATTTGTGATCAGGGGGAAGAGATTCCTCAGTGTCCACCCGTCCTAACCCCCCCCCCCAGTGCTTGTGATCCCGCTCCCATGCTTCACTTGGCCCGGCGCCATAATGGAGTAACTTGCAAGCTGAACTTCTGTGTCTTGTCCTGGCAGCTAATTGCTGCCAGCTGCCGAGGGCTCAGGGAACAAAGGGCTGTTTGAAAAGGTGATCTGTTGATTGGAGGAGCTGTCCTTCCTCCTTTAATGGGATGTGCATCGCATGAGACGTGGCATCTGTGTACAGCGTGGCTACAATCCTGCACTTCGTCCCCGGGCCCGCCGCACTGTAACAACACCGGCCCATCTGTGTTTTGTGAGCGGGCGGCTCACTCTGAGTGGCAACAACAGGACAGTGTGCATGCGCCAAGCCAAGGTGGAGCAGGGCGGCTCATGCAGTGGTACAGACAGAGCCAGGGAGGCGTGATTTAAAACTTTATTAGTCGTCATGATTCCTGGCTTGACACTGTTGCACTCAGTTTATCAGCTGAGTGACATGAACCTTTCTTTTTTTTGCACAAACCTGATGAAAGTAGGTACATTTGAGCCAATGTTATCAGCACTCTTCATCTTTTCACTGCACATACCTTTATAACTAACTTAAGGAGGAGAAAGGTGGGGGTGGCGGGGGGGGGGGGTGTTAGGAAGCAAATGTTTGCGAGTTGCTGAGTCAGTTGTTGGAGATAACATTCTTGTCTTTTCCCTGTCAGCATAAATATTTAAGTAAACCTGTCAGTGGTGCTCCCTCATTCCTGTTCCTCTCCACCAAGGGGAAGGTGAAAACAGGGGAGGGGGTGGGGGGGGGGAAGAAACAGAGACAGAGAGATAGATTCCTGAACGATGGTTGTCTGTCAGAAGGGCTGTACTCTGTGGCTGTAACCAGGGCCACTCACATGCCGACAGGTCCTCTGTGTGTGTGCATGCGTGTGTGTGTGTGTGCGTGTGTGTGTGTGTGTTTGTGTCTCTAATACCTCGCAGTGCTGTCTAGCTGAGCGTCCAGCCCTTCAGGCGTCCTGTTATGACAGCTCACTCTCCGCCTTGAGAGACCTCATCTGGGGCATGCTCTGACAGGGCAGCCGCTTGGAATAGCTCTGATGAGAGGCGAGCGCAGACCTCTATCATTCTGCTGCTGCTCCCTGTCACTCTTACTTTCTCTCTGTCTTCCTTTCTTCCTTTCTTTCTTTGTTTCTGGGCATGTGTGCATGTCAGCTGTTGGTTCTTCTTTGCGCAAGAGTGAATCTGGAAAACTGCTTTATTCTAGCAATAATTCAACAATACCACAGAGTCTTTATGTGCACATACACTGCCTGGCCAAAAAAAAAAGTTGCCACCTGGATTTAACTAAGCAAATAGGTACGAGCCTATTGGATGGATAGGTGGATTGGGACTGAACAGCTATCTAGCCTTAAGAAAACCACTAATCAGTGAGGCTAACCGGAAAAAAAGGCTTCAATTTGCTAGGGAGCATAAAGATTGGACTGTGGAGCAATGAAAGAAGGTCATGTGGTCTGATGAGTCCAATTTACCCTGTTCCAGAGTGATGGGCGAATCAGGGTAAGAAGAGAGGCAGGTGAAGTGATGCACCCATCATGCCTAG
>JASSRZ010000053.1:16743392-16758308 GCA_032164315.1 Malacoctenus gilli | reverse complement strand
ATCGGGCTCAAATTGTGAAAGACTGGTTCAGGGAGCATGACACATCATTTTCACACATGGATTGGCCACCACAGAGTGCAGACGTCCACCCCATTGAGAATCTTTGGGATGTGCTAGAGAGGGCTTTGCGCAGCGGTCAGACTCTACCATCATCAATGCAAGTTTTTGGTGAAAAATTAATGCAACACTGGATGGAAAAAAATCTTTTGACATTGCAGAAGCTTATCGAAACAATGCCACTGCGAATGCGTGCCGTAATCAAAGTTAAAGGTGGTCCAACAAAGTATTAGAGTGTCTGACCTTTTGTTTTTTGGTGGAGACTTTTTTTTTGGCCAGGCAGTGTATAAATCGACTCTTGTTACTCAGTTCTTACGTTGCAGGATTGTAGTGGCAGCTCAGCAGATATGCTGCTTTTAAGTTATTTCATTTTTATTCTTAAAAAGTGTCGATTTACAAGGTGTGTTTGGTTTTTAATTTGCATTTTGGCTCTTGGATGTTGTAGGTTTGAACACACTCTTGTTTCACTTGAAATATGATTTTTTTTTTATCCCTTTCTTTCTATGTTCTTGTTTTTCTATTTTTCTTTTTTGAAAAAAGCTTCGGAGTGAAAGATGTCATAAATCAACTTGACATCTGACAAGTCACAACAAGTGCTCATTCATGTGTTTACATTTTCATATTTGGTCACTCCTGCATTTGTGACGGGTCCGTCGTCACGACTTGTTGAACTGCTGAGCCTTTGAGAATGAGTGTTTCCATAGTATGGGTCGGGTTTTAGTCTTTTATGCAACAAAATCAATCGTCAAAATATTTTCTCTGAAGTTACAAATTTTGTCATTCATGAAGAAAAAAATTTTCAAAGACAGACCGGTTCAAATAAATGTTTTTCAGTTTTCAGTTCATGCATTTATAGTAGAAACAGTTAATTTTCATTTTTTATCTGTTTATCTGAATGAATGGATGAATGAATAAAGACATCGCAGGCTGCAGCCGAGCATTGTTGTATATCTTTCAACAGTATGGCGCCTGTTTTAACTGAATTGAGGCTGTAGCTTCTTTGTTACACATCCGTATTGTGCCTGTGTGACCCTCTAACTGTGAAGCAAAGTAAATATCACAGAGATGAAATGAACTACACATAAAGTCGGACCTCCGGGGGGGCTCGTACTGATTGACATTGTGGGGATGAGATAAGGAGATCAGAGCGGTAAAAATGTCCTTGACAGAGGTCTGGCCTGGTCGTAGTTAACAGATCAACCTGCACCATCTGTGACAACCCCAGAAGCAATTATCCCGTATCACATCCTGGCTGACCATCTATATTAAAACCTGCTCACAACACCTGAGATTAACCCATCCTCGCACCTCTTCCTCCATAATCTTTCCTGTCCACCGGCCCTCCTTGTTCTCTGTCGCTGCCCGAGCCAATCGCGTGAGCTGGTTCAGGGTCAGCCATCTCCTCGCTCTATGCATTCAGCCATGCTGCCGCTGCCGCTGCTGCCGGCTGCGGTCGGGGCTACAATCATAGCTGTGGCTGTCATAAAAGGTCCAATAGCTTAAAATGACTATAAGCCATGTTATTACGGACAGAAGCAGAGAGGGGAAGGGCAGGTGCGGGTGGCTGTAAAAGCGGCATCATGGACTTCTCCCTCAAATGGCACTTGAAGGTCAGTGGTGGGACACGGCGCTCCGACGCTGGCCAGTTAAATCATCCTGCCGCTGCCGGCGTTTGATGAATTCTCTTTTAATGTGCATGCAGTTCCACGCCATCGCATTGGGCTCTAATGCACCACTTAAGTAAACCCCCATTCTGGACTTGATTATTTCCAGCTATTCACATGCATTTTGTCGAAGTGGCTGGACGAAGAGGTCAAGGACCGCAGCTGGCCGAACCCTCCGTCAGCCGCGCTCTTGCTCTTTGTTGCTGCCTTACGGCTGGATTGGACTCCAGTCCCTCTAACCCTTCGTCGGTCTCTCGTTTTTACCATTTATTGATCGTCTGAGCCTTTGTGAAGCACTTTTAAAGTTTGTCGAGGTGGTTTCAGAGGGTCTTAAAGAATGGGTTCGGGATGAGGTAGAGGAAGTTGACAGCCAAGCTGCTCTGGTAAACCTTGAGATCATTGCTTTTGGGGTTTTTTTCCATTTTGTAAATCACTTGTGAAACATTTGTGGATGAGACGGTATCAAAAAGAGCAGGGAGAACTGTGTATGGCCTGGCCATGAGAGACGGAGTGAACAAACAATGGCAGACAGGAGCACAGAGGTGTGCTGCTTCACAGGTTTTTCTTTAGATCAAGAAATAAATGTTTGGACACATTTTGCCCTGTTTGCAATCATGTTAGCGGTTCGAAAAAAATGTCGCTGTTACACCCGAATGTTTGAATTTGGCTACGACAAATATCTGACAATTTGTTGCCTCTCTCTTGCTCTCACTCTCTCTCTCTCTCTCTCTCTCTCTCACTCTCTCTCTCTCTCTCTCTCTCTCGCTCTCTCTCTCCTTCTCTCCCTTTGCTGTTCTTTCATCCAAGCAAATGAACAGACCTTCAAAGTGCAAGCTGCCACATAGACAGCATGCATATTTGTGATGTTGTCAGAGTGGAAGCTCGCGAAATGCCGCTGACAAAGAGCAGAGCCACTGTGGCTCGTTGAGATTCCGAGGTGAATAGGGAAGTGGAATTCAGCTCGGGCTCATCCGCATGCTTTGATTGTGCGAAACCGCTCCTCACTCACTGCTGGACAATGCTCAAGGCTGTCCTCTTCCTGAGCACTGTCCTTGTGTTCTGGACTGCAGCCTGTGAGAGGTGCATTCATGGAAGCCGGCTGTATAATACAGGGTCATATGGAAATATCGTCCACATGCTTCTGTCATTCCTCCACAAACGCAACACGTTGCGGCACTCTGTGTGATCGCGGCAGGCAGACGCATGCGGCTACAGTCGGGAAACTCGGGTTAAAAAAAAACAAGAAGCCCCGTTTCTTCACCATGCTGCTCGTTCTTTTTCTCTTTGTGGGGGCCATTAAGCTATCAAAGATGTGGCCTGTGAAGAAATGAAACATTGTCCAGAGAGGCAGAGAATTCCTCAGAGCTGGGGGAGGACAGGGAGGGAGAGTACTGGTGTGTGTGTGTTCGCGCGTGTGTGTGCACGCACAGTGGGGGGGTGGAGTGGGGGGAATTAGAGGAGGTTTTTGAGGTGGACGAGAGGGGAGACGATGATGATGGACAGACACGGAGGAGCCCTCCCCTGTCCCCCTTCAGTATCAAAGCGGCAGGAATGTGGAGCGGGCTGGTAGGACCTGGAACGCTCTCCCAAGCCTCTGATCTGATGTGATGTGTGAAGTGGAGAGGTGAGTCAGAGCTTAGCACGGCACACAGCACCAAAGATACAGAGCAGGCCCACGGCCGGCCAGCTGCTCGCCAGACGTCAACAGATGACCCAAAAAGGGCGATGGGAAAAAGGTGGATGTTTTCACGCTATGCAGACCGCAGTGGGGGTTTGTTTTCAATCTGCTTGTGTTTTCTGAGGCAAGCTTTTGTTTTGCACGTTTGTTTTCTTGCGAAAAAAAACCAAAGCACAACATGCCCCAGAAATATCAATTGACCTTCTCACCTCGTGTTACTGCCTTTAGGATTCAATCAAAGAAAAAAAAAAAACACAGCAACCAGCCGTTGGTCAGTGAGAGTTTTTTGTGTAACCTGGTGTGATGATCTTTGAGCAGTGTGTCCCACTGGTGTCTGCTGGTTAAAATGTATGAAGGAATCAGAGCTGTGCCGCCTAATAGACCAGGGCACCTCTCTGTCTCCACCCGGGGTCACACGCTGGCCGAGGACTCGGTGCCACGGCGTCATTTCATTTCCCGCTAATAGACGAAGCCCAGTGCTTTCTGCCAGCACTCCTTTGCAGCGAGGAAGATGCAGGGCGGATGCGTCTCTCTCTCTCTCTCTCTCGCTCTCTCTGTCTCTCTCTGTCTCTCTCTCTCTCTCTCTCTCTCTCTCTCGCTCTCTCTGACCCGTCTCGCATCCTTGACAGAGACGGAGGCCAGAGCTGTCTGTGGTCAGCCATTACTACGCAGATGCCTGAAGCTTTTACAGTACCAGTCCAATTATGGCTTTACATCCGCTTCTGCTTAAGTCCATTTGCTTTTACTTAATGCCCAAACTATTCCCCCATGCTTTGTTCTTTACTCTAAACACAAATCTAGCCGGCTCTCTTTCTTCCTTCCCTTTCGTCTCTGGCCTGAGTGGCTCCTCGTCCCTGCCCCCTGCCCCCCTACATCCCCCCACCTCCCACTCAGCTTGTCAGCTGCTTCTCACCACCGGCTGCAGAGTCATTAACCCACCGGAAATTTTGGCTTTGTTTGTTTGTTTCTTTTTTTTCCTCCCACTGCTTGGAACAAAGAAAGAAACATTCAATAGTTATTGATTGAGAGACATGCAACTTTTACTGGAGATCCCATTTAATCACAAAAGCTGATTTATTGTGGGCTCTCTGACAATCCCATTAAATTGCTGTCTAGCTAATCAAGTCAATTCTTTCTCCTGGAGGACTAATCTTTTATAGGGACAGCAGAACCAATCCTGGCAGTAACAGGATTGACGGGCAACTGGAAGGTTCCGGGTCTCCCTCATCTTCCCATAAATGGGACCAAAGTCCCACAAAAGAAGTTCCCACTCTGAGTTTATTTACTCTGTTGAACAGTTTAGCGCCATTGGACCTCACAGAACATTGTTCTCATTTTTGAGAAAGATCTTTTTGGCAGTGGGCCACGATGTTGATATTGTGGTATTTTGATGCTTTTAAAAATTTTTACACAAAATCACAGTAAAATAGATAAAAAGTCTAATTTTTTAAATAATCAGCTCAATAAAGTTGTGCAAATAGTTTTTCTGTGTACCTACGATCTCAGTTTAACATCAAATAAAAACGTTTTTTTTGTGCATTTTTAAATTCCATCATTTGTTCTGGACAAAGGAATTTAGGTGTTTTCACCTTTTCAAATCTTTGCTTCTTCTCCACTGATTTTATTGAGGTGTCGCAGATGTTGCGGCCCCCCCCCCAAGCCCCCTCATAATGAAATTGTTCTTGTAAACTTTTATGTTTTCTCCCTTCTTATTTTGTGTGTGCACGCGCGCGTGTGCGTGTGTGTGTGTGCATGTGCGTGTGCGTGTGTGTGTGTGTCCCTTTACGAGTCACTCAGCCATTGGGCTCCTGCACATCTACTAAATGAGGTGGAAACCCAAAAGAAATGATGATGGAAACCTCGAGAGGCCTGACTGGATTTTATGACGCGCTGATAAAAATTTCACTCACTGGAGTCTCGCTGGATAACTTAAGAAGCACTACAGCCAGTTTCGTTTTGACACATTGGTTGGTAATATTTACACATTTACATGGAGAGTTACATTTTTCGAAGCATCTGGACATTGCAGTGCTGTTCTTGTTGCAAGGGATATTGCACTATCTCTCTTATTCGCCAGAGTAAAATGTCAATTGTAACATTTCCATTACAGCAAAAATGTTATTATTACAAACTGTGTGCGTTAGGGAGCTGTAATTGCTTGCTGTTCCAGTACCTTTAGGAATTCAATACTGTCAATAAATTGCAGTTCTGTGTCATTTGCTGTTAGTCAGCCGAGCATGTTTCTCTTAGATTGTTGCGTGCAGTCACACAATAAGTGGGCTGCAGGGTGTGTGAGCACTTAACTTTCTACCTCCTCCGGTGATCATATTTGGCTTCAGACTCACCGATTTGTGTGCAACCAAATCCTTGTGGGAGGAGATCAGAGACCCAGATGTTTATGTCCTCACACACACTGCATTGTGCCCCACGGCTTTCCACTAATCTAACAACAAGATGATACAGTTAACAGCCTCTCAGGGCAAACAGGACAGAAGTTAATCTTGGCCATTTATTGTAAAATCTGTTTTCATTTGAGCATCTTCCGTCGAAATAGTTTGCTGGTAAATTTTCTGAGTCAGAACTGCAGTGTGTTTTAGGGCTATGTGGCCCTTTAAGAGAGGACGGCGTGCAAGAGGTGGAAGCAAGAAAGGTTAAATGGTGTCTAGGAGGAGGTATGCGCTCTACCAAGTGCCTGTTCTAGTTTTCTCAGAATCGATGAATTCAAAAGTATCAGAAAGATGAAGTTTCCTCCCTTTTTCTTCATATGTTTACCTGAAGGGGTTGACCACAGGCTGATATATAACGACATAACCGTGCTTCTCAACAGAGGGCGTCAGGAATAAAGGCGAGAAATAAATAAAGAAATGAAGAGATCCTGCGTAGATTCAGGCCTGACACAGACAGTGCACTCCTAGGACAGAGTGCTGCCACTGCAGGCTGCTCCAGAAGTCCAGCTCAGCACCTCTGGACCTCCGTGGAGAGAGCATCGATTTGATCTCCTCACTTATTCCTCGATTGACACAGATACACTGTGTCACGGGGCCTTTACAGAATAAATCTTAGTCGCTCCACACGAGGGTATTGTCAGCAGACATTTTAAGGTTTTTTCACTTTGGTGTTTATGGGGATTTTCGGCTCCCGGTTCAATAGCGGCGGTGCTCAGCTTTACATGGAGATTGCTTTCCCCCCCCGTTCATTTGCATACTAAGAGTAGGTTCCCACTGGAAAGATCAAGGTGGTCTATGCGCGGCCAATGCTGGGCAGCAGCCAGGAGGACTCTGTCGATTCCATTAAAGGTGGGGCCAGATGTTTGTCATTACCTTTATTGATAACCACGCGGTCAATACTGTGAATTATTCTGCTGGGATAGGACTAAGCTTTAGTCACAAGTTGCACCAGGACCTGATCAATAGTACACAATGGACAAGTACAACACGACTGCACATGAACTGAGAGCATCAGCAAAGCTAAAAATCTCTCCCAAAGTTTGTTGCTCAGGTGGACGTGCAGATTGCTGAGAAGTAGCGGGAGGGATTGTTTCAGTTGTACTTGAACACAGAGTACTCCTACACAGAGTACTCGTACACAAGCAATGTGGTTGTTTTGTATTACTTTTGTAGATGAGAAAGTTCTTTAAGACCCTTTAGTCTCTAAAAACTACATGTAAACATTCTTTAATTGTGTTTTATTTTGTATTTTCTGCCTTTAATGTTTGTTTAGCTTCTAGCTGGACGTTTGCTTTGTTTAAAACCAAGCAGTGTTTTCTTGTCAGCTGCCAAATTTAGGCTTTATTGATTCGATTCTTACAAAGTAAGTAATTTGTGATAGTTGCTGTCAAAACTCCTGAATCCGAGTCCAGTCCCTTGTGCTCTGAACACCCCTCGTGTTACTTCAAACTTCTCAATGTTGGTGAAAGTGATTTCAAAGCCACTGATGATCCAACAGAGGTGATTTGATTGTGAAGCTTTTCAATGAGTGTCAGCCCAGCGGGAGGTCAGGAACAAGCTGGAGGAATCACATGTCTCAGTTGGCTGAGCAGCAACTTGAAAGCAGCGGTTAAAATCGCAAAGACAATTTACTGCAGAGCCGTCGTTCATGACCGAGCTCGACTTTGGGCCCTCAGCTTAAATAATAGAATCCAAAACAACACGTGGCAAGAAGCACAGTTAGATATCTGTTCTCACTGCAGACTGATGTAGCTAATTAATTCATGGATGAAGAGACTTTTTGTGGCAGCTGAAAATAAGTAAAATGATGTACCAATTACACTCAAGTCTTGAGGAAGTCTTACAGTATTTTCTTATCATTTGAAGAGCAAATAGTCCTTTGTACACATGAGCCCTGCTGCACTAAAGCTCTGCATGTGTAAAAATGTATGTGAATTTCATACCACATGCAAACCTGATTGGAAGCTTCGACTTTCAGCTTTGAACCTGAAACAAAGACTTGATACTGAGAGTGTCTGTTAATAGATTAATTCACTACATGCAGTCAGTAACCACAGCTGAAAGCGATTGTGTGGCATGTACGAATCTGAGGCACAAACAGACTCAGCCTTTACCAGCGACCCTGCTGGTCTGACCTGCTTCAGTTGAATTTTACTTGACAATATTTTTTCCTCTGCTTTCATCTTGCTTCTTTTTTTCCTCAGATTTCTGATGTTGTTTGATTTCTTCCTCCACTAACATCTTAACAAGTTGCTAACTGTTGTAACCTGAGAGTCTGTTTGTTTGTGAATGAAATTTTGCTCATTGACAGTTTGCCCTCGAGCAGTGCACCTTCTGTCTTGAGTCACACAATGCATTAGCTTATTATTTGTTGCTACCAGCTGTTGGTAGCAGGAGTTTTTCAGGTGACAGTATTGCACGTTTACCGACAAGACAGTAATATTGAGGACAGGACCAATCCCAATCTGACCATGGCTGTTACTGTGGCTTTTCACTCATTTCAGGCTCGACTACTCTGGATTTTCAACTGTCATTTTTTCTTCTGCAGTTCGACTCGCCAGGCGAGTTCAGCTTGTGAGTCTCTGCGCTGGATGTCAGCACACCAGTTTGCCTGCAGCCTTGCGTCTGGCGCTGGACATTCCTCTGGTGGTTGTGGCCTGCAGGAGGAGGGCACTGACAGCACCCTCTGAATAGACGCTGAGTCGAAGAACTGGACCAAAATGTAATTACCTCTCGCTCACAATGTCACACTGTGGGCCTGAGTCTGACAGCGGCCTCAAAATGGAACACACCAGGATTGAATTAACCTCCAGCTGGCAACAGCACCAGGGGTGTGTTTTTGTGTAGATGTGGGTTGGTGCGCTTTGCTGCGAACCACCCCGATACCTTTTCCACCAGTGCAACTCTCAATTTCTTTCTTGTTTTTATGTTGTCAGACTATTATACAGCACAGAATCAGTTTTGTAAAATGCTTAAGCAAGCAGCGGTGTTTGATGGCTTTTTTTTTAAATGTGAATTTGACTCAAAGAGCCAGTCACAGAAATCCACTCAGACCACTGAATAGTGTAATACGGTCTCACAGACACACCCAACTTTCTGCTCATGGAAACAAAAAGCAGATATCGTGAGTATCAACCCTCACCCCCCTCCTCTTGTCTTACTTTCACAGACTCATTGCTGCGATTAACCAATAGATCAGATCGCTGGTGCGCTGTTGCGGAGCCACTTTGGCGCCGTGACTGACAGTAATTTGCTGCTCTCCGTGTAAACCTTTGTCATAGACTTTAACATCTAACAGATTATGTGCAGCCACTTATTGAGATTGATTAATATTTTCATGATGTGATTTATTTGCCAGGGAGTGTACAGTGTGTGCTGCCTGGATGGGCTAATGTAATGTAATGGGGACTTAAATGAGCCATTAATCTAGCCCGCCCAAGGGTAAAGGGACAGCACAACAGGGATCCAGGGAGCATGATGTAACCAAGATGTGGGGAGCTGCAGATAATCACAGATTATTTGTGATTTTGACCCCAGGACGAATAAATTGAACCTGAATAATATTAAAAGGTTGATGTTTTGGTGCAACTGAGTCTTCTTTTTAAGTACTACATCTATCAAAAGTCTAATATCCCCTGTGGCAGAGAGAGGGTTTTTTTCCTTCTTTTTTTGCTGGAAAATGCTCCATCAAAAATAGCTTATTCATAACCCATGGCTGGAGGCAATAAGGGATACCAGGTGCTCTAAGATCTGAAATTGAAAATGGATATAACGGCTAGGAGGAGAGGGAAGCAAGGTGGTGATATACAATTATCCATGTGAGGCGTGGGTATTATGAATGACCCCGTGAGGCCAGAGCGGCACAGAGAGGTCTGAGACAGTGAGCTGTCGGGAGCTTCCTGGCTGTATAATTGAAAATCATTCAGACAGCTGTACAGTTTAACCTTGGAGGACTGTGTCTTAGTCGCTAATTGATAGGTTGGCATGTACAGCGGTTGAAAAGAGGGGAGTGTGTGGGCTGACATTGCAGTCATTGAACAGGTGACTGTCTTTGTGGCTGAGTGAAAGTTTTTACAAAACACCACAAAAGGCCCTTCCTTTATATATGTGCTTCAATGTTCCTGACAAATGTCAAGGGACATGTCAAGGGACATTTGTGAGAAACTTGTTCCATCGTCTTGCCATGCGATTCATCTCCAAGAAGGGCGACTTACTGCTTTGTGCTTTTTGTATGGTGTATACGCGGTATCATTTCTGAAAGTCTTGAGACACATTTGTATCCGCACTCAAACACAACCTGGTGAATTCAGCCTGTTTTTGAACGCGCGTCTGTACAGTAGCAGACAGTGCGGCAGGGCGAGTGAGCGGACTCCAGGAAGTAATAGATCTCTCCAGCCAGCCGGAGCAGAATCCTGTCTCCTTCCTCTGTGCAGAGGGACTGGAGCAGTGTGGTCGTCTCTTACCAGATGCATTATTGATGGATGGCTGATTGGGAACTCAATTACACAGAGATTACTGGGCTGGCAGACACTGGGACACCACTACCCTGTCAGAACTATTGAATTAGAGCGCAGGAGAGGAGGGAAAGTGTCCTTCAGAGACGCCTCTTCACTCCGTCCAGACCTCCTGGGGAAGCCAAATAGCCACAGCCTAGTTCAGACTCTGACAGATGACCTTCCCAACAACTGTAGCTGCGGCGCAGTAGCCAGCTGGCTGGATGCTGCTTCTGCTGCTGCCGCCACTGCAGCACGTGGCGGTGATAAGCTTATTACACACAAACCTGCATGTGGACAGCACGGCGCTGCTCATTCTGCGGCCGTGGCTTGTCCTGCGTGCACATGCACAGCGGTGTGTATTTCTCAGTATAATTTGATGTATCAAATGACAGCTGCTCTTCCTTCAGTACTGAACTGCGATGATGAGAAAGCCCCCCCCAGAATGTGAATGTATGTGCATAAATATTGGCATTTCACCAAATCTCATTCATATAACATGGCCCACCTGAATGAGAATCGTGCCTTGCAGGGTCGTATGCTATTACAAGTTTAATGTGGAATCTGGATCGAAGAAGATGAGAAGAAGGGGGGGCTCGGCGTCTGAAATGGAAGCATTCATCTTCTTTTTTTCTGTTGGTCAGCAAATGCGCTCAAAGGGAAGGAAAAGAGCAAGGTGTGAAAAGCTGATCTCTGAGCAGAGAAATCATTTCATAGCACGCTACATGCCGGAGCCCATTTCACCCTGTGCTCTGGCACAACCGCCACTCCTCAGCTTCTGTTTATTGCGTTCGTCAGTGCAGCAATGAAAGCCCGAGCTCGTGTCACTCGACGCGTCCACGCTCAGTGAGTTTTCCTGGAAGATGCTTTTGATTTATTTTCGTCGTTTACAAACACAGCCTTCCCTTCCTGTAACGTTTGTGAAGAAAAGAGCCCACGTGCGATCCTGGACAAGGTTTTTCCATTCCTTAAGTGTCTTCTTCTTTTGTTGCTGTGTCAGTTTGTTAGCGAAGAGACTCCTGAAAGAGACCATTGTTCAGGTCAGCGTTGTCAATGGAGACAGGGCCACAGTGTGGATTAGGTGGACAACAGGCAGCTTTCAGCAGGCTCCTGCTTTATCCAGGTCTTCTCCAACGAGCTGGACACTTTAGAAAAGACACCCCGGTGAGCTGTGCCCCGCTCTGTTGCCCCTGTTTCCCCGAACACTGGGCACGAGTTAGCCCCCGGAGAAAAGGTTTAATAAGGAGTGGAGAATAGCCATTAGCTCCCTACCAACCTCTGTTGATGGAGGGGAAAATAGAGGGACCAATAGACCAACAAGAACTATTGGAGCCTGTGACAATCACATCACTGGGAAACTAATTCCCTTTCCTGAGGTGGAGCCTGTCTGCCAATTCTTAGCAGAAAGGGCGGCGCAGAAAGGACTGCGCCGGGGTCAGGACAGGATTCAAATGGCCTACGTTTCAAGGCAAGCGCAGTCGTTATGTGTTTTTTCTGCACTCCCATATTTGCTCCAAGTGATGTCGCGGTGTCAGTGGCTGCAGTCTCACTTGTCTGGTTTGCATGCAGATGGCCCACATTGATTTTTCCCTCCACGCCCGCGCTGCGTCTATGAATTGTCTTCGCAAAACCAAATCAATTTTCGAGAAGTCTTTTCTGTCAGAAACACATCAGTCAATATCTGCCGGATCAAGCGGATGGAGATGGAGTTAGATTCTATCGGTGCGTACCTGTGCTACTACCCGTGGCCGGTTAGTGGTAATCTGATCAATATCCTGTAAATTATTTCACACAAAACAAGCCCGATGTTTATCTCTGTTAACTGAGCCCGTGATGAGGGACTTGTCACCAGAATCAGTCGGTTTCCACCACCGGATCAGCTTTGTGTCATATCCCCGTGATGATTCAGTCACATGCAGGAAGTCTTGTTTCAGGCAAACTGTAGTACACTCCGTGCTTTATCAGCCGTTGTTCAGCCCTCAGACCAAAAGACCAAAATCATTAGAAGATATGTGAAATAATGAATGCATTCATGCAATTTGGAGCTGACCTATTCACAGTGAATAAATGCATACGGAAATTATCCTCATCAAGTAAGCATTTTTGCGAATTAATGTCAGTGACTTGTGGCATTAAGGTCCACGTCGTTTCAGGACGCGACGCTGTTTTGCATCATTATCATTTTTCATCAACCCACCCTTATTTTGTCGGACATAAAGAGAAGCTTGCCTGTGTGGTACGTCGTTAGATATATCATGCCCCCCCCCCCATTTGATTAAAGGCGCGACGCGGCAGATTCAAGGTGAAAGTGGCAATTATGTACAACAGGAGTGAGCACACGAACACACGTGCACAAAGCTGAGTGGTGGGAGGTGGTCCGGGGAGAACTCTGGGGGTTAAATCACGTTTAGTGTCTTATTGATGGTAACAAGTGTTGGGTGCTGCAGCTGCTGGATTAGCTCATTTTCTTTAATTACATCTTCTAGTTGTCAGCAAGGAAGGACGCACTTAAAGAGACACACATCCAGGAGCCACTTAAATCGTCCACCAGCTGCACTCCAAACATGTCTAAGAGTTTAGTTAGCTTTGCTGAAACTGACAAATCACTCAACCAAAGGTGTAAAGAGTAAATTTGTACACTTCAACCACTCCTCAATTTGTGTATTTGCACTGGAGTACAATTGAATTGATTTGACTTGAGTTCCGTTTGAATAGTTGTTAAAAAATGGTCAAAATAAAATGAAAGTAGTGTTTAGTGTCATTTCCTTACATCTTGGCTGGTAAATATTTGTTGCCATTTGATACAGCTCACCTTATGAAAATGTGTTCAAAACGTAACAAAAAGGTACCAAAGAGTTAAACAATGACAACTTGTAGTTGTAGTATAAAGTATATATAACAAAGAATGGTTTCAAAAATAGCTAAATAGTTTCTGTGCTGTGACTTGTATTCGGAGCATAAAGTGAAAACTGGACTAATGAAAGTACAAATGTACTAAATACCCCCAAAACATTTCCTCCTTAGTGTAATGCAAGTATCTCTGGTACTTTTCCCCCAAATTTTGTCTGCTTTTTGCTGTTTTCTCAGAACTTCTGTTCTTCTGTACCGTTGGTATGACCTCGTCGAACACTTCACCATCCCGCCCTGTGTCACATTGTAACCTGAACCCACTCAGAGTTCATTTAAAATATAGATTCAAGCATCTGACCTCCTTATGTCCAAAGTTTTGTTTCCATGCCACTAAGCTGCATACCTGCATGGTGTGGAAAGTTCAGGTTTCCCCGTTCCCAGTGTCACATGTCCCCCTCCAGATTAACAGCATGCGTGGACGTGACCACAGACCCTCCCAGCGCTGTGAGCTCAGGCCGGTGGCGCATGTCACAGAGAAAGTCCATGTGTCCACAGGAAGTGGAGAGGCGGAACGTTTCAATGTTTGAATCAAACTGTTCAGCTGGTTTCTTCAGGGTGGGTCAGTATTTGCAGCATAGATGGTAAATTGTGATGAAAGTTTTTTTAAACGTCTTCAGTCTCTAAAATCCTGTAACTATTTTTGAAATTACTTAGCACTCTAACATTACACAGTGTAGACTGAAAGGTGCACAAGTGGACCTGCCAGTCCTTCATCGGGGCAAAAAAATCCCAGTATTGCAGCTCAGGTGGAGCAAAATCCTAAAAAGTGTGCTGTGAGCCTGTCTGTGGTGGAGGTGAGGACGGAGACCTTTGTGTGTCCTTGTTGCCATGCACACACAAGTGACCTTACACATGCAAATTGAGTCTCAAGTGTAGAAATCTGTGTACACACAAACATTTTGAGACAGTTCTGTGCACAAAAAAATATTCTTGTGCGGAGCCATCGAATTATAGACCGATTAGCTTGTTGAACTCTGATTGTAAAATTCGTACTAAGATACTGGCCACACGTTTACAACGAGTTCTAGGCACCATCATTCATCAGAATCAGACAGGCTTTATGAAATCCCGATCTTCTTCAGACAATATCCGTAATTTATTGCACTTAATGTGGCTAAGCCAGTCAAAAACGGAGCCGATAGCAGCCTTCTCCCTGGATGCGGAGAAGGCCTTTGACAAAGTCGAGTGGTCCTTTCTCTTTTCGGCTCTGTCAAAGTTTGGCTTTGGTCCATGCTTTATAAATTGGGTAAAATTATTGTACAAACAACCAAAAGCCGCAGTAATATCTAACGGTACGACCTCATCCTTCTTTGAACTATCACGTGGGGCCCGTCAGGGCTGTTCCCTGAGCCCCCTCTTATTTCTCATATTCATAGAAACATTAGCAGTGAGCATAAGAGCAAATGAGAATATTAAGGGTGTGTTTTGCGGTAAACAGGAAAACAAGCTGCTTCTTTATGCTGATGATATTTTAGCAATCATCACTGAGCCCCTCTCTTCTCTACCGCACCTGATGAGCACCATAGAATCATTTTCAGGGGTGTCGGGATATACAGTTAACTGGGGCAAATCCGAGGCAATGCCTTTATCTTTTCTGTGTCACCCATACATGGTAGAGAGATTTAATTTCAAATGGGTACCAAAGGGAATGAAGTATTTGGGAATTA
>JASSRZ010000053.1:16671774-16725157 GCA_032164315.1 Malacoctenus gilli | reverse complement strand
TCTCTCTCTCTCTCTCTCTCTCTCTCTCTCTCTCTCTCTCTCTCTCTCTCTCTCTCTCTCTCTCTCTGTGTCTCTCTGTGTCTCTGTCTCTCTCCCCCTCCACCTCTCTCTGCCTTTCGTCTCCCTCTTTGGGGAAATTCGACCCCCTTCTGCTGCTGTGTGTGGTGGTAGCACTGAAGAAGATGCCTCTGCAAACAAGAGGACGGCCATTTTTTTGGGTTTGAGGAGGAGGGACTCAGACTGTGTGTCCTAGAGCACGTGGAGGGAAGAAAAACAGCCTCCGAAAAGCTTCTGAATGTCTCAGTTACTCAGCTTCATTAAACTGAACGCGCACTTTTGCTTTACTCAGTAAAAATAAGCTTTATTATGCTTTTGGTTTTTTCGGCACTTGTCAGAGTTTTAAATAAATAAGTGTAAATATGAAAACACTCAAGGCTTTATTTGTTGTGTGCATTGATGATGTACAAAGAGAGGTGGAGAAGAAGAGATCGAACATTTCCTTAATCAGATAAATCAATAGAATTGATCATTTGGAACCTTTTTCAAAGCTGATTATTGTGAATATGAATTCACCAAACTCTGATTTAATACCTCTAAAAAACAAACCAACTCTTTCATTTCCTCTGAAAAATGTTCATAGTTTTGATGCCAAATTTAATCTTTAATCCTGTTTTTTTTTTTTTTTTTTCTTTGCAGGCTTGTTAAAGATGCACTGGAACCCAGAGCATGCCCAGCCCCTCAGCCAGTGGCCTGAGCAGCACCTGGACGTCTCCTCGACCACCTCCTCTCCGGCCCACAAGTCGGACCTCTACGCCGGCCGCAACCGCAGCTCCTACAACTACGCTTGGGCCAATGACGACATTTCCGCCCTCACGGCCTCCAACTTGTTGAAACGCTATGCCGAGAAGTATGCTGGCGTGCTGGACTCGCCATACGACCGACCCCCCGCCGTCGGGGCCTACCCCGAGCCGGGGGCCTTCGGAGGCCTCAATGGCCAGAAGGCGGAGCTGGAGCCTTGGCCGCTGACCCACAGCACTGATGCTTCCTATCCCCTGGTGCCCCCTGGAGGCCACGACAGCCTGTCCGGTTCCAAGACTGTAGCCACATCCGCAGGTCCTCCGGGGGTGAGCAGCGTGTCAGTGGTGAACAGCAACCTCTCAGACTCTGGCTACAGCGGCAGCAGCTCTTGCAGCGGTTCGGGCGAGTACCCCTCAAGCTACAACGGCACCTATCTCTCCTCAGGGTTCGTCCCCCAGCCCAGCCCAGCACTTCCCCCCGCCTCCCTGCACACTCTCCAGTCCACCCCTACTTTGGTGCCCAGCTACAGCCCCACCACGCCTGTCTATAACTACCCCCCCAGCACGTACCCTCCCCAGACCAGCCTCGCTACCAGCTACAGCCATCCCTCTGCAACTTACCTGTCCTCAGGCCTCTCGGCCCCTACTCCTGTTCCCTCGAGGCCCACCGTGGTGGGAGGCAGCTACAGTTACCAGAGCACCAACCTCACGACACCCGAGTCCGGAGGAGCATTAAAGAGAAAGGCCTTCGAGATGAGCGTGGAAGAAGATGAGAGCGGGGACAGGTCCCGGTACAGGAAATATGGCTATGACCCCTTGAAAGTGGGGGGAACCTCACCCTACAGTGTGAACGACAAAACAGAGTGCCAGGGGAATGGCTTCAGCAGTTCCGGCAGGACAGACCCTCAGACCTTCAAAGCCAGCAAGCCCTCCTCTCAGCCCCTGGTGTCTCCTCAGTTTGGTGCAACGGGGGAGTACAGCCCTCCGGCAGGCATGACTGGGGAGAACGGTGTGGGGGAGCAGGGCTTCACCCAGCAGCAGCAGCACCGCTCCCAGGTGCTCAAGTGCCCCCCAATATGTACTCCGACTGTTGACAGCATGAAGAGCCCGGACCACCGGCTTTTGGACCATGTCAATGGAGAGTTATTAGACTGCACCCCAGCGCTGGGCTGGGGGGAGCTCGCCGGACTCACCCATGTCAAGGCTGCCCTGGAGGAGGACTTGCTGTGGCCCGTGTTGAGGCCCAGTGCAGTGATGCGGCCACCAAGAACCGTCCTGCTGTTCGGACCCAAAGGAGGGGGCAAGACCACTCTGACTCGTTCCCTGGCTTCACAGCTGGGGGCTTCCTTCTACCGGTTGAGTGGCGCCATGCTGGCCTCGAAAGGGAAGCCCGAGGCCGAGCACATCCTGGGGTCTCTCTTGCAGGTGGTGGGGGCGCGGCACCCCTCAGTGGTACTGCTGAGCCAGGTCGAGGCCATGGAGGAGGAGGGGCTGAGGCAGTTGCTGCTGACCACGCTGGAGAAAGCGCAGGTGGGAAGCGCAGGTCTGGTGATCCTAGTGTGCGCGACCGGAAGGCCAGACCTCCTGCAAGACGCCGTTCACCGAAGCTTTGCCAAGCGCTATCACGTCGGCCTTCCCGATGCGAGCATGCGTCGGCAGGTGCTGCTGCAGGGGCTGCTGCCCCAAGGCTGCAGCCTGAGCGAGCGGGAGCTGAGCGCCGTGTTGCAGCGCACGGAGGGCTTCTCGGTGTGGGAGCTGCTGCAGCTCAGCCAGCAGGCGCTCTCCTCGGCGTCCTCGCCGCCTGGGGCAATGCACAGCCTCAACGCCTCATCCAAGCCGCCAGACTTCACAGACTTTGAGAATGCCTTTTGCAAGGTGCGGCCGCACGCCACGGCAAAAGAACTGGACACTTGTACAGAGTGGAGCAAGATGTACAGCCACTGAGGAAGCAGGCTGTCCCGGTGGTGCATGGACTGCACTATGACCCTGTCTTTGCTCCTACACGGCAGGCCTCCAGGGAATGTCTCGATGTTGTTTTGTAATTACAGATTATGCAGCCAAAAGAGCCAGAGAAGCTTAATGATAGAGGAGAGCTGATGAAGGTCTTTCACTGACAGGAGCATGCCATGGTGTGCTGTTTGTGTTTTTGCTAAGAATACCCACACTATTATTTGTTCCCAAAGAAGAGAGCGATGAATAGGCCTTGTGGACTGAGGTAGTGCATTAGTGGTTTGGCCAATGGGAAAATCAGATAGCTGTTTGGATCCTCTCGGAGATCCTGATTAGCCTTGGTCCAGGACAAAATCAATTATTTGTTGCTAGGTGACGTGGTCCAAGATTATGGATAATCAGGGTTTAGAAAATCCCCTCTTTGGCTGCTACACTCAGGATCCTATTTATTACCAGTCCACTCATATGTTATCCTCATGTTGGTTTAGTCTTTGGGTTGTCACTAATCATTCAGTACAAAGGGCTCGGGATCAGCAGCATCTCGGCAAATGACAGTTTTTGACCAAAAAGAGAGAGAAACAAAACATTGTCGAACCAAATACAGAAGCACTGGTTAAAGATGGGAATCCGGACTGGTCCCCAGAGTCATGATGGATGAATATTCTCAATAGCTTGTTACCAAATCAGGACGCAGCAGCTTGTCGTCGCTGTCCAGAATTTGAAAAAGGTGTGGGGGCGCGGGGTCATAAGAAATCCCACCAACTTGTTCAGAAACACTTCTCCTCATCAGACTTCACCCGGGCAGTCTCGCCATGCTCTCACTGGAACGCGGTGCAGTTCACTGATGATCTCCTTTTATTTCATCGTCTCACATTCCACACCAACAGCAGTTTACCCCGAGAATCCCGCGGACGGGTCCACTCTCTGCCCACGTGCACATCTCGCTTCTCCTCTAGCATGTCTGTTTTTTGTTTTTTTTCCTATTTCACTTCCTCCTTTTGTTTTCCTAGTATGTAGTCTTGTTTGAAATGCTCAGGAAGAATTTCTTTACCTCAGAAATATGAAATAAAGAATGTATGTAATCCTAGGGTCTTAGTAGAGAGTTGCGCAGAGCGAGCTATAGAAGCGAGGCGAAACCTGACAGTCTTGTAACACCCACTGCAGCTGGGCTTTTACCTCGGGAGAGAAACTTGAATATGCTACAAAGAGTAACATTGAATGTAATTCAGGTATTTCAAAGGATATTTGATGCCATAAATCCATGTATTATTATATATGAATATATAAATAAGTTTTTTCTGTTCTTTTATCCTTTATTTTTAATGTAGTTTATGGTGGAGTGATGATTGTCTTCAAGAAAAATGCGATGTAGAATACAGAAAATATTCCTCTTTTGTTGGACAAACTGCTTGCAGATTCTCTGTATTGTGTGGTGTTTACATAACCTGTATATGCATGTCTGGTCTTTATTGTTTCACTGCTGCAACGTATCCTTTGAAAATGTAAATATAACACACGCACAGTCACACAATCACACACACGCACTCACAGTGAAGATTTTGTGCACAAAATACCATCCAAAAAAGATGAGAAGACGATGACAAAACAAAGATGCAAGTAGAAGTTGTAGCTTTTAACTTGGTCCCAAAGTTGTGTACATGTTGGATCAACCTGACGTGTAGACAATCGCTGAAGTTTGGTCTTTTCCCAGCAGTCCCTCCTTTTCTCCGTCGGCGCGCTGGAAAAAAGCCCGTCACTGATGTGCAGCTTCACAGATTGTATGTATTAGAGTGTTGCCATGGTCCTGAGGAGGTACACACAGAATGATGTAATATTTCCTACCTCCCTACCCCCAACTTGAACCACCGCCCCCACCCCTCTCTCTTGTCTCTCTCTCCCACCCTCATCATTCTTTTTCTCTTTTTCCTCCCTCCCCAATGCAATCTCATTAGATTGGATTGCCTCCTGGCCACAAGCCCCAGTGGCCACATGGCGCTGTATCTTCTCCCCCCATCCCCTACCCCCACCCCCTCTTTCTTTTTTTCCCATATACCGATTCTTCTGGAGTGGAAGTGGTCTGATTGATGTCCAGCAATCCTATACCATAGTGCAGCCTTTCCTCTCCAGCTGGTGGCTTCAGTCATGCCATACAGCCAGATCAATCAGAGTGACCCACACCGTGCATACTGATGACCGCCTCAGAAAGCCCAAAAACACATTTACAAATTACGGAACAAGCCCCGCCTGGAGCGCCCTCGCACACGCAATGCCGGCGATTATTCACCTGTAATTACAGAAATGAAATAATAATGACGACGACTTGAAGCTGCAACACTTTGATTCCTCCTTCCATATCCTCCTGTCAGTTTGTCCAACAAAACAAGCTTTTATTATGTTCATTTTTGATCTGTTCTCACGGTAACTTTGTTCTTGGTTATTGTACATTTTCTGTAACCATTTCTACCTCATTTTTGCGGCATATTGTACATGAAAGTATTTATTTCATGTCTTTTTTGATGTCTGTTTGAAAAATGATAATGTTCTTTAACTGTAATAGTCTACCTCAGAAAAGACTGTATTTTAAGAGAAGAGTATCACACAATATTAAACAGAATTTGTCAATATTGCACTGTGGTTACTTGTGTTTTTTCCGAGAAGCTACTGATGAAACAAAAATCCGTTATGATGCAGTTTATACTTTGAGCGTTGTTTCTGTGTGTATGTGTGCGTGCGTGCGTGCGTGCGTGCGTGCGTGTGTGTGCACGTGTGTGTTTGTGTCCGTGTGTCTGTGTGTATCTGTGTGTGTCTCCAAATCATTTGAACCAATATGTGGATAAAACCAAAGATCCCCTGTGTGTGCATGCGTGCGTGCATGCATGTGTCTGTGTGTGTGTGTGCGTGCATGCATGCATGTGTGTGTAGCATGACCTCACACTAGCCTGCATGCACATGTGTTCCTCTGGCAATGTGTAGCTGCGTCCAGAGCAGCAGCAGCAGCAACAGAGGCGGGGCGAGCGCACCCCTGAGGCAGCAGGCCCCGGCACCAGAGCACAGAGGTCCTCCATCCCTGTCACTGTCTGTAAACAACAGCTCGTCCCAGCGGCCCGCCTCCTGCTATTTCTGGCCTTTTCCTGACATCTCTCAACAGAGTCAAAACTAACTGAAAGAAGAAGTGAATCCAGGAAACTTTCATGCAAAAACGTACAAAAGTTCTTGCTGAAGTCCGGAGTGGGTTCTGTCACAGTGCAGTGTGATGCATCTGTGGCTGAATCCCCGCAGGACAAAGGGTGCAGGTTGGGTTAATGACAAGAGTAATTATTGGTTAACAATGACACAAATCACAGTTACAAAAACAACCTGCCCTTCATCCTCTGGAGGAGGATTTCTGCAGCTGTTTCGAGACATTTTACATATTTCAATGACACAAATACAACTGCAAAACAACAAAACACTTCGACAGGTGGAGGAGATACAATAAAGGTTCAAGTAAAAGGTTTTGCGGCACTTGTCTCCTCCACTTCACTACAGAATTATTTTTCAACCTTAAATCGAATGTAAGAACCACATCATTTTTTCTTGCAGGTTTAATTGGCAAAAGGGACACAAAAGGACAAGTTTTGACATTTTGACTTTTAACTGAATTGTCTTTTCCCAAACAGCCCATTTTCAGGGGTTTCTATTGATGTTCTTTATGTGAATTTTTGACGTACATTATTGATAGATGAAAGTAACGTAAATAAAAAAAGGTAATAGTTGACTTGATCGAACTGTATGATTCTTTTGACAGTGAAGCAGCTGGAATGAAAAGGCTTCAGGAGCAACAACAGTTACTGTGTGAACACTGGAGGGAGCGTCCCAAGTGAAAACAACAGCTTGTCTTCTCTCTGCACACATTTTCAGTCTGTTTTGTGTCCTACGATTGACTGCGAGCTGCGTTGTCCTTTTTCGCCCTGTCCTCCAGAAAGTCAATCATTTTCGTCTCCCCGCTGATTGGAGGTAATTAGGCGAGCAGAGTTTGTAATTGGATAATAAAAGATGCTAATGAGCTGCTGTCCTATTTACTTCTAATGTGGTGGGGAATGGAGCTATAAAGTTTAGCCACACTTTTTTTTTCCACTGGCAATCTGACTTGGTAACAAAGTCATATTGGACGCTGATTTCAGAATAATTACAGGATATACATGTTAATCATCCCAATAATTAACTTTATTATATAGGGCTCTATAAAGGTATTAAGGTTATACGAAATTAACTGACTGTAATACGTTTTATATGACGTGGTTTTTCCAATTAAGTTTAATTACAGTGGGAACAAAAGTTCGAGTTGCAGTGTTTTTCGAACTAAAGTTTCGTGACTTTTTTTTTCCTGCAGTTTTTGTTTTGATATTTGTTGCGAGCGACAGCTGTCCTTCAAAAAGGCTCCAATGAGGCAACACACGAGACAGTTTTCGACCAGCAACGCATGTTGACTGAAACTTGACATTTATTTATTGAAACAACCTTCGTAACAGAGGGAGAAAAAAATCGGTTTGCTTGCTGAATCTCATCTGCCACAGACTCAGACCTTCCCACTACCTTTGCCGTGCTGCTGCTGGCCCTACATTGTCCGGGCCTTGATACTGACAAGGTTGACATCAGAGGAGAGCTCTGACACTGGGTGAGTTAGGACTGCCAGCTGTTAGCAATCAAGTCTATTTTGAAGTCAGGGACACGCAGACCCCCGGGGCCAAAGTAGTAACTAGCCCGGCCCCCTCGCAACCCCTCCACCGCCGCCGCCGACTCAGGCTCCAACCTCCGAGCCCCATAGATAGCCCGCACATCTGTATTGGTTCCAGATGTTGCACGCCTGCAGAAAGGGTTCTTTACCTAAGAGCACCCCGAGAATGATGACAGGCCTGCAGAAAGCATGGCTGTCGGATGGTCAGGGGAACAAACAGCTAAAGGACACGTTGGAGTTTTGGACCAGCAACCTGCTGAGAAACAGGAAGATAGATATCTGTATTGCACCTTTAACTGATTTCTAATCAACATTCCCAAACTTCAAATATCTGTAGCTGCAATACTGATAAATGAGGAGCTTCAGCTGCTCGCTGCATTCAGAAAGGATGAGTTCAGAGTCACTCAGCAGTAAATATTGTCCGTGTCTTTCCTCTTGAACCTTCCTCCAGTCCAGTCTTATGCGCTCACTTCTGTGTTCTGAGTTTTTATTGGATCAACAAAGCTGCATCAAATGTTTATAAGAGGAGGCACAATGGAGGCAGCTCAGGTTCCCCTGATAGAAACTGATCAAACCGCTGCAGCCGCATTGTTTCTGCGTTAGTCAATCCACACCAGCAGGAAATTGGATCTGACAGGTGGAATGTCCCGGTAAAAGTCTTGGCCTGTACCCCCCCCCATGACTGAAATGTGGCCGCAGTATAAATAAATACCAAATAAGTGCATGATGGAAAAAAACAGGTCCGTTTGGAAGAATAAATAAAACAGACATGTTGCTGTGAGATGGCCTCCAGAAACTGATCCGGGCAGAAGTGGAGCGAGGATTAACACTGGGCTCCTCCGCAGTGTCAGATGGACCTCATGTGTGATGGTCACAGGATGGTTATGAGTGGGCTGTCTTTGATGGCACCTAATATCAAACAGACCCTGCAAACATGCCGAGGACAGGCAGGTGCAAAGCAGGTCTATACTTCCCCTATGTGGTCGCTCCAAGATCGTTCCAGGAAGCCCCTCAGACTGAAGCAAGAAGACAACTGAGTGTGGATCAGTGACATTATGACATTATGAGAGTTAATGGAAAAAATGTTTTTCCTGGAAATCTTTGCATCACTGGTATTTCGTGAACAGGAAGAAGATGCGGTAGTCATTCAAGAGATTAATTCAATTGCGGAAAACCCCCCAACAATTCCGGGGATGCGAAGACTGAACACACGACGGGGCCAACTAAAGTCTCACAATTTCAAACCTTTGACAGCAAAACCGATTCTGTGACATTTTCAATACGCTCATGCCTCCTGGTGGTTTCACTCGGAAGCACAACTCAAAGTTCCCACGAACAGTCGCAAACAATGTGTCTCGCGTGAGTCCTTTTACACGAACGACACAATTTAACAGCTACAGCACGACGAAAAATTTTGTCTTTATAAGACAACTCTTGATGCACTGAATCGTTCCAGTTCGAGCCAAACAGTAGGGAAGCGGTTCAGTATGTTTGATAGTGTCTGACGGAAGGTGTCTGACAATCGGAGGACGGATAAGACATTTGAGTTACATGAACGCTATTTCAAACTGCTGCAAGTCGGATCGTTGGAGCCAAATATTCCTCCCAGACACCCGGGGACTGACCGCACAGCGCCTGAGCTCACACGTCGGGAATGCTCCACTCGGATCGTGTGATCACATTTCGTGTGAGAACTTGTGGAACCAAAAGATAAACCCCCCAAATGAAATAAACAAACAGGGAAACAGGTGGGAAGTGGAACTCCTGAGCATGTAAGTAAGGTGAGGGGCCGCTGTTGGCCGCAGCCACTCCGTGGCTGCCGTTGGGAGCGCGTCCGTCCAGCCGACGCTGCCGTCTGCAGATATGATATCACGCGTCTCCGTTGAGCCTTACTGGAAGTCACTGAGCTCTTTATGACTCAACATTACTCCGCCTACGGAGCACTTCTGTGGAAGTTCAGCAAACCCACCGGACCCGATCGTGGTTTCTTTTGCAAGCGTCGCGCGAATGCTTTCAGTGTGTGCGTTTTCACAATTGGTCTTTAACAGTTTCGGGGCGCCAAATCGCACTTTCACTCCGGAGTGTCACGGTGGCAGAGCGTGACGCGCAGTTTCTCTTCGACTCTGGCTTCTTTTCTGTTGCGGACTTGGCGTTGAAGGCAGGAAATAGAGCGCGCTCCTCCGATCGGCCGCGCGTCGCTCGTAACGGGGAAGTGAATCCAGTCCTCCGTCGTGTTCACGCCGCCTGACAGACCAGACTGGGCTGTGACCGGACCGAAAGCCCCCGGCGCCCTCCAGATGATCGCCGTTTCTCTGGGTGTCAGCAGGATGTCCGAGCAAGGGGGCGATCTGTGAGGCCTGAAAGGTCGGGGCACGGCGCTTCTACATGTTTTGACATCTCTCATCAGCTTCAAGGTAAGTTGTGGGGCTGTTGTTGTTGTTGTTGGTTTTTGTTTGTTACTCACACAACTCCGAGATGCCGGCCAGTTGTTGTGGGGTCGGTGCGTCATGACTGACGCAGTCTTTTGTGTTTGGTTCCGATGCGTACAGGATGTACGGGATGTTGGCCTGTAAGTGTGTGATGGCCTCCAACATGTGTGCAACTATTGTGTTCATGTCCACTGCGTTGAGGTTTTTTTCGTCACTTTTACAATTGAAAACAAGAGTCCAACGTCACTAAAAGTTGTTTATTGTGATAATACGGAAAGAGGAACCGTTTCATGACCTCTCGTACTGTGAAACAGGGGCCTGCACTGTGGAGGACTGATGGTTTTGTTCACTGCTTATGTAACAGGAACATTTGCAATTTACTTGTATCTTTTTACATTTTGAAATATCTTTGGTACCTCTCGGCCTTTTTATTGTGGCCAATTAAGTTTGTTTTGTTGCTGGACAGAATTCCTGCTTTCGTTGTGAATCATTTTAGTGATAAAACAAATGGCTATAGTGTATTGCTGTTGCTGTTTGTGTGATAAACGCACTTTAACCAGACACATTAAAGGAACGCAGACGATTGCCATAGTTTTCTCTCTTTTACGCACATTTATTTGAACTGATTCTATTTAAAATTAGGTTCAGTTTGGGCAACTTGACACCACGATCATTTGTCAGTATCACTGTCAGAATCATTCTATCACAGTGGTGAATTGATGACAACTTTGTGCAACAGTGCATCTTTGAATTAGTTCCAGGTGTTCCTCCATTTTCACACGCTTAGATATGAGAGACAGCAGACCTGCAGCTGGTAAATTCGTCCCATCTGTGGAGATTAAGACATTCGCTCATCTATTGGCAGCTTCCCTCAGCTACACAACAAGCTGGGACATAAACTTCCCTTTTTAACAGTTGGCTCGCTGAAATATCTGCCTCCTGCCCGTGTTGCATTCAGGAGCTGCCAAGTCGTCTTACCACTCCCCATAGCACGAGCCGCTGTCCCCACCACAACAGTTCCTCCCACATTAGACGCTAACGTGAAGCGGAAGCTTGTCACTTTCGTTTTCAAATCAAATCAGTTTAATAGTATAATACGAGTGAGCGTCGCTTCCAGTTACAGACTGATTGAATTGAACCGAGAAGCAGCGAGTGGTGAAAGTACACATTCACACGTTCACACAGGACCAGCAGAAGGACCTTTCTGATCGCTTTCACTGAAGTGTTTTTTGTTGTTGTAATATATTTATTTACTCCCCATGGAAGAGACTTTTGAGCGATTTCACCTTCTGCTTTTCCTTCCCCAAAAGGCAACAAAACTTAAAGAGCTCACGAACCTTTTGTACCAGCCAGTGAGATCATTGTCAGGAAGCTGACAAAAAGTAATATGACATTGTACGGATCCCTCTGAATACCAGAAGGTCCCCTTATAATAGATGCATTTTCCCAGTCCACTGCTTATTCTCCCTACAGACATTTATAGACTGTTGTGTGTCTGTTTGTTGTACTGAGTGAATCCCACTGAGACTTGAACTTTAGGCTGGTCTATAAAAAAAACTCTCCCTCAGAAAGGGTCTGAGTTTATATGGAGTCTGTTTGTTTTAAACAGATGTGACATATTGAGACCAGCTGCTTGACAGAAACTTTGTTTTCCTAAAAAGCTGATTTCTTTTCCTTTTCGTGTCAGTGCATGTAAACAGATGCCTCCTTAACAGATCGGACACAAAATCATGTTGGAATTCTCTTCCTTAAGTTCACCCGAATCAAACAATGTGTGTGACAAACATCCATCATGTACCAGAAGTGGAAGTTCTCCTTTCAAGTCATCCAAACATGCAACAGCCCAAACGGTCCCAAGAATTAAGAATTACATTTAGCTTACTGTCACTCTCACACTGCCTTCAGTCTGATGATAGTCTCCTGTTTTTAGTACTTGTAAAAGAACACATCATCAGCGACAATGTTTGGAAAGACAGATTATTCAAAGCTCAAATATCCAGGAGCTCATGCTGGGAGTGCTAGTAGTAAAAATAGGAGTCGTAGTAACAGCTGGAAAAAGATTACACAATCCAGTCAGGTCATGTTTATGAGCCATCAGATGCTATCGCCATGTGGAGAAAGGATTCCCTGTCCAGGAGGTTCTTTTTCTGCTTTCAGCCAACCTAAAAACTCGATCATCCCTTGAACACAAAGTCCATCATGCAATCACACATGAAAGGTCATTGTGTCACTGCGACATGACATAGACGTCATGTGTTCACATGTCACTGTATATGCTTGTAAAGGAGATGGATGAATTGATGCCGTCTGTTGGTTGGGGGCACAACTTAAAAAAACAAAGACACATAGACTTGATATTGGAGAGCCATCTTTCAGTCATAAACATTGAAGCTTCTCCTAGAAAGGGCAGAGAAGACAGGCGTGTGAGTTGCTCGGAGTCCAACTCCGAGTGGTGGCGTTAGTTTCTGGAGAAGTGGCTGCAGGCTCAGACAAGAATCAGCAGCGGTTTCACCCACTGCACCAGACAATCAAGTTGAGAGGAATTCAGCAGCGATGCTGAGTCACTCTTCATCCAAACTCTTCAGCTCGTCTCATCCATATTTTGTTTGTAGGTAAACTGTGTGCAGGTATCTAAAAATAG
Source organism: Malacoctenus gilli (assembly GCA_032164315.1). Classification (NCBI taxonomy): domain Eukaryota; kingdom Metazoa; phylum Chordata; class Actinopteri; order Blenniiformes; family Labrisomidae; genus Malacoctenus; species Malacoctenus gilli. Next base: position 16,712,623 of record JASSRZ010000053.1, on the reverse strand, counting down.
ATCACGAAGTTTGCAACAGTAGAGCTTTGTGTTAGTTCTGAAAGAAACAACATACAGGAAAAATGGGACCTTGTGCGATTATTTCCACATTCACTTACAGTGTCTGAATTCACAACAAAATCGTCATTGATCATCGATATTTATGAAGTGCAGGGGCGTGGGGCTTTGTGAAAAGAGTAGGACCTTGAACTGTCCTGCAGGGGTCGTTCACCTCCTGTTCCAGAACAATTTTGCAACGCCACAAATTTTTCAGTGTGACACAACGACGGTTGCTCAATGCTGTACATGGATGTCACCCAGTGGCTCCTCTCGCCTCACCTCTTTCTTACTTTAATGAATGCAAAGCGTTCAAAACGAGGGGGCTTCGCGGCGTATTTCCTTCCATCCCAGCCTTTGGGGAGGAAACAGTCAATCACACTTGGCTCATCTTCATACCTGCTTGCTTAGTCACAGATGAACTAAACCCTCTCTCTACTGTTTCCCACTAACACAATGTCCCTTTAATTGGAACAGATTGTTGTGTTTGCTGTGCAGACCTGCTCCACCATGGCCCAGTGGTCACACATGACCCAGATGCTCCAGTGCCTGTCTCATGAGACAGTCAGCAGCCTCTACAACCCCAGCACGTTCCCTATCGAAGTCAGGCATTATCTAGCTGCATGGATCGAGAGCCAGCGATGGTGGGACACAAACACGGCGTCTCTCACACACACACAGAGGAAGTCCATGTGATTTGAACTGACAGAGTTTGTGTGTGTGTGTCCTCTGTCTTCCTGACCCATGACAGGGAGGACTTTGCATTGGAAAAGCTGGAGCAGGAGAGCCAGGCCAGGGCTCTGCTGGACCAGACCATCAGCATGCTGCAAGCGATCGCCGAGCAGAATGAAAATGTGGTGGACAAGATGAAGCTGATACAGATCAGCAGAAACATGGTGGGTGACCAGCGCCAATCAGGGGGAAACGTCTTAGGAGAGATATTGATGCTTTGCTTTGAAAACATCTTCTTGAATCTCAAGCACACTATTAAAATTGAACACTGCTGCTATTTTGGAGGTTTTTGCTTTTATTGTTTGGTAAGTATTTCAGACATCGCTTGGCTTTTCTCTGAAGTTTGCTAAATCAAAGCTTAAAAAGGTGGTCCTCAGTTTGTCTTTTGAGCTATTTTTGTGGAGTTTCATGAGGAAACAAGGTTCTTAGCGAATGCTGTGAAAGGTACGAAGTTCCCACATTTGCCTTGTCCTGAGACGTGATGTGTTGTTCTTTCAGAGTATGTTTCAGCGGCAGCCTGTGCAGTTTGCAGTCATGGTCAGAGATATCCTGAGGGAGGAGAGGGGTCTCATCAACGCGGTGAGATACGCTGTGTTTGTTCACGTGAAAATTCCACTTTTAAACGCTGTGATTGGCACGATAATGCTCGAGGAGACGGGAGAGAACCTCACCAGTTTCAGAGTGGGATCCGTTTCTTGAGTAGCTTGGCCTGAAGCTCCAAGAAGAGGTGATTAGTGCAACAAGTATGCATTGTTCACCTTGTTTCTGAGGTGGCCATTCAAAATTGGTTCACTATTCTTAAGGCACTGATGTTGTCCTGGGCAAGAGAACGTTATGCAATCATTAATGTTACATTGTTGCACTTTTATTACAGTTGTGGGTTGGACCTGCTGTTTTATTGATGATTGAGCTCATTTTTATATTAAAAAATAAAAAGGCCTTCTTGTTTTTTCTCAACGCTTAAATTTTAATTGTGGGAACAAGTGTACAGTTGTCACAAACATAATCACTGATTTTAGGGTAATGCTGTGTTGTTTATTCCTGCAGGGCAACTCGACGTCATACCAAACGTACCCCAGCAGAGACACCAACTTCCAGGACGTAGACCAGCTGGTGCTGAAGGTGCTGGAGGTCCAGAAGGTCCGCAAGGAAATGCACCAACTGCAAGAAGACCTCAACTGGGAGAGGCAAAACTATGAGAGCCTGCAAGGTGGGGCACACTAACCTTCAGCAGGCTGTCTTGCTTTCTGCCAAAATTGCAGCTGACATAAGAGGCAAAAGAAGCCTGAAATAAAACATCTAGTCTCTTTGGTTAAAATTTCGTATGACAATAACACAAGTTTTTAAAAGTTCTTGTTAATTGCCTTTTTGGATTCTCCAACAAAACAAACATTCCAAAAAATTCAGATTATGCTCAGCTCATAAGGCATCTGTCAGAAATATCTCGTGAAGCTGCTTCATTTTGTGTGAGTTTGTTTCCTCATTTTTCCTCCCCACCTGTCTTGTTTCACATGTGCAGCCATGCTTGTGTCATACTTCAGACTTTGACATTTCCTTCATGTCGTTGTGTCACTGTAACTGATCTACTTCCCCCTCATTCCTCCCAAAGGACCTTGAAGTCGGTCAATCTGCTTTTCTGTTACTTTCTGAATATTTTTGTTCTTTTGACTTCTGCTTTTTGAATCAGGAAAAACTTTCTCCATCTTGTTTACTGTTGTATCTTCACCAGCATCCTTTTGCGCAGAAAGGACTCATGAAACACGTCCTGTGTTCACAGGTTCCTTTCAACAGAACGGTCTGGATGCTCCGAACACAGAAATCCAGAGGCTCCAGAACCGCATTCAGCAGCTGGAGTTCAATGTGAACACAATGGCGACTGTAAGTCACTGTCACGAGATGAGGAAGTCAAGACTTACAGCTCTTTGGACAATTAGCAAAAATATTATCTGGGAGACGACTGGTTGGTTCATTCTGAGCCCACTAGAGCGATAAAACTCCAGGATTGTTTAGCTGTGAATACTGTCGGAACCTTGTAGCCAAGAGTATCTGCACTGATGATTTCTGATAATGGAGCCTGCTAATGGTGCATTATTCATGGGTGGATTGAAAGCTGAAACTAAATCTCGGTGTAATGGTGATCTAATATTCATTCTTCCATGGAATGAAAGTCTTATGCCGCTTGATCGATGGTTCTCTCCTTGTAAGTTGATGTGTTTGATGCTCATTTGAACCCTGAGCTTTGAGGTCCTTGTGAATTCTGCACCTTGGTTGTCATAGAAGCGTTTCCAGCTGCTGAAGGACTGTGTGGACTGCCTGGACCTCTGTCAGACTCGACTGCTCAGCAGGCTGAAGGCGTGGCGGTGGGAGCAGCACAAGTCGGCCATCGGGGTCCCTTTCGATGACAACCTCAACCCCCTGCAGACCTGGTGAGGTGGACTCCTGCCCTGCTGTCTGGGCATTCAGAGCTGCTTGCTGTTATCTCACCCAGTAAACACACATGTCGTCTTCATCATTCATACAGTCGGGGTCAATCTTTGAGTTATTCTGAGGCAAGGCTGTGCGAAAGCTTTCAGTTTGGTGCTTGTTAGGGAGCATTGTGTTATGTAGCACTGAGAAGGCTGCACTCCGACGGGCTAATACACCGACTAGTTAAGGGCTGAGTACGCTTTACATCTCTTATTAAAGTGATTATTCTCATTAGGACTCATTAATGTCATTGAGATTTGAACCAGTGATTGTCACCCTCACACAGTGACTGTTCTGATTACTGTGCTCCACTTGTGCAACTCAGTTTACATGTATAGAGATACAAATGTACATTACGGTGATTTTTTAATAGCTGTGGTGTATTATCCTAAATGGAATGGAATTTTTTTTTCTGACTTTTGGATTGCTATTTTTTTGGCTTCATTGTTAACGCTTGTCATTTCAAGGTGTGAGCAGCTGCTCGGCATGAACGGAAACCTGAGGCAGGAACTGATGCTGATCGGTGAACAGATCTCAGATCTGCAGGAGAGACTGGGACATCTACTGCAGACTCTGATTGAAAGGTCTTTACTGCTGTGGTGACTTCTTTTTTAGTTGCACCTTATCACCTTGTCAAAACGGTGATGAACCTCTTCAGGGTCAGTCCCCCATTCCATTACGTTTAAAGTAACTTAAACACTCTCGTCTTGCAGCTCGCTCGTCGTGGACAAGCAGCCTCCTCAGGTCATTAAAACTCAGTCCAAGTTTTCCACAACTGTGCGCTACCTGTTCGGAGAGAAAGTTGCTCCCGGGAAACCTGTGGTGCTGAAGGCGCAAATCATTAATGAGCAGCAGGCCAGAAACCTGTCTAGTGTAACGAGGTGAGCAGGAGAGGACATCTTGAAAAGAGATTCATCGGTCTGTTGTTTTGTTGTGATTGAGACAGAAGTACAGCAACAAACACTCAGTTTACCTGGGTTCTGAAGTTAATGTTGATTTAAATGTCGTAATAATTCACACTGACATTGTGTTTCGTGCAGGGACAACGTTGGAGAGCTGATAAACAACACGGCTGTCTTAGAGCACAACACAGCCAGCAAGAGCACCTGTGCCACCTTCAGAAACATGGTGCCCACTGGCCTTCATGTGCTCATCAAGTATTTTTTCTTTGTTTGGCCTCCTTGACCAATTCAAACTTGTTTTTTTCTGTTCAACAGTCTATCAAAAAAATCAAGAGAGCAGACAGAAAGGGGACAGAGTCGGTGACCGAAGAGAAGTTTGCCCTTCTGTTCTCTGCAGAAATCACCATCACAGGCTGTGAAACTCCCTACAGGATACAGGTTTGACCTCATTGTTACCTCAGGGTTTTAACCGCAACGTGCAACCTGTTGCTTCATGACACGCGGGTGCATTCGTTAATGTCCTTTAATATAATGTCTTCATATTATAAAAGCAAAGTTGTAACAACAATGTTAATGAGTTTAAAGCAGAGGTCTCGTGCTAGTTGTTGTTTTAGTCGTAGTTACGAGTCACACCTCTGTCATATTTTCTATGTAGTCAGTTTTTTGTGCCTGTGAAATGCAGAAGTTGACCCAAAGTGTCCATTCAGTTGACAAAGTGTGAAACATGGCCCCATGCATCACCCCTCCCTTCAGCTTCTTGAAACAAAACCAATGTGGACACAAAGTGAAGCTATGGATATGTTTTTACTCAATGTAAATCCTTCATCAGAACAAAACTCTCCACAAACATAAAATGATATCATTGTTTGCAGATGATCTCCCAGCCGGTGGTTGTTATTGTTCACGGCAGTCAGGACAACAATGCTGTGGCCACCATCATTTGGGACTGTGCCTTCTCTGAACCAGTAAGTGTCAAACTGGGTGTTTGTTTCCCCTTTTTCAACCTGCTTTGAGAATTTTCAGTTTTTATTTCCTGTTTTCAGTGATGCAGTTTGTGTTTGCTTGAACATGGGTTCAAGCACTGGTGGAAATACCACACTGTGAATGGTCTGGTGTTCTCGTATACTGAATAAAGATCCAGATGTGTGTGCTTCTGTCCTATAACAGAGACCACAGCAGAACTGCATCCTGCCTTTTAGCCTGAAACCAGCTGGTGGCTCCAGCCGCTCTCACTTGTATAGGATGGTAATGATAGATGGGTGCCAGATGCATCTTAACCAATTTGTTAAGTGGGCATTAGTGATGCTCACATGAGCTCTGTGGGCTGTGATGAGTTTTTCCTGTTCCTTAGCCATTGTGCTCTATGAACCCAAAGAAGTTCAAACACTGTCCGGATAGACTGAAAGTGCCTCTACAAATAAAGTTCTTTCAGTCTGTAGATTAATGTTGGCGTTAAAGTGAAACCTTTATTCCTCTGTGTCATCAGGACCGAGTTCCCTTCATCGTGCCGGAGCGTGTTCCATGGAGGTTGATGTACAACACTCTCAACAGCAAATTCACCTCTGAGGTCCAAACACAACACAAACTGGATCCGTTCAACCAGCACTTCTTAGCTCAGAAGATCTTCAACAAGCCCGATTTTACTGAAGACTTCAGCAACATGATGGTTTCCTGGGCTCAGTTTAATAAGGTGTGTGTCCTGTTGCACACAAGCATACAGGGAGCTCAGCTGACATTGGAGTCTGACAGTGTGGTTCAATCTTCCAGGAAGTCCTCCCTAGCAGACAGTTCACCTTCTGGCAGTGGTTTGAAGGAGTCATGGAGCTGACCAAGAAGCACCTGAAGACCTACTGGAGTGAAGGGTGAGGGCATCACTCCACTGCTTCGCCACACCTTCCTACAACCTGCCATCTGCAGTCTGTAATCGTGACACGTGTTGTCAATGTTTCACTGGCCCAGGCTGATATTTGGTTTCATTGGGAAGCAGCATCTTCACCTGATTCTCAAAGACAGACCCAATGGGACGTTCCTGCTTCGCTTCAGTGACTCTGAGATCGGAGGCATCACGATAGCTTATGTGTCTGCCACAGAAAGTAGGTGCCACACCGGTTAACACCAGACAGGCTGTCCTATACCAGACTTTACCTAAATGTCTTCTTTCAAAGTTGATGCAGCGAAAACAGATGGAGCTCAGACCTGTCTCCTCTTTAGACGGGGGGCAGAAGATCCAGAACATCCAGCCATTCACCAAGAAAGACCTTGAGATCCGCAGCCTTGGTGATCGCATCCGTGACATCGATGACATAACCTACCTGTATCCTGATTTTCCCAAGCATGACGTTTTCAAGAAGTTCTACTCAGGTATGGGCCTCCCTGCAGGTTGGAAAGTCGCACATTCAAAAGCAGAAGCTGGAAGCGATGACACAACAAAAGATTTCTCCTCATTGTCTCCTTTTCAATACAGGGCCTCAGGTGCCCTCCGTCGGAGGCTACATCCCTTTCGCTCTTACTACTAAAGTGGGAATGTGAGAAGCTGTTTTTTTTTTCTACGTGACGACATCTTACTGAAAAGTGATTTAAAAGGAAACATTCCAACTTCTTGCCTGTGCAGGGATGCGACGCCCCCCGCTCCAGCCCCTCAGGCAGAAAGTCCTCTCGGCTGCTTCTCCATGTGAGCAGCACTTTCCTCCTCTGGCTCTTCTCCTCTGTGACACCTGCCGGCCTCGGTATTCATGGGCCCTGGTTCTTTCTGCATCAGATGGAGCTCAGGCCTGCAGCACCAGCATTACTCTTTGTTTTCACACAGTGAGGGATGAATGTGACCGTGTGGCTGCACAGGAACACTTCGGATTGTTATCAAGTCATGTCGATAATTAGAATTTAGAGCAAAACAGGAAGTTACCATTTATCATTTTCCCCTCAAATGTTTCCATAAGAATTATTTTCTACAGAGTGCAGCCTTCTCAGTGCTTTCTTTCCTTGAGCTACTTGTTCTTGTTCATTGACTTTTGTTACTCTTCATGTTTGCATACAGGGAAACTGCGCAGGCCTCCAACTTGACCCCTCTGGCTGGCAGCCCTCACAGTAACTTCCTGGTGTGAGTAATAATACTCCCACAACCACAGCACTGTTATGCACCACGTGCTCACTCTTGACGTATCCACCTCTGGGTTTGGTTGCCTGTTTATTTAGAACTTATGTAGCAGACTTTATTTTTACTCATTTTTGGATTATGGATTGTCTTTTTGTTTTTGTTTTGTTTTAAGGTAGTGTGATATTTATAAAATAAAACAGCTCTGGATTGTTTTTGTTAATTGAATCATATTTGAATGTTTAGGTATTTTGTTTATCTGTTGATAAACAGTGTTAAACACTGTTAAAACAGTGTGGAAATCAATAGTCACGGCACTGTAGGCAGATTATAATCTACCACGAGCAGACTCCAGTGGTGTCTTTGCCAGCAATGATGTTTATGGACTTTTGTTGCTTCATATCTTCTTTCTAACTTGATTTCACATACTTGTGCAGGGAATCGGCAGCAGCAGCTCCCAGTATGTCAGCCCTCACTGAAAACCCTCATGCTAGCTTCTTGTAAGTCTGACCTCTACACACTTCACGTGCACTGCTGCAGGGACGCCTCACCTGTCATCATCAAAAGTGAAAATAGTTCTTTATCAACACACCTGCACATTTACATTTAGAAAAATGATGAGACACGACAAAGTGAAGCACTCTGAATCTGATCCGAACTGTCTGAAGTTTTGTTTGTATTCTCACTATTTCCTTTGTAGGCATATAATGTTTCCTCTCTCCAAATAATGAGCTATTTATTTCATTTTGAGGCAAAAAATGTTTCGTATCTCAAAACAGACATTGAAATGCTATTCAGAAACCAAAGCAATTCATACCTTTTACACTCCGTGTTTTCATCCACAAGTCAAAGGAACACCATGCATCAGTGCAGCAGCAGTTAAACTAAACTATTCACTATATTTTATCTGAATCCTTGGAGTGGGAGAAACGCTGATACTGCTTCAAATGAAAGAATCGCCTGCCCGGTATTTTTCCGTCAGGCATCCGTTTCAGCAGCCGTTCAACGCTCAAGAAATCCCAGGAGAAATACTGAAAAGCCCAGATTCTTCTCCCGTCTTCAGCGAACACATGTAGGTTTTTCTTTCTTTCTTTCTTTCTTTCTTTTCAGATAACAACTTGAAATTCATTGGTCATCGTTGTGTGTTGTTTTTGTTTTGTACATTATCTGAAGTGTTAACGGGCCATCCTATGTCTTCCTAACCCTAACCCTATGTGTTCTCCTTCATGTCGTCCAGTACTCCAGGTGCCATGGACATAGACTTTGACTGCATTTTAGAGACTCTCAAATCTTAAAAAAGTTTCCCCGTCAGCTGCTGAGGCAGCACAAAGCGGATTTGGAAAAGAAACGGCCAACTTCATATGACAAAGAAGTCGGACTTTTCTTCCTATTTTTCCAACATCTACGGCGGCCGCTGCTTTTGAGAAAAAAAACAACTTGCACGAGACCAAAAAGACGTCGGTGGGGATGCGACGTGCTGGGCTGGTGCTGCACGGAAGCTGGAGATCAAATCTACGACCAAAGAAACAAATGAACCGGCGGTGTGCTGCTTATCTACAGCTCCCACTGCGCTCCTTTTGCACCTTTGTTGTGATGATGATCCAGACAGCATGTGGTCTTCAGTTGCATCGAGCAGCAAATGCTGATTGGATTGCTTTCAATGGTGGCCTTCGTTTTACCACAAAAACATAAACTGTCCTTTTGTTGAATCTGTGTTTGGCTTGTTTGCTCTCGGCTTCAGTATAAAATACATGCGTGAAAGACAAGCTGCATCCAGTGAATGCATCTGGTGATTCTTAGTTTCAGGTTAACGTACACTAATGAAAACGTCGCTGTGAAGAGCGCAGTTCCTTCCTGTTGATACATTCCCGTGAGCTGGCCTGGTCAGCTGTTCTTTTCTGTCCCTTTTTATCCAGAATACTTCACATAGGCCTCAGTCCTTCTCAGTCCTGTGGCCTCAGTGTCTGTGTGGTGAATGGAGGCTGTGTTCACAAAGGTGTTGTAATTCTGACTACAGTTTGTAAACTTTTTGGTTTTTCCACCACTGTCGACTGTGAACATGAGCGCTGATGTCTGTTTGTTACCTGTGCGTGCTTATCTCAAGTTTAAGTTTTTTTCATATTCTGCAGAACTGTGCCTTAGCAGTGAATAAAGAAAAGTATAATATCAAACAACACATGCTTTCAGACCCCAAAATTATTCAAATCTTCACAAAAAATGTCAATTTAAATCAAACATTTGTTCAATTCCATCACTAATTTTAAGTTGACAGGAAACAGATTTTTTCTCTTCTGGGTATAATTTCTGAATCTTTTCATGACTTTTAAGGCCCTCTAATGTCATATATTGAAATAAATTGAAAATACCCTCTGTTAAGAAATTCTGAGGGTTTTGCAGGTAAAGTTAAGTAGTATCAGTTCAATGCTTCATGCTGCATGAATTTCTGCCTCACAGTTTCTGCGGATTCAGTTCATTTCCTCTTTCTCTGTGCTGACAAATTTTGTAGTGTGACTTCACAGACGTCCCCTCAGAACCATTTATTCTGTTTTGCATTTTACAACTGCTGCACATCTTGTGCATCTCCTTCCTCTGTTCAAATGACTGTTGTTCTGTCTGGAATAGTTCGACAAGTAACATTTTTCTTTTGGTTACGTGAGTTTAAAAGAAGAAAGACAACAAAAAATTGGAAAGTTGATATTTTTCTATTTTTTTTTTTTGACATATAAAAATAGTAAATCAATGGCATTTGGATTGGGAAGGTATTTCTGCCACCATAAAGGTCACTGAATGACAGCGTATGGGTGTCAAACATAACTGGAATCGCTTCCACAATCCATCCGCCAAAAAGGAGACATTGCATAACTAGCATATTGTGTTTCCTATCCATCCAGTTTCAACAATCATACATTTTTTTTTCTTTTTTTAAAAAAAAAGAAAACTTTACACTGTACATCACAAAGCTTCTCCATTAGAAAACAAATCCTAACATGCCATTAAAAGGTCAATTCTACTTAACCACTGCCAGGGAAATCACACTGAAAAAGAAAAGGTTATTCAGAGGAAGCAGGAGGAGAATCAGCTTACATGTCTGGTTCAGTAACTGCTCTGGGAAATACTGACTTATCCGGGTGCCCCGCCCCCTTCTCTCCACCCCAGCGGCTGTCGACGTCCCCTCAGCAGAGCAGGAAAAAGGGAGGAGGTAGGGCGAATGATGGCTGGAGGCGAGAGAGAGGCGACACCGGGCCAGATCAGCTTCAAAGTTCGTTCTCTCCATCGTAGACTGTATCAATAATGAAGGTGTGTATTTCTACCACCCTGTACAAACACACTTCAGTCGCCTTGCGATGACCTTCTCTCTTCTCCTTCAATGTCAAACAGGCTTTGTCCAGTGATGCGTTTCACTTCCATCAGCCAGCTCGGCCACTCCGTGCACAGAAGAGAAGGTGTCAGGTGTTCACCAACACCAGCAAGAAGCCACTGCACCTCATGCACTCGTTCATGTCTAACTGCCAGGCGATGTACAAAGACCCTCCAGTCGTGTCAAAACAACACAAGTCAACTCGAAAAAAAACGCTGGTTTCTGGTGACAACTTATCAGGTTTGCTCTCTGTTTTTCCAAGGCAGGCACACAAAAATGGAAGCAAACCAGCTATGAACACACCTGTACATGAATCTGGGCTGAATGCTGCTTGGAGGAAAAATTCAAATGGCAAAAAAGTTTCATTTCCCTGCTTTCAAATAAAATCTTATTTGAGTTCAGCAAGATTATTCTGAATATTTGTGAAATTCAAAACATTTAAACTACATTTGCTTTCAAGGATCAAAATCAGAGCTCCCTCCCTGAACTATGCGGGTTTAGTTTGAAGATGGATTTTATAAGATTGAAAACTTGGATCACTGAGTTGAACGCGGTTGAATAGTCACAAGTTAATGTTTTCAGAATCAGTGAGGGCTAATGAAAGGCAGCATCTTTTCCTAAAACAAGCGAGCGTGATATGATGAAATAAAAGATACAATGGCGATGAAAAGTGAAAAATAAAAAGGATCAAAACACAACCACACAAGCATACACATGCAGACAAACACAAACACACATACGCACTCTCTGTCACACACCCATGCACATACAGCTAAAAAAAAAAAAGAAAAAGATTAAGCCAAATAAATACTGGTGAAGTACAATACCTACATGTAATGTACCAAAAAAAACTTCAGGAAACGAAACAAAACAGAGTGTGAGATAACGCTGGATCAAAAATGAAAAAGCATGCAGAAGTCCACTGTTCTACTGTAGCTTCACTCCTAGCAGACTACAAATGAGAAAGGGAAAACAGAAAGAGAGAGAAAAGGCAGAGAGATGTAGAGATGGTGGCCCCTGTCCTGAGCAGTCACAGCCACTCGGTCAGTTGTGAGTGACACTGACCCCCGCACACACCACAGGGCGCAGGGAGCTTCTTTCAGTGGCAAGTCTTCTTCTGACCCTCCATCTTTGTCCTGCGTTCCAAAGGGGGAGGCAGAGGGGAGTGGGGGAGGAGGGTGAAATCAGGAGAGCTGGTTTGGGCTTTGGATGACCCTAAACTGTAATTTTTGGGGTCCGGTTAAGGATGCAGATCAAGGATGCTCTCGGTTTGGGATGTGTGTCGGTATGTCTGGGGGGGGCTGAGGGAGGACCAGTATCAGGGGGTGCAGAGTGAGTCGCAACAGGTGAGAGATGGGGGTCAGAAGGCCAACTTTCTACTCCAGGCTTATAGGGCTTGAGTCTTGAGCTCGATGGGCTCCCCCCTGGTCTCCTGCTGGCCCTCGGCCTCTGGGGGCCGGGTGCCCTTCAGGGTGGCGAGCCTTTCAGAGAGGCCACGCATGCGGGGGAACAGCATGAAGTCGTACAGCAGGGCACCCATGGCACCACCAATCATTGGTCCCACCCAGTACACCTGTGATGGACAGATGGAGACACTGTGAGACGGGAGACGTCACCTCACAACAGCTTTGCAATACATGCATTCAAAGCTTTTAACTTCCTACCCAGTGGTTGACAAAATTCCTGATCAGGACAGCCGGGGCAAAGGACCTGGCTGGGTTCATGCCAGCTCCAGTGTAGTACATCTGCGCAACGGGCACAGGAGTTCAGGGTTAGCGCGAACATGTGTGTTTACATCTCATGTAACATCGCCAAACACTGAAAGGACGCTCACCCCCAGGAGATGCCCCATGAGCACAGAGAAGCCGATGGCCAGGGCAGCAGAGCCCAGGCGCCCGTTGCGCCTTTCATCGGTCACAGCGAAGATGCAGACAACGAGCTGGAGGGTGAGGAAGACCTCCATGGTGGTGGCCATGCCCAGGCTGATGCCGGGCTGCAGCTGAGGGAACGAGAGAAAGGTCACACTGCGTCCAGATCAGTTATTGCTTCCGTGTACATCAAAACTGTAAACTGCTATGAAGGTGAAGCTTTTATTTTCAAAGCAAACTTTCTGATTTGTGGTTACAAATCTTAATATTCAACAGTGTATCTGAGTGTGTGACTCAATAAATATTCATTAGTAACAGTCGGTGTGTCTACTCAAAAATGGCTGGGAGTTGGTCTGGTCATGAGTCTCTTACTGTGTTGAGCGCCAGGTTTCCCCTCATGTTGGTGGGTGTGACCCCGTAGAGCACAGCAGCCCCAGCCAGCGCTCCCAGACACTGGGCCATGATGTAGAAGAAGGCGCGGAACAGGGACATCTGAGAGCCGATCAGGTAGGCAAAGGTCACGGCCGGGTTGATGTGTCCTCCACTGATGTGGCCGATGGACTGGATGAGGGTGGCAGCCGCCAGCCCGAAGCAAAAGGCAACATGGAGAACGTTGTGGGGCCCAGTGGTCCAGCGGAGGGCGGCCCCTAGTCCAAAGAACACGAAAAACATGGTGCCGTAGAACTCGGCAAAGACTGCGCGCCAGAAGGACATGGACCTGAACTCCCACATTGTGGACTTGTGTGAATAATGCGACTTGTAAACGAAGAAGAAGGGACGCAACGCAACGTTGACAGTCGACGAAAATACGCGGCTTCTCCTTCAAAGAAGCACACAAAGAGGACAAAAGTTTCCTGTCAAACAAAAATGACCTCTCTAAAACTAAATTCAACAACACGCAAACTCCTTAACATCTAACGCTCATGGAACTGTCAGTAATCTGCTGCGCTGCCTTCTGAGTTTCTGTCATAGAGAGCTCCTGCATGGAGCAATGTGCCAGTCTCTGTGCATCGATGTGCCAACCGCGCCGCTTGTTAGAAAAATAACATGGATAGACAAAAGTTAAGCATGTCCTGCAGACATTCAGCCTCTTTACCAGAGCAGGGGGAGCTCCAAGGCCTTTTTATAACACCCAGGGGCGACCGCAGTGCCACACAGCTCAGGGGAGGGGTCAGCGCACAATAATACAAGTCAAAACAAAGTCGTTTAACCCTTCTCCTGCCCGCGCTTCCCTCTGCTCAACATGAAAACATCCTGAAACTGTAGTGACAGGTTTCAAGTTTTAGAAGGATGATCGCAATTGGATCAAAATTCAGGACTTGAGGTTGACCGAGGATGCAAAAAGTGAAACGAGAGCAGCTCCCGTTTTCATCTGCAGGAGCTAAATGGGCCTGAACATCCACAGCATTTCAAGAATTCGGGTAGACGACTGCTTTCACTGGAGGAGGGTGAAATCCATCTCTCGAACAGCTCCCAAAGCCAAGTTGAAGCATCCAAATAAAGACACTGAAAATGCACCATTTATAGTATCACTGACTGTTAAACTGAATTCACCTCAGAACCTGAAATTACAAAAGATAGTTACTATGGTGTCTGGAGAGCAGAGTTGCGATGGACATTGGCTCAAACTCCTTTAATTTTGCTATTTGGAAAGGGAGAAGTGGAACTTATCAGTCTGAAGTTGTTTTTCATGATTTCCTATGTTACTGCATTTTCCATAATGCACCATGTACCGTTTACATTTCATCACAGTTGCAAACCACAAAGAAATTTCTCAATCTCTCCGCTTGTGCTCTGGTTTGGTACAAATTAGCTTGGTGGAAGCAGAACTGATTAGGCAGAGTTTTACATTGTATGCACGGTGGACGGGTTTGGAGGCTCAGGGCGGATAAAGCGGTAGAAAATCCACGGCTGGAGAGGAAGAGGGAGGAGTGGGCCCGGGCATTGAGCGTTTGCACTGGAGCATCATGCTGACCAGGGCAGCCGAAGGGACGGCCGCGGTGCTCTGAAAGGATTATGCTGAGCTCATCGCTCTCCTTCTTTCATGCATGGAAACGAAATGCTGGCAGCAACAGTTTCTGCTGGTTTCTATGCTCTGTTTGTATTGCCACCACTGTTGAATCTGCGAGTTCCCTTTTTCCGCGCACCAGATCGAACCCATATATATAATTCAACGATCTGTGCAACAGATGCCTCAGAGTTGGTTTGATGTGGTGTCGGAGACAGTAAAATCCGCTCCTGTGTCTCAAACAGGTTTGTTTATTTCTTTAATAAATGGCTGCTGGGAGTTATCAGTTAGGAGTGTTGTTACATTCGGCCAGACCTCCTGTTCTCGTTGTTCAGTTTATTAGTCTGCCTGCTGGGGCATCGCTATTGTAGCTGGTATTACGCCTTTTCTCATGGCTGCATAAGCCGCCTATTATGGGTTTAAGCCTACAGTTTGGCTTTAGAGGGTCGGGTGTTGAAAAGATGCTGGCATTGTGCTTTCCTGTCCCCCTGGCTCCAGACTGCTGACACATATCTAACATGCAGCCCCTCAACATCTCACATCGATTCACAACTCTGGCCTGCAATCACCACACTGTGGTAAAACATGAACTGTATCACATAAAAGACGGAAGACTGATGAGATAGTTTGATGAGATGAGCTAGAAAATACTGAGACAGTCCATGTCCTTTCAATCATCAATTTACTGTATCTGAAAGTCTCTCATACTCACAGGTAAGAAAGTGTTGCCTTACAAGCAAGGTGCATCCTGTGATTGTGAATTGTTTGATTGTGAATTGATGGGACAACAGGGAGTTACTTCACTTTCTTGGTCCACTTGTCTGATTCAAAATGATTTTGCCCAGTGAAAAAAAATTGGACTTGTCATTCATTCTTGGAGGCGGGTGATGGGTTGGAGATATTTTGTTGACAAAGACAGTAAGTGACTCACAGTGGAGTCATAATGCAGCAGAAGCAGCACACCATGGAAACCTCTGTTTTATCAAAACTGGAGAGTATTTCAGCATCAGCATTGAACCCGTTCACATTGTTGCTGCTGTCGTTGTGCAGGGATGGTCTTATCAAGTCTCCACTAAGTTTTGAAGACGTGACCATGCTTGTCAACAGTACAGCTGCAAAAAGCTCCTCTGCCAGTAAAAAACAACTGGAAGGAAGCAGTGTTTTGGTTGGTATCCAAGTCCAAGTCCTGCTTTATCAAAGTGTGAGAGACTGGTGGTCTTTCCAATCACCTGCCAAGCAGAATTTTTTTCCAGAGTGCTCCCATTGACATTCAGTGGATCAGGCCCAGATGGAGTTGCAACATATTTAGAAGCCACTAAGAGCCAACATTAAAAAAGGGCCACTTGAGCAAGTTCCCGTCACATCATTATTTGTGATTAAAAAGCCAACCGAAGCACAATCACATTCCCCAGGGAGTGAATCGATAGTGATGGTAAATTCTCAAATTTCCATTTGTTGTATTTGATGTGAAGTAATGAGCCCCTGGGGAAGAATCAGATGAGAGTGATAAAGTCAAAGTGATATTTCCCGTTTTCATGTAAATTTCTTATGACATTGTCAGAGATCGAAATGATAGTAAGTAACATCAACTAGCGTGGAGAGGACACACACAACTAGGTCTTCTCACCATGATTTAGATCAACCAGTCAAATTTCACTAAATGTCACTTTGGACATCAAAATTCTTATTTCCTCGCTAAAGAAGTAAAGAGATGAAAGTGTGATTTTAGGGGGAAAATACTCTTTAAAACCAGACATCCTGCTGCAGAAGCTGAATGTTTTTCCCAGCTGCCTGTGGAAATACTTTCATGAGGCTCAGCTGGTCTTCGATCGGTAGCTTAGCCCCCTCACCGGTGTCAGTGTCCTTGGACGAGATGCTGAACCCTGATTCCCCCTCGTAGTGGTTTCATGTGCACTTTGCACAGCAGTTCTTGCCAGTTTACCTTTTTTTCATTGTAATTATTCAGAGCGGCCAAATCATGACTCAGGCATGACTCATACATGCGTTTCCTCATGCTGAAGCAGTTTTATTTATGCTGAACTTCCTATTTCTGAAAGGCTAAAAAAATATGCAGTTTGGATGCTTTTAATATTTAAGGTGATTTTTCTTGTTCATACAAACTTGTTCAAACATTTTGACTTTGTCAGAAATTAAAGAACTCATGCTGAGGACGCACACATGGTTCAAACTGAAGTCCAAAGTAGGCAGCAGTGAGTTATTTGCCCTCGGCGCGAGACAGACCCTTGATTCAGCCAGAAAGAGCCATTTTTCTTCCCATGTTGAAGTTTATTAGAAAGGTTTTATACCCACAGCATGAGACGAATGCAGTAAGTGTTTCACAGATGTTAAATCAAGCACACAAGCCTTCAGAGTGCAGATGTCGCGTGTATGTCAAACAAAATGTATCGTGTTGCACCATTGCAGTAACTCTTGGCGGAGTTAATCCGTTTTTTGCAATCTCGGGACTTGCATTAAATTTTTTTGTAATTCCAGCGACAATGTCGTGTCCTGCATACCAATTATGGAGAACCAAACTCACCTTGGCCAAGTTTTGGCTAAATGAAGAGATAGCATCAGTCCACGATGAGAAGCTCAACACAAGCTATAAGATGCACAAGCGCAAGTGTTTGTTCCTTGATGCTGAAACAAGTTTTTATAAAAATGAAGGTGTAGAATATTTGTGGATGTTGGTATATGTTGTAAAACCCATTTCAAGCATAACTCCTGCCTTTTTTAAATTAACAAACAAAATAAGTGCATTTTACAATACAAACATTAAAGGGGGGAAAATCTGTCATTAAAAAAACTACTTTGTTGGAAAATAGGCAATTTGAGTTTGTTTCATTAGAAATCACAACGCTGAATACATAATCTAACATTGCAAGAAAAAGAGAGAGACACAGAGACACAGAGAGAGAGAGAAAGAGAAAGAAAGAGAGAGAGAGAGAGAGAGAGAGAGAGACAGAGAGAGAGACAGAGAGACAGAGGTGTAAGACATCAGCATATCTCATTAAAGTCATTTCGGTCAATGAACAATAACATTATCATTTGAACAAAATTGTCCATGCAGAAAAAAACAGCAAAGCACAGCACTGTACGTCGCTATGGATCTCTGTGCCTGTCTGGAGCCAACAGTCGCTCCCTGTCACTCCCTGGAGGAGGTTCGCTTTGGAGACTTGCGTAGAGATTAGGTCTTCTCCGCTGTGGCTGCCAACTCATGTTTAGTCTCTCTCTCTCCAACTGACTCACGACTCGCTTTGTCACTACTGAGGTGACTGCCACTTCTGTCTACTCAAGGTCCGGCATTTCTGGGGAGACGAGTGTAAAATCCAACACAGTTCAAATATGGTTGGCACACGTTGTCAAACATTATGAAGAGTTTAGATTCATTAAAAAAATTCTGACACATTGGTGAACTGCTCCACAAATTAGGTCAGAGTTAGGACTTACTTTCGTTGTCACTGTCTGCAGAGTCATGCTGCAAAACACAAAAGTAAAAAGGAACCATTTTTTCAGTGATCCACGACTTATTGAAGATTATGCAGGAAAAAAATCATCTTCTTCAATGATAAAACCGTAAAGAAAGGCGACACTACCTCATCTGCTCCATCTAAATCTGGTAGATCATCTCCACCCATGCTGTTCATCATCTGTCACAAAGTGAGGGACGTCAGTCACTGCCTGGACACGTCTAATCAGTTTCGTTCCTTTGACCGGCTTACCTCTGAAAACTTGTCAAAACTGGACAGGTCCTCATCTGAGTCATCTTCCCAGTCTTTCCAGTTGTTAAAGTCCACACTGAGCCAGTTGCACTGAAAGACAGCAGAATCACTTTTATTCAAAAGGTGACATTCCTATTGTGTTCGACTGATATCAGCAGATCGGCGTTACCTTCGCCTTGTCTTTGGTCAGCCGGGGCCATGACTTCCCTGCTTCTGCTTTTCGTAAACAACACAACACTGACCTGTCAGTGCGTCTGTGTTTGGATTCCTGTGTGTTCCCAAGAGATTTGTCATGAATGTTTTGAGGAAAAAAAGCAACAACAAAACACACACACACACACACACACACACACACACACGCACACGCACACGCACACGCACACGCACACACACAAGAACTTTGTCAAACTTACTTTGGGATCAATCTCCCCAAAAAGGTCCACGGGATTGTTGTGTTTGATATTATCTGTTCCACTCACACAGCTGGAGGAAGAAAGGAAAGACAGTCAGAAGTTGTCTTCAAGATGAATGATGGTCTTTTTCATAAATTAAAACATCATTTCTAGTCAGGTGTACTGATGCTCATTGGTGTACAAGGTGTGCCCGACATTGTGTCTGAAATAGTGTTAATTTAGAAATGAAAGCATAAATGTTTTAAAACAAAAGTAAATCAAAGTGGCTGTCTGGATAAATTGTTTAATTATGAAATTTAGGAAATTCACTCAAACTGAAACATCATATGGAAATCATCTGAATGCAGTCAAACAAGTTAGTCATGATGGGAACAATGATACTGAGCATCACATGTAACAGCAAATGAGAGGTGTAGTCCTATGCATGTTCTTGGCATGTATTTTTCTGTAGTTTACATCAGCTGTCACAGCTGTGTGTTTAGCATGTAAAAAAGTAGTTAATGTTTCGGGGGGTGTAAACTGAGTGAAGCAAGCCCAGGGTGAATGTGGGCCTCATATGGACATGTATCATTTTCCATTTCCCTCGAAACTCTTGCAGTTTCCATGTGAGCCCCAGTGCCCACTTTATTTAAACTTTCCCTCAAAAGAAAGAAAATGATTCCAGGAGTGTAACTATATAACCATACTGGAGGGCTGCCAGATAAACTTACCAGAAAACAAATTTCGACTTGTCAAACTGGATCCGCACGTCTTTACTGTCCTCCACACAGAACTCTACAAACACGGAGTCTCTTCTGTCATACCACTTCGCTGTTGCAGGTTGCCTGATGTCAGAGAGTTGAGAGAGAGAAGAGTGTCAGTGAAACATTCCACCATCGCGCTTGCTTGATGATCATTCCACATGGTGGCTGGTTAAGCACCGAGTGTTCTTGTTAATGTGACGGCTGTTACGGTGTTCCGGTGCCCACGTGCACGGTGAGCCCAGCACATTTGAGGTCATGCCGTCTCATTCATTGCAGGATTAGCGTGAAAGCCTGTCAGGTGCCATTCAAGTGTTAAGGAGTAGGACTAAAATGTTTTGAAATCAAATTTGCAAGTAAAGATGGCGTCACAATTCAAACTGTGCAGACAACAGTGCCAAATATTCCTAAAAGAGAGACTACAGCTGCATTATAAAAGGCTCCTTCATTCAAAAGTGTAACTGTGCGCTTGAAAAACGGTGCCTGCTCTAAAAATCACTCACAAGCGTGTGCACGGCAACGTTGGCTCGCAATAGCCTGGAGTGAAATCTACCGGGCATGACACCATGCTTTTCCAGTGCCAACCTTGCAACGATAGTCGATATTAGCTTTGCTAGCTGCCGAGTACTCGGCAGCCTCCGAAGTAAGTCGCAGGACTCGTAGACTTTATGTTTTGATTTGACAGTGTGCATCAACGACTGCTGACTGGCAGTTTTTCGGCTTTGAATACGGGACATGCATTTTTCAGCGAGAGTCCTGTGCCGCCAAGTGTGGCTACACCGTTCAAGCTAACTCGTGTCTTAGCACATTTAGCTAATGTTAGTTCGTTGATCCGCATTATTCCACAAGCGAGTCAAGTACAAGCATCAGTGACTGCACATTAACAAAACAACACTTACATCTTGACTGTTTTAGTAATTAAAATCCCCCGTCGGACCTCGTTATGAATAATACTGCTGGCTAATAGCTGTAGTGCCTGGTAAATTTGTTCACCGTGACTCTAAACAGTTAACTCAGGTTTACAACAGATGTGCTACTGTCCCTCCCAAACCTCGCGCGATTTCCCGACTTTCGCGAGACGTCACATGTTCTCGCAGCGTATGCACGGTGCTGCCTGTGGGAGCATCGCATACCAGAGCTGATGGAGAGCATTCGAGAAAGATGAAACCCGACGCCCCAGAGCGGCTCAAGAGCTCCACCGTGAGATTATCATTCAGTGTTGGACTCACACAACCAGAACGTCCAGTATCCAATCAACACGACCCAGATTGACCAATTAAAAGAGGACAGAAAAAGTTGTCAGCAGAGGATATTTGTATGCTTTAAAAATTTTATTTAAACTGGTGCTCTCTCTCTCTCTCTCTCTCTCTCTCTCTCTCTCTCTCTCTCATGACCCTGATGTAAATTTTATTGTGTGTGGATTGTCACGATAATATTCTTTGTTATATTAAACTAACAGAGTAAACTTTTCAATTTTTCAGTGTGTGGAACCTAGTTAACTCAGGGATTAATTTGATGTTTTCCAATGCAATCACGAATTTGAGGAATTAAATAATTTCTCACCAATTTCATAAAAAAGACATTAAACGCACGGAATAATGCATTTCTAAAGCGACTGTCTTCGATGGTAGCTTGTGGTTACATTTTCATGTGAGGTGAGTACAGCCAGAACAGCTCCCTTTACAGCTTGCAGCTGAGCTCGTTTATTAGCAGATGCCTCTCTCGCTCTGCTTTTGGCCACCACAACAGTGTGCAGCATATATTCCTTCATCTGTTCGAGTCCTCGCATGAACAGAAGCCGTTAAACCAACCTCCTCCGATTAATGTTTGAATTGGGGGTTTTTCCCAGTGAGATTTAAAGCACACAAGCAGAAGCAAATGACATAAAAATAGATGGACTTAAAAGGCAACAGGGGAAGAAGCTTTGGCTGGTGCCTTCATGGGAACTGCTTCAAGCACACAGACTTGGACAAGATAGGCGATGGGCTGAGAGGGAGAATCACCAGGATGAGGCCTGGCAGCTGCCGAAAGCACAAACACAACAAAAGCCAATGCAGAAGAAGAGCAAGCGTCACAATGAGATGGCTGGCAAACATTCACAGTGGAACAAGCCGCAGACAACAATGATGATAACTTGGGTAGAAACGTCAATGCTGTGTTGCCACTCAGTGTGTAGGATTATAGAAACTCTGGAGTTATGGAGGGTGGATGGGCAAGATGAAGATAGACGAACCATTTAGAGAAGAATCACACATGACAGAGACACTCACTCTGCTGACCACAATTTGAAACTTGGCTGTTGGGGACATTAAAGTACCTCATATCCTCAACCTGGCAGATCTTCTGGACGCAGTGCAAACAATGTGATGGACAATGTAAAGATGAAGGGTGTAAATAAAGTTGGCAGACACAAGATTCTGTTCATCATGTGATCTGGTAAAAAACAGAGTCACTCACAGTTTTGGCACATTTCTCAAAACATGTTTAACACCTACTGGACAAACGGGCAGCTTTTTCAGTTTTTGAAAGACAAAGCTCTCTGTCATTACCATTTGAATATTTTTCCGGCCGCTCCTGCTGAATTTGTAGATTCTGATTGTATAGCGTATGGATGTTGCACCACCTCTGGAAAACCAAGATAAAGACCATGTATTTTCCTAAAGTCCATCAGTTATAGCTTTTAAAGAATATTCAATACTGCACTAAATAACAACACAGTAATTGAAGACAGTGTGCCCAAGTATCATTGTCCTCCATGGTTTTCACTTGTTGCTCATGTCACAAATAAGTCATCGCTAAAACAAAGGACATCATCAAAACCATAATTACCTCCAGGAGCTTTCAGAGTGACCTGGATTCAGAACATCCTGTAGTCTTTAGAAGCCTTTTTCTCTCTCCACGTGTCACTGGCAGATTCAAGTCCACAATATGGATAAAATGATTACTCACTGTCGCCTAGTTAACAAAAAATGCCTGTTTCTCTGCTTTAAATAATAAAAAATCTTTTCTTGTCTTGTACTGCTGAGTGCCATGTAGAGTTTCAGACTGAAATTGTTAAAGACCTCATGAAAGAGAAGTCTGACAGAAGTGACTTCAAAAACATTTTTGTAGGTTTCACATTGATGGAAATAAAGACTTCATGCCTAAACTCTGTATCTGTATGACCCGTTTTTAACCAACATTTTTTATGAAGTAAATTATTATTTTTTCGTGTTTGACTTTGTTTTTCTGAACAGTGTTTTAGACCAGTAAGCATCAAAATGGTGGTGACATGAGAAACATTTTTGCTTCTTCAAACCAACAAAATGTATCATCCAAAGACACACAGTGGAGGCTTGGGTGAGATATATTTCATTTCAAACCTGTTTAATTCTTTTGATGTAATAAAACAATGAAAATAACTTATTAGCTTTTAGGGGAAGCATTTTGAAAAAGTTTGTATTTCTACTCTTCAAATGAAAATGACAAAAAAAATTCAGAAATTTCATCTAATTTTATTGTCTCCACTTGAAACCACCTTCATGTGAGAGAACTGACTGTGCTAATACTGAAGTTCAAATCAGGAAGTAGTATTTCAAACACCCCATTGTGCTGTTGTGTTGTGTTTTTACTGGGGAAGTTGCGGGGCTGCCCAGAGGTTCCAGCTGCTTGCCAGAGCTTCTCTTTGTGGAAACGGGATGTTTTTCTGGAACTCTGGCTTCTTTAGACGCATGTTAGCTCAGGTGGCCACCTAAATTATACACGAATGGGAGAATGTGAGATGTTCTGACTCCTGTGGTGAACTGCGGACCATCAGCTCCAGCTGTTACACTGAGTGGATGGGAGAGATGTGTTGCATGATGTCGTTTGCATAAGCTGCTCAAACAGGTTGCTTTAAAATCTCTGTCCCCTGAAAGCCAGGGGTCATTTGTCGCATCAGAAAATCCTTAATCTTACCAAAGACCAAAACAGAAGCGGGGGAAAGATTAGGCTGTGATTCCTGTAAAAATCCTGAGTGGACATTCATGTATTTGTAAAATGTCAGAAAAGAATCTGACTTTGCCTTTTTGCTTCTGAGCATCGGAACCCTCCAGCAAATGTCACAAGAAAACACCTGTTTGATCTGGCTTTATCCCGACAGACTCACAGCAAAGGCCCATTTAAGCAGCATCGGACATACACATGCACACAGTCGGGACTGTGAGCTGAAAGGCTCATTTGTTCACAACGTGAGATTGTGGACCCACAACTATTCCTGATCAAGTTGAAGCTGAAATGGGTAAAAGAAGGCCTTCATAACTTTGATTTTGAAACCTGAAAGGAAGACAATGAAGACAATAGAAACCAGCTGTGCTGTGAGCACATTTTGGACAGGTCAATTGTTTTGCTGCTGTATTTTGGATGCTTGAAGTGGTTTCACTTTGTTTAGGCCAAAATAATCTAAGGAAGAGGAAATAAGGGCCTGAATCATCCCTAGACACAACTTGACACAAGAAGGTTGTATAAGTACTTCTGCTACCATTTTTAAGACTATTTTTTAGCGTTAAAATTACTATATCGCCTAGTGTTCAAAAAGGGACAGCAAATTTAAAAATAAATAGATGTTGGCGTGTTTATGAGTAGCTTTTGAGCTCCAGGAACAGAGTGGGTATTCCCTGGTTGGCGTGTAGGCAGGACCCTCGTGTGTGCTTAGCGTGTGTTCATCCATGTTCCCACCGAAGCTGATCATCACGACCAAAAGTGTGATTCACGGCGACATTATAAAAAGCACAAACCACCATTTGTCAGCCAATCGTGTCGGCACAGTGACGAACTTCCTGGTCACATTCTCCCGGAGCTGCTCCCCGGTCCTCCTGTTATTATTAATGGGAATGTTTGGTCCCGCGCTGGCGGCGGCGGCAGCAGCAGAGAGGACGCGGCTCAAAGGCGAGGACGAGTCCAAAATGAAACGGAAGAGCAGATTATGTGACAGGGCAGAGCAGCCGCACAGCTAACGTGCTGCGAGCCAGATAAGAGCAACAGCTTCGCGTGCTATTTCCTCGGCGCTCCGCCTAGCCCAAGGACGTTACGAGGGAGCAAAACACGGGCGAGGAGCGAGGGCGAGCGGCGTTTGCGGGGCTCCCTGGATGGCAGTAGCCAGGGCCGGGGAGAGGACTGCGGCGAGCCGACGGAGATCCGAGCCGGGGATGCGTTCGGAAGTCATGTCTTGACTACAAAAGAGTAGTTATCCTGCCGATAAACTGCAGTAGCGCGTCAGAAGTGAAGGCCTCCCCCGATGGAGCTCGGTGCGCTTTAATCCGGCCACAAACCTCCCTGAGAGGCAGCGACGAGCTACGGCAAAGGGTGAGGTGTCCAAGTAACGGGGGGTGGGGGGGGGGGGTTCACACTGTATGTTTGTAGTCTATGACAAATAACGTCGTAAAGTGTGGGACTTTCCTTCGCGCTGCTGTGGTGGACGGCGCACTATGGGGACGTCGTTTTGCTTTCGGTCCCTCACTGTTGTTTTTCTGTCTTTCTGTCCAACAGGACGCTTTTCTTCGCTATCGGAAGGAATTTATGGGATCACAAGGTAAGACGTCCGGGCCCAGATAAGTGTCCGTCGGCGGCCGTCTGCGTGTGCGGCTGTCAGCGGGTTTCGGTCTCCCTTTGTTTACAGTCTGAATAGACGAACAGCTGATCCTGATCCTCAGCAGCGCCGCGATGCTGCCTGTTGTGTGGAGCCCTGTGACGCGCCGCGGCCACTGTGAAGAGCGGTCCGTGTGGAGATATTAGATGGACTTTGTCATGCACAGATGCACGGCCAACCAAAACAACCGAGGGTCTCGCTGCTGTCTTATTTTAATTGAAATGCACTTGCACTTGCTCAAGCCTGTGGCCAAGAGGGAACAAAGTGGAGCTGCAGCAGCCGGCAGCAGATACAAAAACACTCTTGTAGCCATGTCTGAGCTGAAGATAGCATCGTTTCCCATCATGCGTCTGCGAACCAGCAATTCTATCACCTCAGGGTGCAACTTTATAAACTGGATTTGAAGGGACACTTAAGTGCAAGTGATGTTTGTGGTTTTTTTTTGTGTGTTTTATCCCCCCTCTTGCCATTGTTGAGCCTCTGACACCTTCTGTGTTTCTTCTTTGTGCAGTTTCCTCTGATGAGATGAGTGTGTGTGCTGGCCAGGGCAGTGATGAGGTGCTGGTTTCGCAGGCGGTGTGGGATTACCTGGCTGCAGCTGGGCGGCCCTGGCTCATTGACTTCCAGCACAAGCAGGGGATGAGTGCCGGGATCATTAGGCGGGGGGAGAGAGGGGGCTGCTGTGCCGTGCGGCTGCAGCCGGTGGAAGGCTCCAGGAGTGCCGCCGCTGGCGTGATGGATGGACCCATCTCCAGTGAGACACGCAAGGCCTTCATAGACTTATGCCGTTGTGCCCGCAAAGAAATGAGCAAGCAGGAGGGGGGGTCCAAGAGGAAGAGGGCCCTGCTGCCCTGTGTTTCGGTCCTGGAGCCCAACGGAGAGGGGAGCCTGCTGCAGCCGCCTCCCCCCCAGCCCCGCCGCTCGCAGAGGCAGCAGCAGAGGTTCAGGAAGCCCACTGACGAGGAGGCCTGTGCCATGCTCCATGAGGCGGCCCACCGCAAGGACCTGGACTCGAACATGGCCTCGCAAAGCGAGGTCGATGACAATAACACTTGTTCCATCTGCATGGGGGACGTGGTGGAAAGAACCACCCTGGAGAAATGCGGTCACTCCTTCTGTCGCTCTTGTTTGGATCAAGCCTTTAGGGTCAAGAAAGCCTGTCCCGTGTGTCGGCTGGTGTACGGTCAGCTCATCGGGAATCAGCCAGCCAATGGATCAATGATTGTAGAGCGAGATCCTGATCTGGAGCTTCCCGGGCATGAAGGATTTGGATGTATCTGCATCATCTACAGCTTCCCTCCTGGCCTCCAAGCGGTGAGTGACACTCACTGGACTAGCTTCTCATCTTTCAGCTCAACTCTTGAATAATACAGATTTCTTTTACACAGAAACAAATATGATTAACTATCACATTTGACTCTTCCACACACCTGATCAAACTTTTTCTTCTACTTCTCTGACTTTCTAAGTCACTGTGCCTCTGCTTTACCAGATTGATATGTCGTGGCTTTATGTTGAATGATCTTTGAGCCTGTTGTCAGAACTGGTAACACATAAATGCATCTAATAATCCCACAAACACACAGCCTGAAAACAGATTCCCCTAAAACACCTGAAAGGAGTTTCAGCAGAAACAAAGCATGTGTAAGGGTGCTTTCCCACTGACGTCTATCTCTGAAGCAAAATGCATGAACAAGGCGGAGCTTCCCGTTTCAACGACTGTGCGAGGACGACACAGGGAGTGTTGAGCGTTTGTGTTGTTTACAAACTGTAAAAGTGAAGCTCTGAAGGGTTGGAGGAAGTAAATGATAGCGGCATAAGAAAGCCACCATCATAATAAAGCTCAGCTGGAGCTTCCTGATGTGTTGGTCACCAGACTGACTTAAGTTTTTAGTGAGAACATGAGTCTGAATTGTGGAGCAGTTCCCTCCTCGGCGCAGTAACAGGTTGCTACGTCAGGTGAGACCGGCCTGACATCGAATTTTGCTTTCACTCAGACACAAGTCACGCGCGTAAAACCAACACAACTAGGTCACCATAAATACAGCTCAAGTGAGCGCGCCTCGACACCCCAACAGGCAGGACAGTGGTCTGTCGCCGCCAGTGATCTCACTGTTTGACTCCCAACAGCCAGAACACCCAAACCCAGGCGTGCGATACCCAGGAACCGACCGTGTGGCCTACCTCCCTGACAGCCCCGAGGGGAACCGAGTGCTGGGTTTGCTGCGCCGGGCCTTCGAACAGCGCCTTATCTTCACCATCGGTACCTCCATGACGACGGGCATGCAAAACGTCATCACCTGGAATGACATTCACCACAAGACCTCAATATGGGGCGGGCCACGCTGGTAGGTCCCCTCTCTGGGCGGCAGGTGTACGAGATCAAATGGTATCTGGTGCCATAGCAGCCTCGGCCCCGGTGCCGAGACACGCGGTAGCTCAGAAAAAGGGCCTTGGTGGAGACTGACAGATTTAATCCGTCTTTCTGACAGGGAAATGCTATCGCTGGGATGTCCTTGATGAGATGCCACTGTTTCTGAGCTGCAATATGTGCACTAATGGCTTCTTTCCTCCTTTTTTTTTGTCTTTCTCGCTTCAGTTTCGGCTACCCGGACCCGACCTATTTGGTGCGAGTGACGGAGGAGCTCAGAGAGAAAGGCATCACGGCGGACTGACGTGGCGTAACTGGCAAATTCTTCCAGGACTTTTTTGTGGGACTTTCTTTCCACCCTCTCTGAGCCCCCCACCCCCTCCGAGTGTCCTTGCGGTGGACATGACTCGGCTCCAGGTTGTGCCCTGAGACTGCCCATCCCTGAAACGATGGCTAAAGACAGAAGACCTCAGCAGACGGGCGTGTAATGCTGCTGCAAAGCCCATATCACTCCCACCAGTCGTTCCTCTGTTTCGTCACCTCCCCTCCAGAGTTCAGCTGATCCCATTGCTCCACATGGAAAAGAAAATACTTCGAGTGCAGTGCATTCTTGTATGATACCAATCCTCTCTGTCACTGCTGGCAATAGGACTGATACCTGATGCAAGTTTATTTAAGAGCATCGTGGTACGTTTAGAGTTCACGGTACTTATGTATTATTTAGGAAATCGAAGTTAAATGTTATGAAGACAGTTTATGTTATATCAATGTTTAATTTCTACTATGGGGGGAGGGGGTTCCTTTATTCCTTACAAGCACACATCCTCCGTTCTATCCCCCCCTCCCCAGACATGTTTGTTTTTGTAAGTCTCGATTTTGATTGTTACTAATTACTAGTTCGAAGGATAGTAGTTGGTCCACATGGCAGAGCAGCACTGCTTCTCTGAAACAGAATTAATTTTCTGGAGTTCTTGCAATCTAAAGCACTCACAGGCACTTTGGGAAAGGAGTCAGTTTTTTTATAGTTTTTTTTTTATTATTCCCAGTGAAGTAGGAGGAACGGGATTTGGCGTCCTCTCTGTGAAGTGCGCTCGGGGCAAACAGGTCTGTGCAGCCATCAGTGATGAGCTTGCTGCCTACAAGTTGATGTCAATTGCTTGGAGCTCTACGGTTGTGCGTGACCTTCACCCGCCTGCCTTCTTTATTTTTTCTTTTCTTTTCTAACCTAAAAAGAAATAACATCTGAAGATGTCATTATCATCGCAGCAGTCTTTATTTGTGGGGTTTTTTTAGGACTTGCCATGTTTGTTTGAGTTTCTTTTCTTCTCCCCCGCCCACATCGGCCTCTCCTTCCCACTATCTCAAGATGTCTCCCAAGTGTTGAGCCCATTACCTCAGTTGCAAGTAATGTGCTCTACTGATAACCAGATTTATGACGATGTCAAAAAAAAGGGCATACAGACCACTTAAACCAAATGAAAGGCACAAAAGCTCTTTAAATATCTATGCCTCTCTCCCTGTTGGATCGGGAGGTTCTCCTGCTAATTGTCTTGTTTAAAATGAGCTGATACTTGTAAATTTGTTTCTCAAAATAGACGATTCATCGAAAGGGGGGAAAAAAACCAAACCTATCATAGAAGATGCTGCGGGAACATTTGATCTAATTTCGGGTGGAATATTGATCACATTTTGTTGTGCCTTTCTTGTATTCACTTTTGATATAAAAGGGAAAAAAATCAAGCTTGTTTTCTGATGAGTGGTGAGCAGTTCGGGCATATTTCGGTGTTATTTAATCGGTGAAGCAGCATTATGTTTGTAGCTATACTATCTGGCTTCTAGTACAAATACTACACAGGTATGTACTGAAGATATATGTAAAGTAACATGTTAAATAAATTAGCCTCTCCTTCGTAAACATCCTCATTGTGAAAATGCTGAGAGAGAGAGAGAGAGAGAGAGAGAGAGAGAGAGAGAGAGAGAGAGAAAAAAAACAACCCTCCGAACTGTATACGTCAGCGTGCTTCGCTAAGTGCAGTAACCTGCTTGGCTTGCGGCAAAGTTATGACTACGTTGACTCAATCCATCCATCCGACACTTTTATTGCATTTTCATCCTCTTTGTATTTTAGTTACGGGACCAACTGAACTATTTTTGGGACACAGGATTGTAGTTTACTTAAGCTACTGTGCAAACATTTCTATGCATTACATGGCTGAGGAGGAGCCAGGTGAGCGGACAGTTGGGGAGATTTCACATATTACAAAACTGATTGTTATTAAGGAGAAAAAAACAACCTTTTGAGTTTTGCTTTTCTAATTGTGTTGATTGGTACTTTGTTGATATTCAGAATAATGTGCTTTACATTTTAATACTTGAATAAAAAGTTATGTTTTGGTTTGTGTTGAATATTTACTGTAGGCCCCTGAATAAACACCCAACATGGCAGGTAACGGAGTAATCATCCACTGATGAGTCATTGGGAATGAGTCAGAGTGTAGTGTGAAAAAATGTCCACAAATGAACATGCACATAACACGCACTGGGATTGTTTAATTTAATCCAGTCTATTGATGTCATACACCAGCTACACCATCAGCACCAACAACTATAATGTGTATTCAGACACGAACAGCAAACACACTTTAGGTTGATTAACTTTAAGAATAAAAAAACTTACGCACCAAGAATTAAATAACTTTCTACTTTGGAATCGACTGTTTGCTCCAGGAAGCTACTAATTGACACCAAGCAATGAAAATATTTTGAGTCATATTACAACTGTACCTGGTGCAGATGTGGCATTCATGAACGAACTGAAAAACAGCCTTTCAAGGGAGATTATGAGTCAGGAGACAGTCGAGAAGTGTGAGTAAAGTGAGGCGAGAGTAGCTGTGTGACACCTCTTGTGAAGGCATCACGCAAATCATGGCCAACGTGTTTCCAGGCGCATTTTATGCAAAGATAGCAAAAATAGTGACATCAAAGCAGAAGGGTGGAGCGGAAACTTCTGGAACATTCACCACAGAGGCTGTGGAGCTGATGTTCAACTTGTGTTCGAGAGCAGGGGGGCAATTTATATGTTTACATCTGAACTTTATTTCTTGATGAATGAGGGACACCTGAGAAGGACATATCAAATAGCAAAGAACTATTTTTAAGTCCGTGAATCAGAACCAGCCCCTACAATAATTCAAACTTCACTAGTTTTTAAATCATATTTATTCTGATTAATGTGTCCTAAGTGCTAATGAGCCCGGTGAACATTTAAATAGGAGGGTTCGCTTTAATTCCCGGCGCGTGGCGGTGAATCACCGGCTGCCTCTGGAGATGGTCTGAGCGCTCTGCTGACATCACGTCCTCACACGGAAAGACAAACACACTTTCCTTGTCACCACGATGGATAACACACCCAGCCTCAGCTCGGGTCCAGCGGGCGAAGAGCCGGAGCTCTGCGCCGTCTGCCTGGACGCCATCCAGGAGAAGAGGACCCTGAGCTGCCGCCACTCCTTCTGCTCCCGATGTGTCGACGCGGTATTCCGCGTCAAGCCAGCCTGTCCGATGTGCAACGCTTACCACGGGTTGCACACCGGCACCCAGCCCGAGGGCAGCATGGTGGTGGCCCGCAGCTGGCAGAGCCTGCCGGGCTTCGACGGCTGCGGCTCGTTCGTCATACACTACAGGTTCCCACCGGGGATACAAGGGGTGAGGGCGGCACACAACCACACTACACTGCGGTGACCATCATGTGTCGGCGACGTTCTTCCGCCTTCCCAGAGCGTTTGTTAGGTTTAGCCACTAGAGGGCGCTGCTCTCCGCTGGACATGGTGAAGTACCTGGACGAGCTGGATTAAAATGGCTGACTGTTGAGTTTGGCGAACCACAGCGATCAAATATGGTTTGATGAGCATCTGAAGTGTGTGTATATCTTCTCTCTGTGGTAACACCGACTGGTAGTTTCCTCCACAGATCATTTCCAACCCTTTTCTGTGTGGTGAGCACTCATGAGGTTCCTTTAATGCTGGTTTACAAAGAAGGAACGATGAAAACGGGTTCAAGAGATTGGCAGCAATTCAGAAAAAGCTTGATGTTTGAATTATTCATTATTCGGAAAGATTCAATGATTCTTATGACAGCGGTTTCATTTATGAGGGTCTATTTCAGACTAGAAGACCCCCAACGATCCCCCTCATGTAGATTCTTTTAGAAAGATGTGAGTCAAAAATCTTCCCACTCTATAAGAAAATGTCACATGACCTGAGCTTGCTTGTGAAACAACATAGTCGTGCCTTTGTCTGGACACATTGAATGTATGCAACATGAATTGAGTGTTTGTCACTTGGCAGCCAGAGCACCCGAATCCTGGGGTGAGGTACAGTGGCACGTCTCGCATTGCCTTCCTGCCAGCCAGCGAGGAGGGAGAGAAGGTCCTGAAGCTGCTGAGGAAAGCCTTCGACAGGAGGCTCATCTTCACCGTGGGACAGTCGGCCACCACGGGCCTCAACAACGTCATCACCTGGAACGACATCCACCACAAAACCAATGTCTCAGGAGGTCCTCAGAAGTAAGTGCTTCATCTGTACAAATAGAGGTTCTCAGGGAGCTTTTTTATATAGTTTCACCCTCCAACTCTAACCTGCTCCGTCAGTCTTTGCTGAGCAGTGATTTGTTCAGTGATGGTACAAATGTGCTAATTTATGTTGAGACTGCTGCTTCCCACTTGCAAAGTCATTTTCAGAAGGGACATTTCTCTGACTGAATGACCAAGCTGCTTTACTTGTTTACCAACCGTACTTTGCTGTTTCTTTCACATTGTAGATTTGGGTATCCAGATCCAGACTACTTATTCAGAGTTCGAGACGAGCTTCATGCTAAAGGAGTGACTGAAGACAATTGACGGGTGACGATGCAGCAGTGGATCCAACAAATCTTGAGCGTCTCCAGAGGTCCTTGTTTCTCTTCAGCACTTGTTGCAGTCCTCATGACGGGATTTTCATCACTCTCACTTTGGGACTGTTCATTTGCCTCAAAGTGCTCAGATAATTCGACCAAATTACAGGTTCCTGAAGATGTTTGTTGTTCACTATGCAAAAAATGAAATAAGTTTAGGAAGGAATATTCAGCTAGCAGAGGCTTTCAGT
This sequence comes from Malacoctenus gilli, assembly GCA_032164315.1. Taxonomy (NCBI): domain Eukaryota; kingdom Metazoa; phylum Chordata; class Actinopteri; order Blenniiformes; family Labrisomidae; genus Malacoctenus; species Malacoctenus gilli. Next base: position 16,680,173 of record JASSRZ010000053.1, on the reverse strand, counting down.
TTCAGCTAAGTTACATTTTGTTCTTAATTTTAATTGTGGCTTTATTAGAAGTCTGTATTGAAGTTTTCTCAGACCAGTAAATGCACCGGGCAATCCATCAAATCATCTTTTGATGATAAAAAGAAGTGGCATCTGCTTGGACTGTGTGTTGCTTTAAAATAGGATTTTGCTTATCCTGAGTACTTATTTGCACATGAACAAACTAATCTAGGCAGAGAAACAAAAGAACATTAAATCTCAGGATACCTGATGCTGGATCTGTGTGCTTGTATTGATAGTTTGCTCATTTCCAACCCCCCCCAATGTTGATGCTGTTTGCACAATTTTTTTGTACCCGAGATCCTGAAAGGAAACACTATCTGTGTTGAAGTGCCCCTGAGAAAGCCACTAAAGCTTAAGTTGCTTCCGGTGGTTGCCTGGCAACAGAAAGTTACCGATGAACCTGTTCATTTTGTGCCTTGATATGAAACCAGTCAACAGGTGACGGCATGCTCTGCGCTCACATGATGGGATCCAAAACAGGCCGGTTTTCATGTCCTGGCTTTTACCCGTGTGGTCCACCAGAGGGGGCTGCTTTCCCTTTTTTTTTTTTAATAGAGAGGACTTAGTGGTCGCTGTCTGCTTTGTATGCAGCTCTATCATCATCACAGCCCCACAGTCCCTCGGCACCTCCCAAACCTCAGCGTCCAAAATCAGTGAGAGGAGCAGAGCATCTGCCACACGTGATGACTCATGTGTTTCTATGGGGCTCGGGGCAGCTTTAGCAGCAGCAGCAGCAGCAGAAGCCTAAGATGTAAAGGAGAAGCCAGGAAAGGAAATTACCTGTTGTGTGACTGAATTGAGCTGATTCAGTGGATTTCTGTCAAATGGCGCAGCGGTGAATCTGAGAGGCGACGACTCAGTTTGAGGTGGCTGTAGTTAAACTGAGCAGTTTTTCCACTTGCATTTACAGTGCTTTGTGTGATGTGTAACGAAAGTCCTCCATTGAAAAGTGAAGAACAGCGACTCTGGTTTCCGTTTTTTTCCTCACTGAGCTCAACAAGCAGCGCCTACAAACCACCAGTTCAGAACAGAAAGTACCTGACGTCCCTGTGGTGGCTTCCTTCAGAGGCAACAGTGGACTTCCCTGAGTGCAGGAGCATCTTTAACCCATATTCCTCTGCGAGCGAGTGCACATGTGACGAGGCGGAGTCACTGGGCTTGGCCTGTTTCGCGCGTGAGTGTTATCGTCTGGGGGCATTTCTGTGGCCTTGGATCTCGGGGCATCTGCTGCTCTCACAAAGCAGAGCAGGACCCATCTGCTCAAAGTTATCACCCCCCCCTTCTCCAATTGCACTTTATGCCCCATAGTTCATCTGAAAGTCTGCATTTGCAAGCATTTGCCATGTTTGTTCCCGTTTCCCTCTAAACTCTTACTTCCTGTTCTGTGTTATGGAAATGGAACACGTGGCACGTATTTGAAATTTATCCTTGATTTGATGATCAGTTTGTCTCAATTAGATGATTTCTGCTGTCATTCATCACTGTGAGCAGACAGGGACTCTGTTGCAATGCAGATTAATGTTTTTTATGTTGTGTGAATAGAAAATGGAGCTGTGAATGCAAAGAATCTGCCTGCTATCATGGAGCGTAAATGGAGCATGTCTGAAACATTCCAGAATAAAATATCCCATGTGTTTGTTTTTTTTTTTCCCCCTCATCTCAACAAGTGTTGTTGTTTTTAGATGTAAACTGCAACCTCAATTAAAGACAAGCAGACGTGGACCCTTGTGTCTGCCAGTTTCACAATAAAAGTGTAAAAAAAAAAAACCCTTTCGTCTGTATATTCTATAAAAAACTAATGATTTCTTTTCGCTCCTTTCTGCAGGTATTTCTCTTCCCTGTCAGTCCATCTGCTCCATCTGGCCGTCTGGGAATAGGGGCAAAGCCCTACAGGAAGGCAACACCAAGGGCTATAAATATGCATTTATGATTATGCAGAGTAATATAGTGGGTGGATTAAACATACATCTGTGTGAATGGTCAGTGACAAGCCTCCCCATAAAAAGGGATTGATGACTGAGTGGAAATAAGGTTTCGGTGTATTAAAATTGATGCATCTCTGGCTGCCCCCCCCTTTATTTCCATGTAATGCAGCTTTGCACTGTTGCAGCACAGCCACTTGGATATTCTTCCACTGATGGCCTCAGAAAATAGCGCTCAGACCTTGTTTATTCCGTGTTTCGGGTTGTGACTTGACAGCTGCCCTGAAACGCACACAGACACGTGCACCCGTCAGGTGTGAGGCGCGCAGTGTTTCCTCGAGATGATACAAAAATCATTATGGGACAATGCAGAGCTATTGTTGCGACCCTCTCCTCCCACTGTGCTCCTTAATTAGAGTGTCTCTGGCTGCAGGGGTGAATCCTGGCACATCGCCTGCCTGCCTGCCTGCCCACTCATTCTCTCATCCTGTGGTGCAAAAGCCACCCAGTCACAGATATACCTGTGCATCAGTGCCCCCCCCCCTTTCACAGTAATGAGGATCAGCTCCCCCAGACGTAACCTAGATTTACGTGGCTTTGAAGGCATATTTTTATATCTTCACCCAGTTTCCTCTTTTGATGTCAAAGTCGACGGAGATGAAGATTATTGGGCTCCAGTGGATTCAGGAAATTCCAGCATTCAAATCATAAACTGGAGAGAGTCACATTTGAGGTGGTGTTTGTGTGTCGGGTAAAGGACAGGAGGAGGCTGCGGTGTCTGCACACACACACATGCATACGCACTCTTTGTGTGACAGAATGTCAGCCCACACCGCTGACATGCTCATTCACAGTGCCTTAGGCTGTTTGCTTAAGAACAGCAAAGTGAAGGTGGGTGTGTGGGAGCTTGTGCCTCTGTGGCTTTTGTCTGTGTGCCCTTGACTGCATCTGTGCATACAGTATGTATGTATCTGCAGTAGTGAATGCATGATTGTGCGTGTGTGCGTGTGTGTGTGTGTGTGTGTGCGTGTTTGGACCCTCATGGTGTTCTGTGATTCATTGCCTGGGTTGCGCGGCTTTTTGTCTACCTGATTTAGCAGAACAGACCCTCTGCTTTTCTTAGTCACGCTGACAGATTTACTGTCTTACTTCCCTGACAGGACACAACAGCAGAGGTGGAAACCATCGGGGTTTTTGGCTGGCTTTTTGAGCATCGCAGATTGAAGGCTCGGCCCAAGTCCTTCATTAGCACCAGCCGAGCGTCTCCACGATGTGAGGACAAGCAGCTCCCTCATTGGTCCAGTGTGACAGAGATTTATACAGTGTCTATTATGAAACCACTCCAAACAAACAGGAGCAGTGCTGTTATCAAGTCTTTTTCATGGTCTTATTCATTGTATATACACACACACACACGCACGCACGCTCTCTGTGCAGCAGAGTGAACATACAAATCTGAATCCTTTTCAGGCTTCATTGATGAATAGCGCCTTCTCTCACTGCCCGTCCTGTCTATGTCTTCGGCCTTGGCCGTCCAATCTCAGACAGACTGCTTCATGTAAAAGCTGCTCACACTGGCTGTCATGACAACAAGCATGACCTTTCTATCATTTCACAGACACAAATCTGCACCGAGGCCAGTCCTTCATCTCATTTGGGGCTTTTTGTCTGATCGGAGACGAGTTGGTTTCCTTTTATGGGAATCTGGATGAAATTATGATACTAACAATGTGATTTTTCTAAAGAAAAATAAATAAATCCTTAACTTCTTCAGCAGCTATAGGACAGCTGTCCTCTGCTAAAGTAAATTCAGTTTTATTCAGTATTATCACTTCTATGTCCCACTTATAATCACATTTTTCTCCATGTGGCCACTGTAATGAGACGCCCCTGCTGTAATTTTGCCATTCATGTCAATTATCCTAACTCAGCTCACTGAGTGAGTGTGAAATTGGGATTACACATGTGAGGATTTAATGATATTTCTTTACGTTTGCAGATTGCAGCAGGGGGAATTTTAGTAATTAGTGCTCCTGGTGGTTTTCCTACAGAGTTGCCATATTGCAACATCAGGATTTGAGGAAAGATTTGAGTTTAGGCTCAATCCTGCACACAAGCTGTTCGGGTTTCACAAGAAGAATGTAAATATGAATGTGGACTTGCACAAGGATAACTTTGCCCCTGAAAAACTGTGTATTTTTGCGTGGTGGTGCTGAAGTGTAGGCTGCCTCATACAGCTCTACACACTGCCAGAAACAAAGGCTATATCCACCAGTATGCAGCACATCTATTTGTGTACTGTACCTCTCTGTGGGCATCAATACAAACACCTGCTGGTCTTTCATCCCAAAATAAGACCTGACTAAACCTGCACTGACACAAAATGTCCAGGAATTTCTGGTTTGTTGAATGCAGACTGTCGAGACCAGAAAAACCCCTTTCTGTTAACAAGGAGGCTCCTTATTTCACCTGGTTTTATTTGGTTGACGTAGAGACATCTCTTCTTCCAGCGGTCTCACCAGGGCGTCTGACAATTAGCCGATGGAACATCTGCCCCTTGCTGCAACACACAGCTTTGTCAGCAGTTTAGACGTTGAATCACGAGAGCAAACGGAGCTTAATCATGTCAGATAATTATAGCAAGTGTTGCGGACATTGTTTGAGTCGCCGTAAATCTTGTGATACATAAATCAGGATGAGTTATCGGTAGAAGCTGCTCAAATCACAACGCATCACTTTTGTTTTTTTTTAATCCTTGACAATTGGACCGTGTTGACGGTGCTGATCCAAGCAGGTGGGCTCAGAATAACTACAGCCTTCTTATTCCATCACTGGTTGTGGTAAAAAACTGTGAATACATAAATTAATTTAAAAAAGCAGATATGGCAAAGTTTTGGGGTTTTTTTCTTCTTCACATTTCGTTAAAATAAAGCAAAAAAAAAAAATTGGAGAAAAATGATTTCATCTTTCTACTTCCAGTAAATTTTTCACCTCATGAAAAGGTTTGAAAAATTTACTGCAGCTTTGCGATTTTTGTGCAATATTCAATGAAGTGGCAAAATGAATGTAGTTGTCAGGTTGTCATTCCAAAAGATAAAAATCCCAGCATACATTCTCTCCGTTCATCTGTCTCTTCATCCATCTTCATCATCAGCAGGATCACAAATCCTTGAGACAAGACAAAAAACACTGTCAACTACAACAGAGTCATGAGAACTGGTATGGCCCCTCTGGTAATGAAGTGTGAATTTTGTTGTTTTTGTTTTGTTGTTCAAACCAAACATTGCAAAATGCTTATGAAACCCAAGTGATACAATTAAAAGCACTCGTTAAACACTATGAAGACTTGTCGTCCCTTAAGGGCTCTTCTGAACAGCAGAGGCCATGTCAATAATTAGAGACAGATGCAGGAGAAGACGGGGAGAGTGAGGCTTTAAACACTGCCCGGGTGGCATACTGATGCCTTTCCGCCTTGACGCTGACTGCATCAAGGCAGAAAGCATCGCAACTGGGAGAGAGAGAGTGTGTTTACTTTCCAAAGATGCCCCCCCCCCCCCCCGCCGAGCAGCTGTGTATCAAAAACCCAGGAATGTGCGAGTCAAAGAAGACAGGAGAAAGAAGCAGCCTTCAGAGAGAGGATGCAGACAGATGGCAGATGAAAAATCCTCTACGGGAATTTCTCTGGAGCTGATGTGTTGCATAGTAACAGACCGCATCTCGGGATCCAGACAGTGAATTGATAAGAAACTTCTCTTTCATCTTGGAGCACTTTATTTCCCACCTTGTGAGAAGGTGATTATTCACTCCCAAACACAGAGTCCGTCTCGCTTCGTCCTGGCCATCGAGATGGCTGCAATTATACGTTGGAGAGGAAGGCTGGGATTAATAGGAGGGAGGACCGGAGGGAGGAGGGAGAGTCTCCTCTCCTCGGTGGGAACATCAAACAGAATCTGTGTCACACACCATCCTTCTCCTGAGAAACATTTCTTAAAACTTCATATTACAATACACCTCTGATGCTGCTAAACTATCCCCATCCACACCTGTTTTTAATGATCAGGGTCCACACTGAAAAATTTCCATCTCTTTATCCCAAACAGGATGTTTTGCTCCTTTGCGTCTTCATTGACTTGGACTGACAGGATGGCAGCTGATCTGATGAATACATGAACGATGTTTTTTTTAATGCTGTGTTGAAATGAAATCTTTTGGAAGAACGAATTACAATTAGGAGGCTTTTATGATGAGATCAGAGTGAGCTGGAGGAAGATGCTCTATGGTCCATAAGGTCTCAGTTCTGTGGAACGTATCTGCAGTTAGACAGTGGAAGTAGACTGCCAACATACAGAAAGCAGTAAAAAAAGCAAAAGTTTATATAAGTCTGCTTTTTCATCATGGATACCAAGGAGGCAGGCTCGTCTGATCTTTTTACAAAGACAGACTTCTTAATGATGTTTTCAAGAGCAAGAGGATTAATAAACAGGAAGAGGTTCGACATGGTAACATGGAGTTAGAAACAGCAGCTCACAGGAGCTCTCCAACTGTTTTTTGTCATATATCTTTGTTCTAAAATGTCTTTTATCAATAATGGTGTTATACTGCATGTATACGGTAAGAATATGCTGCAATGATTCAGTGACAGCTTTATATTTTTGCTGTTATTCATCCCTGGATAGAGTTTTCAGGTGAGGCTCAGCCTTTTGATGGAAAAGCAAAACTGTAATACTGCGAAAGGTTTCTGTGCATCTGTTCAGCATCCTTCAAACAACCCTACTCTCTCTCACTCTCTGCCGCATCCTTTTGTCTGTCAAAGGAAGTGGGAACATGCTTTTCCTCATACTTATGTTACCTGTTGTCATGACTACAGACCATGTCATGAAACCAACGCACCTCAGCACAGGAGACGCCACTTATCTAAGGCGGGAACGTCCAGAGGAACTATTTACGCCTCTTTGGCACTTTTTTTTTCATAGGTTGTCTGGTTTATCTTCAACTCAGCTCATTTCAGCGTTATGTGGTTGGTGGCAGCCAGCAAAGACCTCTTCCTGGTCCACGGCTTATGTAATCTGCATTGGCTCCATGCTTCACTTCCCCCTTTGAGCGTGTACACGCAGGAACATCCCTCCAGTGTGTGTATTCACAGTGATTTTACAGCTCCCTTGTCACTGAGGATCAATGTCATTGCTGTGCTCAGTGTTTCTCTTAGACCCGCCCCTCCTCCTTTAACACTCCAGTGTCCGTATTGCTTGCAGCAGAGTTATGTAGACAGCACTTCTCCCTTTAAAGCCCCTTTCATTTGGAAGCAAAGTAGAAATGAGACTGACTTAAAAGATATTATGATCGTGAAGATATTACCACTATCTCCATCCGCCAATATTCCCGCTGTGATGCTCACTCTCTGTCCCTATCTTGTCCTGTTGAACACCACCCACCACCACCAAATCCAAATGAAAGCAGGAGTTACAGCACGGTGGGAGGACACGATGGTCCCGTGCACATCTCAGCTGCACATGCAGCTGGCACTCTTCTCAGACCACTAAAAGCACATGCTCCCGCCTGTAGCCATGGTTCCCTAAAGAGGAGTGGCAAAGACAAAAATGAGCAGAGTGCAGCCTGCAGTAGCCCCGGCCTCCCCCTTTGTCTGAGGCCCATCCTCCCTACCCCCCCACTCACACTCCTCCGATCGCTGCAGGGACCTTAAGGACAACAGTTGCACATATCGGTGCATGCTGATGGAGAGGTGCTTTCATTGGAGGAATGCACTGGCCCTTTTAATGGCTGCATGGGTCACAGGGGAACTGCTTCCTTCACTCTGAGCTTTCAGATTTGGATTTGGTTTAAGATTTTCGTGCAGTTCAAGCAGGGATGGTTCACTTGACCTCTGAGGGAAACGTGAAAAATGACAGCAGGGAAACACAACATGGAGTAGTTATGAAGTTATTATGACTGCTGTGCAATCAGTGCGTTGCAGCTGACCTAATCTGGCTTTCAAATCAGCATGAAGGACAAAGCAATGGACGCTGCCCATTTGTCCACTGGTGCAGCTGAGAGGACGGCGCTCACAGGCACGCCCCTGAATCGCTCCGTGTTATTTTGGCTCGTGCAGACACATGCAGGATGTGGCCGGTGGCCAAATCCACTGTGTGTGCGCGTGTTTCTCTGTGTGTGAGAGGGCTCAGCACAGTGCTCCTCTTCGCCCTCTCGTGCACACACAGTGTCACATTGTGCACAGTGGAGCACGCCTTTGCCTTTGTGTGTGGTTGCCCAGTGATGACAAAGAAAGGCACAGAGCAGGCTCATCATGTGTTTGCCGACTTTATGCTTTGGATTTGAGGCTTCAGCCTTTCTTATTGAGGGCCTGTGGACACACACACACACACACACACACACACACACACACACACACACACACACACACACACACACACACACACA
>JASSRZ010000053.1:16651623-16663415 GCA_032164315.1 Malacoctenus gilli | reverse complement strand
CGCACGCACGCACGCACGCACGCACGCACGCACGCACGCACGCACGCACGCACGCACGCACGCACGCACGCCCGCACACAAATACAGGCACCCAGACGTCTGATAAGACTCACTGTTTAAATGTGACAACAGCCAGAGGTGAAGCCAATCTGTTATCGGATGAAACAGAGGAAGGGGGACCGCTCTGTGGGATTAACATGTTTACTTTACTCCCGGTGTGAATCCCAAAAGGGATTCAGTGTTCCTCTTATAGCAACAGATAACGAAAGCAGCCTGTGTAATCACTCATTACAGATATTACACAACCATCCTAATTGATTCATCGGGAGGAAAACAATGCATGGGTGGAAAAAACATATGAGAGACTCACACAACATGGATGTGTGTATATGGATCGCTTTCATGAATACTTAATGATTTTCCACATTATCAAAGGGTAAAACTGAATTTGCCAGCTGCTGGGTGCTGTGAGTGGAATAATGACAAGCTGTGATGAAATTCCTCAGGACTCCATGCCCTGACGAAAGTAAACACTGCAGCTACGGAACAAAGGAACCAGCTCTGGTATTGTGACTCCTTTCTACAGCTTTGGAAACAAAACGATGTCGCCATAAGAAATTAGCGGAAACATTTTGTTGGGAGCTAATTGTTCGCCACAGCTTTGGTTTTTCTTTGGTTTCTTCTTTTTTTTCTCTTTTGCTCACACACACGGCGGGCATTGCCACCGTAACAACACAAACAGCACTGACACCTGGAGCTGCAGCAGAAACGCTAACACAACTTTGCGTTTGCTGACTGTGAAAATTGACCCACATTAAAATTCAGAACAATTATTACCACTGGGATGATGAGTCTGTGTGTGAGTCTGTGCGTGTGCATGGGTGTGTAGCACCCTCTGTATGAGTCTACCAAGAGGAGAGTCAGAGGCTGGCCGCAATAGAAATCTCCTCGATCTCACGCAGTGTTATCGCGCACAGCTGGGAAACAGGGTGTGATTCTGCATTAAATGGCCTCTGATCAAAATGCAGAAATCAATGAGAAGCCATACCGTGGGTCTGAGAGCTTTTGCAATTAAAGCTGACAAATTAGTCACCCTGCCAAGATGGGAGCGAGATGGAAGGGGGACGAGGAGGCATTTACTTTTTTATCACTCAACCCCCGCATAAATCAATTTTTATCTCTGGCTTCCAACAAAAAGGGGGCATGAATCACTGCATTTCTCACTTTGGAGGGAATAACAGCCAGTTGCATCACTTTTTAAATATTAGTATTTGCAATGCATCTACGAGCTGTTTGGGAACAGCAGCGGGCTTGGCGCCACTCTTGTAACACTTTCCCATCTTGGGAAAAAGAGCTACTCCTATTGTGGTGAGAAAAAAAGAAGACAAGGGGAAGATAGAGAAGCGAAATCAGGGGTGTATCCCACTGAGGCACATCACAGAGAACCCTCCTATGCCAATAATCCTTCACCCCCTGTGGTCTGATATCACAGGGTACCAGTCACTCTCTCCTTCACTCCCCCTTTTTCCTCTCCGCCGCCATGAATCAGAGTGGTTCAGACGGATAGATCAATGCCCGAGTGGTGCCTCGCCTCGGCCCTGGAGCTTCTGTTCCTCCCTTCCTCTCGACGGCGCGTCGCTGCGACAGATGGAAGCATGAAGCATGGAGAGCGAGGCTGAATAACTGGGGAATGGCAGGAAAAGAAAGGGGCGTAACCGAATTCTCACGGCTGAGCTCAACTTCATCCGTCTGGATGGTGCGGTGCCCAAAGCTGAGTGTCGAGGAGGGAAAAAAAACTGGGCCAGCGAGTGGAAGTAGGCTCCGTGGGCCAAGGCGGCGGCCCTCGTGTCGGCGCGTACAGGTGGGGGAGGGGAGGATCCGCTGCTCCGTGCGTGCATGACTGAGTGCGGGAGGGTATTTTGGTGCATGTGTCCTAAATCAAGCCAGTGACAGAGCCCATTTTCATCATTAGCGCAGCTCTGCTCACAATGAGAATGCAATGGTCAGACAGATTAATGATCCAGCGGCGGGATGACTCACAGATTTGGGGATGAGAGCGTCTCTGCCCCTCCACCCACACCCAGCCGACTGGGAGCTATGGTGCTGCTGATGTGGGCTTTGCAGCCGGCCCAAGTAAGAAGGAGGATAAAAATTTTTTAAAAATGTTGCGTCAGGCAGTCATTCCCCTCGTTTCCCGTCAGCCAGCAAGGATCACAGCTGAAGCCCCCCGCAGGGAGGAGAAGGGCGGCTCTTTGTTCCCGTGCATCACCACGTCTGAACCCTTAACAAGCTTTAAGTTCGACGTTGTCAGAGCAGATGACACTCTGGATCCTGAAGCCCAGTCAAACAAATGACGGACTTAACCAGGTCGGACCAAAGGCCTTCAAAAGGAGCTCATTCAGCTCTTTACAAGAGACAAAGAAAAAAAACCTTTACCTGCAGAAGCCTGATGTCAGAAAGCAATCCTTTATATCATTCGCTCAGCTGGCTCTGATAAACTATATATTTTAATCACTTTGTTTCAGTGAAAACTCGAGTACTACAAAAATAGGCTAGTACTTGGTGTTCAGAGAGAACAGTCAACAGGTGTCATAGCAATTAATCATTTGTGTTATGTATTCATCAGAAAAAAAACAAAACATCGGCTGATTGTGAGTGTGTTGAAGGGAGTTCTTCAGTTTTGAACATTGTTTGAACTGCTGAGTTTTTTTCTTGTCAAAATGAATCGATCTACAGATAATGGAAGTCATGGCCAGCAACAGTCTCAATAAACCAGGGCCTAAAAATCCCTACAAGCTGAGTGGATTTTAGAAATGATTGATCTATGGCCAATAGCACGATTGCCGCCCATAACAATCCCTCCCTCTGAAAAAACTATAAATTGTTTTCATCCACCGAAATAGATTTTGGGTTAATTCCAAATCAATATCATTTATATATCATAAAATAAGTGATTACATATACAGTATCCTCTCAAACTCAGGGGCCTTATCAGCCAGATCAATGAAGCTGAAATAAATTAGTCACTAACACCAGAACAAGATTCATTATTCGGTATTCATGAGTTACAGCCAGTGGACATCCCTCCTTTCTCTTCCCCCTTCGCCCGCGCCTCCGATCAGATCGGCCTGATTAAAGTCGGTGGATTGATTTTGACCAGTAAATCCATGGTGAAGCCCAGAGAAGGAGCCGCCTGCCATGTGGGGCCAGTGATGAGGTCAGTGCAATCAATGAAGGGGGGCTGAGATAATGAGGAGACCCCTCTTAGTGTGGCCGCACAACTCCTCACAATTAGAGCAACTTACAGTAAAAACAGGAAGCGGTGCGGCGGCACCGGCAAACAGCTTTTGTCATCCGTCACTTGGAGCCTGACAGGCGATACATCACACCAGAGCGTCGTCCATAAAGGGTGACACTTAAATTGCCGCTTCGCTGGGACAACAGAGTCCACTGAATCAACCTGGTTGCAATTCAAGCAGAAAAAAGGGCACTTTGCCAAAAAAAACTGTTATTTCAGAAGTTTGTCCACATTCATCTGTTAGTTTATCTCGTATCCTGTGGGCTTGGGTGCTCCACAGTCAGTGCTGTACTTTGCATTGTGTGTTATCTCTGTGCTGTTTGCTGCTCATTGTTTCCTGTGTCAAGTGGTGACATGCAAATTAGCACCGAGCCAGTGGGTGCGATTTCTGGCAGCAAAATGAGAGTGAAAGAAAGAAAGAAAGAAAGAAAGAAAGAAAGAAAGAAAGAAAGAAAGAAAGAAAGAAAAAAAGAAAGAAAGAAAGAAAGAAAGAAAGAAAGAAAGAAAGAAAGAAAGAAAGAAAGAAAGAAAGAAAGCATCTCAGACACAGTGGGTCAGTCAGGAGGGGTGGCCCTTTGGTCCTATTCAGAGTCTTAATCCCCTGCATCATGCTGTTTGAGTAGCTGACCCGGGGCAGCATATGGAGGAGAATGCAGGTCACCAGAGTTTTTGAGCGCTCTTCTATCTGTTTGCTCTAGAAAGCCTTCTTGCTGGACAGGACGCCTCTGTGTTTGCCCAGCATCCCTCGGCACCAGGCCCACTCCTGCTGGCCAGACCAAGGGGCCACAGTCTGGGATTAAAAAAATCAGGATTTGGTCTGGGGAGGGAATTACACTCACTTTTTTTCTCTCTCTCTCTCTCAATCGCTGCCGGTTTGTGATAATGGAGGTGGAGAAAATATGCGACCACATTAAATACAGCATCATTTAATACAAGTGGGTCTGTTACGTAAAGGATTTGTGGAAGGCAGACAGGAATATTGCACAAAAAGGCAGACACACATCACTTGCTCAGCCACGGTGACCTAGTGAGGCTGCTGCTGCTGATACATCCAGCACGAGCGTGGATGGGGAGGAATGTGGGCAGGACAGAGGGAAGCCATTGTGCAATGAGCATGAAGGGAATCAAACAGGTGCCGCAGACCCACGAGCACAGTATTCAGGTCAGCTCACTAAACAGCAGATCTCCCCGGAGATCCACCATGACACATTGACCCTGTTTTTTTTTTCATGCTTAGTGTAAATGAACATATGATGCACAAAGTCAGCATTAACGACAAGCCAAGCGGAATAATCACTGTCTTTGTGCCGAGTTTCCACTTGGTGCTTGCAGACATTCGTTGGTCTTTCTATGCTCCTTTTTTTCAGCCACATGGCAACTTGATACTGCTGAGGAAAACCACTTAGCAGCAAATCTGTACAAATTAGATACTCCTTAAATCAACAAGTGCTCACCTTTCTATCAAAACCAGATGGAAACAAAGAGGCTCCCATGACCGCAAGCCTTAATCCTTCGCATCACACTCATTTCGTCTCCAAATTTGTATTGTCGGGACGTGATCCGCTGTCAAGAATCAGTTCTTTTACCATGCAGAGATACATATCTAGGAACTAATCCTGAAGGGACAGCTCTGCCCCCATGCTGAGACTAATCCTACACTCTCTCAGGCGGGATCAGGGGCCAGGCAGACACGGAGACGGGCATCAGTTACCTGAAGTGTCCCATAGGCTGAGCTCCACCCGCTGCTCCTCCAGCTCCAGACAGGCGGTGTAGTTTTCAAACACCGTGGGCACATAGGTCTGGGGAGCAATTAGCAGCACAGTGTCATTAGTGGAGGGGGTGTCAGTCAGTCAGTCAGTCAGTCTGTCAGTCAGTCAGTCACAGGTAATCTGGAAGTTAACTGGATGATCAGCTCAGTGCAAAACAGGAGGTTAAAGAAAGGCGAAAAATCCTTGATCCTTTCAAATAGAGCAAATGTGAATTGTCACAATCTGAATCAATCACTTGAATCACTGCAGCTGAAATGTTCAGTCCAGGCCGGTGTGCATGGGGGGAACATTTAGTCTAAATGCGTATTTGTTAAGAAATGCGTTGGAAATTCAAATAAAGATATCATGATATTGGTCAGAGCTTCCAAAATAAACCAGAAAAGATGCAATTTAAAGGGAAGGCGCCTGTAAACTGGAACTATCTGCAACATGCGCACCGTTTTTCGCCCCGGCCATTTTTTTTAAAAAAAAAAGCTCAGCTCGAGCATCGCTTCACATCACCCGGCAGCCTCGTGTTCCCGCAGTTCAAGTGGGTTTTTTTTATATCATGAAAACATGGCACACATACCTCAGGATAGCAGTCCTTGGCCAGGACTTGCAACATCGCCGTTTTTCCGCATTGGACGTCTCCCACCAGGACCAGTTTACATCTCACCACCAGAGGTTGTGTATTCCTCCTTTCCTTCATGCTGAGTCTGACTATCCCGCGTCTCTTTAGGTGGGAAAAAATGTAATTATGAAGAAAAAATACCAAGAGGCAGAAGCCGCAGAACAACTCGTCCCAGCGTGACTGTGCGTCCCGGCGCTCGGATTTCGCAGAATGCCCGCAGTTGAACTGATTGAATTTGCCACTGCGGCTCTTTATACAGGCGGGCAGCAGCCAATGGGAACCCGCCGAGCCCAGGCGCCCAAATCGCTGTGCATCACAGAGACGCTCCGAGAGCGGCGGCAAGTTCCTCCGTCTGACCGAGGGCCACAGCCAGGCAGCAGTAGGCTGCTTTAGAGGACCCATAACAATTCCAGAGTGGACATCTATAACATATATATATATAACATACTCTTATATTTTAGAGGCTGCATATACATAAACACAAGAACCTGTACTAATTCTAACTCAGTCACACATTTTTTGCCAGTCTTTTCCAAAGTTTCTTTCACAGTCTGTTAATTGTACGTTAATTTCAGTGAAGAAAGTAGCAATATTTAAATACTATATTGTTATCTCAAAGTAGTACAAGTGAGCACTGCTTTAGCACGTAGTTTGATTCACACCGCTTTACGTTGCAGCACGTTTTATCCTCGCAACACAACCTAAAGTATTACCTGCACATTTAAATTGATTCGTTAAAATTATGCATTTGTTAAGCGCAAACTATTAAAGTTTGATGTAAAAGGAACTGGTAGTTCACATAGATTTTTTTCAGAGGAGAAAGTACTCCTTTTTAATCTGATTGTGGATATAATACAAAGGAATTGCAGGCGACTTCAGGATACATTTCCATGTAGATATAAACTCTCCTTCCCCCTTTGTTCAGTGTATTCTAATGAAGTTTGTCACCGGTCTTTTCCTGATGCGCTCTGATTAATTCCATTGGCGCGGCCCTCTGAGTCTATAGTTTATAACGTAGTACCTGAAGCTGAGGACAATGAGTCTGGTCTGCTGATTTACTGAGGGACTAATTGGTTTACTTTAATCAGGATTTGTCGAACCAACTTTCTTTGAGAAAAGCGTCCCCTTCCCTCCTCTCTAAACCAGAAGCAGCGCAGGCGTCACACTGCGACCCTCGCTGTGTTTTCGCAAATTAATGTTATTTGATTAGTCAGAGGTTGTTTTTAATCAAACATCCGGTTCGTCTGAACTTTTTTCAAACACTTTAAACGTGCGTGGTTATTAACAGGTGAAAGGTTCGATATGTCTCACTAGTGTTCATTGCGATGCTCCCATGCTGACAGGTGGGACGGTGTGAGCCCCCCTGATAAGCGGCCGTCTTCGGACAACCCCCCTTGGCTCAGGTCAGAGGTCCGCGCTTACTGAGGCTGGTCAGAGCTCTGGGAGACACGCAGGCACTGACTTTCACACCCTGAAGGTTATTACTGTATGGAAACAGCGCCTCATTGTCAGGAAAGGGGGGAATTCAAAGATAAAAGTCGATTAAGTGGCTCCTCTGGCGTCTGGCAGCCTCCTGGCTAATTGACTTACTGTTGCCAATCACAGCCCCCGCAGTTTTTTGCCCCAGTAGGTCAAAGCAATTTGCCATTGTTCGCAAACAGCCCATATCACTCACCAGCGTCACACTGGGACCTGCCTGTCTTTTATTGCCATATAAGTCATCTTGTCATTATATGCAGGGATGGGCCGTCAAGCAGGCAGGAAAAATTTCATTGAGCTGTTTGCATTTAATTTTCGGCCTCAAATACAATTCATTGACTATGGTTTTCCAATCAATTAATTGCCTGTGAAAGAGGTACAGTTTGATTATGCGCCAGTCTGACAGTCATAACCAACTTTCTGGTTTATTTTTTTTTCTCTCTATGATTTGATAAAGAAATTCCTCCTGGTTCTTCAGCAGGAAGAAAACCACATCCAGGAAAAATGTGCTATGTCAGCACAGAAAGGCCCCACCAAGGAATGAACCGGCGACCTTGTTGCTGTGAGGCCTGAGTGCTTTCCCACTTCACCACTTTGAATATACGAGTTCATAATGTTTAGCTGCTCTTCTGCATCGTGGATAGAAGCGCAGGTTTGAAAAGTTGCTTTATTTCTTAGACTATGAAACTATATAAGATAAGATGATTAGGAGTTTATGTCTTTTTTTTCTGATAAGGGGAACAAACCCTGATTGCTCAGCTGACTGGTGGAGTGAACGAGACTTTGAGTCAGTGGTGCAGTTAGGGAGAATCAAACGGAAGCAAAGTTGGACACTATGAACTTTGTCTAACCCACCTGAACTAACTGCAGCATACCCAGAGAAACCTGTGTAAAAACCTGGCTGGGGCTGGGGGGGGGGGGGGGGGGGGTGGTGGGTGTGAAAAATCATTCGGCATGAAGTGACACCATCCAATATGGCCGGTACCACAGGATGAGGAGGAGGAGGAGGAGGAGGCTGAGCACGACAACTGGCAGGGTAAAGCACTGCCGCTTAGAGGCATCACACCTCCACGTCTTTGAGATGACAGTGTTGGTAATTGACATCAACACAATGAGAGTGACGGCTGTCGGCATCCAACCCCGGGAAAAACAGACACAAGTCATGTGAAGCTTCATGGACGTGGAGGCGAGGACTTCCTTACCGCCACGACACCTTAAACAGATGGTGTTTCAAGTCAGGGTTTCCAGCAAGAATTTCACATGTGACACTGAGGACTAACAAAAGGAGGAGATATTTGCACATTTTTGCGACTGTGTCCAGTAATGATTTAGGAGGGAGGAGATATTAGGCTGCCAACTGATTAAATGTGGCATTACAAGCCCAGGACAGATGGTGAATGACGACCAGACCGAGGTAGTGATAATAAGGCTTTTTGTGGAAAGTGGAGCACGTGCGGAATTTGAACGAGGGGTATGTTGGTCCATTCAGAGATGATTTGAGCAGATTGGTACTCTGTAGCTCGTTAAATCACACGTGTGTGTTGATGTCAGGGAGCTCCAACATGTTGGGGGGCAGTTCTTGCACGCTGTGGCCTTGCTCTCTCTGCTCCTGATCATGAGTGTTCAAGGCCCTTCAACGCTGCTGCTTTTAATGAAACTCATGGACACACATTTCCTAAAAAGCGTTCACCCTTCAGGCCAAGCTTTCCTCAAGGATCCTTCACTTTCGCTTCCATCTAGTTCCTGCTCGAGTACGAGGAAAATTAAAACAAGCAGAACTGGAATCAAACCTGAGACCTTATCATTGTTAAGCCAGAGCGCCTGCTAATAAATCACCATCGCTTCAAGAGAATTAAATTGGGACCTTGTTCAATATAAATTGAAGAAATTTTTCACATGCAACTTAAAAGATAAAAAAAATCTTTTAAATCCTACAAAAAACCCCAAATATGTCTCAATTCGTCCACCATCAGCAGACCTTAATAAACAACTCGTCCCAAAAGTGGTTGAAACTCCTACCAAAGTCCATTACAAGACTCTTTCGCCCCCTGTTGGTGGCATTAGGAATAGCAGTGCAGAAATCAGAGCTCGACACGCAGCGGATCATTACATAAATGCAGTTTATTCACCTCCTTCTTCACATGTGCTATTGACATAAAATGCACCCTGTACACGTCATCCTCAGCTACTGTTGGATATCATTTATCTTGTTGACTTGTCAGAAACCACGAGAACTGCTGACATCAGCATCATGAGTTTGGCCAGACAGGATGCTCAGATCTGGAGGTGGGTACAGCATAGAGCTTAGTGCATTTATTGCATTGAAAAGCATACATACAAATGATAGTAGTGCAATCAGACCCCATCATAACTGAGGAGGTGTCTTGATAGTCTCGGCTAGTGTCTCGTCAATACTACACTTGTATTGCATACAGAATTTAGGCAAGTGAAACGCAATAAGAAACAATAACTGTAAAAAATTGTGCTTTGGACATCCAAAGAATATTTCACTATTCGTAGAAATTTCCTGCAATTAATATTGAGCAATTAGGAGAGGCTGACAATAATCGAGGGATTGACTGAACTAATGCACTGTGCTCTCGGTGTTCAATTGAGTGGAAGTTATGTCCTTCCAACCTGGTCCCCCAGAGATGAATGTGGGCGTCGGTGGACACAGTCTCCATGGTGGTCCTACATAAGCATTGCGTCGTTCTAGAAGCAGGGGACGTTACATATAAACTCATGCTTTCTGAGGCCTCGAAAACAGAAGAGTGTCGTGTGTTTAAAAACCCCTCCGCTCTCCGTCAGCATCGGCTGTTTCTGTGCAACTTGATGATTACTATATATCTGCATTTTGAATATACACTATTTACAGCTCAGCTCTGATAATGCATATGTGAATCGTGAAGCAGGATCACTTTTCAGCCAGACCAGCAAACGGCTCTTGTCTTGATGGTCCTAGAAAGCCCTTGTGATGAAACAGGATTACGATATGTCATGCATATACATCGGATTATTTACATGTGCTGCATGTCGGCTGATATCTGTTGTCGCACATGGTTGCAGTTGCAGTAATGTCTGAGCTTCTTTATATGCATTTGTTTTAGAAGTACTGTAAAACATATAGTAGGAGGAGAAAGAGACAGTTGTTGGTTATGCAAACTTTAAAAACGATACATATCCTTCATTAATGTGGATGCATATATACTGTGTATATATAGATCTGGCAGCTTGGGCAGAGAGGAAGCAGTGGATAGAAGAGTGTCATTTACACGAATCTATCAGCAGAGGTCTCCTTTCACTCACTCCCAAGCTTGCACAACTGATTTCAGCCAGTCAGGTCAAAAAGCTCATAAAATATCATAGGAGGCTCAGGAAGACACAACCATCCTCATTATGAAGTATCATCGATGTCTGCTGAGGAGGGACGGGGGTCCTCCTCAGTGCTGCAGTGGAGGGTGAATGTGCAAGTGAACAAATGTGGAGGCAACTCTGAGTGTCACCACAGAAGTTGTTGATTAACTGAACTTATTAGATTAACTTCTAAATACTTTGATAATTTTTTCACAATGTTCTATTCATATGTTTTTATCCTTATGATGCTTTGATTTTTTTATTTTCTCTTTATTTTTTCAAAATCAATAATAAAACCACAATTCCTTTTTAATATCGAGATAAGTGACACCAGGTTTTCTCTTTAAGGGACCTGCACGTGGGAGCGTTTGTGTTTTTGTTGAAGATTCTCTCACTTCTGGTCTTGTTTAGTTTATACTTCTGAGCTCATCTTTTGTTGGCAAAATGATCTTTTCCTATATATTCATGGTGAAAAACATTCAACCGTGGGATTTGCTTTGGAAAAAATCATTAAAATTGTTTGTTAAAATTGCATTCAGAGCCAAATGTAACTTGTCATTTTGTCTCCAATGTGTGTTTCTTTTATTGGGGGAAGGATTTTGTCTCTCAGAACTGTTTGAAGGAGGATTTTCCCCCAACTATCAGACAATAAACCACGGTGACTGTAAATAATCCCTCCTAAACCAACTGACCAGCAATCATACATTCACAGCTGTGACAAAGATGCATAAAGACTGTGTGCCAGTCTGTGCTTGTTCTACATGTGTTTTGCATCACTCTTGCATACATGTATGCAATCAGCTTCACTGACAGCCAAGAAATAAATCACAGGTGCTAATCGAGATAGCAACGGTGGGGGAAAAAAAAGTAAAGTATGAATTTGAATGCTACTGGATGAACAGAGGGTGAAAGTCAGCAAGAAAGGAAAAGAAGCAGGTGTCTGTTCTCCTTGGGCCTCCCACCACAGGTGACAGATCAGTGACTCTAACAGAAGTCGTTGTGCCTTGGAGAAAGAAAACATTTGATTAAACATTTGGAGCGACGGCGCATGGAGTGCTGCAGAGATGGAAGACATACTGGATTGATTTTTCTGTTAGGATGCGTCAGACATACAACCCGGGAGCCCTGCTAAGGATGGAGACGCAGACAGCTGAGCTGATGGCTCTGCTGTGCTACAATCATGTATGCTGCTCTGACTTCACAGGTGTGTCGTGTGTGTGTGTGTGTGTGTGTGTGTGTGTGTGTGTGTGTGTGTGTGTGTGTGTGTGTGTGTGTGTGTGTG
>JASSRZ010000053.1:16640122-16651523 GCA_032164315.1 Malacoctenus gilli | reverse complement strand
TGTGTGTGTGTGTGTGTGTGTGTGTGTGTGTGTGTGTGTGTGTGTGTGTGTGTGTGTTCGTGTGTGTGTGTGTGTGTTCGTTCGTGTGTGTGTGTTCGTGTGTGTGGTGAGAGCTGAAGCAGCCCGTGTGTGTGGCGGACAGTCACTTTCAGGCGTCAGCACACTCACGGGTTGACTCAGCTTTGTGAGAAGAGGGAAAGTGACTTCCGGTGAGAAAGCAGAAGGAACAATTTGAAGGCGAGGGTGGGAGGAGGGTGCATGTGTGTGTGTGTGGGGGGGAGTATGTAGTGAACAGTGGCTGCACTACTTGCACTGGTCTCTGTGCTACCAGCAGTCGTGCAGCTGCAGAAAGTAAGCGGCCCTGAGTTGTCGTGTGACAGTGGGAGCAGGGAGCTCTCGCCGGGGGGGGGGGGGGGGGGCAGCCGTGAGGAGGCGGCCCCCCCCCCCGCCCCCCCCCCCCCCCCCCCCCCCCCCCCCCCCCCCCCCCCCCCCCCCCAGCAGTGAGGAGGAGGCTCCCCCTGTCTGGTGGGAACAGCTCCTGCCAGATTTCCCTCTCCCTGCTTTTGTTTCTCCTCCTCCTCTTCCTCCTCCTCCTCCTTCTCCTCCTTCTCCTCCTTCCAGCTTGCCAGCCTCCTGCTCTTTCTCTCTGGAGGGACTCTGCCGTAGCATTCCATTTTAACCCCAGATGTGACCAGGAAAGGCAGAGGCAGTCGCTGGCCTTGTAGAGACGAGGGCTGCTGCTGCTGCCCCCTGGTGGCCCCCCGGTCCCTGTGCTCTTCGACTTGCTGCTCCAACCCCAGCCGACAGCACAGGCGGTTCCTGCAGGAGAGGGAGGATCTTGTTTCAAGAGACAGTACTGAGGTGAGTGGTGAATAGCAGAACAAATGTCCATCTGAATAGATGAATTGGTTCCTCTCACCTCTGTCTGTAGGTGTGGTGATCATTCTATGAGCTCCTGAGTCTCTGAAAACTAGCAGGCAGCAGCAGGGAGAGAAGATGTGAGTTCACAATACATCCAAACTGCTGATACGTCGAGCTCGAGCCACGTTTTGGTCTTACCTGTTGGCTGGAGTTAGCTGAAGGAGGGGTGACCACGCTTTGGTCCAGTAAGGGGTTGACTGGGGCAGAACAGGGCAGATGTGTCGCACGCCAGTAGATTTCTAGATACTCTGCCAGATGATCGCATGCGTCCTCCAGCTGATTCTCATCCAGGATGACATCGAACATCTCCTGAGGAGGCCAAAGGTGAGAGCAAAATGAGCCAATTGCACACCCACTGATAGCGATTGCATGATGACTGCAGCATCATGGACGAGTTGGAGAAAAGAGACGCACGGGAGGACACTGAGCCAGTTTGTCCCCTGCCATCATCTGGACATTGAGGTGTTTGCTCTGCGACTTCCCTCGAGATTTAATCAGCCTCTGGAGAACCTGTGAGAGGGGACAAGGAAGACAAAGGAGGGAAATCATGTGCGTTATTCTGGTGTCATTACTTTACATTGAGATGACAATAGTTTGTGAGCCTCAATAAAACCTGAGCAGTATGTCTTCTCATTTGGAGTCTCGACTGTTTTGCCCAATTGTTTATTTGCTCTTCCTGCGGCCTTTACCTTGGGCGAGGACACTTTGACATAGACGATGATGGGAGCCAGCGAGGTTTTGAGGAGTTGCGCCGGGTGGTTGATGGTGTCTGCGTCCAGGACAACCAGCTGGAGGGACTTGGCCAGCTCGAAGATCCTCTCGATCTCACTCTGGACCTCAGCTGGGATTGGAAAACGGAGGAGAAGCAACGAGCCGCGTGAGCCCCTTCCCACGGTGCAGCGCAGCTTACTTAGGTTTCGACTGAGCTTCAAAGACAGAAGCTGCATCTATTCTTAGCAGGTATTAATCCTTTATTTAGCCCAAAAACAGATCAGAGGCGGCGTTCGCATTGCTCACCCAGACTGGAGCGAGTGTTGGATCTCTCCATTATGGCCTTCTTGTTCAGCACCGAGCGCTTCGCCAGTGACAGATCAGCAGTCACCCGTGTAATAGAGATCCTACGCAAGAGGCGTCTTATCATATCACATCCACAACTGCTCCATTTCAAAGGATGGGATGAACTTGTACTCTGTTGCAGCTAAAAATAAATCATCTCCACCATCTGTCCTATCAACCACAAAACGTGATAGGCGCAATCCTATGAAGAGCTCTGCGGTTCAAACGCAGTGCGGCTCGAAGCTGCTCCGGCAGGGACCGCCGCTGTCAGCTGTACCCACCTGCCATCAAACCTGTGCTTCAGGAAGTCGAACAGGGCTTTCTGCATCATGTCTGTTACCTAAGAGACAGATATGACGAAAGTGAAAAAAAGTGAGAAAGATTAGTCGAGACGGGTTTAATAAACACATGCAGCAGCTCAAAGCTCAAGTAACCATGTATCTTTCAAACCTTCTTACTGTTTAAACCAAACTTTGTTCTGAGGTATTTTCATGACCAACAACAGTACAAAGAATTGTGAAGATTCAGCTATCAAAAAATTCATGCAAAAAAAACAAACAACTAAATCCATTAATGTAAACCTGAAGTTTTTGGTACATTTCAATAATCTACCATAAAACTTTCCATTGTGCACATAAAACTTACTGAAATGTCTAATAATAACCCACATATAACTTACTATCGTATCATCCTTCATTAAAACTGTTGTGTAAATGGGAAAACACACATTTGCTTGAGAGCATTCACTTAGGAGACATTAAAGTCACTGTATCTGTTCAATTTTTAAAGCAGCTGCATTATTTATGAAGGAGGAACAGAAAGTTAGCGCAGACACAGACGACCACCATTAAAGTGCCACCGACTGCTTGGTTATTCTGAAAGTTTTTTTACTCGGATGTCTTCATTGTGCAGAACTGTGTCGGTGTGCCTGAGTTTACTGATCTTTATTGGCGCCGCAGTAGGACGAGAAGTTGAGATAACATGACTGTGAGAAAATGTAACGTTTCCTGACAACAGGACTATTTAGACAACCACACAAAACACACCCACAGCATGGATTCTTTGCTTTTCTTCAGAAATTTCAAATAAAGAATTCAACTTTTTGTGTAAAAAAACATTCCTGTTTGAAAAGAATTTCAGGTCAGAAATTGAAGTTGAAGTCGTGTGAAATGAATTTTTACGACCGGGACGTGGACAGAGGCAGCTCGCTGGGCCGGCTCTTCATGTGCGCTGCGATGACGAGGCGGAGCTGTCTATTTTCAAACAGTCGTGAAAAATGAATGGCCTTTGGAAGAAAGGACGAAACACGCAGTGGTGCTGCTCTTTCAGGGAGATGGAGGGAAATAGCAAGTGGGTACGGGGGGAGGGGAGGGGCGCATACACTGTTGAAGAACACTGAAGAACGTTGATGAGCAGCTGAAAATAACATGAACAAGGGAGACAATAGCAGAGAGAGGAGAGGGGGTGGGGTGCGGTGGGGGGTGGAAGGGCAAAGAATGAGAGGGAAAGGAAGCAAGCTGGCATTCACCACTGGAGCATCCCTAAAGCACATCACCAGAGCGATGCATTAATATTTCACACACACATGCGCACGCACACACATAAAACAAACAGCTTGGCTCACAGCCTGCACAGTCACAGTGGAGAGAGCAGGGCGAGGCGCTCCGACCTAAAGCACAGAGACGCTGTTCAAGTGCATGCCTCACATTGCTACAGTTTCATCCCGTCCGCGCAAATGTCGCACAGTCTACTGAGCAACACTGCGGTGTCTGTTTGTGCGTTACGTTCACAGTGTGTGTACACGGACATGCGTTTGTGAGTCTGCATGCATGTTGTGCATAAAGGGAGAAAGCCACCTTCAGCGGCTGATATAAGCAGCCATGCAAACAATCGTGGACTTATAAGTCGGTAATTCACTCCAATGCATCTAAGATGCCTGCTATGTGAACTGTAATTTCATCAGGACGTGAGTGCTGCGCGAGTGCGAGTGTTAATGGGATAATGGAGGCAAATCATGCAAGTCTGACTGGATCAGCGAGCACAATCCAGGATTAAACTGGACCAAACAACAGCAGCACAGACGGACGATCACCAATGACGGAGCTCCAACACACACACAGTTATGATGTTGAATACGCAACCACAACCCATCGTTATAGCCACGTGTTTCAATATTCTGAAGATTAAACAACACTGAATCAAAAAATCCAAGTCAGGATAAGTTACAGCTTCAACATGTGCCTGACAAGTGACCTTACAAAAACCTCTACATTTTCATCACAGCGTGAGAGTCCTTTGTTTGTGTCATGAAGCAGCTCTGTGGGCTATACTTAAACACAGCAGTGCTTAGTTTAAATGTCAGCACTCTCATATGATCACTATCACAATGCAGCTTAGAACAACTGAAAGCTGAGACTGTTATTTAGTGCAGGTAATTTGTTGTGTTTTAGAGCACCAGAGTCCCAGGATTAGTATCAGAGGAGACAATAACATAGGACTGGACTGTCTAGAGGTTCTCCATCAACACTATGAATTGATTTTTTTTAACATAAGCCATCCAAAGAAATAATTTGCACATTCTTTTTGTTGTATTCAAATCTGCTGAGTTTTCATGAATCCTTTATTGAGAAGAATTGACATTGAAAAATTGCAAGTCAGTGACTAAATTATTGCCGTAACGACAGTGTGAGTTTCTGGAGGGACTGTGAAGCCTTGAGGTGTTGGAATAATTAAAAGTTTCACCTTGGTGCCCTCACTCATCGCCTTCCAGAGAGAAACTCTTCAGTTCAGACCCAAAAACGTCTGAACTGAAGGTTTCTATTATTCTCATTTGCTAGAAGTATTCTATCAACCCAAACTCTGCTTTATTTGTTTATTCTCTGTGGGCTTGTGCTGTTGTTTTTACCACTGCAGTCTGACACAAAATCAGCATGTGACTGAGGCTCACTGGTGTGATGGGTCACATGAGTGTCAGGGCTTTGATTGCCAGACCTGGGCTCCCTGATGTCACGTTTGACCCACCTCATAGCCCTTCAGTGAGGGTCCCACCAGCACCACTGGACGCATGGACGGGACCACATCATATGGTGGGATGTGTTCCGTCTGCACAGACACAAGGCGAAAGATTAAGTGACCTAAAAACTAAATGAAAAATCCTCGCAGCCCCCCCAAAAAACAACAGCTTACTTTTATCTCAAGTCAATGCACACAAAATCAAAGCTCTGCATTGCGTTCAGTATCGTTGGACATAAGGATGGTGTAAACATACCTGCTTCTGCTTCTGTTTGGCTTTTAGAATAAACAAAATGTCGATTAAAAAAGGAGAGAAGCGTATAAGACGGATTGTGGCATTAAAGCTTTGATTCAGTCAATACGTTCCAGATTCGATGCTCCTTAGATTCCACGCTGAGCGAATAAAATTTACCTCGTGGCTCTTTAGGTTTTGTCGTCTTTTGTTTAATTATGCTGTAATTAAGCATTTTGATCTGAACTGAGATAATAACGGGAGCCAGTTTTGATGCAGAGATAAGTGAAAAACATTATCAAACACTTTAGGTACATTTTGGCCCTGAAATAATCCCCTTATGCAAATCCGGCCTTGCGTGTGAGATAATGAGAGCAGACAGTCGCAGCAGCAGGACGCCTTCAGTCTGGCTCACCTGCAGATGGTGGTGTGGACCTCCAGCCTCCCGACGAAGCGTTCCCTCCTTTCCTGTGGAGCAACATAATGCAAAGCTTCATTATGCGTGAATCCCCTCAGGAGGCAATTTGGAGAGAAAGGACTTCCAAAACAGAGCAACACATGAGTGTCTAAAAAGAAGTTTTCAAAGACTGCACTCAAGAGGAAAAGGGAGGAATGAGGCCAGTGGGGTTAGGAGAAGGACAGAAAGACGGACAGACGGAGGAAAGGAAGCTCAAAGTCATGTGACCTCTGACCTTGCCGCTGCTTTCTGCTCCTGTTTAATCCTCATAGCTTCGAGTTTTACTGGACTCGGGATGAAAGTGATGTCTGCCCCCTCCTTTACTAGCCGACCGATCCACCAGTCATTGTTGTATTTCTGAAGAAAAGGCAAGCGCCCGAATTTATGGTTTTAAAGAATAAAACGGTGCACGAAATTATGACTTCAACATTTACTGAAACACTCAAAATCTTGAGGGTTGTCACCTCTTTTATGTGCAGAAAGTCTTTGGTCTCGAAGTTAATGGCGGCGCCTTGGACTGGACAATCTTCATCAAGGGCACCGCAGTAACTGACATTGGTTTTCACAGCAAATGCGACTGGTTTCGACTGTAAGATAAATTAAACACACATTATGGTGAAGAAGAAAACAAAACATTTGCAATTAATCTGAGAAAACATTATGAAGACTTCAGCGCCATGAATCTATGTGGGCAGCATTCAGTTTGATGCGGATCATTAGAGATTCTAGTTCGCAGGACACGAATCTGTGTCTCTGGAGGCGAAGGTGAATTTCGGGACAAGTGCCAACCTTCCACCTCTCGGCTCCTCACCTTGGCTCTCTCCAGCTGCAGCTGAGCCTGGCGCTCGGCTTCACGCCGAGACGCCTCCTGGTCCTCCTCCAGGGACAGGTCGGAATCAGAGGGTCGACTAGTGTAGGAATCGGCTGAACCCTGGAAGACACAAACGCCGAGGGATTTAGAGGAGCGGCTCGGAAAGGATGAAATTACCTCACGTCAGCTGTTCGTACTGACTCTACAAAAGGTGAGTGTCGACTTTTAGCAGGGTGACGTTGCTCCAAACAGGATGAGCTGCACCGCGCTCGGTGTCTCCCAGTGTCTTTTTCTTTGTTCACCTGACTCTGCACCTGCATGTCCTTTCCTGCAGCTTTCCAAAACAGCTCCCTCAGGGGAGACGAGTGCGTGAGTGCAGCAACACTAACAACCTTGTTGTCTATTTATCCACTCAGCCAGGCGCACCACATGCTGGCAAAAGTCCAGTTTTCTACCGAGCCCTCTGATGCGACCACAGCGTATCCCACCTTACGTGGAGTGTTCAGAGTTCACATCATCAAAAACACTCGTTTTCTCCCCAATCAGATGCTCTGTTTCTGAAGTTATGGCAGCCAGAGAGCTCTGTCAACAATAACATCCCGCATCTCCATGAAATGACGGTAAAATCACAGTATTTTGCATCAGGATACAGAATCTGCATCATTTGTGCCGCCATTGATAAATAAACCATTACAAGCCCACCTCACAGACTCGAAGCTGGTCGTCTCACTTCATCAGCAGCTCGCTGGTCCCTGGTGGCTGACGTCCCAGCTGAGTATGAGGCTGGAAGCCTCCTTGCATACCAGACAGGAGCATCCACATAAAGCAGCCAAATATAGCTCCTGCATACGTCATCCTTCTCTTACCTTTCTGCCTCCACCTGTCTCCTCATCTCCTTCTCCCCACTCTCTCCTCCCAACCAGCTCTGTCTTTGCCTTCTCTTTTTTCTTAAAAAAAAAAAAAAAAAAGACCCCAGCGTTGTAGTTGAATCCCGCACTGAGTCCATGGGTATCATTTGAATATCAAAGCCTGCCAGAGCCTGAAGAGTCAACGAGGAGAAGAAACAAAACCTAATTAAAGCACATAAAGTTCTAGAGATGGATGAAGAGGATCGACACTGAAACACTGAGCCTCATTAGGACACAGCTTGCATATATTATCTCCACCTATACCGACGGAGCTCACTGACAGTTTTTTATTGTTTCCACTGGATGAAAAGGGACTCCGCACCACTCCTCTGTTTTTTTTTTCTCAGAGTCATTAGCTGGTGTTCCACTGAACTGTATACAACCAATCCAAATTCTCATTAAAACTCAAGGACAAAAAAAACCTTGATCTTGTATTAAAAGAATGGAATAAAGTTTCAATGTGTCCTTCAGCAGACAAGACTGAGCTGGCCGAATTCCTTCAAATAATGTGACTATAATAAGGCCGTATGTATTCACTCAGTGAGGTGTTTCATGTCACCACACCACCAATAGCAGCACATCCCTGATGTTTATAGACCTGAAGAGTCTCTACAGTGTGTTTGGACTGACTGAGCTTCGGTTCGGTCAGGAACAAAAGTGGAAACTGCATGTTGGTACCCAGTAACTAGAATAGTCACAAAGTTACAGAGGCTGGTTTCAGTAGTTGGATCACTTGTTGCTGCTCATGGAAACAACAGTTAAGTTTAGCTAAAGCTCCCATCTCCTTAGAAGAGCCACTACGTTACAACTTTGCTAAACTCCTGTTTACTGTAGCTGCATCTCATCTTTTCTCAACTAAATCAGTCCCTTTGACTGAAAAGATGTCTGATTGCAAGTCTGTTTAATGACCCTATATGCACAGTTGCTGCTTTTTGTCATGTTTCGTTTCTCTTTCCTTTGAGACCTGCTGAACAACACAGTGGCACTTCTTAAAAAACTGATTTGACAGCAGAATGTGTTAAATAAAGCTGTCAATAGGAGTGACCCACATACTGCTGACAGCTCAGTGAATGTGCCATAACGAGACAATTTTCACGTCATAATTGAGGGAGAAAAAAACCTGAAAGTGACATAACAGCAAACCCACAACTTTTGAAGAATTAAGTATAGTAGCTCGCGCGCGCGCGCGCGCACACACGCACAGACGCACGCAGGCAAGCAGGCACGCACGCATGCACGCACGCACGCACGCACCTAACAACAAGTACTAAATATCTAAATACCAGTATGAAGCGCTGCTTTATAGCGCTCATTTCACACGAGCTGTTTCCCTGTAAAGAAACCTTGTGCCTGCTACACAGAGATGGGATCAATGCCGGGGACTCGGTTAATCACAGACACACGGGTGTCAGTGTTGGAGCAGCATCCAGGTGTCTGGAGGGCTCATCTTAGTGACTTTCTGACTGCCTGGACTCTGTAGATCAGCAGACATCCACACTCACAACGCAGCCGTCTTCCTGACAAGCAAAGACGGTCAGGAGGGAACTGAGTATCGCTCACACACAGGAGGTCCTATTAGAGTGAAACATGACAGATGGATACTGCAGCAGTCGTAGATTCTCACCAGCAGAGGGAACTCTGTACATTATAAACAACCAGCATTTTACCAAAGAACCAACTGTGGGTGACACTTTCGCTGCTCCGATTCACTTGTCAGCTCTACATACTGTTACAGTGAGAACAGTGTTTATTTAAAAAAAAAAACAACAACAGTGAAAATCAGCCTGTTTTTGAATTTCACAATGTTGCACAATCAAATCCCACCATGACAGTTAATAAGCAAGAAGACACACAACACACAAAAGACTGAAAAGCTGGACGCCACAAGTCACTGGAATGAGAAAAAAATTCAACAGATGATCAAGCAGCTCGTAATTCAATGGCCACTTGCAAAGCATCCAAAGCAGAGTTGAGAGGGAAAGATGAGCTACACGTGTCCAGTACAGTATGTCCAAAGAAGGCGAGGACAAGGAGCAGAGAGATGAGAAGTGGAGGGATGCTGGCGAAGTGAGACCACCACAACAGACTTGTGCTGAGGTGTGAGAGATGAGGAAGGCAGAGGGGGGGGGCGCCTACCAGCGAACAGATGGGGAACTCTGGGATATCGAGGCTGAGTTTGCATGCAGAATGATTAAAAAAAGAAGAGGGGGGGTAGAGCATTCACAGCGTACCTTGTTACAGATGAGTCCTGTAGCGCTCGAGTCGGAGGCAGACATGATTCTGCTGCCAGCGCTGTCGGCCCCCCATCGCACAGAAAAAGTGAAGCCCTCCTCCCTCCTCAGTTCGTGGTTAAAGGGGGGGGGGCGCAAGAGAAAGAGGGAGGTGCGCTCAGCCTAAGTGCTTCACAACCGCTGCTGTGCTGCCTCAACAGTCATTTCCTATACAAAATTGATGCCCTGACTGCAGCACGGTTTTGCACACGCCCTCATACTGGTGGTGTTCAGTGGGTCTCTCAGCCCATAGCTGGGAGGAAGAGCTCATCCCTGATCATCTCCGCGCCGCTCCTCTCTCATGAGTTCTTCCACTGTGTCAAAAAAATCCCTCATCCTCCTCGAACTCATCTGGAGCTTCCAAGAAATGCCTCTCAGATCTGTTTCTGCCTCAAAAGACCCTCCCCCCCCGAAATGATATGAGCAGAAGCAGGTTGCGCTGGTGTTTACTCAGTCTGCTGAATATTATTTTTCAGTTGGCTCAAACAGAGCTTCTATAAATAAGACAGAACAAAGACAGGCTATTGAGCCACCTCAACAGCGACCGAGCGAAGGGGATGCTTAGAAATCGTCTGTCGTCATTCGACTGCCAATGAGAGTCTGCCACTGCTGGCGGAACAAGAGCACCAGTGTGAGATGGAGGGTGAAAAGTTATGGATGAAAGATAGATTGGACATGAATGAAGAGACACTGGGGGGTGGTGGTGGTGGTGGTGGTGGGGGGGTGAGATCGACAGAGCAGGGCCATGCCTGCCTGCCTGCACCATCCTCCTGACAGGAAGGTGATGCATTGGCCTACACAACACAAATGCAGCGGTGAGTCAGCAAGCGGCCATCCACAGTCAATCAGATGTCTTATTAAGCACGCGGAGAAGTCTCTATTGTCAGAGACGGCCTCATTGTTCCCAACAAGCCAGCGACCGCTCCGCGGGTCGCAACCGGGACCCTTCTTTGGGGGGCCATTATGCTCGCAGCTCGTGCACTCTCTCACCCTCATTCAACTTTGGTTGCTTAAGAATTAAGAGCACTTCACCGAAGCTTTTAGCAAAAAATGTCTCAGGGCTACGTTTCTGTAACTAGAGAGCACGCACACGCACACACACAAAAGCAGGCATATAGTCATGGTCGTTATCACAACAACTGTGGAATGCCTCTGGTATGGAGAAAATACTGTAACTATATTTTCATCGTTTGTGCTCCACATGAAGCAGCCACTGAATTTACAGCAGAAACAGAAGCAGGAAGACGATGGTAAAAAAACAGAGGATGCTGAAAACGATGGAAAAACCGAAAATATGCTAATTCAGTTGACACAGGACCACAGAGACAACTTATACACATGTGATTTTTTATACATATTTAATGCCGCCAGCATTTGTCTGCTTTCTTCACTACTTCTTCAAGGTCTTGATTTGTGATGGAAGTGAAAGTGACAGATTGATGAAGATGTGAAGGAGTGCGAAGAAAACAAGACGATGAAAATGGGCCGAGATGAGAGATGAGCGACACTGAAACAACAGGACCAGAGATTAACAGAATAATCTTTTTTGTTATTTTGTTGCCGTTCGGTTGTGCTAAATATAGCTCCTCCTCTCCTCTCCTCTCCTCTCCTCTCCTCTCCTCTCCTCTCCTCTCCTCTCCTCTCCTCTCCTGTCCCGTCCTCTCCTCTCCTCTCCTCTCCTCTCCTCTCCTCTCACTGCATGCTGGGAATGTGGGCGTGTGCGTGAGTGCGTGA
>JASSRZ010000053.1:16608006-16629074 GCA_032164315.1 Malacoctenus gilli | reverse complement strand
GTGTGTGTGTGTGTGTGTGTGTGTGTGTGTGTGTGTGTGTGTGTGTGTGTGTGTGTGTGTGTGTGCGCGCGTGTGTTCCTTCAGCTACTGCTGCTGTGACATTCAAAGGTCTTTCTGATCAGCTGGATCGGTACAGTTTATCTTATCTTATTCAAAGTTAA
This sequence comes from Malacoctenus gilli, assembly GCA_032164315.1. Classification (NCBI taxonomy): domain Eukaryota; kingdom Metazoa; phylum Chordata; class Actinopteri; order Blenniiformes; family Labrisomidae; genus Malacoctenus; species Malacoctenus gilli. Next base: position 16,628,913 of record JASSRZ010000053.1, on the reverse strand, counting down.
CATGACAAGAGATGAGGACACACCGACTCAATATGTTCTCCAACCTATTACGGCGGAACAATATTGACCATACCTTCATTTATTACAGTGTCTTGAGAAGTGATCCTGGAGGGATCATCTTGATGGATTTGAAAGGGTAAAAGTCCACAGGGACTCTGACTGACTGATTCAGACAGTAGACTCCGGAGTTCAAACCAATCAAGACGAGTTCAAACCAATCAAGAGGAAGCTTTTAGCTGTTACCCTTAACTCAAGTGATGTTCAAATGGGGATGTTTTCAAATTCAGATAAAAGCGTTTCTGATTTCATGTTTTTACAGTTAAGTTATTTCTGTGCTAAACTTTCAGAATTTTTATGACAATGACATAAAATGTCACAGCTGCTTCAAAGTAAAGTCTCTCGCCAATACGCTCTCACCGATATCCCCACCACGAGGTGGTGCCGTGGTGAGATCTAAAACGAGAGCATTAGCTTGAATTCATGCACTGACATCGGGCCTTTTCTGATCTCCATGTTGTGTAAAATTCGAGATGTATGAGTGAAGCTACGAGAAAGTGCAAAGTGAGGAGATGAATAAATGAGCGGAACGGAAGTTCAACAACTGAGACAAGTAGGCCCGAGATGCACTCGTGTCACCGCGAGGGGGACTCCTGAGTTCACGAATGGAGAAGCAGCTTGCGTGAGCGTGTGCGTGTGTGAGCGTGTGGGAAAGGGAGCGAAGAGAGAGAGAGAGAGAGAGAGAGAGAGAGAGAGAGAGAGAGAGAGAGAGAGGCGTTGGGAATGTAGTCCTGTTTCACTGGCTGGAGAGGAGTGGAGGTCGTCCTGCCAATTTCGCAGTGTTCGCCTGCTTCCCGAGCGCGTCACGGACGGATCCGCATCCGAAGCGTGTGGCAGCGGCGGCGTGCAGGGCTGAGGACGGGGGGGGGGGCTCCTGCACCGGAGCTCACCACTGCAGTGTTCCCGTAACTCCTGCTGGATATCCAATGGTGAGTCCTCTGCCTCCTCTCTCAAGGTTTCGCGGGCTGCTGCTCTGCACGCTGGTAATTTGTTGCAGGTCGGACTGATTGTAGCGGAGCGAGAAATACCGAGGACAAACAGCCCCGGATGACTTGGACTCCAGTGTTGTGCTGAGATGTTGGCGGCCGCGCCGATCACCCTGAACTGTTCTGCAAGACTGTACACACTCCAGTGTGTACAGTGTGAGTCTTTATTTTTCAACGCAGGCGAAGGCGATCCACATGCACTTATTATCGGACGGGATGTTACCATAATTAGGAGCTCAGCCAGCTGTTTGACAGTTGGCACTGCGCCCCGCGGCGCTCCTCCGGCTTCTCCCCGTCCTCTCGTCCGGTGACCTGTTTGGGGTCCAAACATAGTGACGTTTTATGTTGCGGGAGACAGGCCCCGTGCGAAGCCCACCCCCTCCCGCCTGCCCCCCCCATATCAGCGCGCACAGGTCCCGGGAGCTGCAGCACCATCGGCAGGTCCGGCTGAAGTTGAAGTTGCCCGACGGAATGTTTCCCTCCTGATAAGTTGGTGCGTTTGAACGCGCCGACGTGCGCCGAGCGGCACTTTTCCTCCAGCGGCTCACAAACACTCCGGGCGGACTTCGAGCTGCCACGGTCGTGTACGGTCTCCATGTGGATCAAGGTTTGTGTGTGTGTGTGTGTGTGTGGGGGGGGGGGGGGGATGCCCCCCCCCCACACACACACTCCCATACTCCTCCTCCCCTTGTGGGCTTCTTGGAACGTCCTGTTATGTAACGCGCTTCGGCCGACAGGCCGGGCCTACACGTGTAAAGATGCCGAACGTGCTCTTCATCTCGTAACATCAGGTTCGTGTTGATAATGATGATAGATGCGGGGCGAAGTCGGCGGCACATGCGAAACGTGCACGTCGCCGCTCTCTGCTCTGATTACAGCATCGCCTCCCGTTCACAGCGTGCACGCGGGAGGGCTGACTCAATTGATCCCATGTGGCACTGAATTGATTCATGATCTCCGGCAGATGCTCGCATGTAGCCCACAGATCGCGTTGCACAAGCTACGGACCCAGTGCGGAGGCATCGGATGTGAGGGAGGTTGTTTCAGCAGGAGGAAGGAGACGCTGAGGTGACCCTGCTGCTGCACCTGCAGGTCAAGCTGATGCCCCTGCCCCCTCCCCCCTCCCCCAATGAATCCCACCCTCATTACTGGGCCAGAATTGTAACCAACGATTTTATTGACCAACACAATTGTTTAAAGATGTTTTCTTTACACTTCCTTGTTTGATTTTTGCTATTTCAATTACAGAATCTAAGTAAAGTATCTATTTTTTTTTATTATGACACCGCTATTCTTTGCATGTTTGTGTGGTGGTTCAGCAGCTCTTATTGCCTTTTGACATCATGACCATGGCCATATGTGCTTCACATGTGTGCTCTTCCCACTGTTAGTGCCAGGCTCAGTCAGACCGGCAGAGATTTGCTTATTAGGTTTAGAGGTTAGCAGTGTCCTTGACATGTGATGCCAGAAGCCAGCCGTAGTGAGTCATCAAAGCTAATGGGGGAAGCATGGACAATTTAATCTGGACTGGAGAGCTCTTGATCTCCGATGGTGCCCACTCAGGATGCCTTTGTTGTCAAATAGAGCACACCCATCCCTGCCCACTCAATATGTCAGGGGCAGATTGGCATGATGGAGCATAGCGGCGCGCACTCCATCAGGGAGTGATGCTCGTCTCCTGCAAGAGCACCCGCTGGACGATGTTTAGGGGGAAAAAAATAGAAAAGATTCAATAATCGGTGGAGAATTTGTTGAGGGGCTGTGCTCATTTTTACAGTTTGATGCCAGATTGCAGCTGCTGCACAAGGCTGTAATTGACTGAGACTTTTTCCCGCAGTTTTCCGAGTCACTTCCCTGGAAACGATGTCCCAGGCCAGCGGGTGCAGGTGGTGATTGAGAGGGCTCATTTGATAGATATTATTCTCTTTCTCGGCTCTCAAAACAGCTGCCAAAAATTCATGCATGAGTAAATGCCCAGAACCAAACTTGTGGGCACACCATCACCCACAGAACAGGGGTGTGACGATCAGCGGATGTCTGACAACTGTAGGGATTCTTCATTGTTATCTTGATTTTCACCTAATCTTTAATAAAGCATCATTTGCCCAAAAACACACATTTCATTTGTGTTTGTGTCTTTTCTTCCCAGGAAAAAACACGGCCTGCGAAGGCAGGAGGCGGTGTCTAAGGATTCACACAAGGACTGTTTCCTCCAACAGGCTGTTTCAGACTCGCAGACACACCTCTCATGCCTCTGGCCACTCAGAGCTCATGGTGTGTGATCGCTGGGATCAACTAGTGGCTTGGCCAAAGAGCGCAGTGTTGCTACACACACTAAAGCCCACACAGGTGAGAGACCCTTCAGAGCTCCAGAGCAGGTGTTTCAGATTACAGGCTCTCGCTCTTTTTTTTACGGTTTAATATGTCGCGGATTGATTTGACATGCTGTTGACGTCCCTGCTTTTCTGGCCCAGGATGTCGTGGGCCAGAGACCTCTTTGTGGGCCGAGTGGACGAGCGAAAGACGGCGTGGGGGGAGCGCAACGGCAAAAAGAGGAAGGACAGCTCGTCACTATGCAACCCTCGTTACATGAGCTGCCTGAGGGACCCGGAGGAGTTCGAGACCTCTAACGTGGCCCCTCAGCATTACCACTGCGGAGCGGGGACCAGCGGCGGCAACTTTGGCCTGCGCTGTGGCTGGCAGGAAGACCACTATGGGAAGAGGATGGTCACGGGCGGGGATCTGGGCCTGAAGGCCGTCGACTTGGGCTTTGAGGACGGCGAGCTGAAAGGCAGGAGAGACGGAGACTTCGGGGAGCCAGCAGAGAGCAGCTGCAGGACGATGACCGCGGCGGACTGCTGGATGCGGGTGGTCTGGGTTTTCCAGTCCAAAAAGTTCCAGTCCACCAAGCTGGAGCGCCTCTACCAGCGGTACTTCTTCAGACTCAACCAGAGCTCCCTGACTATGCTCATGGGGGTGCTGGTGGTGGTCTGTGGGGTCATGCTTGCCTTCCACTGCGTCCACACGGCGCCCAACGCGGCCTACATCTCCACGCTTGCTGTGGCCATGGCTCTCTTCCTGGCCATGATGGTGGTGTGCAACCGCAACGGCTTCCACCAGGACTACATGTGGATTGTGAGCTACCTGGTGATTGGCGTGCTGATTGTGGTGCAGGTGTTCGGGGTGCTGATGGTGCACCCCCGCAGTGCCTCGGAGGGCATCTGGTGGACGGTGTTCTTCATCTATATCATCTACACGCTGCTGCCAGTCCGAATGAGGGCCGCTGTGCTCAGCGGCGTGGTGCTGTCCACCATTCATGTGGTTACAGCCTGGCAGATCAACCAGAGGGACACGTTCATTTTCAAACAGGTGAGTGAGTGAGTGAGTGAGTGAGTGAGTGAGTGAGTGAGTGAGTGAGTGAGTGAGTGAGTGAGTGAGTGAGTGAGCGAGTGAGGACTGTTAGGACTAAAGGACTATTAGGTTTTCTGCCTCTTCTCATTTGCAAATCAATTCTAAATGTTCTTTATTTATGTCGAAATTTAAATATTACCATTAAGTGCTCGTTCTCATTGATTTACAAACGGCCCCTAATGGCATCTGTACACAGAGAGGCATCAAACTGTATACACGTAGTGAAATTGTCCTAAGAATTAAACCAAATGGTCTCGCTTGGTTTGTTTCTTCACCTGATGTTGTTAGGTCAGTTGTATTGCAACAATAACATTACTTATTATCTAAAAAAGTTGTGTAATTACTCATTCATCTCATACTGGTTGACCATTTGTGGGACAAACTTCTTTTTTTTCTCACGTGCTGTTTTCAGTGAACACGGGCTTTGACCTCAGCAGCCCGATATATGTTTATATATGTGACCCAATTTTATGGTCGTTTGACTTTAAATTCCCTTGAAAAAAAAATCCCCATCAAAAACAATAAGTTCAGTGTTCATATTATTTGACAGTGACACTGTGGTTGTTCAGAGAATGATTTATTAGACTAATCGGTGGGTTCGGTTCAGCATCACAACAAAATCATGCCAGCAGAGGATTTTTAGAATATCGAGTGGCTCTTTTGCCTTTTTTCACGCCAGTGTTTTTTCGAGACAGATGATTTGTCACTTTTTGTCTCAGTCGATGTCGCGCGACTATTCACAGTCTAACTGTTCATCCTCACAGTCGCGCCTCTTGAAAGGCGATTCTTCCTCTCTGAAAGTTAGTGTACATTTGTATTCCTGAGAGAACGGCACAAAATGTGTCACACTGTCGTCAGCCACAGCACGCTGTTATCAACATACAATGGAGTACAATGTTGTTACTGTGTTCACCAGTAGGAGCGGCCTACTTTCTGCTCCCGTCAATATAGGACGAACATTGTGCAGACTCCTCAACCGCTTTTCCGTGTCAAAGGTGCCTTACTAAAAGTAGATGGTGCCGTCGATCTCGGCAGCTTTTCAAATGAGCTTTTTAATGAGCCCATGTTGTGTGCTGTAGGGCAGCTATTGGCAGCTCTTTTAGAGTTTGTCGAAGGTCATCTGGGTTGAATGAGCCCGTTGAGCTGCATTGTGGAGGAATATCATGATAATGTAACATGGTGCCATTCAGGCCGCAATCCCCCTAAAACAAGGAGGCTATTGTAGTAAATTGAAGCAGGGTGGGGTGAGTCGCTCCGATTGTGCAATGGAAAGCAGGATGATTACTTCTTCTTCTCTGGAAGCCAAAGAAAGGAAAATAAATCCAAACAGGATTGGACATTTGTCATGACTTCAGCTCTCGGCACACTGGAAATATTTCTTCATTACTTTAGACTGTTTGTCTTGTTCGTATGTGCTGCTTGTTACTGATCAATTTTCTCTGGATGAACAGCGTGTTTGAAGCGATGGCTCTTTAATGACCACAAATGTGGAAAGAAAATCGGATTTGCGAGAACCTCCCAAACAGACATATCGTAGGTACTGTGCAGGATAGCAGCTCACATGTCTGTTTATGATCGATGATGAAATATGTTTGAGAAATAGTGAAAGCGTGTGCACTTGAGTAGAAAGTACTTCCAGTCTAAATAAATCTTTTCTCTTTTACTCAAAATCATGAAGCGTCCTAAAGTATACAAACAGGAAGTCTTTCTTTTTGACTCTGGACATTCAAAATGCAGATTATACTTCATGCCTGCTAGCATGTTTCACATTTAATTAAATCAAACTCATTGACAGTGTGATTTTTTAACTCTCACATTTGTATTTGTGCAGGTGCAGCTCGGTTAATCTGCCTGTGCAAACTAAACACACTCCACTGTTTTCCTGCCTGTTACCGAGTAGCAAAGGTTGTCCTGTGGTTGTGCAGCGGCATAATTTATCTGTTTAAGCGTTTCATTTGCACAGAGATTCACATTACACGGTTTAGCGATTAAAACCACCAAAAATATTTTTTTTCCCTCAAGAAAACATCAGGTTGGAAGGAGTGGAGAACTGGACCAAGGCAAGATGCTGAAAACGCATGTGAACCGGAGCCTCTCATGTGCTCGCGGTTTGCCGTGCCAGCCGCCGTATTAAGCAACCAGATAAATGTGGAGCCACTGTGAATAAGGCAATATTGACATAACTCCACTGGTCCAGTGGGCTTGTGTGTTAAGTACCCATGCCCCAGACGAGGCATTGGTCCGCTGCCTCTAATGTGCTCCAGCCCTGGCTGGTTGCGTTGGTCTTGTGATGATGGACTGCTGCCCTGCCTGGGGGCGTGGACCCTCGACACAGTCCGTTTTAGTCGTCTGAACAATCAATGGCGGTACATGTAACTCACTCTGTTCAGCTGGAGGCTCACGCTCTCTGAGCCTCCGCTTTTTTTTAACAGACATATGGGAAAGGACCGTGGGCCCGTTGGAGGTTGTTTATCAGCGTTGTTTTGAAATATTGTGTCACATGAATCTATTTCTGAGGGATGTAAATCGAGAGACGGATGTCGGTCCGTGTGTTGAGCCTCGTGAGCACAACAGCTCAGTGATTCAACAGGTCGGTGCAGCTCGAAGCTGCTCACAGTTGTATGAATACTGAAGGACTCCATTCAGGTTCTCACACTGTTTGTAGTGCACATGAAAAGCCTGCTCAAACTGTGGCGTCACACTTCTTCTGGGATCTCATCATCCTGAAGCCCCCCCCCCGGCCTTTCTCCCCGCGGAGATTTTCGTGCAGGATAAGAGCTGAGAAGATGTGAAACTGATGACGGTGGGGACAAAAAGGGCCTTTGTGAGGGACCTCCACGATGAGGCAGTAGAAATGGAGTGAGGGGAGGGCGGGGGTGTTACAGTGGAGACAAGGGGGCATCCATGAGTGTGTGTGGGGGGGGGGGGCATGAAATAATGCTGGGCTGACTCACCCTGCTGTAAAAGAGCTGCCAGTCTCTTCTCTGGTCTTTTCTCCCACCACTCTTTTTCTCTGACTCATAATTCTATCCTCACTAAATCCCTCTCAGATGGAGAGTGGCCTTTTATTTCACAACTGGCTGAGACTGAGCTCACCCCTCTCATGGGAATTGTTCCCAAAAATCACCATGTTTCTCTCCTCGGGAGGGTTTTTTTTTTTCTTACACAACTACACACAGATGAAGGTGGAACATGCTTTCGGGAAGGAACAAGTCACTCCACTGCTATCGCACAGGAGCAAAGTTCAGACGCACCTCATTCTGTCTTTGAGGCTTTAACTGATGTCAAGATTTACCAGTCAGAAATCTGAATGTTTTTTTGGAGCATTAGCGTGTGGAGCTGTTGTACTATGAAGGTTTTGTTCAATAGGCACCAGCTTGAGACATCATAACATCTACTTTTTATTGTTCTAATTCTTCTCCAAACAGCTGATCTGGTCACAGTTATCAGGTTCCTGCTGTTAACTCGTGGTGGTTTCAGAGCTGCTGTTTATTCTGAAACTCCTGATATAATCAGTCCAGCCAGTTGAAAGGCCTCCAAACACTGTGAACTAAAATTTTTAAGTTTGTCTCCATCATGTTCATCTCGTGTCAGTTCCATATGTGAAACAATCTTCATCTGTCATCGAGTTGATTGCTGGTAAAGACTTATTTTCTCAGAGATTCTGAGAATTGAAGAACCGAGTTCGAGATGTTGGAGACTCTGCGTGGATATTTCCGTCTGTTCATTTGCTTCATCAAACTTTAGGTGAGGCTCCGAGCTGGAACAGCTCCCAGTTGACTCCATGCGAAGTGCAGCATCCGATAAAAGGAAGTCTTCAGTTTTATCACAGGGCAAACAGAGAGACAGACGGCCGGAAACGCACATCAGCAATATGTGACTGTCAAATGATCAATTGACCTTTTTTTTTGGAGTGTGGAAGGAAATTGGAGGACAAACTCCATACAGGAAGACCCCACAGACCCCTCCCTCCCACGAAGACTGTCATCAGTTTAGAGACTTGTTTGCAGCTTTCAGGTGTATGCGTTCCAAAGCTATATCTGACTCCAATCGATCCTGCGAACTCATCAGTGTGTTTCAGGAGACGGGCCAGAAGCCTCGGAGCCCTCAGCGGGTGGCAGCGTTTTGCTGGCCTACTTTGCATGAACCTTTATAAGCTGTGATTTCAGTCTGAGCGTCCGAGCACTCCGCCTGGGCTCAAAAACGCACAGACACGAACGCGTCTCGCCACACAAAACAGAGATGTCGGGGCTTCGTTCTGTTTCCCTCCATGAGGCAGACTGTCCAACGTGTTTTCATTATGTCACTCTCTCCTGTGGGCAGATAAAGCATCCACTAAGTTGGACATGCTTGGCATTCAGAGCCGCATGGAGACGTTTTTCTTTGGTATATGTATTTCTATACCTCCAGCATGAGCAGCTGTGCATTATATGCCCGTATGCCTGCGGGGGGATTATGTGACTTACTCCACCATTGTTTAGTTCTGAGAAGTTATGACCAGTCAGCATGCATCATGATGTCATACGGGGATTAACAGGGAACCATATAGACGTTGGCCTTTTGTTTACAGCTGGATAAAATTGGGACAACCGAATCCTCGGCGAGCTCCTCCAGAGAGCCAACCGTGACAGGCGGGTCAAAAGGAGAGCGGCGTCTGCGAGGCACATCTCGCCCGTGCTCTGGTGGCTGCGAGCAGTGTTAGAGGAAAAACCTGTTCCTTCGGCAGATTGTTATGGGGTCAACGAACGCGCGTCGAGTGGAAACATACTGATCCTCCAGCTTAACACCGGTGAAGAACAAGATACTAATCAATGAAATGTCACAGGCCTGGCTGAGGCATGTATAATGTATTTAGGCCAGAACGCTGGTGTTATGCAAGAAAAACCTGAAAGCAGCTTCACAACAGGCCACCTTCACCTTCATGCTGTGAGTTATGACGTTTGCCTGGAAACAGCGACAGGAGCCGTGACTGCTCTCCTGTACTGCAGAGAAATCCCATCTGTTCTACAACTAAATCAGCTGGCAGATTGTTCAGTGTCACTCACAAGTAAACTTGCTCATTGCTGAAATTCTGCGCAGCGTCTTGACATGTGGAGCTTTTTACCAAAGCCTTTTTCCGCACACTATTTTCCAAAGAAAACAAGCAAATAAAAGTACTTCACAATTTGTTTTAATCCTTTGAAAAAAGTGAAAAAAACCTTAAATAACCTGTTGATTATTATTATCACCGCTGTCGGTGCTGTCGACATACTTTCATAAACAGTCCACATGCATTGAAGTTTGACACCCGGGCTGAACAAATCCAGCTCTTTGGCACGCACATGTCGTGTACGGCGACAGACACATGTTGGCCGCGAGACGCACAGCAGCCTGTGATGTCTGCCTGCATGCGTGAGCCGCTGGGATCGCAGAGCTCACTTGGCAGCTATCAGGTTGTGAGAACCCATCATCAGGTACTTTAGCCCCCAAACAATGCAGTGGCTCAAATAATAGAGGCCCCCCCCCCTTCTTTTTTTTTTACCCGACCACACCCCTCCTCGTAGAAGGAGAGTGAGCTTGTGACTCATCCACTTATTGTATTACAACCAGAGGCAATGAGACGAGCCTAGATGCCTTCCATCACCACGGGTGGGAGAACGAGGACCAGCGATAAGCGAAATGCTCCTCTTAAAATACAGCAAATGATAAGGCGAATAACCAGCCAGCTATTAATAGCCGTGTGATCGGAGCAGGAGGAAGTGCACGCTTCTAATAACAGTTCATGGTTTACTAACAACTTGGCTCTCTGCAAAAGTAAATACAGGGATTTATGGCTGAACTGCTGTGGCGGCTGGCCAAGAGATATATATTAGGAATCCATTAGTGGTGTTAAATGTTGATCTCTGTGGCATGCATGCTCCGGGGCTTTTAAGGGCAGTTTCACCCGGGATCCCGCCAAGTGTTGGGCTAATCGGGGGGTCCTGGCGACTGGGAGGTGAACGGCACTCCGTCAAAGGTCAATGTCACACCAGCCAACTGTCTTGTTATCCCTGCCGCCCCGGTCACAATTATATACCCCGTTCAAAATGACGACGACATGTGTCAGGCCGGCACAAAGATTGCATTACTCAGAGCGAGGCTTCAATAACATGTCCGCTATCAGCGGACCAACAGGCAACACCTCCCTTCTCCTTCTGCTGAATGGGAACACCGCTCTGCAGAAACTGAGAACGTCAGTGGTCAGAAACACCATAGATGTGTGTCAACCTTTCTGACCTTTACCTCACAAGTCCGGTAGGTCACAACAGATGATGGGAAAGAGTTTGTCCCATGAATGATCAGTTCCATTTTTGCTTTTGTTTTCATTTTTGATGAGCTGAGTTGCTGACATCTAAGTTTTTCGTCTCCAGTGAAAGATGTCACACACGGTGCAAAGATTTCTCTGTTTTTAACTCTCCAAACCTTCACTGAAGCTTGTGTTTTTATGGGATCCGCTCCTGAAGTATGTACCAAGTACAAACAAACATTTTTTAATCACACAAAAATTAAGAAGGAAAGAAAACATTATCACTGATAGTGATGGAAGACTTTTGGCTCCTTTTTCACCTAGAGAGCCACAAACAGATTCACGAATATTTTAAGCATCTGCGAAACTTTCCGCATGACTTTTGTAAGACCACTTAGAGTCTGGAGATCACAGAAGCTTCATAAATAACAGGTACACTGTGGCTGCTTCGCTCTGTTGTTTTCAGACCGTGTTTTGAAAGGCGACACTGGTGCTTTTATGCTCACGAAACGCTGCCTATGTATGAGCCTCCATCAGCGTGTCACGTGACAGCTCCCCCCCTCAGTTGGCCCGGCAGGCGGACGTGTTTACATGCATGAGTTCATTATCAGACTTCACTACTCACGAGTCTTCAGCGTTGTTTAAACTATAACCAGTTCTTGTCACAGTATCGATCTGCGTGCTGTGTGATAGAAAGCTAACACTGTGTGTGGTTCAGGAGGCAGACACGGGAGGACGGCCAACTTGGTCGAGCTGAACTTTTGTATGTTTTTATTGGACCGTCCCCACGTCTCGTTTACCGAAGCTTAATCCGCACTTCTGTTCACATTCAGAGACAGCCTTGTCCACACAAAGCATGTTAAAGTCTCAGAGAACGAAAAAATACGCCTCTCCTTGTTTTTGTTGAAGTCGTCAGGCCTCAGCAGACGCTCTCTTTCTTCGGAGCTGTCTAATAATATTCGCGTTACATTGGCTGCTGTCAGCATGAAGGGGTGGCCCCGGGTTAAAGCTGTACATTAAGTAGTGCTTAAAGGAGATGCAATGGCAGCTAAAATGTAGATTCCTGGATGTGAAGCTCACGCGGCGCAAAGTCTGAACTCCGCGGTGCGAGTCAGCCAGAAGAGCCAAGACGAGAGCTCATGTGGCTGGTTTGGCTGGTCGGTTTGGGCTAATTAACCAGATTCTGTGTTCCTGCAGCAGCCATGCTGTAATTGCAGCTGTGCCTGCAAGGGTGTGAGTGGGCAGGAAGTCCAGGGTTAGTGAGGACACAGCTGGGAGGGGAGTGCTGCGTCCATTCCTGCCCACTCCCTCACTCCCTCATTCCCTCTGTCTGTCCAGCCAAACACTGACCCCGGCCACCACTGACAAACAGCAGCAAATGTGCTCTGAACCACGGATTCACAGAGAAAGCTTGTTTTTGATCTAATGAGTAATAATTCAGCCATAAAGTGAAAGAGGACGGCGTGGAGAACACAAAACCAGTTGGTCTGATTACTAATGAGACTACTCCCGCTACTATTCATCCTCCTGGTACTCTATTATGCTTCTCTGTTAGTACCCATTATTTGTTTGACTCGACATCGTTCTAAAAAGTAGATTATTTATCACAACATTAGTAACACAGAGGGAAAACAGAAATAACAGACACTGAGTGCAAAAATAGTGTGCTTTACGTGTGGAGGTCAGTCAGGTTATGTGCCAGTAGTCCATAAAATTTGTCAAAAGCAACATGACCTAATTTGTGGTTCGAAGTTTTGCTGTTGCTCCGTTCAAAAAATGAAAGATAAAATCTTTATCTTGACTTGGAAACAGTTTCTTGATCTACTTTTTGGTTTCAAGCCACTAAGCAGTATGAGAAAAATATTCATCTTTTTAAGGTCCATAAAAAAGACTGTTTAAATCTGTAACATGTCTAACAGAATGCAAAAAAAACCCCTTTTAAATCGAAAGGTTGGAAAACATGTTTTGTTGTTCCCAGAGTTGTTGGAAGAGAAAAGAAGGAGGGACAAACAATAAACATCTGAGAGCAGGTTTGAACTGAGGATGTTCCCTTGTTTTTTCCCCCTGCTGGTAGCAAAGAACCACGTAAAAGCATTGTGACCCTCCAGCTTTGTTTCAACCTTGGTTATTGCTCTCAAATAACAGTGCAGCAATAACAACAAAGAGTCTGCGGAGTTCGTCCTGGTTTTTTTCAATGTAACTTTTTTTTATTTCAGTCTAAGAGAAGCCGCAGACTGCAGGCAGTTCTTTGGTCCTCCGTTTTGTTGTTTGTGGCTCTGACAGTTTGCAGGACTGTCTTCAAAACTGGGGCCACACGTTCAGTCTGAATCAACTAAAGCATCGATTACATTATGGGAGTCAAAGATGAAGCTCAGTTTGGCCTTTTCATTGCAAAGCTCTTAAAGAAACCCTTCAAAGCTTCTTTTTTTTTCCAAATTTCAGCAAAAAAGTTTCACTTTCCCCCAAGAACGACCTGGTTATTTAATGTTGGCCAAAGGTCAAAGGTCAAGGTCAGGGTGTCATTACAATTGTCATATTTTTTCCTCTATGCAGCATTTCTGGAATAGGCTTCTTTCTCAGCACATAGCTTTTATTGTACTTCTCAACCTAACCTTTTTCAATTCAAGACGTTGTTGAACAATCAAGCTTCCTGATCTGACCAAGAAACGTCAGAGCGACAGTGGGTTTGCCGAAGCTGCTGGTTGCAGTTTGTTTTAGTCAGTGACTCGGGGATAGATGGGAGACTTTCCTCTGCGAGCATTAATTCGGGCTGTGTTTTGTTTTTTTTTTCTGTCCTGACAGATGTGCGGCCTGAGTCCAGCTCTGTTTAGCTGCGTGGAATTTGCCTCAGCGTTTCACAAAGATTACTGCGTGGCCTCGCTGGTCTCCTGAGACCAATTTTGGTTTGGCTTAAGTCATGACAAAAACAGAGCTCTGACTCCAGATGGCAGGCGCCCAAGATGGCAAAGACAGGCACCCCAACCCCTCTACAACATTTATCTTTATAAGGAATAACTTCTCTCATCGGCCAGTAATTACACATTACGGTCACCCCTGGTTAAATCAGGACCAGTGCAGCCAAGTCTCATAGTATTGTCTATTTTTACCACCGCAGTGCTACATGTTATCTTTTGGGGGCTGTGATCAGCAGTGTGAGACTGGACTGTGACGTTGGTCTCTGGAAGACATTTTAAAAGCTCCAGATGCCTATCAAAGGTCATGCGCCGCAGAGTCATCCCCATGTCAACAGCCGCCAGTGTCCCAGGAGCTTGTGTATTGACTTGTGGGACATCAAGGGGCTTGTGGCCTCTTAAAGTTTGAACCGAAGCTTTCGCAGAGCCCGGCGTGAGGGAACATCCCAGTTCGAACCATTGATCAAGCAGACGATGACTTTATACAGCCACACACGCTATTGTGTCGGTGTACGCGTGGCGAGTTCATCAACACGTGACAACGCCTCAGCTGCGCTCACACGGGCTCCCGCAGCTGCCTTCATTCAACTCGCTGAAGGAAAGCTATGAACAGGTCTGACAGAGCAGCAAATCTTCTGTGGAAATGGCATTGATAGATCTCTTAGGGATCAATGCAGCATCAGCCGCGGCATTAGCTGTTCGTTGGTCGCTGTGTTGTTGTTGCTTGGTTGTCCCCGAAAAAAATGGCTAACGACCTTGCTGTCAGAACCTGATATGTGCAAATGTACATTCCAGCATGCTTGTGCTTGAGGGAATTTGTCCGGTGGGATATTATTAAAGGCATGATGGATTTTGGCCGCGTTTGCCAAGTCGAAATCTTTTCCATCCCCTTCTTTCATTTGTTCTTTTGCATGCTTATCCGGCTGTTTTCCTTCATAAAGCACCTCGTCGTGAGCCGCACCTTATAAGCCAATGTTTGGACTCCTTTTAACTTCGCCGCCAGGAGGGTTCCTGCTTAAGTAAATGTTGAGCGAGGTTCATCTTTGATATGTTTGCAGGGCGGATGGTCAGGAGGCAACTGTGGAGGACTCTGGCTTGTGTTGCTTAAAGGATCTAAGTATTAGACAGCATGCTAATGGAGAGAAGCTGCTTCTGCCACCTTTGTGCCACGCCAGTGTTTGGAGAGCAAAGGTGGGGGTGGGGGTGGGGGGGATTTGTGCAGGACGTGCTGATATAAGCAGCAACAGACACAACAAGCTTCAGGATCAAAGAGAAGCCAGTCCAAAAGGAGCAACACACACACATACACACAAATGCACCCACACACGCACACTCTTGCATGCACAAATAGTTCACACCTAAGACTTATTGAAAAGCCTCTGTGAATGCTGTTGCCTCTAATCTCCAGACCGTGTGGTGACTAAGCATATAACTTGGCATTACCACCAGCTTTGTTCCTCATGTTTCACACTTGAGTTTCACTCATTCACAGCCATGAGGCTGTTACACTGAGCGTTCCTTCAGGACGCAGCGCGTTGTTTTGCTGAACCTGAAAGCCTCGTACAATGCCGACCAATGTTTTGGGGCTTTGGTGAGCTTTGCTGGAATGCTGCACCCACATCTGCATGGCACACACGAGTAGCCGCACGCATCAGCAGTACATTTAAGTGTTTGCATCCTTCACACAAGTTAAAATGTGTGTTCTGATGAATTAGAAAAGTATGTAAAGCCAAACTATTAATGGACGGGTTTGCTAGTAATGTCTTCATGTAGATTATGATCCGCCCATTGATATCAGAGGCAGGACTGTGAATGTAAAGGAAGTGCGTTGCAGTGGAGCGCGGTCCTAGCCGCAGTGGGTGGCCCGATATCCCAGACAGGCCACTGAACTCCCCTTTTCAGAACCATCTGTTTGGGATTAACGCGCTCAGGTTTGTGTCGGCGCGGTTCAAGACTGGAGTGTCGGGTCTCCCGTCGGGTGTCTGCGCGCATTACAATTACGAGGCTTATCGGGAAGCCTTGGGTCTGTCAGCCATCGACGAACACAATAGACTAATCACTAATTGAGCGATGGTGCAGCACAAATTTAATGTTGCACTTAGGGAACAATCACTCAGTCAATCATGTAAAGGACACGGCTGGATTTTTTTCTCTGTGTGTGTCTGGTCTTTAATGGCCTCCTGATGAGAGGTGTCGGACCTCTTTGGTCAGACTCCATCTGAATCCCTCAAGTGGTTCTTTCTCTCTCCGTCATCTTGCCTCCAGAGATCTAAAAGGAAAAGATATGTATTGTGCTCAGCCTCTTTTACCTCCTGAACAACGCTGTGCCTCTCTGGCTGTTTCTGCTGTATAAGGGATTAGTATTTATTTACCCAATACATCAAAGGTGCGTTTGCTTCTGCACCTGTGAACCATCAGCGTGTTTTTTTTTTGCCTACTGCTGTGCTGCTAATTTAGCTTAGCCATTTGTTTCCAGGTGGATCGGGAGCCCACCATTGATGGCTCCATCCAGCACAAAGAGTGGAATTTGCCTGCCTCTGTCCTGTGGAAGCGGTGTTAAGTTTCAAGCGCAGGTTGTTAGATTATCTTTGTGCTGTTGTGAAAACAAACGGTACGTTCTGGTGTATACAGTGTAAACCTCGAGTGGGGACGCTGGTGTAAAGCCCGCTGTCACTCCGCCGCTCTGAGGTCGTGTTTTTCTGCCCGCTCACAGGGAGGAGCTTCGACGGTTATTCACACTTATCAGGCGCATCCCCGAAAGTATGCAGTGCATCTCAGGGTACAAATTATCAGCCTCCATCTTCAGCTCTCTATCTCCCCTCTGCCATGCCGCTGATAAACACAAACTTACTCTGGTTTGGCCACATACCAGGCAAGGCTCAGACAGACCGGTACCAGTGATGATCTACGTCCTGAAGTTATTGTTGTCAGTAAGACTGGGTGAAATTCAGCTCCTTTTTTCGGTGCCTGTACTGCGCTTGCATGTCTTTTTCTCATTATTGATGATATCATCTTCAGAGGAAGCACTCTGTGCGCTGGTCAAAGGTCAAGTGACTTTCCCAGGCCGGAGTGTGTTTCTGAACATGGAGAGGACGTGTGCGCGTGCGCGTGTGCGCATGTGTTTCTGAACAGCAGAGGGGGAAGTCCAGCGCTCAAGGCTCGGCCTGTGATGTTCAGTCTTGGCTGCGGAGTGGAGTGCAGAGAAATCACTAACAGACTCCAGCACAGGCGCACCACACGCATCCAGAAACACAGTGCAGCAGCAGAGAGGAATGCCTTCAGGGTCAGCGACCCCGCAACACTAACTGTACACTATGGCTAAAGCTAATTTACTCAAGCCGCAAATAATGTCGTACAGATTGAGCTCCGCATTCTCCGAGCTTCATTGTTCGGCCAGTGCAGCTCATTACTCTGAGTATCCACAAAGAAGACTCCAGTCTAACGCTGCAGGTTCAGGTCCAACACCAGTCCACATTGACAGTTTTTTTCTGTCTGACCGAGTTCTTCTATGACTTATAGCTCGCCGTATTTTCAGACTCGGCTTGAAGCTTTCTGGATTCCATATATCCATTATTTTTTAAATTTGTAACAGAACAAAAACCTCGACCTCACGTGTCTCTAGTCATGCTTGGTCCCAGACCCTCAGGGCGTCCTATCTGCTACTCAGAACACTGAGTGAGGAAACATCCTCGTTGCACAGCGGCAACCATGTGGCTGCGCTCATCGTCTCTAACCAGATCACATCTAATGGGCCCTCAGACGTTTGAGGAATTTTTCGCCTCGCAGTAATTTTTACGACATAGGGTGTTATCAGTTTCGCTCGATGACCTCACCCGGGTCAGGCAGAGTTTACTGTATTCTTGTGGCCTGACCTGTGCATTCTTGCTGTTTGTTTTGTTTGACGTGTGTGTGTGTGTGTGTGTGTGTGTGTGTGTGTGTGTGTGCGCGCGTGCGTGCGTGCGTGCGTGCGTGCGTGCGTGCGTGCGTGCGTGCGTGTGTGTGTGTCTTCAGATCAGCGCCAATGTGCTGCTCTTCCTGTGCACTAACATGATCGGGATCTGCACCCACTACCCTGCCGAGGTGTCCCAGAGGCAGGCCTTCCAGGAGACACGGGGCTACATCCAGGCCAGGCTACATCTGCAGCGGGAAAACCAGCAGCAGGTACTCATACACACACATACGCACATCCTCACACATGTACACACACAAACACACAACAATGAAAGTGCGCCCGAATGCAAAAGAGCAACAACTGGGTGTCTCCAATGTCTCATCTAATTTGTTTGTCTCCATTTTCGAGGTCAACAATATGTTCTGGAGTATAAAATGTATCTCCAGTCCTCTCTATTTGACTAACACGTTCCCACGCAGATGCCAGTGAGGCAGAGTGACTCACTGAACACTCAAAGTGTGGAAAATGATGAAAATGAATGGATGTGCTCACTGTTGCTTTCTTTCTTCTTCTTCTTTTTAATTTCTCCCTCTGCCAATTCTCTTTCTCTCTCTCTCTCTCTCTCTCTCTCTCTCTCTCTCTCTCTCCCTCTCTCTCTCTCTCTCTCTCTCTCACTCTCTCTCTCTTCATCTATCGCTTTCTCCTTTCTCTCTTTCTTCCTGCCTCTATCTCTCTCACAGGAGCGCTTACTGCTGTCAGTGCTGCCGAGGCACGTTGCCATGGAGATGAAGGCTGATATTAATGCTAAGAAAGAAGATATGATGTTCCACAAGATCTACATCCAAAAACACGACAATGTCAGGTAAACACTGACGGTGAAACCCCCCCCCCCACACACACACACACACAAACCTACAAACATCCCCTCTTGCTGACGGGCTAACACACACTCGGGGGTCACAGCTCAGGTGGTTCCCATTTGATAACTCTCTCCTTGTTTAAGGGGTCTTGTCCCTCCACCTCCCATGTCCCTGCAACTTCCTGTCCTGGACTGTGCCCTCCCTTTAACTCCCCTCTTGTTGTCACTGTCTTCAGCAGATAAATTATTGCTTCTAACCAAAATTTGAGCCGTAGCTTTAGAGACAATAAAGTGTCCTCCCCCCCCCCCCCTCTCTCTTTCTCTCTCTCTCTCTCTCTTTCTCTCTCTCTATCTCTCTCGCTCTTTTATTCTTCCTGTTTATCCTCCGACTGTTATCTCTGGTGTTTTTATTTTTCTTTTGCTTTGTTTGTCCTCTGGTGTGTGACCTCTCTTTTTGGAGCGATTATCTGTCAGGTTATCATCTGAGCCCTCCTTCCACCCACTGCGGCCTCTCAGGAAGATGTTATCTACTTGGCTGTCACATCGAGCACCAGTTGCTTTGACCTGACTCCAGTGACTGATGTGTCAGTTACAGAGTCACTCCAACAGCTATTTCCCTGACACCATGTATTATGCATGTTGTTGCTCATTGACACTGACTGCACGGGCCGCGGTAACGATATTGACTCCGCCGCACTGCTGTGCTCTCTGTAGCAAACGGCAGCCGGCAGAACTTAAGTGTGCCGGCTCACTGTCTCGGCCCGCTTCACTGACTGCCACATCAGTAGTGAGATTAACCCGAAACAAGCAGGTGATTGAACCTCACCGTCCATCAGCCAGCAGCTGAGCCCAGAATGGCGGCTACAGTGGCGACAGTGAACTGAGAGAGAGAGAGAGAGAGAGAGAGAGAGAAATGAGGTTGCGGCAGGAATCTCTTGTATGAGGTGACCCAAATCGGTACAGGTGATGCACTTAGTGGAAAAATCGGCTGCAACACCGTTGCTCCACCGAGGTGTAAACTTACAGCAGCAATCCATTATCTGACTGTAACACAAGACTAAAACCCGCTATCTTTGTCCCAAACTAATGCTCAGCGAGACCAAATCTAAGTTATTAATGTCTGCTGGTGCAGAAAGTGTCACTAACTAACTGTTAGTCAGGCCCAGTTATTTCACTTGTCCCAAGAATCACTGTCACAGGTGCTCAAGTACTTTCTCTAACTGCATAGTTGCTCACTGTCCAAATCTACAGACTAACTCTGAACCTGTGTGATTCAGGTCCTGTTGGATGACGCCTGGGGTTCCACAGCGCCATCTGTTGCCTTGAGAGGGAACTTGTGTCACTGGTGTTGTTTATCCTCGCCTTTCATTACTATCAAAAGTTCGCAATGAAAGGCATGCAGACAGGGGGACAGAGGGGTGGCTTTCTCTGAGGGAAGGGCTGGAGGAGGTGACCTACATCGGTCTGGATGATGAGAGTCAGAGCTGAACAAATGTCTGCCCCCCTCGCTCTCTTTCCTTCGCTCTCTCTCCCTCTCTCCCCTCTACTTTCACTGCAGCTGGAAAGTGAACACGCAGGGAGGTGCTGGACCATGCAAACTGACTCTATACCTGATTGACTGATCTCGTTCTCTGTCTCCTTTGTCTTTGTTTCTCCACTCTGTCTGTTTCGCCCTCCCTCCCTCCTTCTCCTACCACCACCACCATCAACCACTACTCCTGCAGCATATTGTTTGCAGACATTGAGGGCTTCACCAGCCTGGCGTCTCAGTGCACGGCCCAGGAGTTGGTCATGACGCTGAACGAGCTTTTCGCCCGCTTTGACAAGCTGGCCTCGGTGAGAGCTCACACCTGCTGCTGCCAAGTTCACAGAAAATAACTTCGAATCACTGCTTCTTTATGTAACTCTTGAGTCTGCAGCCTTCATTGTTAGGATGACAAAGCCAATATGAATACTTGTTGGGGGTGGGTGGATACTCGAGCATTGTATAACGCACCAATTAATCTATGCCGAGGCTGATGTGTCATCTAAATTATGCATCTATATGACATGAACATGCTGTGAATTAGCTGTAATTGTGGGTCTGAGTTTTCTGTGTGTGTGTGCACGTATGGTGTGTGCGTGTGCTTGTGCATGCGTGCAGGAGAACCACTGCCTACGCATAAAAATTCTTGGGGACTGTTACTACTGTGTGTCGGGGCTGCCTGAGCCCCGCGCAGACCACGCTCACTGCTGTGTGGAGATGGGAGTGGACATGATTGAGGCCATCTCGTGAGTGAGGCACACACACACACACACATGCACGCACAGACACACACACTGAACACACTCCAATCAGGATTTCACACTCTGACAGTGGTGTAACACGTGAAGGATTCCTGATTTTTGCCACACAGGAGTTGGAGGGCAAACCGTGAAGATGAGTGTGACACTGGCTCTTTGACAGAAGTGTGAACGTGTGTGTGTGTGTGTGTGTGTGTGTGTGTGTGTGTGTGTGTGTGTGTGTGTGTGTGTGTGTGTGTGTG
>JASSRZ010000053.1:16563086-16588581 GCA_032164315.1 Malacoctenus gilli | reverse complement strand
ATCATTATCTAGAGGGCTTTGCCTGTCATATAAGCCATTCCTGATTCCAATAGATCAATTACAAGTCAAGTTATTTCGTTTTTGTTCCTTCAACTTGGATAAGTGACAAGACTTTTGTCAGGGACTGTAGTTAAAAACAAAAAAGTACCCCCCCCCCTCCCTTTTATTTTGACACAGTATGGACCAGTGTGAACATTCAATAATTCAAAATCCCTCCAAGGCTACAGTTTCTTTAGTGGAATTTGTGTCATACCACATGAAATAAAGCTCCCCTTTTATTTTCCAAATTTTTTCAATGAATTTCTATTTGTCAAAAAGGAAGTGTTAAAAAGCAGCGGTTCACCCCTCATCACTTCCTCTTGATGGTTTACCCTCAAACGTCGCCTCATCTCTGGCAGCGTTTTCTCCCAGAGTGAGCGAGGGGATTTTGAACACACTCCATGTTCTTCTCTCTTCAGGTGAGTGTTTCTATGGTTGGTTGGAGCCGCTGTTGGCCCGCATTGTTGAGGAGCCCACCGCTGTGGTTAGTCCCGAAATCAGCAGCATTGATCTCAACACGTTTCAGTTCATGAAGCCTCAGTCCAGCAGTCGCGCCTACAACCGGGGAAACTTCGACTGGAGTCTGACTTTCGGCTGGGAGGCGATCCCTGAAGAGGCCAAGCGGCTCCGCAAGGATGAGACCTACCCCGTGAAGTGAGAGCGACTCTGCCCGAGTCATTTACGATGCTCCAGCACCGGTTCAAATCTTGAAATCTTTATCATCTCCCTGTTTGTTTTTCAGAACGCCCACATTTGCCGGAGGCCTCTTTTCAATATCAAAGAAATACTTCGAGCACATCGGGACATACGATGATAAGATGGAAATCTGGGGTGGAGAAAACGTGGAAATGTCCTTCAGGGTAAGTATCAGCTTCATGGTGTTTGCCAAGGATGTTGTCAGGATGTTTGCCAAGTCGCCGTCCTGTTCCCAGAATGCACTGGGCTCCTGCGCGACAGAGCAGTTGCACCATAGCTCATTTTAGTCATTTATTTTCTTTGTGCTCGAAGTGGAGAAATTCATCTAAACAATTGAAAATCAAACAGGGTTTCACTTTTTCCATTCCTTCATCAGTAAACCATCACAGCCTCACCAACCTCTTTCACAGGTGTGGCAGTGTGGGGGTCAGCTGGAGATCATTCCCTGCTCTGTGGTGGGCCACGTGTTCCGCACTAAAAGCCCCCACACTTTCCCCAAAGGCACAGAAGTCATCACTCGCAACCAAGTGCGCCTGGCTGAGGTGTGGATGGACGACTACAAGAAGATCTTCTACCGCCGCAACAAGAACGCCGCCATCATGGCCAGGGAGGTCGGTTTGTCCTCAATAAACCAGCCCAGTGCTGCCATTCACGCTTCAAAGGGGAGTCTTTAAGCAGGGCGTCAGTGAGTTTGATGACTTTTCGCCATGACAGAACAAATACGGGGACATCTCTGATCGGCTCCAACTGAGAGAGCGGCTCCAGTGCAAGAACTTTACCTGGTACCTGACTAACATCTACCCAGAGGTCTTCATTCCAGACTTGTCTCCGGAAAAATTTGGAGCAGTGAGTTGCTTTTGCGAATGCCGAACATACCACATGTGATGCCTAAAAGCTGCAGCATCTTATGGTTTTTGTATTTCACCAGCTGAAAAACTTTGGCTCCAACACCTGTCTGGATGTTGGTGAGAACAACAACGGAGGCAAACCCGTGATCATGTATGTCTGTCACAACATGGGGGGCAACCAGGTACAGTGAAGCTGACTCTCGGGTCCAAGTTGGGTGTCTTGCGTCTCTCTCTGTTCGTGGAGTATGACCCGTTGCTTGTGTCTTCCAGTATTTTGAGTACACATCTCATAAGGAGCTGCGCCACAACATCGGCAAGCAGTTGTGTTTGCATGCGTCCCAGCCGGTGAAGCTGGAGATGTGCCAGCTGAAGGGAAAAGGCACCAGTTTGTCCCCACAACAGGAGTGGGTCTTCACAGAGGTGAGGAGCTACTCCAGCAGCAAACACCCAGCCTGACGACATAGTGCGTGGTCCTAATTTCTCTGAACATTACAGTTGAAAAGTGAAATATTTGTCATTTTGGACTTATTCACATTATTTTTAAGGTTTTTTTTTTTACTCTGAATACCTAAAATTTAAGATCTAAGGACTTAAAACAAGCTTAAGCAATAAAAGGGATTTTTTAAAACTGGACGTTTTTATTAAAAATGGGGATAACAAATAAAAATTTCACATAATTTCTATTAAGTAAATAATCTTGCTGCAGGGACAGATAATTTTACTTCATACTTTTCTGCTCATATTCACCTTTTCTGGGTTTGTCTCTCATCTGCCCTCATGTTGGCCTTAACGTACTCAGCAGGCTTCAGGTCAGTCTGGTCGAGGAGCAGACCAGCCTGCAATATCCAGTTCTTCTTCTCCTCAGTGTAATTACGAACACTCCTAGTGCTGCCGCCAGTGTGGGAGTGGCTCTATACTAGGAATGTGATGGCTCTTGTCGATATCCTGTATTTATAGGTGGCAACCTCAGTCCACTCCTTGTGAGCTCTTTGAGTTCATGAATGCACTTCAGCTCTTCAGCATTAGTTTCCTGTTCCCTTGCTCTTCTCAACAGCAGCCTACAGGTGAAACAAACAAATATGTGCTGGATATCTATACAGTTATTTTTTTGAATGCAATCAGTTCACTTCTATTTTTTATGAGAGGAAAAAACATACAGTCTGGATCAATTACAGTTTTTTCATTCAGTATATGATTTCCTGGTACTCCAAAAATACTATCAAATGTTTGAAATATACATTTAGGTTTAATCAAATATGATCTTTTTCATTGTATTGATATTTAGTCTTATTTCAGTCAGTACTCTGGGCATGTCTCTTTCTCCTGGGGGAGGCAGTGACTTAAAGCTACATCACCTCGCTTGCTTCTGACTGTGGGAACACTGAGCCAACGTCCTACAGACCTGAGGGTTCTGGAGGTTTCATATATGACAGGTTTGCAGGAATAAATTGTGATGCTTGGCAGTCTGCTTCCATAATGGAAACAATGAGTGACCATTTTCCTGAGTCCATTTATCTGCTGGAGGTTGTTGAACTGGAGGAAGGTTAAGAAAGTGGCGTCACCCACAGCACGGCAGTGTGGCTGCTTGGAAACCGCCGCATGGCCTTGGTTTTTGACCCAGCTCCAATCATGATAGGACATCTTAATAAGTAATCTTTTAGAGTAGCTGCAGACGAGAAATGCATTGACTAGAAAAAAACAAAGGAGCTTAGTTCTTCCATCATCGTCATCTGACTAATCCTTTAACTGTGCTGTTAGAAAAGTTTCGTAGCATGTGGTGCTGAATGATTTTGGGCTAAAGTGTTGAATCACTTACTCTCTTTCACTGTGCAGAGCAATCAGCTGAAGAATCCCAGCAGTGGAAACTGTTTACACCTGAATAAAGACGTGCTTCAGATGCTTCCCTGTAATGCCGCTGACCTCCATCAGCAGTGGGCCTTCAGTTGACCTCCCCTTCTGCTCATCAACTGACCTCTGGCACCCCCCACCACCTCCCACCCTCCACCGTCCGGCCTCCTCGTACTTGGCTCGGCGGTGCCAAACCAGCAGTGATCACCGAGGAGTTTGTGAAACAGCTGGGGGGAGGCCAGGGGGGGCATTCGACCAAACTGAATGTAGAGTTGACTGCAGAAGACAAAATGAAGACAGTGGACGCTGCCGAAGACCTTCTGAGTGGTTTTAACCTTTTTAGAATCTATTTATGGAGTAAGTTCAGGAGAAGCATCTGATGGTGTTTTGGGTATCTTTGGATGATTACGGACTTCATGTGTCGCCCTGCCTGGGGCAGAGCTGAGCGGGAAGAGGGCTTTGAACTGCAGCCACCTTGATTAACTGGATTTACACTCCAGCTTGGGAAAAAAACAAAACAAAAAAAACCCAACAGATGCTGAATTTATTTTGTCTGACAGTGAATGCTGGAATGTTGATATGCACAAAGCATCAAGAGATGTCCGGTTTATATTGAGTCTTTTGTCAAATAAATAAATTGTCCATGATTAATCATTTTAATTTCCAAGCACTGTTACTGATGGTTTCATAAACTCTGGACAAACATGCAGCCAGCTGTAAAATGTATCTATAGACTATTGGGTGTTCATAGTGTGTCCTGCGATGGTTGGTGTTGATTGCAGTATTTTGTACCTTTTTTAAACAATGATTACCTAAAACTCTTGTTTTGACACTTGTTCTAACTTCCAGCTTGCTACCAGCCTGAAAAAGTTTCTCTTATGACTCATGCGATCCGAGGAGCGTGGCGGGCCACGGGTTATGTTTCTGATAAAGACTCTGGCGGTGAATACTTTCCCTGTTCGAGGCACCTGTCGGCGATTGCGTAACAGGGAGTGGCTCTCAAGGAGAAGAAACATTCTTGGAGATTGTTTCGGTCTCCCTCGAGCGGACCTGAATCGTCCGGCAAAGTGAAAAAACAGGTTCTCCAAACCGGATCTGGAGGAAGGTGGAGGTTTGTATCCCAGCGTCGGGTTCACCTGCACAGGCTGCAGGATTTTTCAGGCTGCACGATCAAAAGAGGACGCTGCAGGAGGCCTCCACCTGGATGCGTTTCGTCTTTGAGACAGTAGGTGGCAGCACAGAGCTGCAGAGGATTTCTGCAACGTGAGGATGACAATTGAAAAATTCCCCGTGCAACAAGTGTGTGTGTTTGTGCATATCATGTAGCCAGAGGGAGATGAGTGGTCACTGTCGGGACAGACGGTGAGCAGATGGGCCAGAAGATGAGCTCGGACACTTGGACTCGCTCGGAGGTGTTCGGGCTGCTCAGGAAGGAGCTGTACGGAGAGGAGCAGTCAAGTCATAGCAGCACACACATATTCATCATCCTGGGAGCGTCTGTGAGTACAAACTTTTTAACTTGGGAACAATTTGTTAGCATGGACTTTGCCTTTTCCCCGCTATAACTTGTTTGATTCGCAGATTATTTTGAACAAAACTTTTTTGTAGTGTGTTTAGTGAGGGTCCATCAGGCGCTCTGCCAAGCCTCACTGCCACAGTGATTTTCAGGGAATAAACGCTGTGCAAAGAGCAGGTGCAGCTGGAAATGCGCTGCATCTACTTTTTCTTTTGTCAAACATTAGTAGAGAGGAATGCTTCAGGAACAACAGCACTGTTCTCCACCAAAACAAATTCAATTCTTCTGATTTACAACTTCTCATTCAAGTCAATCATCCCATGCTGTCGGTTGTCTGCCTCTGGTTAGAGTTTTATCTTGCATTGCTCAACAGCAGATGCTCTTTTAGCTCACTGTATGCACTGACTTTTTTTTTTTTTAGTTTGTTTAATCTTTGACCCCATGATTGATTCTTTACAGTCCTGATGATAAGCTACAAGGGCTCATGACCAGACCGCTCTGCTTTTGTGTTGTTTGCACAGGGTGATCTGGCTAAAAAGAAGATCTATCCAACATTATGGTGAGAGGAGAGTTGCAGCACTCATGTCTGCCCCTTACAAAGCTGTTTTTGACTCTTTGTGTTGTAAAGCAGTTTGACCTTTGATCAGGACTTCCTGCCTTGTGTGATTCAGGTGGCTGTTCAGAGACGGCTTGCTCCCAGGCGACACACACTTTGTGGGCTTCGCCAGGTCTCGCCTGACGGTGGAGGACATCAAGGCAGCGTGTCTGCCTCACATGAAGGTAGCGTTTCTCCTTGCTGACTGTCAGAGAAGAGGCAGTTTGGAGATGTTTTATTTTTATGTTCTTCTCAGGTCACTGATGAAGACAGTGAGTCTCTGTCAACCTTCTTCAGTAAGAACTCCTACCTGAGCGGCAGGTACGACAATGCCAGTTCGTTCCAGCAGCTCGACAGCCACCTGTCATCCCTGCCCGGTGGGGCCGATGCCAACCGGCTGTTCTACCTGGCACTGCCCCCCAGCGTGTACCATCACGTCAGCACCAACATCAGGCATCAGTGTAGTGTGGGTGTACACAAGTGGGTGTCTGCTCTGTGTGGTTGGAAACAAGTGCAACCCCTAAACTGTGTGAGCATCTGACAAGCTATGCTTCCTGCAGGGGATGGAACAGGGTGATCGTTGAGAAGCCGTTTGGCCGTGACCTCCAGAGCTCGCAGGAGCTGTCGGCTCACCTCTCCTCCCTGTTCACAGAGGAGCAGATCTACCGCATCGATCACTACCTAGGAAAAGAGATGGTTCAAAACCTCATGGTGCTCAGGTATCCTGCTCAGAACCAACGTTGTGTTACTTTTACTCAAACAAAATCAGTTTAATTACTTTTCTCTAACATCTTTTTCTTTGATAACTCTTTCTATTTTTTCATTCCCAGATTTGGAAATCGTATCTTTGGCCCCATATGGAACAGAGACAGCGTGGCTTGTGTCATGCTCACTTTTAAAGAGCCCTTTGGCACTCAGGGCCGTGGAGGATACTTTGATGACTTTGGCATCATTCGGTTAGTGAAAAAAAACATGTTGATGAACGATGAAATTGTTGCCACAACGAAAATTCATCACTGATTGGCTCCTGATGCAGAGACGTCATGCAGAACCATCTCCTCCAGATGCTCTGCTTGGTCGCGATGGAGAAACCTGCTTCCACCAGTCCAGATGATGTGAGGGACGAGAAGGTACCAACTGCAACCAGCCATATGTCACATCAGACTGTTTTTAGAGGGATTTTGGCCTCGTCTGAAAGTCGCAGTATATTCTGCTGTGCTCTGATGTGCCGCAGGTGAAGGTGTTGAAGTGCATCGCTCCAGTTGAAGCAGCAGATGTAGTGCTTGGACAATATGTTGGAAATCCTGAAGGAGACGGCGACTCCAAACTGGGCTACCAGGATGACCCCACGGTGCCAAAGGGTTCCTGCACTCCAACTTACGCCACTGCGGTGGTCTACGTCCAGAACGAGAGATGGGATGGTGAGACTTTACAGCAGCTCTCTTTGATCCGCACTTTTATTGTCTTGATCCAGCACTCCCGTACGACTTCCTGGTTTTGACACACTTTTCAATCCATCAGGAGTTCCTTTCATTCTGCGCTGTGGCAAAGCTCTGAACGAGCGGAAAGCAGAAGTGCGTCTGCAGTTCACCGATGTGCCGGGTGACATCTTTGGAGAGAGCTGTCAGAGGAACGAGTTGGTGGTGCGAGTGCAGCCAGATGAAGCCATTTACCTGAAGATGATGACCAAGAGGCCAGGGGTCTTCTTCAGCCCAGAGGAGACGGAGCTGGACCTGACCTACCGCAGCAGATACAAGGTGCTCCAATAACTAGCAGCAGTCTTATCTATCCAGCCCAGAGGTTACACACAGATTGTGGCACTTTTACCCATACAGACTCCTTCTACTCAGAATATGCATGTAAATCTTGTAATTAGCTGACAACACATAAGACCGTTGATTTTGTGAATGTAGTATTGTAGAGTGACGCAATCAGGATGAGAATGCTGTGATAGTCACAGTGTAAAACACTGGATCAGGGGGCTTTTATCAGATATTGAGTGACAATTTGGAGTGATGTAGTTTTAGATTTTGTGTCTCTGAGAATATTTGGATGAATTTTTAGGTGATTATATACAAATGAAAATTTCCTTATGAATGAATCCTCCTGAATCGTCCACACTGGTCCTGAAATGATGTAAACCCTTGAACCTGACATGAGCAAGGATGTAGAGGTTTGAAAGCTGCTCTCTCTCCTTCTCTCCTTCCGCAGAATATTAAGCTCCCCGATGCTTATGAGAGACTGATTCTAGATGTTTTCTGCGGGAATCAGATGCATTTTGTCCGCAGGTTGGTAACATGGTTTATTCTGCTTCTTTGACAAGCAAAAATTTGAAAACATCTTGGTGAAATGAGCTGAAATTTCTGAAAACCTCTGTTACAAATTTCAGTTATTTCTTAAATTGCTCCTACTCCATCTCCGTCTACAGTGATGAGCTGCGGGAGGCCTGGAGGATCTTCACGCCACTCCTCCACCAGATAGAGAAAGAAAGGACCGCCCCCATTCCTTACACATACGGCAGGTTTGTTTTTTGTCACAGCCATGAAAACACACGAAGCAAACTGATCTAGGCTGTTTCACCACCTCCTGTCTTTGTGTGTCTGCAGTCGTGGTCCAATGGAAGCCGACAATCTTATGAAGAGGGTGGGATTCCGCTATGAGGGAACATACAAGTGGGTGCAGCCCCACATATAAACTGATGCCTTTTGCCACTCACACGCCCACATTTTCACACCTACATTCACACAAGCGATGCTGCTGAAGGAAAGTTTACAGATATAGAAGTTTACTGTGCTCACTGTTTGATTCTGTCTGTTGTGTGAAAGAAATGACCACTGCTGACCCCGAATCGTGTGACACTGAATGCGGCAATAAATTCACTGTAACCCCCTGATTGAACTTGGCTGATTTGAATTTTCTCAATAAATCATCGTTCACTCTTTCGCCTGCACATTTTTGTAACGCGCACTGCACAGCTAACACGTTGGCCCCGGGACACCTGAGAGTTGTTGACCCATTTCGTGGAGTGACGAACAAATATTTACCAACAGGATTATTTGAATGTTGAAATTCAAGCTTTCTCTGTGCAGCAATGAAACCTGTACTTGCAGGCCATCATCATCATCCAGGTTTGGTCACATTAGAAATAAACCTGCCTGGTTTTTGCTGCGATGGTTGCATTCTTTCAAAGACGACGTGAATGCTGCCAACTGAACTCTGATGCCGATTCAAAACAGGTTTCAGTTGGTCGTTTACACTGGAAGCTGTGAATGCAGCACAAACCAAAGAGCTCTGAACTGAAAAGTCTAACTGTGCTAAATATGCACGGTACAGAAATCTAGTTTCAACACCCTGAATGTATTTTTGCAATGCAGAAATACAATCTTCTTCATGAGGTTGTGCATGGTTTTATGCTGCTGATCATCTCACAAAAGGTGTCAAGGCTGCAATCTGTTAACATTTTTCACAGTGGTCATAGCCCAAAAAAACACCATAAGTGAGAACACAACCACGATACTCACTTTAATTTCAGCAGATAAACACTAACAAGTGCCTCTTGTATGCATTTCAATGTGATGCTTCTCTCACTCAAGGTCTCACTTTCAAACGACATGATTGATGGTGGAGAAATTAGTTCATAAAAACACTTTCTTTTTCTGTATTGGCTCTGTGGACTGATTGACTTGTTGCTTTTCTCCTGACAGGTTTGTGGCCTGAACAGGACCACTCTCCCATTCATACAGTATTTCCTCACAACGATCAGTAATAAACCCTCAAGCCGTCTCGTCAGTGCTTAAAAGGCTGTGAGAGGAACTGCAAGGAGGAGTGTGGCTTGTTTCACAAGTGTTTACTGCACGTTTTCCTCCAGCATGGTTGGAAGCATGTAGAGACAGTTGTGGAAATATTAAACACATGATCATTACTGTACGACAAAGAGATGGTTGTTGCTGCTTTTATTTGGTTTCAAGGAGAAAAAAACCCCACCTGGAAACGTGTTGCTGAGAAATGAAACTAATCAAGTCAGTCTTTACAGTTTAAAAGGAGTTTTTGCCTTAACTTGACATTCAAAGTCAAACCTAAAGAAAATAAATGACTCACAAAGCTTAAATATTGTTGTGCAAACAATGCAGGTAGAGATTGTAATTAGAGTATTTTTACATCAAATACACAACTTGGAAATAAATATTTTTATTGGTAAAGTTTTTAAAAAATATATAAAAGTACCTGAAATATTTGGCTTGATTATGTGTGGGGCTGTGTTACACAAAAATCTAAGTCACACACTTGATTTTTTTCCACTGTCATTTGAACATGAAACCATAAGCATGGGCAGGGGGGGGGGGACTCTGGACTGGTCTATTTCCCAGTCAGCGAGTTGTTGCTGCTCTCCTCAATGCCCCGCGCATACAAACGCACCAGCTGACCATGTATCCTGCAGAAACAAACAGTGAATGAAGGCGCTGGAGACAAAATACAACACAGTGTTGCATACACATGCAATTCGTGTATGATTGACTCAAGTCATTGGGCATCGATACATTTTTTCACCCAACATCGAGCACGTTGTGTCTTACTTGCAGAAGATGTCCGTGAAAGGCAGGATCTCTCCGTCACAGTTCCACACAGACACAGCGGGAGCTTTCCTGCAGCACAGACAACACAGAAACGGGGCCACAGTCTTCTGCTCGCCGCTCTTCTGCCGCCCTGTGGCACCCTCCGCCAGTTGCTGCTGGGATCCAATTCTGCTCATGGCGTCCATGTAGCCCCTCTCCTCGTCCTCTGACCTGCCACTCAACCCCCCGGTTTCCTCTTGTCCCTCTGCATCTCTGTTTTCAGACAGCGAGAAACGGACCGCCTTCACGCGATGGACCTCCACGAATGGCAGGTCAAACTAGCGAGGAGTCAGGGGAGACGCCAGGTCAGATGGGTTTGTCAACCTCTCAGTGCCGCTGGGATTTGTGGAGACCAACTCATACCTGATCCTGCGTGCTTGTGTGTCGATGGAGGAACCTGAGGAAGCTCAGAGGGTGGGTGTCCCACACCAAGATGAGGTCTCCTGTTCCGTCTGCCAGATGAGCAGAGGGAGAGAGGCCCAGAGGACTCCTGGCACAGGAGCTGGACATACAGGTGAGAGACACACACCTGAACCGGCCCTCCACGCTCACCCACTCACCTGAAGACACACAAGGAGAGAGACGAGATTCCTTACTCCAAAATCTACACACAAGATGTTTGAATTAAGGAATAAAAGTCAACAAGCTTAAACCATGCACTTAATCCTGCTGTCATTCTGTCTCCTGTATTTATTGTAAAATAAAGTAAAAACCCTTTAAAGTAATTGACCCTCCATCCTCCGGAGGGCATGTTGCTGGTCTGTTAGTTTGTGAGAAAAAACTGCCCCATGAGTCAAAGAGTGAATTAGAAGTTAGGAGTCGATCTGAAAGCAAACATTTCATTGCAACAGTCACATTTTCTTTCACTTTTAATCATTGATAACTTAGCAGCACCAGTGGATGTTCAGCAGTATTCAGCTTGTTCAGAGGCAACAACATAAGGCCAACGTGTGAAACCTGAGTCAGGGTTTTGCACTTGAGCTTCCTGGTCACAGTGAACGTGACTTATGCATTAAATTACAAAAAAAAACCCAAAACAACCCACACAGACAAAAACAGTTTCTCTTAGTGCGAGTCCCTGTCGGTACCTTCTGAGTCAGTGCTGAGCTGGCTGAACTGGGAGCTGTACAGAGAGTTCGAGTCAGGAGTTTGGGGGAAAAGTCTCTCGGTGCTTCTGGAACATACGCTGCACCTAACACACATACACGCACACACAGGAACACAAAGAGTTTCACTCTGCTTGGAGTCTGGGAAATAACAAGCTGTTTGACCTTGGCGCCCATTTATAAGAGCATTATAAGGCGCTTGCTGACAGCCAGAGGCAGCAGCCTGGGACAAAGGCGAAGGTGCCACGCTCAGGAGACGGAGGCTCACCTTTCGTCCAGATCAAATTCCCCTTGCCGTCATTTCTGCCCTCCTTAAGGTGCACCCTAAACCCGAGTCTTTGCTGCAGGTGGCAATGGGTGCGGTGCCACAGTGAATTTGAACCACCATGCAGATGCTTGAATAATAATGATGCTCCTCATTTGTACACTTTCTCTAGTTCTAATTCATGGAGTTTCCAACAAGGTCCAACAATACTGGTTCTTATGTAACTCGAGCACTGACTCACAGAGAGGCAGTTCAGGTTCACTAGACATTTAAACCCCTTTGTTTATTCCTGATACTTATATTTGATGTATATTCCCTTGTGACTCAAAAACAGCAGCTCATTTATTTTCATAGAATACAAAAAAATTCAGATTTCTTTTGCCTAAAATAGTTTTTCTTTCGATTGTGTGGAAGTTTGTTTTTTTACCCTGTGAGGCAACGTGTTTTATCTCTGGGACTGGAGAGCAGCGGGTCAGCAGGCAGATACTCAACAATGCCTGAGTAGCTTCTGTTGCTCAGGTAAACCACCGTGCCTGTACAAAGACACACACACGCACACATGCACGCACACACAAATCGTTGTGAAACATGATGGCTAAAATAGAAGTGCACTTAAATCGTTTTGGGGTAAGAGTAAATGTAGATGATCTAAAAGCATCTTGTTATTTCTGCTCTGTTAGTGACTGAAGTGGTTCAAACCTGAATAGTCATATCTGAGGGGGCCCATCCACCGATGCTTCTCACTCTCAGCCAGGACGTCCCCATAGAAGCCATAACCCACCAGCGACACGGAGTAGCGCACCAGAGCTGAGCCGTGATGTACCGAACACACGTCCAGAGGCTGGGAGTCTCCTGCAAGACATCAAGATTTCCCCTCAATCTCCGACAGATCTCTTCCTTGACATTCAAAATGTCCAGGCTGAACGAACAAGGAAACATCAAGACGTGTTTTAATCATAAAGACCTTCCTCACCAATGATGATGTGCAAAGCTGAGGTAACGGGGTCGATAACTCCCACTGTGGCGTAACACACACAGTCTGTGGAACCTACATCACAAACAATGCATCAGAAAGTGTGTCTCTGTGTGTTTGTCAGCAGTAAATTCAACACCAGCGTATAGATACTAAGTGACAGTAACCTGCAGGGATGATGCCAATGTGAAATGGACATGGCTGCAATGGGACGGTGGGATCGCTCTCACAGAGGCCGGCCTCTTGTTGCGTCCGCCCGATCAAGCCGTGAAGCAATTCGCTGAACATGCCATCCCCACCCACACACACCACACTGGCATAAACAAACAAAAGAGCCCCTGTTATGAGTGCACCTCCCAGTGGGCTTAGATTTCACAATGCTCTTTCACTGAGGTATTTGCGTTGCGGTGCCCAGAGCACTTGCCCGTCAAAGGTGCTCAGGTCTTTTTTCAGGAGGTGGTCCCTGGCCTGGTTCGCACGCTCCGTCACTAAACAATCATTCAGATACATACAGGCACCAATGTGTAGTTTTATCACTCTATGATAAACAACAAAAAAGGTTCTCAAACAAGAATCCTTGAAGAGAGGCGGAGTTTATTTGTCAGTCATAATGTCTGCATCAGTCGAAAAAACAACACGAAAGGAGACTTTAATTTCACCTATGACATGTGAGCTGATACCAGCCAGCTCGAAGAGAGGGGCGACCAGCGAGTGGTAGATCTGTCTTCCTTTCTTTTTTCCTCCAAACGGGTTGATGAACACCAAGAGTCTGTGTGGACGTAAAGGACCTGAAACACACAGATGTGTGGGTGCTTGTTTTTTAAATGATGATGAACACTGACACTCTCTGGCATGCACCTAAATATTAAAGCCCAAATAAGACATGAGAGCTGCAGTATCAGCTCAGCGTCTTGTTTCATTCTGCCTTTCTTACTGTGGGTTTTGAGTGCAGTCCTCAGGTGATTAATCCACTGGTCTCTGAGGACCCGGCTGGGACAGCTGAACTGAATCCGGCCCAGTCTCCATAGCAACCCAGAGGAGCCCCCGCTGCTACTTCGCTTAACATAGAAAACTGAAAGAAGACAGTAAGGAAACAAAGTAAAATTCAAGGAAATGTTTTTAAAAGGGGCAGAGAAAATAAAAATAAACGCAACAAAAGTCACATTTTATTGTTATTCATATTTATCTCATCTTGCTAAACTGTGGCATCAGATGTGCAGCAATCATGTTGTTAATTGCCCCCAAGTTGACAGTTGCCTCGAGGGTGTTGAAATGAATTTTTTACCAGTGAAATCTTTGTCCATGTCCTCAACCGACTTCCGCGGCAGGACTTCCACCCGTCCCTCCTCCACTCCGACCACCTCTGACATGGGAACTGAAACTGGAGTCAGATGAAACATTGTCGTACCGCAGAGACACCGGAGTCATCACAAAGGAGGAAAGTGATTCATGGTGAATGAGAAGGACCCTGGTTCAAGTCCAGACTTCCACTACATCAGATTGGGGGAAGCATGTCTTTTATTCATGGAGGGCAGTTTTAAGCCAACAGGACCAACGTGTTTTTCTGTGCATGTGCCAATAACATAATCTTGGGCTGCAAAAACAAACGAGGTCGGAGTATTGGGGTAATTTAGGTTTTCTGAATGACCGAAATTGATTAAACTTGTCCAGCTCTGAAAATAATCTAGATTCTGTCTATGAATTAAAAACAGTATCCTTTATTTACTCAGGCAAAAACTCCCAGAGATTAAAAACCAAGCTCAACAATGTTATGAGATGTCATGTTTAAATACTTTGACCTTGTTTTTTCAGGAAGCAGAGGCTGAACATTTAAAGGCCTCGCTTTAAACATGCTAAGTGTGGAGACTATAATTACTTCTGCTCATATGTGAGCAGGAATAAACAAAAAAAAACTTGCCCCAAAAATGCATTTACAGATCAAACAGCCAGTGAGCCCTATTGTGATCAGCTCCAGCTGTTGCCTGTCAGTTTGAAGGAAGGCTGACAAGGAAACTTGACTGAAGATTAGAGTGAAATTTGTCCCTTTAATGGATGACATTGTTTGTTTTATACACGAGAGAATTTAGCGGAAAAAACAGCCTGTATTTTTTCACATCAATCAAATCAAAGTAGAACATGAGGTAGAGGACCTGATTGAGAATAACCCCCCGCCCCCTCCCTCCATTACCTAAACTCGTACCATGTGTTCTTGTGTGCGTCTTCCGAGGCCCGTGTTTGCAGTAAACTGACTCGGTGGGTTACGTGCCGTTCAACTCGTTTTTCACGTTTTCTGCATGCAGCTCTTAAGGAGTGCACCCTCCCTGTAAGGGACCCAAATCACACTCAAGCACCAGATCGCGTGTCGTTCCTCAGTTACGTGACAAAAAGAGTCTTGAACGCCGCCTGTGTTGTTTCTGCTTTTTCCCTCCATACCAATCAGACTGCATGTTTCAACAAGCTGTCATGCAGCAGCTGTTTCCCTTCATCTGTTTCTTAGATCATTTTAAATATCCCTCTACGCGTGTCCGGTAAGCAAATTAAGTTTAGTCATTTCATTCAGAAATTCAGCTTATTCGGAGGTCTATAAATTAGCTTCCGTTGGACAGAGAGGCTTACCAGTTTGCTTATCTCTGTTCTTCTTATCTACTTCGGTCCACTTGAAGTGCCAGCCCGTCAGCACCGCCCGGTGCCTTTTGTTACCGACCCACAGGCTCGACTCCAAGCCCATGTCGCTCTCCATCCCGACAGCCAGTCCCGATGACCTCTTCCCGCTGCTCACATGGTCGCCTGGTCAATTGCTTCTTATTTTGATTATATAGCGAAAGAAAGAGGTTGGCAATCTGTCACCGCCATCGGTCCACCGCGGTCCTTATCTGATGGGAGAAAGTTTTACATCTCCGTCTGAGCGCACCTGACGCTCTTCTTCGGAGACACTTTCAGGCCATCAATCCGTCAAGTGTTGGAGGCTCCGCCTGCTCCCCGTGTGGTCCTTTTCTTTCTTTCTTTCTAAAAATATCCGCTTCCTCGCTACTATCCCATAAACACCTGCGAATTTGCATGCGGCTCCGCTGGTTGGACGACAGAAGTTTACCTGGAAATAGGCCACCAATCGCTGACAACTCAGGTCTCCAAGTGTTTTCATCGCGAACCGTGATACTGATCTTTATATGAGTTGTGACAAAGGAAGAAAGACATTTCAAATTATACTCTCTTGTTTATTAACTACAATTGATTTACAACATCAATTAACCAAATTACAAAAGGCCTTTGTGGGTATGGCAGAAGCCTAAATGCACAGTGTTAAAATTATACAAATTAGTCTATATAAACTGTGCTGAAATATTAAATATCATTCAAGGGAAAACTGAGGAGTTTATAAGGTTTGGGTCTGACACTTTCACAATGACTTGATTTGTGCTGTTGAAAGCCTCCAGCATCCCCAAGCGTCCACGCACTTATTTTTATTTTGTTTTGTTTCGTTAAGTTTGACATTATTCTTTGTCACAAATATAAAATTAACGTCAAATTTCTCCTTCATGATAATGAAATAAAGGCACGATGGAACTACATTTCTTGTGTTGGGTTGATACCACATAACACAGGAAGAAACTCTAACCACTTTCCAAGATGATGAGTTGGAAAATGAAAGAACGCTAACGTTAAAGGTAAGTGGTGAGAAACTTTTAATGTCTCTTTTTATGATTCGGGCCTTCAGTCTAAAATATTGTCCCCTTCAAAATAAAGCCACTACAAGGCCCGTTTCCGTTCATGACACTATACAAACAAGCTTTTATTGTGAAATCCCAGGCACTTTGAGCGGAAGTGACCTGCGTCATTATCGCACGCTCCTTCCCCCCCGGTGCTCCTTGCTCGCGGGGCGGCTCGGCTAAGCTAACGAAACAAGACCTTTAAATCTGCATTGCGCCTGTTATGAGCGTTTGGACTAGCAACATATAGTCGATTCATCTCCCTGCAGTGTTGATAAAGAGCGAGTCAACAAAATGAACATACGGAACGCAAGGGTGAGTGCGCTGAAATCCGACCGGCTAACCACGCTGTTTCACCCGGTAGCTACAAGCTAACGTTTGCAGCCGCAGCTCAACGGCTCACATCCTTCCGTATGGTCTTCTTGCGCCTTAACGGGGGTATCTGTGTGTTCTCTCCCCCTCAGCCGGAAGACCTGATGAACATGCAGCACTGCAACCTGCTGTGTCTCCCCGAGAACTACCAGATGAAGTACTACTTCTACCACGGGCTGTCGTGGCCGCAGGTGACTGACAGCGCCGCTTCTTCTTCCTCTGTCCTTTAAAGCTCGGCTGCTCCCGCTGTGTCTCACTCAGGCGCTCTCTCCCTCCTTTCAGCTGTCGTACATCGCTGAGGATGAAAATGGCAAGATTGTGGGATATGTGCTGGCAAAGATGTGAGTTTTTGAGACTGCTTGTTTATCCAGATGTTATTGAAATATGGCGGTCTTTCAATGTGCTTTAAACCCCTTGACAGGGAGGAGGACCCCGATGACGTACCACACGGTCACATCACGTCACTGGTCAGTGTGAAAAAGTCTCACCTCATAATTCTTGATGCAGCAGTCTGACATTATTAGGCTCAATTCAGGCAACGCTGCCCAAACTACACCTTAAAGTTTAACGTTCATTACCTCCAAAGTCCCCCCCCCCCACTGATGGGCCGGATAGATTAAACAAACAACTCTGTGAGATGGTAGATGATTTATTATTGATGACTCTTCGGTGTCTTGCAGGCAGTGAAGCGGTCTCACAGACGCCTCGGCCTGGCTCAGAAGCTGATGGACCAGGCCAGTCGAGCCATGATTGAAAACTTCAACGCCAAATATGTCTCACTCCATGTCCGTAAGAGGTAGTGTGCAAATGGTGGAGGGGGTCTTTGTTGACTCACGGTGCTCCTGTTGACCTCAATTGTTGTGGTTTTCAAAAGATTCACCCACAGTCTCTTTGTACTGCAGCAACCGGGCAGCTCTGCACCTCTACTCCAACACACTAAAATTCCAGTAAGTCCTTTTTTTTCCTCATTCACCAGAGATTCAGTTATTGTTTGAGACTGTTGGCATGTCTGTGAGCTCAGAATCTTTGGCAACATGAAGGTTGTTTGTGAATTTGCATTAAGATGTAAATGATTTAAGGTCTTTCAGCATTTCCTGCCAAACAAAGCTGTCTGTTGTCAAAGAGCTTTTGTCAGGCTACAGTTTATGCAGATATGTTGTGTAAAGTTCATTTAAGAGAAAAAATATAAAATTTACTTGGTATAAAAAACGTTTTTGTTATTTTGATTTGTAACCCGTGAACAAAAAAGTTTTCTTTGTGTCTAAAGTATCAACATGAATGCGTGTTTCCTCTGACTTTATTGGATGTGTTGTGTTTTGCCTTCACAGGATTAGCGAAGTAGAGCCTAAATACTATGCAGATGGAGAGGATGCATATGCCATGAAGAGAGATCTGGCCCACATGGCTGATGAGGTTGCTTTGTTTTGATGATGTTGACATATTATAAACAGACATGTGTTGTGATCATTTACTTCGGAGACGGCTGGTCTCAGATGAACAGCCTGGTTATAAATGCGTCTTCCCCTCTGTGACCCCTGCAGCTGAGGAAACCCGGAGTGCGCATGTTGGGTCAGGAGGCGCCGTCCGGCCAGAGCCCGTCTGGGTCCGGTGACCAGGAGAGAGAGAGCGAGCGAGACAGCGGCGGAGAGAGCAAAGAGCTGAGTGAAGTCAGCGAGGCCACAGAAAGCACAGACGTCAAAGATTCCTCTTCTGATTCGCAATGACGCTTCACACCGTGACATTTTTAAAATCGCCCCTCTCCTGTTTTTATCTGTTTGCCAGGATCTCCAGCTTAACAGGCGCTTACTGTCTGTGCATTAAAGAGCTGTTCCAACTCGGCCATCACACCAGAATTCTGTTTTTTTGTCCTGCAGTGAAGAACAAAAGACTCTGACATTGACACGACCTGATGTTACATCTTAATTCATTCAAATAAATTACCCATCTGAACCTTTTTTAGATCGCTGTTGCCAAAGTGTTGAAACTCAAATAAGAGAGGTCAAACTGTACTTTTTAAATTTGGTTTAATTTTTTTTTAACAAAAACACTGCAAATAAAGTTTGGAAAAACGCTGAATGTTTGTTATTTCAAAGATAAAAGTTGTGTACTTTTTCATGGTGATAATGCTGATTATTTGATAGCAGCTTTTAATTGTTTCTGAAAGTTAAACTGCGGTAAAATGACCTTTTTAAACAGTCATGATTGCTGCACTGCAGATTTAGAGTGTCTGAGATCAGTTTGTCCTCTCAGTTGTGGTTGGCTTTAAATGCATGAAAACACTCCAGCTATTGCAATTCTGCCCCCTTTCGAAAATCAAACTGGTTTCCCACCCAATAAAAGTGAGGAACTTTACAATATGTGACCAAGGTATGTCAGTTATGATGTTTGTTTTGTAAAGAACTTGACCTGTGCAATAAGATGCAGTTCAAATGTACAATGACATGTGGCAAACAAACTCAATAAACACTGTTAAAGGGTACAAAACACGACCCTGTGCTAATGATGTGAAATAATGCTACAAAAGTGATCATGGTAATACACTAGTAATCAACTGACATGCAGGTGTAAGGAGGCCATACGTTTACTACACCGATTTCCAACATGCGCCTGCTGTCTCCTTCTGCTCTTGCAATGAAATAAAGGGGAACGTTGAGAGTTGTTACTTACATGCGATCAAAGTACTGCATTGAACTGTGTAAAAGATGGAAAAATACCCTAGAAAATAGAACAAACTCAAAAGGTAACACTCTAACTATCTTATGTTGACACTTTTACAGCAGGATTTTTTTTCCCTTTTTAAAAAAAATACATGCCGTAATGACTCTCAAAAGGCTGAAAAACTGAGGTTAATTGAAGCGCTGAATACTCAACGCGGAAGAAAAAACGCTCCTGAACCTGATTGTATCGTTTTCTACCTTTGGCGACCCCTGCTGGCGATAGTGTTGTAAATGCACCCTAAAGCTCAGTGGCGTCCCAGACCTGACTGCGGGTCACTGGCACCAGGCCAACAGGCTGCAAGATGGTAAACTACATGTTACTTCTCTGGAAGGTAACAACCAGCGACATTAATGTACCGCTACAGTTTCAGGTGACTCTTTACTTTACTTTATTTTGATATCCGTAACAGATGGGAAAGCTCAGAAAGACTCAACGTTAACTTTAGCTTGGGCAGAGGGCGTGTCCAATAAAGAGCGGCCCTGTTAATCAATGACCACTGACTGAAAGAGGAGCGCCTCAGATCTGCCTGACAGAACTCTTGACAGCAACATGACAGAGGAGTAAATGTAAGTAACAATGACACGAGCATGTGTGAGTCCTGGAGGGAAATGTTGCACACCAGTGTGAGATCAACGTGTTGAACTGTCTGTCTGCCTGCTGGTAGTTTAACTAAGCTGTTTAGTGACTGCTTCTCATTGTTGTCGACCAGCTGCTAACTGCCGAACTCACCCATTTGTTCCTATTCACTAGACTTTCTTTATCAGAATAACAAAAAATAAAACTAAGTTTAGTCTCAAATAGCGTTTGACCTCTAAATGGGCGAGAACTGAAATTGAGTCTTCTTACACAATATCAAGTGATTTGAAAAATTGGTAAAAATGATAAACAAAGGGGACCCCCCCCCCCACACACACACACACAATTTTCACTTCCTGTGTTTTCTAAGAAGAGCAGTTGGGGAGTGAGTGTTAAAGGAAAAATGTGAAACACTGCCTTATGAGCTTTGACTCCACATTTCCTTCATCTGACCGGGAAGAATAAACGCTTCTGCTCACTCCTATTCTATTCTCTCCCTGGCTGGTTTAGTGATGGTGGATTGTGCTAAAAAACAAAACAAAACAGTGTCAAACCTCTCTTGTGCTCACAAACATGCTGACCTGGCAAAAATTTAAGGACCACAAATCACCAATGACTGTCTTTTTCCTGGTTTAAATGTGTGTGACTAGGACACAGTCCACTGTCTTTCCGATAGCAAACACATAGACACATTCAGCCATAGCCTGTTAGTAGACCTTAATCGACAAAGTGACAACAACAGAAAACACATTTCAAGCCACTCCTTTCAAGAGAGAAATGTTTTACCACTAACTGAAAGTGATCCTTTAGAACAGCTTTGCACTAACTTGCACGGACTCCTCCCTCTAAATGGAGCTGAGACAATATTCCTTCTGCATAACAGACCAACCCGATCCCCCCTCACTGCACGTGTGAAGCTCTGAGATTTGTTCCAAATTTGTCACCCATCTGTGTGTGGACATAAAATCGGAGGAATACAAACTGTGCAACTTAAAGTTAATCAGTCTGCTCTCCAATATTGAAGTGTGACCTGATTTCTTGATCAGTCCTCGTTGACAACCCAGTGAAACATTCAATCCTGGTGAAGCTGTTAGATTTAAAGAGTTGATCATCATTTTAAGGAAAAAAAACAGTATTTAATCCACTAGAAACCCACCAGTGAAAGCGGTGTCCACTTACTGACTAAAAACTAAGTGCATGTTTTTGTATGGGGTTGCACAACGCAGCAGCTCTACGTCTGTTAAGAGGAAGGAAATGAGAGCACGAGAAAGAAGTCCATGCCAGATAAGAGCAAATTATGCTCAGTGACCTTTCAAAAAGTTAAGCTCTTTGTCACGAATGGTGCAGATTCACACCTCAATGCCAGTTCTCACTTCTCAGCTCCATGTGTGAGAAGACGACGACGACGACAACAACGTTGTCGGAGTGCATCACAAATCTCTCATGAATTTTGATTTCTATGGCAGCAGTGCAATTGGATACTTTTCGTTCAGATGACTGAAAGCAAATTGTGAAGACTTGCTGGAGCAGCAGTTGAAAGATGAGAAAAGGTTATCGGCTCATTTGTGATGTTTCTTGGTTCACTTCATGTGGCTGCTCTGGTCGCTTTGATGGCTGCGCTAACAAATCCCTCTCCACTGCGCTTTCCTTCACCTGAACACCAAAGCAGCTGATTTCACTCTGTCACTTGCAAACAGCCAGTGAGCAAGGGACTAATCAGTGCCAGCAGCTGCTGTCTGAGCATGCCGAAAACCTGCTGGGGAGCTGAAGACACAGCATGACCAGGAGGGGGTGGACCTGACTCGGATGGGGGGGGTCCCACTCATCACACAAGCACAATCACACGGCGATGCTTCGGGCTGAACATGCGAGTGCGATGAATGGGGAGAAAGAGAGTAGCCCGGCATAAAGTGAGTGCAAGTGTGTGTCACAGAGTGAGAGAGAGAGAGTCAGAGATGAGTTCCACTCCACCCACATCCCTCTGTATCCAATGTGAGGGGGAGGTGAAACAGTTGCTTACTGTGCCAAACCGGCATTTATTAGTTGCCTCAGTCTGGAGTGGAGGCAAGTCGGGACTGCTCCTCCTCATCAGGTAGGAGTCCTCCTGTGGATGTTTTTCCACTTTTATTTGATTCTCGTTTCCTGGCCCTTCTCACGGAGTGCAGAGCTGCCAGATGGCCGGCTGAGGTCTTGTGGAGATGTTTTTTTCTTTGACCTGTGAGTGCTGCCGGCAACAGCCGCTCTGCTGGATTATTCTTGTTCTGTTATTATTGGCTACAGACTTGAGCCCTCCAGCCATTCCCGTTTCATTGCTCCCGCTTCTTGCATCTATGTGTTGGGACTTGTAAAAATCCTCAAGTGGAGCAAACACGGCTCATCGAGAGGCTGGAGAGCGGCCGGCGGAGTGAGTTTTAAGAGTTTCTTAAATAAAATATCGCAGCAGATTGTGACGGCGGGAGGTGGTGATTCATTGCTGATCACATAGTGAAAGAATGAAAGGAGCTAATGGAAAAGGGTGACATAGTGTGGAAAAATGAGAGCAAGGCACCGTCCCATCCACGGGCTGCCTTCGGGCTGAGCCGAAATGCAACAGGCGCTCTGAACAAGGCGGCTGGTGAAAGTTTCTGGGCTCAGCTGAGGAGGAATACTGATGAGCGATATCTGTCTTTAGACTGGAAAAAGGGGAACTTGAAGGTTGAAGTGAAAGAATTTTTGATTGTGTACAAAAGGCTTCAATGCAGCAAGAAAAAGACCTTGCACTTCTTTCTGATGTGCTCTAAGTGTGTCTCAGTGTCTTTTGTGTCCGGTGGATTTGCTGACCTGTTAAAGGAGATGTCATGATGCTCGCCAACCATCTCTTTTCTCCCGTTACTTAATCAGTTGTGTTTAAATTCTGTCCAGAAGAGGTCAAACTCTGAAAATGGAGATCTACTTTAAGTACCATGAAAATGAAACCAAACTTTTCAGACGTGTGTCTGTCTAACAGCAGGTTTTGGTTAAACATGGCTTCTGTTTTTTTGAGATCCAGCCATCTTAATTGTGCAACTTCAGTCGGGTTCGCCGCGGGATATTTTGAAGGCATACTCGGTTTGACTGTCATGCGTGAAACCACCTGTAGTTCTCAGCACAACGGTCCCCACAGTGTTCGGAGCCTTGCGTTCAGCCCTATTTTTAGGGCAGCTGAGATGTTACTAGAGCTATTTCTGCACCACACGCAGTTCTGAAGCGTGACCAGCGCAGCGGGCGACACATGCCAACTGGTTTCGCCGTCGTTGTCGTCTGCCACTTGGGACAGCGGCTCAAGCTGACCCGCTTTGAAGAGATGTGCTA
This sequence comes from Malacoctenus gilli, assembly GCA_032164315.1. Lineage (NCBI taxonomy): Eukaryota > Metazoa > Chordata > Actinopteri > Blenniiformes > Labrisomidae > Malacoctenus > Malacoctenus gilli. The sequence continues at coordinate 16,565,379 of JASSRZ010000053.1, read as the reverse complement.
CAGTAAGCTTGGCATGCTCTTTTCGCTCTTTCTGGAGGAGGAGGAAGTTGGTGAGCTCTGTGGCGAGGGTGTTGCAGCACTAAGTGGTAAGAGAGCGTGTGGGGCGACGTGCTCGGGTGCAGCAGTCGGTCATGGACCTTGAGTTTTGTTACCGCGGACTGTCCTGTGGAAATAACTGAGTAGTTTGCATGCACACCAAAAAAAAAACAAAAAACAAAAGTCACACGATCGTTCTGCAAGGGAGACTAAATAAAACGGAGCTGGTGTCCCATGTCGGACGGTGACGGAGTGGAGTGCTTCTTTCTTGCTGTGTGCAGAATTCCACCCTGTTGGAGCCACGATGACTTCTCATGTGAAATTAAGAAAGGAGAAAGCTGGCGCCGTGGATTGTGACACTCAAATCAAAGGTTTGATAACTTTTTCTCATCGCCAGTCCCTCTTTTACATGCAGATTCAACTGCAATCGTCAACAAAATCAAGTAAAAAAAAAAAGGCAGTTTGTCACCTTCCAGCAAGACTTTCAGAATGAGTCATCCTGCTGTTCGTTTTTTCTTTCCACCCTTTTTCTTTCTCCCCCCACTCACCGTGGTGTTGTTGTTGCCGTCAGAGGTGCGGTGCCAGCTGGTAGACCAACTGAAGGTGTTGGACTTGCAGCTGGAGCAGAAGAGTCAGCAGCTGCAGGACCTCACTGACTACCTGCGGCGGCGAGGGGAGATCGAAAGCGAGTACGCTCGCTCCCTGGAAAAACTGGCCGAAAAGTTTACATCACGCATCAAGAAGTAAAAGCAAACCTGCAGCTCTTCCAATAAAAAAACTTATTTTTTTTGAGCGATCTGGCTCAAAAATTTTTTTTGTCCCTATTTTCCCCCTTAATGTCCCCAGAAAGGAGCCCAGCAGTCACTCCTCAGTGGCCAAAGTCTGGCTGGCTCTCCTGTCCCAGACCCGACAGGACAGCAGGGACCACAATGGGTTGAGTGACTGTTGCAACAACTTTTTGATCCAGCCCCTCACACACTGTCTGGAGTACACACAGCGCCTTGCCAAGAAGGTAGTCTCAGAATCCCAAAACCCAAACAATGACTTGGCACAAAGCAAAATAAATCCGCGACATGTCCGACTTTTGTCCTTTCATTTCCTCTTGCTGTTCTCTGTGGTTTCATCTCAATTTGTGGTCTGTCTTTTTTTTTTTTCTTCTTCTTTCTGTACGTGGTGTCGCAGAGCAAAGAGGTCTGCATGCAGCTCCAGGACGGGCTACTTAAAGTGACCACAGAGCTTCAGACGGTGAGCGGCGACCAGACCACCTCAAACATGTTCAGCTAAAAAAAAACCCTACAAAGAAGTTTGTGTGTGTGTTCGCGTTCACGTGCGCGCTTGCAGGCCTGGCGAACATACTACCAGTACCACTCTGACTTTGTCTGTGCTGAGGGGAAGCTGAGGGAGGCGGAGAAACAGGAGGAAAAACAGAAGCAGAGTGCAAAAAAAATGGAGAGATTAATTCAAAAGGTGAATGAGTAGCGCTTTTTTTTCGTGTGTGATCGTCTGTATTTCTTTATGTTCCATATTCCTCGCTGACATATTGCCCGTGTGTTATAGAGACAAGGTAAAGTGAAAGAAATACACCTGAAGTGCAGCAAGGCTCGAAATGACTACCTCCTTAACCTGGCTGCAGTCAATTCCTCCATGAACAAGTACTACCTCCAAGACATTTCCACTCTGATAGACGTGAGTACATCAATTCATGCACCTGTATCATTTTCTGTCCTTTTTAATAAGGTCTAAGGTCTTATTTATGGTCTTCTGCACACTGAATGATTGTAGACTCCAATGACCTCTTATTGCTCTCCAGAGGAACAAGCGCAAATAGCATGAAGTGCTATAATAAAACAAAACATTAAAGCTGCAGTAATCCAGCCTGTGCCTGAATTTTATTTTTAAGGGGTTATTTCAGTGTCTTGGTGGGGTCCTTTTTCCTCCTGCAGTGTGCGGATGCTGGCTACCACCTGTCTGTGGACCGGGTGCTGCAGGCCTACCTGTCCAGGCGGCGGCGAGCCCAACAGAACCTGGCCTCAGGGCTGCAGCAGCTCCATGAGGCCGTGGCAGGACTGGATCAGAGCCAGGACAGAGACACCATCCTCAAGGACCACTACACCACCTTCTCCATGCCGCTACGCTTCCCCTATCAGCCTCATGACGGCGACCAGGTCTGTGTCTGTGTCTGTGTCTCTGTGTGTGTGTGTGTGTGTGTGTGTGTGTGTGTGTGTGTGTGTGTGTGTGTGTGTGTGTGTGTGTGTGT
>JASSRZ010000053.1:16538655-16561332 GCA_032164315.1 Malacoctenus gilli | reverse complement strand
GTGTGTGTGTGTGTGTGTGTGTGTGTGTGTGTGTGTGTGTGTGTGTGTGTGTGTGTGTGTGTGTGTGTGTTTTTTTTGCTCTGCAGGTCTCTGAGGTCAGCGCAGAGTGCGAGATGAGATGCGAGATAGAGACAAGATTCAAACAGATACAGACCCGACTGAAGGCTGTCAAACAGGAAACGGAGGAGGTAGAAAACCATCACACACCACGAATGTCTGATCAATGAGTTTTTAAGTTTCTTCACGACATTTTTTTCACTGATGCTAATTCTGTTCTACAAATGTGAACTGAATATCGGAAGGCGGCCTCTTCAAAATGAGCCACCACAAGCCGACAGAATTAGAGCACTTACCGTATTTCCTTTCTTTACATTAGCTAAGCTGCAAGTTGATGCAAATGCAAACTTTTACCGTTTTATGCTTGAGCAATATCAGTGGTCCTTTCAGTTTTACATCTGTTCTCTTCCGTCGTCTTTGCCAATGTCACACAGGCTGCCAAGGGCGTGTCAGCCGGCCGCTCTTCCCTGTTGGAGGGAATCAGTGACGACGATCTGGAGCCCATCATTGCCTCCCAGGAAGACGGCACGGAGAGTATAACGGCCAAACCCAGCGTGGCCCGACGCAGAGCTAACCAGCAGGAAATGGAGACCGTCTACTTCACTGTTAGTCTAGTCTGTTTCTTTGGGGTTTTTAAGACTAGAATGCTCTGTGATAGACCTCATCAGGTTTTTCATACTTTGTTCGTTCTGTTTCACAGAGAGTCAAAGAATATCTTATTGGCAGCTCTTTGGTGTCTAAACTGCAAGCCAAACATGACTTGCTAAAAGTGGCTGTGGAAAAAGGTATCGCTTCTGCATTTCTCAAGAAAATACGCGGCAAGGCAAAAAACCCTTTTACTGTGCAACTTCTTTTGTTCCCTTTTTTCCTTCTTGGTTATATTTAAGAAATGTTTTTCCCGTCTGACTCTGTGTTTCAATTCTAGCCGAGTCCTCAAATGAGCAACAGCCTAGGTACAAATATTTTAATAGTTCCGATAATGTGCCTACTTTTTTCATTTCTTCTTTTTTTTGCTGTGACTTCAAATTTCTGTGTTTGTTCTTCAGGCTCGCTGGGAACTACGGTCGCGTTAGAAGGAATCAGTCCAGTGCCAATCTGATGCACAACCATAAACTTTTTAGCGGAGACATGTTGTCCTTCATACAGGTAGACGCCGCAGGGGACACACCGGCTCCCACACCTGCTGTTCATGTCCCTCTTTCGCAGTCAGCGATGATTCACCTCAAACTTCACCTGTCATTTTGTTGTGACAGTCAACATAACGGGGGAAAACTGCTTCTGTCTCTTCAGGCTTCAGGACAACAGATTCCCATAGTTGTGGAAAGTTGCATTCGCTTCATTAACCTGAATGGTAAGTTTTCAAGTTTGAAGGAACAGTCGCTGAAACATCGCAAGTTTTAACTAGTGAAGCAGCTCAGCTCCTCCTCAGACAGTGTCGCCATGTGTTTCCACTGACATAAACTGCAGGCAGGATGAGTTGGGACAATAAAAGTTGTCATAAACAGAAACTTGTGTAATAGGTTTGAATAATTGCCAGCGGCAGAGACTAAAGGGTGGAGTTCGACACCCTGACATTTTAAAGGCAGTGATCGATGTCGAATGAACATTGTCTTTCCATCAGGTCTTCACCATGAAGGGATATTCCGAGTGCCGGGCTCTCAAATGGAGGTCAACAGCCTGAGGGATGCATTCGAGCGAGGTAGATCCTTGTACTTTGCGTTCATGTGTGTATCAGCCTGACCACGTATAGAGCGCCTCTGCTCACTGTGGGGCATTAATAATGTGGGGCAGCGTGCCGTGGGCTTCCCCTGCAGGAGAGGACCCACTGGCTGAGCGGAGGTATGACCTGGACTCTGTGGCTGGAGTGCTGAAGCTTTACTTTCGAGGCCTGGAGAAGCCGCTCTTCCCCGTTGACAGCACCAGTCAGCTCCTGGAGCATGCTCGTGAGTATGACTTATAGATGGGATAGGATAGACCCAAGGATGCACTGCATGAGCTAACTTTTCTTCCTGTTTATTGGAGAAATAAACAACGAGGCAGAAAGAGCAGCTCAGCTCAAAGTGGTCGTCTGTTCCTACCCGGAACCTGCCATCATCGTCATGAGATACCTCTTTGCATTTCTTCATCAGTAAGTATTTTGAGGCTGGTTCTCCATGATTTTAGAGGCTGCATAAGTCATGGTAATTATTGGTTTGTCACGAGGAAGAGGAAAAGCTAAATTACTAAAGTGTTACTTACTGACGGAAGTAAGATAAATGGGCAGCAAAAACAACCCAAAACGTAATGGTGGAAATTTTAACTGGAGAGTTTCTTGACCTAAAGTGGAGACGAAGAACAGATTCTAACAGACAAAATGCATCGAAAGCTGTGTGCAATCTGCAGCAAGGAAAAAGAAACCTGAGGTCAAAACAACTGTTGCTCAATCATCAGTGGAAGGATTTAGTGCAGTTTCCTTGTTAGATGTCGGCCTCTTTGTGCTTCTGTTCCCTTCATGTTCCTAATTTGTTGTTCTTTTTGTCTCTGGTATCAGTGTGTCTCAGTACAGTGACGAGAACATGATGCAGCCTTACAACCTGGCTGTGTGTTTTGGCCCCAGCCTGTTGAGGGGGGAGCAGGATGAGGATGCGGTGACGCTGCAGCCGCAGATCAACGCTCTGGTCAAGAGCATCATTGTCCAGCATGAGAGCATCTTTCCCAGTCAGAGCGAAGTTGCAGGACCTATATATGAGAAATGCATGACACTAGAACAGGAGGACTGGTACGATGAAACGTGTCTCAACTGACAGTCTGGAAGTCTCAAGGCTTTGGTTTTAAAGTGTGTGATGTGACCATGTTTATTTTCCAGTGAAGTGATTATTGAAGAAGGGGAGGTGGATTCAGAGTACTCCCTCAGTAAAGATGGTGTGTTTCCCTACTTAGTTGTACTCTCAGTGTAATGATGGTGTATATATGAGATATCTTTGTCATTTGCTGCAGATGTAGAGCCGGAATTCTTTGCAGACAACAACACAAACCCATCAGCAGCAGCAACGCAGAAAAAGCGACCAAGGGCCAACAGCAGTGGCTCCGTGAACCACGGTAAAATCTCCTCTGGACCAGCAGGGGGCGCCTTTGCTTCGGCCGGAAAATCGATGCTTCAGATTCCAGTGGGGCCACAGTGCAGGCCCAGACGGTTGCACTCTCCCGGATATGTGCGAAAAGAGTAGGTATCCCTGTTAGGTCAGGCTGGTCTGATGTAAAGTGTGTACTTAATGTTTTCTCTTTTTACCTCACACAGATGTCAGCAGCAGCCATTTCCTGAGGACGTGACTGTTCAAGTTGACAAGGTCTGTCTCGTTTCTTGTTTTATACCCAAGTTTCGCTTTCCTTTAAGTACTCCAAGACCCTTTTATGACGTTACGGAACTTGATTTCCAAGTGCTAAGTTATTAGGAAGCAAATCCTTTGAATTATTTCATCTTTGAAAAGATTTAGGAATTAAGTTTTCCAGTCACTTATTTGCAGCTTTAAATTTTCAGTATAGGTTTTCCTTTTTCCCCAATTACTGTACTTTGTTGCTCTTGCCCCATTTGTAATAAGTTAAACTGTCTTTCAAATAATTGCCTAAGAAACTGAAAATCATGTTTTGAACCTACACGAGGTCCCTTAAAGTACTGTGATTGAATGTTACTACACAGAAGTAGCTGATTCCTCTCAGACTAAATAAACCAAATCTCTTGAGCAGATGATGGCAGAACAAAGACACTTTTGCCTTTTCCCCCCCTGTCACCACCGCTGTTTATTTCATATTCCAGGAGGTCTGCAACCAGATGGACTCGGTCTTCAAGGAGCTCATTCTGAGGCAGGCTCTGCAGGATCCCGCCCCCGCTGTCTCCTGCCCCTCTGCAGAAGCTGCCCTGGGAAAAGGGAAGCGGGATGGACGCAAAGGGTTAGGACTCTTCAGAGCTGCAGATCCGCTGGACTGAGCACGCTGGCATCAGGGGATGACAGCAGGAGGGAGAGAGACGGAGCGCTGATACTAATGAAAACTGAGGCCTCATGTCAGAAGCCTCTGACAGGAGCTTTCGGCACATCTATTTCTAGAAAATGATCATGACCCATAACTCCTTCTCTGACCCATCTCTTTTGATGGGCTAGGGCTTTCTATATGAACTGGTTCTATGTTTAAAACCTATCGCTCATTTTTGCATTGCAGGTTCACGGTCTGACCTGTAGTGTGGAAATTGAACTACTTCAAATGCACTGTTTTGTATAACTGAATGTTGATATGCAAAACAAAACGTGTATTATGTTTTGTTTTGTTTTGTTTTTTTCAAATGTTGAAACCAGATTTCTATTCATGTCAGTACACACACTGAGTTAAAAGAAAGCTGTGAATACTTCAGCTGTAATGAGTTTGTATATAAATGAAATATTTTGTATTCGATCCACAAAAACGTTTGTCTGTATATCTGGATTATTCATTGAATAAATTGTCTATTCTCATTTTGTGTATTAGGAAAATTAATATATTGTCTACATTTGCACTGAGCGTGTTGTCGGGGAGAATACCATATTCAGGTCAAGGTTAGCCAAATGCAACTGTTCCCGCAACATTTACAGTCTTCTCTGGGGATGCCATAGGGTGTCGGTTTGGCAGAAGTTTGTGTGTGTGTGTGTGTGTGGGGGGGGTACATTTTTCCCTTTGGGAATTTGTATTTTGTGTAGTACAAACAAAAGTGAATGTGGGTACGAAGCCTGAACCACAAGCAGACAGTGAGGTTTTTGGAGTAATTTAAGAGCTGAATAATAACTGAATGAGCTTCTACATTTTTGATTTGATGCTACAAATAGTTTGAGAGAAGGTACGTTGCAAACGTTGAGACCTGAAGCTGAGACTCGAACCGACGACCAACCGGCCTGGTCGATCTCCAGCTTTGGTTCATGTTGTCGTTCAGATGACGTGTCGACGGAGAGATTTCCCAGAGTGCTGCGCGGCGCTGCGGGCTACGTCACTCCTGCGCAGCCGCAGTGGGGTCAGTCGACGTGCGCTGAGGTGGACTTCCTCCGTTCAGTCAGTGAGAACAGAAGCAGCAGAACCGCCGCAGCCCCTCTCTCGAACCCCCTAAAAAGCCCACCCAGACGCCAACATGATCCGGATAGCCACCTTCCTCGCTCTGCTGGTGGTAGTTTGCTCAGGTAGGTCAGCGGAGAGCCGGTGGAGGGGCTTTAGCAGAGTTAATCCAGTAATGCTAACCATGCTCAGCTAGCAGCTCATTCAGCGAGACTCCTCTGCCTGTTCTCTGGCTTTAAAGTCCGTGTCGTCAAACTCTGTGAGGTTTGTCAGTGTATATCGTATCCGTGGAGCTTATTTCACATCCGTGTGTGCTGACAGGAGAGAGCTGCACGGATCCAGTCATCACCCCGTCGGCCTACACCACCTCGGACGCTGTCATCTCCTCCGAGTCCGTCTTCATCGTTGAACTCAGCCTGGCCTGCGCCAACGGAGCCCAGGTGAGTGTAGTATAAAAACCCCTCGTCGACCTTCTGATGCTCTGAGACTTACTGTCGTTCCTGTCCCCCGCAGAGTGTGACTCTGTACGCTGATGTCAATGGAAGACAGTTCCCTGTGACCAGAGGCCAGGATGTTGGCAAGTACCAGGTACGTCTTCAAACCTGCAGCACAGACACTCACCGTGTCTTCTTAAAGAGCAGGTGTCATATCGAGATAATGCAAGATAAAGACGCAGCAAAGTGTTTCCCAACCTGCGGTCTGGGCCCCCTTTGGAGGGACGCCCTTTCTTTCCCTGAAGTGGCCTGCATTTGAATACCACAATTCAAGAAAAATCACAATATGAAACCTAAAATCTACAGCAGACCAAGAAGAGTGTACTGCTTTTATTTTGCAGGCCCCTGTGATTGTATGTTATGTATGACAGTTTGACTGAATCACAGAAGTTTAGGAAGTAGCAAGTAGTTGGACATTGTCTTGCTAACCCTATCGCCTGAACCTACATGAGGAAAATATTGTGCTGTTAATTTGATTACATCAAACAAACTTCTTTAGTCAGAACTGAAAGACAGAATTCAGCCATTGATCAGCATGTTCTTCCTCTGCCAGGTGTCATGGAGTCTCCCTCACAAACAGGCCAGCTCTGGGACCTATCAGGTGAAATTCTTTGATGAGGAGTCCTACAGTGCCCTGCGCAAGGTCAGTGTTGGAGAAACAAATTGGCCCACATTTCATTGCCTCCTCCAGTTCAACATTTGATTCAACTGCTGCGGTGTGTCCTGTTTGTTTCAGGCCCAGAGAAACAACGAGGACGTAAACGCTATTCAGCCTCTCTTCTCTGTCAACATCGACCACAGGGTGAGTCTGTAATTATAGATCCTCAGTCGGTGTAATAACCATGTTGGCAAAACTGAGTGAGCGCTCCTAAAACCCTGCAGATGGTCATAACTTCATCATGGTAACGAGCTATCCATCTGCTGCGAGCGTGTTAGGTGAGATGTGACGGTTGTGTTGCTAAACTCTCATCACCTCAGCTTCACAGAGCTCCGGCTCATTTGTCAGCAAGTTGTGGGGAGGTTTAGCAACTGTTTTTGTCCCTCACAGGAAGCTGTTTTCAGCTGTGGGTTATTGATTTACTGCTCTAAGAATTTGAATAGATTGGTGCAACCCCCCCCCCCCCCAAAAAAAAACCCCACCCCGATTAATCAATCAAAATGACCCTTAGATGCTTTGTAACTGCTGGATCTCTTGTCAGGCTTCAGTTCGTGCAAAAGTTCTAACGGAATGCTCTAAAAAAAAAAAAAATCAAATGATTTAATTTACAGTCCTTCGTATTGAGTTTGCAATATAAATCCAAGCCCCCATCTTGTTTGGGTCGTCTGTGCTCCTCCAGTGAATCTGTTGTTTGTGTTTGTTTTCGCTTCCTCCCTGCAGGGTGCCTGGAGCGGACCGTGGGTGTCGACGGAGGTGGTGGCCGCTCTGATCGGCATCCTGTTCTACTACTTGGCTTTCAGCGCCAAGAGCACCATCCAAGCATAAAACGACCCGCAGTTGCTTTTTAACCACTGGACCGTTAAAAAGACTGAATTGTTGGAGCACGGCCAGTGACCCGTCGCGTGGCACTGTGGCAGGACGGGTGACAGGCCTTTGTCGCTCCTACTGCTCTGGGCCAAGGAAGAGAAAGGAGTAGTCTTTGTATTTTATTCAGACTGTGTCTGTGTGCGATCAGTCTTATCAATTTACAGATGAATTGTGTCAGCTTGTTCTCTCAGGATGGATGGAAGGAGGGAAAGGGCTTTGTAATTGTTTTTTTTCTTTTTTGTGGGGAAAAGTATCCAGATTCATAAAACCTGGATAGAAAAAGTATCGAACAATTTCTGTTTGGCTCCTGAACAAAAAATGTTTCTAATTGAAGGGCTTTTTTTTTTTTCTTCAAATTTGGACACTTTGACTCGTGCTGATGTTCTGAACACCAATAAAGAAAAAGTTGGAGCCCGTCGAACTTGAACGTCACTGATGTCAATGCACTAACTGGCCTGATCCATCAAGGTGAACACCTGCTTTCAGAGAAATAAATAAAGAGCTTGATTTTCCTTGAGTGTGTGGCATGAGACAGTCCAGCTGATGTCTGCTCCTCTGTGGACATGAAAACTTCTTATCGTGTTGTCCCAGAGAATAAGTCAAATCTGTTCTAAAGGATCACATTGATGTTATCTCGAATAAATTTGACTAAATTAATCTTTCCCAGGATAAATTCAATGTGACAGATATGCCCAAAGTGCCTCTTCTGATTTGATAACGTATTTCTAAGAAATCGGTCAGAAGATTAATATCTACAGCGAAAACTTCATGGTTCTCAAGTGTTGAGATAAGATTAATTGAGGCTGACTGAGCCATTGAATAAATTCAGCTGTACCGTAAACATGCCCAGATAGGAGGTTGTAGCTAAAACCTCAGTGGACTGTGGTTATTTTCGTCAGACAAGAGGCAAAGCTGTCCCAGCAGCGTCTCCAGATATCCAAGGAGCGATAAATGTTTGAACCCTGACGCTGAGGCCCTGTCCTGCTTTCTCTCAGTGTCCACCAGTAAACATGTTATCTTTATGTTGCTGCTGACTCCTGCTTTTTCTGGCTTCCTGTCGTGCAGATCCACTGATGACCACACAGTGGCAGCTCTGCGCTGCTCTCTCGGGTCTCCAGCGAGGCCAGATTTTTTCCTTGTGAGCAGATTACTGGTGGTTTTTACTTATTAGGTGTGAACTGGGTTACCGAAGTAATGGAGCTGATTGCATAATGTACTTGCCACTCTGCCTAACATCATCATCCTCCAGCTTGTCACTTTTATGAGCGTCTCTGACAAACTCGAGCTGAAGTTATCTGGTTTGTTAGAGAGATTTAAACTTAGCTGGTCTATTTCTGTCCATGTTCCACATCAGTGTTTGCACTCACTGGTCACGGGCTGCTGCTATTACCTCTGTGAGAGCACGACAACTGCAGGGCCACACTCAGTCCCACAGCACTAATCTGAACTCACGGCATGAGTAACACTATCTGCTCGTGTAAGTACAACGCACTGTAAAGAAGCATTTCTCAGATGTCTGCTTTTCTCTGGCTTCGTCCTCACGCACCCACGCTCACGTGGTGCAAGCACATCCCTGCCTTTGTCTTCTGACTCCCACAGGAGACACGATGTCTCAGAAAGGACATGAGTGAAAGGACACGCGGCGAACATGGGGTCACCTGTTCCACTGAGTTCCCTCTATTCATTGTCTTCTTCTTCTTCTTCTTCTTCTTCTTCTTCTTCTTCTTCTTCTGGAAAAAGACCTTCTAAACATACTCCTGTCCTGCCCCCCCCCCTCCAAAACTTTTGGAGGTCTCTCCTGCAGGATCCGCCGTGGAGCTGGAAGTTTGTCACTTGCGCTTCTTACATCTATCAAGCTAGTGTTTTTTGGACCAGTTTGCTGATACCAAAGTGTTGTCTGTGCGCCCCCCCCCCGGCCCCCTTTACTCCTCTTCCTCTCACCTCATCCTGACCAAGCCGAGAGTGGCCACATGAGGACTGATGTCGAGTTTTTTTTCCGCTTCACTGTCAGCCATGTTTGCTTATGTGTAACCGCAGTTTGTTTTTCCATATTCTGTTTGAATGTATTGTGTATGAGACGGCAAATTTTTTTTCCAGAGGCACGGTATAAATAGAGCTGAATTGAACTGAAGTTTAATTGGAACTGAAGAGTGTAGAGATGAGGGTGGGAACCTGGGGAAGCATGGAGGGATGGAAGGATATAAATGGAATGAACAACAAACATCCACTGACTTGAAGCTGACACGAGCATCTTCCTCTCATGGTTGTGTAACGACAGCAAAGTTCATGGCTGCAACCAACACACGTCAGCGACCAGCTGAATGAAACATTTACGGGTAAAATTTTTGTCTTTTCAGAATAAATGCAGCCACAGGAAGTCACCATTTATGTTGTCACTGAACGATTGTTTGTCTGTGTTTTGTTTTTTGTCTCTGTCTCAGAACTTAATTTTCAAAGTCTGGTCAACAAACACAATGCAGGGTTTTTTTCTCGATTTAGCAAAGCTTTCTTTGTTTTTTAAATGTAATGCATGAACGCACACATTATTAAATATCTAATCTTTATTATCATCACAGCAGACAAGACATTTCATTGCGATAAAGTGAAAGAGTGTGTGTGCGAGTGTGCGCACGTATGTGTGTGTGCTTGTCTGAGAGTGATAAAATGTCTTTCACATGTCTTGTGTTTGTGGGGCCTGAAGATGAGGAGCCCACGATGTGTGTGGGGTGTGAGTTACATCACGTGCTTCCCTTTCATGTGGTTTCAGGTTGAAGCCAGGATTAGGATTAGGATTAGGGTTATGTTAGACGATGAACGGAGGTCTAAAGGTGATGCTGGACACATTCTTTCTCATCTGTGTTTATTCTTCTCTGGGAAAATAGGGAGCGAGGGCGACAGCTGTGTCCCCCCCTTATGGTGAGCAAAGTTATTCGAACAAGTTGAATGATTGTGTTTTTAATCTCATGTTAGAAGATGGTTTTTTTTTCTTGCATGTTCTCTCTTCTTCTGTGAAACATGTTACTAATTGGGAACATTGGACGTTGGGCAGGTCGTCATGATGTGGCGCAATAACTGTGAAAACCAAACGAATAACATGGCTGCCTCATGGCGTGTAGTCAATTTGGACTGAATGCCACATTTCTTGTATTTTCACAATGAAAGATAAGATAGTTAAAGGATGATTAATTGCCATTAAACAGCATGTGGACAGTTGCAAGTTGTGCACTTTCTTTTTGAAGAAAATCTATGCTGAGTTTCATGACTCAACAGGTGTTCAAAGACGAGAAGTGCTCTATGCTTCTGGGGCACAAACCAGCTTGTTTAAGCTGAAATATCGAGTGTCGCTTCAGTTCAAGCAAAGGTTCGGTTTGGTTAAAGGTGAATGTCGAGGAAAAATGATGGAAGGCTCAGTTTTGAAGGGCAATGTTGCTGAACAGGGCCACAAAACCCATTACTTCAATTGGAAGGTCCCATGGCGATTGTGTGTGTGTGTGTGTGTGTGTGTGTGTGTGTGCGTGTGTGTGTGTGTGTGTGTGTGTGTGTGTGCGTGCGTGTGCATGTGTGTGTGTATGTGTGTGTGCGCGCGTGTGTGCTGTGAGGCAGAGAAAAGCCGCCCTGACAGAGGTGTGTAAAACAGCAGCTCTGGGGGCAGACACCGATGGGCTTAGTGGGATTCAGCAATGTGGAAACTGGCGTCGCACAAATGATTCTCACATGAAGTCACACTTTTCTGTCTGAGTCGTATGCATTGTTATTCCTACTCGTCTGTCGCACTTTCTGTGAAGCACAAGATCAACAAACTGAGCGCTACTGCAATAATCATAAAGGACACTGTATCTTTTCATACCCGCTTCAACTTCCTTTGCTGTGAAAACAGTTATCGTTGTGAGGTTTTTTTTGTAATGGATGTGCGAGCGCAGTCTGGCATGTTGGATGTGGAGCTTCAAATGGAACAGTTTCACGTTGTTGAGAGTGAACAAACAACTCCGAGCTTCACTGCTTTTCTTTTCATGATCCCCTTCCGGGTCCTGTTTAGAGGATGGTTCCCATATATGGGAAAAAGGCCAATTTTCTGCCTATCACTCTCTTCCTTTATTTTATGGATTTTTTCTCTCTTTTTTCCCCTCAGCTATATGTAACATATCTTTCACAATTTGCTCTCAAATGTCAACTGCTCGCATAAAGCTTTTTTGAAGCCTACGTGCGCTGCTCATAGCTGGCGCTGAGCCATGAAATACAGTAAGTTAAACAGGAGCAGACACATCACAACAAACCATTTTCTTGGAGCATAAATCCTATGAAAGCCTGTTAAACATGCTCTCATAAAATGGGGTTTTATCAGACACCGTCCACATGTCTGCTTTTTGCGATGAAGAGAGAAAATTTGCAGGGTTTGTTAAGGTGTAAACACCACCACGCTGCTCTGTAATGAAAACAAGGTGGCTGAAAGTGATAAAATCCGACCTTGATCCCTCCGGCTCTCTGGAAAGAAATCACCTCTCTGGAGTCAGTAAATACTTCTCCTGCTGTAAAGTACGGGACCAACTTTTGTGTAGGATCGTAATCGCCGCCAGTAAAACGAAGGCATTGCTATATTTAGCGAGGAATAAAAAATCAGGCTGGGGTTGTAAAACTGTCAGGTCTAGGAGAAAGGCAATAGGAGAGAAGGATCGGGTGTTTTGAGGAGGTATGATGAAGGGGTTGGTTTTGTTTTCCTTCACTCCGTCTAATTATGAAGTATGATGCTCAAACACAGACGCTGGAGCTGCGTGTGCAAGTCGCAGAGTGCCAGATCTGCCCCCTCAGTGCTTTTGAATACGCCTGGCAGCAGCCTCAGCAGTCGTCAGAGTAGCCGTCCGGGGTTAAGCAATGCAGACAGGCTGTGCTCTATAGGAGAGCTCCTGGCTGCGCACGTGATTTATACCGAGTGTGATCAAGACAGATGGGAGGGAGGTATCCGTCACTCTTCAGAGTCACTGGCTGCCCTTAAATTGATTTGGATGGGGAAGTTGCCCTCATTTCATGCCCTTCACCAAGTGGTCATTTATTTCCCCTCAGACGACAATGCAGTCGCAGGCCCGACAGGGGGGAAAACTCCCATGTCCATAATGAAGAACTGACCTTGGGTTTAGATGTCAGCCGTGCTTCAGTATGGAAACCACGAGCATTAGGACATTCAGAATAAACACACCCACGTTGGCACACACACTGCGAGATTAGAAAAAAGCTGTGCGCTCCCCTGTAGGCCATTCATCATCGGCTCTGACAGGGGAGGGATGATGGCTGTGGTGCTAATAGCAACTATCAGGCCCGCTGTCCCCCAGAAAAAAGACAGAGGCAAGAGGAAACACTCTGCACTAATGAAACTGTGTATAGTGGAAGCTTAGGCATATTTGTGTCGGTAAATTCTCGCTTTACATGTATAATTTAGCTGTTTAATGTTCATTAATGTTGGCGCAGAGAGCCGACGCACCGTTAATGGGTTTTTGGCCTTTTTTATTGACCTGAGAGGCTAGATGGGTGTGAAGCCAGGCCTTTTTTCATCAGAGGAGAATCCTCTCCTGACCTCCTAACTTCCTGACAGGAAGAGGAAAATACATGAACACCCCAAAGGTTTGGGAGAAGTTCATCTATTTCCTGACATAACAAAGTGAGAGACGGGACGCTGTTGCTGTAAGCCTTTCATTTGGCAGGGAATCAAAGTGGAGGCTCACGTCTAGGGAGCGAATGCACAGTGGCGTGTTGAAAGCCCAAACACAGAGGAAAAGGTGAGGCTTCTCCTTCAACCCAGATGAGCACTTCTGAGACACCTTGAAAGCATCCCAGTATTGTCCTGCAGCCTCACATAACAGTGTTTTGATTCTGTGGAGAGGATGTGTTGTACTTGTTCAGCTTCAAAGGGAAAGCAGCGGCCAGTCCGAGGTGGAGGGTTAGACAAATAACACCAATACAATCAATTCTTATCTCTTTTAAAACACACAAAGTTATACCATTTGCTGTGTGTGCGCAGTAGCTTATATAGTTGAAATTTGATAATAAAAAAAACACCCACCAACGACTTGATGTCTATCTACCATGCAGTTCAAAGGACTCATACAGGATTCCTCAGGGAGGAACCAAAAGCAACAGGTAAACTGTTATTCGAAAGCAGCAACAAGAACTTCAATATATACATCTGAGTGTGTATTTTCTTTTCTACAACAATAAATAATGAAGAACACATGGCTGTCACCGTGATATAACATGCCCAGTGATCCCTGCTGTGGTGGTAGTTCTAAGAATAACATGGCTGACATCATTTGGAAGATTAATCCGGTTGAGGGAGGCCCCCCTCGAAAAGATGTCCGCTGACATTAGAGGCACTTGGGTTTTTTTTCCTTTCTCTGCTGGTGGAGAGTTTGCATGTGAAAGCAGTTATGCAGGTTAAGTCACATGTCAAAGTTCCTCTTTGTTCCGGAGCTCGGAGCTCCGTGAAACGCCCGCTCTTAAGACTCGTCTCGCATCAGAAGTCGAGCTCCACCAAAGTCTTTGGTTCGATGTCTCTTTGTTCGCTGTCACAAAACGTTACAAGTGGTGGTGCTAAGTTCAACTTTGAACCCGCACAGAACGTGATGACTTCTGATGTGCTGTACATTTGAATGAATAGACTTGACATTATTCGGTGCTGTACATGGAATGTTGTTGAGCGTTTGTTTCCTTTCTGGGCCGTCAGCATTGTGTTCACGTCTCACACTACTGGGGGAGCAGGACAGGAAGGTCATTTCACGTACCTCCAACTGTGTGCTTTTACAAAAACACAGTCGCATAGTTGTGTCCAAAGTGGGTTACGGTAACCAAGTCTGTTGATGTCAGTTTTTTCAGGCGCTACACAAACTTTTGCTTCTTTGTGAGGGGTTTGGTGTTGTTTTTTCCCATCCTCCAGGGGCCGCTTCTCCATTCCAGCGTACCATCCTCATGAGTGGACCACTGTCCATCTCACTGACAAATCACTATTGTTCCTCAGAGCTGGATTCCTTGTGAGTTATTAGGAATTCAGCCTCAAGCATCCATTTCTAATCCACTTTCTTTGATATAACAAAGTTTGTTCACATTATTGGATTTCAGCCACGGCCTTCCCAGGACCACTCCTGCGGTGGTAACATCCATGACATCCTGTGTCTGTTTTCAGGCCGACACCCGTCTCGCTGTCCTCGGCACTTCACATGTGTTCCTTTCCCTCCATCTCACCCCTCCTCCTGCATGGTTTGCTGTACACCCATAGATTTGTCTGCTCCTTTGTACATTAGGCGTGCCATAAGTCCATTAACGCAGTGATCCATCCCCCTCGCATTCCTGTTCCTCTGCTATGTCTGAGCTTGGCTGGAATTTTCCTTTCTTAGGATGAATCACGCCACAAGGTCCTGTTTAATGGCAAGTGGGGTGAAAACCTTGTCGCTGCCAAGGCCGTTCTGCATTATCAATGCACTGAAACGAGGGACTCTCCTTGGTGCTGACATCTTCAATGACACCTTTCTTTACTGCTGGGGTGGGCAGGGCTGGTGATTACACACGGAGGTCCTGCTGACAGCACAGCTGTCCTCCGATGCTGACAACATCTGGCCGAGGTCAGCTGGGCTCTCGGGTTGTGATGTTGGAGGCCGTGGTGGCGGAATCGCATGCTACGCATGCAAGTCCCCCCCGCAGCACACGGGTGCACCCGTGCGTGTTTTTCCAAGCGTGTCTCTGTTAGTCCGTTTCTGTCCTGCCAGCGGCCATCAGTACAGACTTTCTTTGGTCGTGGAGGTGTGTGTGGCGGTGGAGTCGTCTGGCAGCGAGCCCCGGCGGCCCGGCCTCGACCGACAGTGCAGCAGGTTCTGCAGCTCCCTAGACACGCTGCTGGAGAAGGCGGTGTAGATCCAAGGGTTGGTGCACGAGTTCAGACTGGCCAGCAGCATGAGGATCGTGAAGGCAACTCCTGTGAAAAGACGGCATATTAAAAAAAAGGAGGTCAGTGATATTCAAGCAGATGTGAATTTATTTTTCATGAAACTGAGGGAAACACAACAGCTCCGTCACATTGTTCTCTTCATAAACATGTACAAATATTTAGTGTGAACACAAAGCATTCAGGATAATTGTTTTTCTTTTTATTTCCTTTTGGAACAGAAACAAGATTATAAATATCCAAGACGAACAAAAACCGTTCATGTTCCCCTTCTATTTATACAAGGTCTAATAATAAGTGTAACAACTAAAACACGCTTGTTTCTTTCCAGCCAAATGGAAACAATAGATAAATGCATACTAAATCCAGAACTGATAGTAATCAGCTGTTTGCCTGTGAGTGGAGCTGTCTGCCAGTGAATGCTCATTCATTTGTATGCAGGTTCTGCAGCTGCCCGTGAGGACACTCTGTATATACGTCTGTGTGTGAGAGCGGGCCTGCGTGTCTCACTGCTTCTGCTCGTGATTTTGACGAAGCTTGCAAGCTGCTGGCAGAGATCTTTGCTGATGAAATGTCAACATCTGGCCATGTTGTTGAATCAGTGCAGCATATAAACAAGTTATTTACTGGCCTCTGATGTTTGTCTTGAGAACAGAGGACACCCACCGAGTCCGTACTATCAGCCACACCTCGCGTCCTTTGCTTGACTCATCATTGGCTGGTCAGTGAAAAAATGACAGGAAAGTGTGCGTGCGTGGGTGTGTGCATGCGTGTGTGGGTGGCTGCGTGGCTGCCTGCCTGCCTGCCTGCCTGCCTGCATGCGAGCGAGCGAGCGAGCGTGCGTGCGTGCGTGCGTGCGTGTGCCAAAATGCAAACGGACCAGAGGGGTCGTCCAGGGTTTCCTGGTTGTAGGTCAAAACAAACATTGTTTTGGAGTTTGCGCTTCACTCGCTGTTTCGACATCTGAGCTGAAGTTTGTCCTCAGAATAAACGCCAGCTCCTATTGGGACACGTGAGAGTGGAGGCTTTCTCTGATCGCAGGCTGTGGTTACAAACAGCCACCCAAACATTTGACTTCGCCTGCCCACAGTGCGAAGAGGGTGAGGGTGCACATTGAAGGCAATTAAGTGGATTAACTCGGCTGAACAGGATCAATCCATCAGGGAAAAAAAACAACTTTAATTAATTACTTTAAATCCCTACAACACAGATGTTTGTTTTTGTTGTTGTGCAAAGGTGTAGAGTGAAGGTGGGAACTCCTCGTCCGGAAGGGGCCACGTGGTTTCAATGTGAGTGCAATAACTGCCTCCTTATTAGGCGCTGTGCAGAGCCTCATAATGACACCTTGTGAAATTCAGGTATGTTTGAGCAGGAAGCCGCTCCAAGCGATCAGGACGAATCGGACAAGACGCCGAGCGTACACAGCCATGAAGACGCCACAGCACTGACCTTGGTCGGGGGGGTTTGGGTCCCAGGCTGCCCACAGCTGGACAATGAAGAAAGGCGACCAGCAGATGGTGTAGACCAGCACGATGACCAGGGTCATTCTCACCGTCTTGGACATGGCTTTCGTGATGCTGGGAGGCGGGGTGGGGGGCGGGAGCGGGGGGGCGTAATCGAGCGAGCAGCGGGGGGAGCCACTGAATGTCTCCTGGCAGTCCGAGCTGGTCAGCACCTGCTGCTGCTGCTGCTGTGCCGGTGACGCTGCTGCTGTCACATGCTCGCCGCAACAACTGCTATACTGAATGGCAGATGGTACAAAGTCATAACAATCACCCACTTGGCTGGCGTGGAGGTTGTTGTGAGGGTTGTTATTGGAAGCCTTTAGGAGCAGCCCTCCCCTCCCGTCCCGGCCCACTCCCCCGGAAGCCCGTCTCCCCCTGTCCCTCGCCCGCTCCTCCTCCTTCTTGAAGCTGTGGAACCGGAAGAAGATCTCGCTCTTCTTCAGCTCCGCCATCACCATCCTCTCCGACTTCAGGTAGATGTTGTTGTGAATCTCGCGAAAGATTCGTATCTGGAAAGGAACGTTTCCAGCAGTCAGCGAAGTGAACAGCCAATAAAACACCACACATTCAATCATTCAGACTGATGATTAAATTTTACGGCAAGCAAATGTCTGATTCAGATGTTTTCTTTCACTACAGACAGTATTTTCACGCAGTCCTGGTTAATGTTGTCAGGAGATTCAAAATGAATGGCAGGGTATGAGTGGCCCTCAACCATTCGTCATAAACCAGTGTCAGACACTTTTTATGTCGAGTTATTAACACCAGTATTCCTTCACTATATTACAGAGTAGCTACTATAAAATTTTATTGGAATCAAATGAGTTGTAATCGTCCCTCTTAGCAACTGAAAACAATTACCTAACATCTCATAATAACAAATGATTCATGGTTGATGCTTGAATTTGTTACTGCCAACTGTTGGTCTGTTATCGGCTCTTATATCCCAGAAAAAGGCCTCGGGCTCTCACTGTTTAATGAGAGACGAAAGTCTTATTCACAGTTATTCTCAGCGCACACCAAGGTGAGGGAATTTATTCAGCTGAGTCACATGAAACTGTGACTCTCTCACTTCCTTCATCACTGATGTTGTCCTTTCTCATAAAAAGTGCCAGCTTCCTTTTTCCCCGATTGAAACCTGATATTGAACAAAGGTCAGGGGTTTCTATGTTTGGCTGGGATCTGCTGCGTTTCACTTCCTGCCAGGAGGTTCTTAGAGCGGGCAGCTATCTCAGCAGCGGACCTCCAAGTGCTGTGTTAATTAGGGGAGAATAGCTGGACCCCAGAAATATCTTTCCTTAAATAGAGCGGCACTGATGGGACGCAGCCCAGAAAGCCTATCCGCTGTGAGATGCGACGTTAAAACACCGGCCGCAGCTTCCCGCAGGTTACTGAGCGATGCCGCCCGTATGCTCACTCCAGGAAAACCAAACTGAATTTCATTCATTCCACACGCACCATTATTGGATTATGTTGTCGTAAACGTGTCATGCCACAGTCGAACGTGCAGCGCCGAGCCAGCACAACCAGTATTACCTGACAGATAGTGATGATGAGGGCGGGCAGGAGGAAGACGGCCACAGTCATCCACGTGACGTAGGCCTTCAGCCCCCACGGCTTGGCAAAGTGACCCCAGCACTCGAACACACCAGGAGCCATTTCTGAGCGGGAGAAGATGAACACCTGACAGACAGAAGAAGGGTGCTCAGCTCACCTGCAGACTGTTTCCCTCTGCTGGTGCCTCATCAGGCTAAAAATAGACCGACATCTTGAGTCCGACTGTAGAAACAGGGTGTGAGCACGTGCTGTGCACTCATTTCCTATTTTGCCATGTGTTTTTCCGTGCTGTGTTGTGCGCGTGAAAGGCTTTGTTGGCCCGAGTGTGTATGTGTGTGTGTGTGTGTGTCCCCCTCCCTCCCTACCTGTGGTATGCTGAGGACTAATGCCAGGGCCCATGCGATGATGACAGGGGTGTTCCAGCGGGACACCGCTCCCCCTCGGTAGGCCTGCAATGGGTAGCAGATGGCATGGTGCCTGTCTACTGTCATGGCAACTATCATGTAGGAAGACGCAAACATGCCCACGATCTGCAAGTACTTGATGGACCGGCAGAGCAAGTCAGGCCCCTGAAAGCGCTCGGTAATGTCCCAAACAAGCTGCGGGAGAACCTGCGGGGACAAAACGTGGGAAAGAAAACAAACAGTCATTCGGGGACAGTGAGTCACAGCATGATGCAGCATCTTTAATATTCACCCTGCCTGAGTAGAGGCAACAACAAACTACAAAGCTGGAAACTGACATTTTTTTCTTGTAAGTCGTCCCTGATGCTGATTATCTTTTTGGGTCAAATAGTGACACTGTTATCCAAAAACACATCGATGCAGCATTGCACTGCAGGAGACAACTGACAGATGTTGACCTGACCTAACCTGCCCTGTCAGGTGAGATTTCACCTCCACTGATAATCCACAACAGAACAGAACGTATCTCTGCGTCAAAATTCTACATGTGTTTTGATGGCATTTTGAAGCGCTCCAGGATGTACCCTGCGTTCGCCCAGTCTCACAGGATCCTACGTTTTTTTTAGGATTGGTGCTTATGAATTCATGTGTTTTTGAGTCAAAGGTGCGATGAGCAATTTGTCATTCAAGTCAAGTTAAAAGTGGGTCAGAACCAATCAGTTGTTTAAATGTTAAACAAAGATCTGAATGTCTGATGCCTCCCGATTGTCTGGGCCAAAAATCTTGACCATCAGTAGTGTTTATGATAAAGAGAAATCTCAAAAATGATGCAGCGCTCTGAGCAGTCCTCCTGTCTGCTCCACTTATTCAACACAAACAACATTGCTACTAAAGTGAGAGGGCAGACATCTGTCCTGACTCATGCTTTGTTCTCCTTCGAAAGTCTTGTCTCATTTAATTTTCGGCTGATGCTGAATTGACACCAACCTGGAACAGAGCCACC
Organism: Malacoctenus gilli; assembly: GCA_032164315.1. Classification (NCBI taxonomy): domain Eukaryota; kingdom Metazoa; phylum Chordata; class Actinopteri; order Blenniiformes; family Labrisomidae; genus Malacoctenus; species Malacoctenus gilli. Next base: position 16,541,811 of record JASSRZ010000053.1, on the reverse strand, counting down.
ACCAGGTCTGCCACACACAGGTTGACCATGAACACGTGCATGGGTGCATTGTGCTTCCTCCTCCTCAGCAGCACCCACAGCACGAAGCTGTTGCCCAGTGTGGTGAGGGCCAGCACCACTCCAAGCACGGCGATCTCGGCCCGGGCCAGGCCCAGGTCCCTGACCCGGGGCTGGGGTGTGGCACGGGGCGCGCCGCTGGACCCATTCTCAGGGAAGAACCCGAACAGGGACCCCCCGCTGTGGGAGGCGTTGAAGGAGTGCAGCTCGGAGACGAAGGAAGAGGAGGAGGAGGAGGAGGAGGAGGAGAAGTTGTGTCGTCCTGCGGTGCCCAGAGAGGAGAGGCCTAACCCATCCCAGTCTGTTTCCACACTGATGCTTTCCATTCCTGAAAAACAAGCCTGGCGTGAATGTGGGAAAGTTATCGTTTGTGGTTTCATCCGAACAATGCCCTAAAAAAAATAACATGCGTGGTCATAAGACAAATACTGTATAAAAACATGTCAACAAAGATGGTCTGTTCTGCATCAATCACATCTGTGCGATGACGAATTTCCACATTTCGCCTTAAAATGTGTCAGTTGAGCCAAGAAAAGAGGAAAAGGAAAAACAGCAGCAAATTTAATCCACAACTCTTTCATTCCACATCGATGTTAATGATCGATCACAGTGACTCTTTTGTTGCAGCTGCATCGGCAGCAGCTTCACATCACAGTCTACAAATAACCTCCCTCTTTGGACGTCAGGAAACTTGAGTGAAAATAATGAATGCCAGACCTCGTACCAATCATGCTGCCATGTTAATGTAGCAGCCGTCATTTCTTTTCCTTTTTTTTGGAGCGTCTCAGATTTTTTAATAAGTCTTCAGGCTGTCTGTTTGTCCGTCTCTCAACTCTTCCCATTCTGTCTGACGCAAGTCCGCTCGGGTTTATTTTCTCTCTCATACTTTCTCAAGGTTGATTTGACAGCTTTTCCTTCTATCCCTCCACTCTTATTCCTTCACCTCCGGTCCCCTAATTACTCTCATCCCATGCTTGCCCCCATACATTCCTGTTTTCACTGTTTTTCTTCCTCCATCTCCGGTTTTTCTCTCATGCATCCAGGCATTCTTTGACGCTCGCCCCAGCAGCCGCACTCTTCCCCTTCAAATCAATGAATTTCCTTTTTTTTGTCTTGCATTTATTTGTCTTGGCGTATAAATAAATTGCTAAAAAAACAAAACAGGAACATCAGGTTGATCGCAATGGCAATTTTAAGTAACAGGGAGCCATGGGATGCTGCTGGGTGCAGCCATGGTCAAGTAGATGTAGATTAAAGTATGTGAAAAAAGAGTCAGTGTGAGGAGGGAGCGTGAAGTAACAATAACAAGCCAGAAAAGGTGAAAGAATCGATTTGGGACGCAGGGTGATAAGATAAGGTGTCCAAATAAAGAAAGTTGTTTTCCTTCAGTTATCACTTTCCCCGATTGACACAAAATTGGATCATATTTGGACTAAGGCATGAGTAGCTGTTGGAGATGCGAATGCCGTGCTGAGGAGGTGCTGGAAACTTTCCATGGCTATAAATAGTCGCGAAGCGATGGTGATAGTATTAAGCGATCAAGTGTGACTAACAAGACATTATGGGGTTGTTCTCACTATTACGACCTAATGACCAATTTGCACGCGGCAGTGCGCTCGCTGCAATAACACAGCTGAGCATGCTGCCGGGCTTTACATGCTGACTCTGCCAGAGGAATGTCTGAAGGCATGACGGGCCAGGCCAGCTGGACGTCTCCGCCCAGCACCAAGGCGGGAGCCGCGGGTGGAACCGAGACAATCATGAAGCGGAACCATTTCCAAGAAGGCCAACAGCCGCGCTCCACTGGGTCCGAATGGATCCGCCACCGCTGCCGTCGCACCAGGCGACCACAGCGCTGCCTTACATGGCCAAACTTTCGCTGTGTGCCTTTTGTAATCTCCACCGGTTTCATTAGTTTTTCAGATTCTTGTCTCTTATTTTGCTCCGCCTCCTGGTGCTCCAGATCAGAGGAGGTTATATTGATTCTTATTATGTGTTTATTGTGTTCTTTTAATCAGAGGCTCAGACAACGGGGCCTTCTTTTCATCCAGGAGTCTCGTGGCCCCTTCTCGTCAGAACCAGAGGAGCCTTGTGTTCCCCTATGTAATTATGGCAGACTTCATGAGAGGATTCCTTGTGTTGCAGTCTTTCATGCCCTCCAACATAATCGCATTATGTGTATATAGTCAAGTGACTAATTTCAATGTGAAGTATTTTTTTCCAGACGTGTCCCAGGTCAGATAATGTGTAATGATCTCAGAAAGGTGTTAAAATACCACTGGACCTCAAGAGGCGAATCCAGATTGGGCTTGACTGAAAAGCCGTATTTCACACAAAGAAGCCAAAGAAACAATCATGTTTTGCCCAAACCTTTGTGTTGCCAGTTGTTTGGGGGCAATGTTGTTCCACCCTGAGTTTTTCTGGTCATGTCAAAGTGTTATTCTGAGATACTCCAATCGGTTGTTTTCCTGAGCTCTTGAAGGACACCGTGTGATTTCTCTAAATGTGCTCAGGGCTCATTTGCATCACTGGCAAATCCAAGGAATCAAGACGAATTGTCTTAAAATTGCTCAATTGCTTGAACACGGCACAGGGCAAAACTCTGGGCGGCAACGCCTCCTTTCCCGGGAAGATTTTTCTCAACCTGAAGCTTGAGAAGGTGAATGATGTCAGCAGCTCTGAGCTGGGAGCAGGTTAATGTATCTCAGGCATATCACATCATTCCGATCTGTCTGTCTCACTCAGCGTAAAGCACAAATTATTCCATCTCTCTGCTGGACTGTAGGCCCTGCTTTTAGTAGTTCGCGCAACCCGCTGCATCCTCGCTTTACTCTAAAGCTTTCAGTGTGATTAATGACGCTCCGTCCCTCCCCTGCTCAGCTCTCTAGAGGCAAAACTAGTGTGCAACCATCCATTTTCATGTCCTCTCCATCCCGTACTGCTTCCCCACACAGGGGCTTGGGCTCATCGCGCCTCAGGGAGGAACCAAGCAGGTAGTTAAAGTGTACACACACACACGCACGCACGCATGCACGCATGCACACACACACACACACACACACACACACACACACACACACACACACACACACACACACA
>JASSRZ010000053.1:16527147-16538555 GCA_032164315.1 Malacoctenus gilli | reverse complement strand
TGTGTGTGTGTGTGTGTGTGTGTGTGTGTGCGTGTGCGTGTGCGTGTGCGTGTGTGGGAGGGGGGGGGCGCTTAAAAATCTGCAGTGAGCTGTCCTTTACTCTGGATGACCCTCATGATGGTCTGGACCACCTCTGACGTGGTGCCCTGCCCTCCGATATCCGGTGTGTGCAACTGCAAGAAAGAAGAGCAGAAAGCTGAAGAAGGTTTCCAACTTGGACAATTGCTTGGTGTTGAAGGCTGTGTTGACACATGACTGCTGTTCATGTGCTCAATGCGTGGAAACGTGTCAAAACCCTGGCAGGCACCAAACAAGTTGGTGCAAATCTCCAGTCTGCTCACTGATCTACTGTGGTTAATTAAAGCATGAACAGCAGCGTGGACCAACAACAGCCACCCAAACCATGTGACTGTCAGCTCGTTGCAATACATCTTGTTTAGCTTGTTCAACAGAGAAATTCCTGCAGTTTGTGACTTTTGGGCTTGTTGGAATACTTTGACTCCAATTTCTAGTTTGCCAGGCACACAACATTGATGTGGAAGTTACAAAAGTCACAAGTCATAAAAAATCCCACATGCTTTTTCTGACTGCATTATTATGGAAATAAATCCAGGCAGCTTGAATATACTCAAAGTCAAAAGAGGGACAAAAGGTGTAAGTCTGATTGTGAGAGCCGAAGCCCAACAGTGTAAATCAGACACCAGACAGTGTAGAGCTTAGCAGGAGCTTTGTGAAAGTGAAAAGACACAACGCTGTTTTGTGTGACTGCTTTGTGTTGCCTTCTAGGAAACAGGCCAGAGCAGCCACCAGGGCCTCTGGTCCCACGTGACACAGCGAGGGCCTGGTGGCTTCATGGTAGCATGACAGGTGAGGAGGAGGAGGGAGGAGCCTGTCAAGGCTGGAGGACTCACCCTGGTTTCATTCATTGTGGTGAGGACAGAGTTCCTGATCAAGCTTGCGTAATCATTGAGCCTGGGGGAGAGACACCACAGTCACGAGGTTACATCTGAGGGAGAAACGGCATGAGAGCACGACAGGAAAGTATTCCATCTGTGAGATCTTACTTCAGATGGTCCAGCATCATGCAGCTGGCAAGCAGCACGGCGGTAGGGTTTGCGATGTTCTTGCCCGCGATACTTTTCCCCGTGTTCCTCGTAGCCTGTGATTCGGGGAACGGCAGTGGAGAGAGGGGAAAAAAAACCCCCAATGATTTACAAATAATGTGACAAACTTCAGACTTCCTTCAGAACTGAAAGAGAAACAGTTTCATGCTAATCAGTCAATTTCCAAACACTCACCGTTTCAAACACTGCGTAGTCACGGCCATAATTGGCCCCTGGCACCAGGCCGGGCCCCCCCACCAGGCCCGCGCACACGTTGCTCACCACGTTCCCGTACAGATTTGGCATCACCATCACATCGAACTGCTGGGGTTTGGACACCAGCTGCAACCACAAACAGACAGCAGCAGGGGATTATTCAGCTCTGGAACATTTCCAAGCCAGATGCATCAGAAATGTAGCGGCTCTCACCTGCATGGTGGTGTTGTCCACGATCATGCTGTCAAAGGTGATGTCTGGGTAGCCAGAGGCCACCTCTTTACAGCACTGCAGAAACAACCCGTCCCCTAGCTTCCTGTGGAAGCCAAAATGTCAAAGTCAACGCGTGCAGCGCACAGGCACTAACAGTACTACGCAGGACTCAGAAAGGCCAGGCAACATGGAGAGGTTACACTTGTCCCTTACATGATATTGGCCTTGTGGACAGCAGTGACCCTGCGGCGACCTTTGTCCCTGGCCAGTTGGAAAGCGTACTCGGCAATCCTGAGAGAGTTGTTCCTCGTGATGATCTTCAGGCTTTCCACAACCCCTGATACGCTCTGAAAGACACACGGGGTATAAGTATCAATTGTAAACAAAAGTTTATGAACTTCTCTGACAACGTCTCTCCACAAATCAGTGCCGAACCCCGACAATTTATTAAGTTTCACAAAAACAAAGTAAAAACTCAATCAGCAAACAAAAGTGGTTGAAGGAGATAACAATGAAGCAACTCTTTTTTCCAGGTTTGAATTGTGCTAAACGACACTGAAAAGATTTGATCAAGTTCAATCTTCTGTGTGTCTGATACATAAAACTGGACCTACACATAATTTTGTACGATTGTGTAAATAAAGCTCTGCATAATAATTTCATACTAATGACGATTCATTTATTGTTTGTTATTTTCAGATATGAGTGTGTTGCACCTGTTCCCCTGGCAGGCTTGGCTATAGACAAACAGGTCCAGGAAAAGAGCCCTTTAAATGACAAGGTTTTGAGGCTTCATTTCAGCATGGAGCAGTATTGATTGTTGCTCCGTATGGTCTGACCTCGTGCTCCAGGCTGCTGTACTCTCCCTCTGTGTTCTCCCTGATGATCATGATGTCGATGTTCTTGTGGCGGGTCTGGACTCCGGGGAGGGACTGGCAGTGCATCACGTTGGCGTAAAGGTCCAAGCTTGTGCTGTTGATACATGTATGGATTGAGACGAGCAGGAAGGACAGAAGCGATGGGTCACACAGGCACAAAAGGCTAAATTATCTATGGAAATGTGAGCGTCAACTCAGGCTTTAACTGAGGGAATTGAACGCCGTGCTGAAACTTACCGCAGCACATTATTTCTGGACTTGACGGATGCTGGCAGGGTGTGCTTGGTTTCTATGTTACCTATCGAAAGAATTGCACAAGATGATGTATTTTGTTTTGTGTACAACTTTTGATGTTCTCTCACTCACTTTGTGACACGAACACACAAACACAGGGTGGGTCACGTACCTTTGAGGGCAACCCCATTACGCCGGATGGCAGTGATGGCATTATTCATGTCGTCGTCTGTCTCCAGAGCAGAGTTGACGTTCACAACCTCGAAGTCCACGGGCACGCAGCTGTACCTATAAACCGCAACAACAAAACAGCTGTTTTCTTTCCGTCGTTAGTCTTTGGAAAGAGGATTCAATCGTAAACCAAACCAACCTGAAAACTTCTCTGACGTGACTGAAGAGCTCCGGACCGATTCCATCTCCCGGTATGAGGGTCACAGTGTGTCTGCCCCCGTACTTTGCAGGAGGGGGCTGTGACAATGCAATTTAATAATTAAATAAACATAATAGTGGGGCAGCAACTTGTTAAAAAAAACAGGTGTGATCCTGACACAATGTAGGAATTGAGATTACATGAATTTCAAAATTAGAATTTCAAAAAAGTGTCAGAGTGACACATGCGGCATGTGGCATGTGTATTCAATCTGTATACACATGCCACATGATAAATATTATGTTACACCTATTAAAAACAGGGTGAACACTGAATCGGGGTCTCTGTGGGTGATGTCATGATCATGCAATTAGAAAGTAGGTGCATGAAAGCAAACTACTGTTCAGTGTGGTTGAATTCTGCTTCCTCCAAACATTAAAATCAATATCATTTGTTGACCAATTCGTTAATGCTGTATGGAAGAAATGAAAAATGCTGTTAGTGCACAAAACGTAGTGTTAATGGTTGACAAAATGCTAATAATCAATACAAGTTACTGTGTGAGAGGAACATTAGGCGGATGATGATATTAGCGATCAGCAATAAAGCTGGAAAAATAAAACACATCCAGGCTTTAGATCCTGAGAAATCCAGCTGCTAAGTGAGTCCTAATAGCTGCACTTTGACGTGGTTTCCAAGTGACTTAACATCCATGAGCATCACCACATGCAGTATAAACAACACACCCTTGTACATGCGATGATGCTTCATAACTAGTGACAGAAGTCAGCTACTTACTATGTTATCGCCCTGTTGATGAAGGCAAACAGCAAAGAAAGCAGAAGGACAAGAGTCAGTTTCACCACTGGGCCGAAGAACAAGATGAATTCAAACAGTGGTAATAAAGCAGCCCCCCCCCTCCCAAGAACCACAACAACCATGTACAAAGCTTGTCTTCATTTTAGTGAAACACGCAGAAGATCCACCCAACTGCTTCAAGTGGAGGTTTAAGCATTTAAAGGAGTAACAGAAGAGCAAAAGCAGCATTACACAAGTATATAATCATAACCAAGTGTGAAGAATAGAGCTTCAAAACAAAGAGGCCAGTGAGCTCAATAAGCCACCCAGTCTACAAAAGCATCATTAAAACAATGCAATGTTGCCAAACAGGAGAGAACAATTCAGAGCACCAAATCTATTTAAAACCTGTAAAAAGTAGGAAGCAAAACAGAGTAAAGTGAGTTGAGAATAACTTGTTTCCTGATATTTTGTGGATCAGTTAAGCTCACAAGGAATAATTAAGGAACAAAGAAAAAAAACCTAAAATACTATTTCTAATCAAGTAAATCGGAAGTAAACTGAAATGACCAGAGCTTTTAAGAACAAATCTTTATCAACAAAGTGGAAGTTGCGCCATTTTTCTGACTCAAGGCTGAGATCATGATCTTACTGACAACAGTCCTATATGATGCTATATGTTCAGTAAATGCTGCAAATACTGATCACAGTTCTGTTGATTAATGTTGCCCATTGGTACTCAGTAATAAAACAAAACAAAAAATAACACTGAAACTTTACAATTTGTTATAACCAATCTTATGCTACAGCATTTTTAGTGAACTGGACTTTTGTTCCACTGAGAAAAGATCCACCAGAACCACTGGCTCCTGGTCCCACATCTCTGACAGGGCTGCAGCCTGCAGTGAGGTCTACTCACAGTGTGTCCGGTCTTGTTCCTGTGACTGGTCACGGTTGTTCCAAATACCTGAGAGACAGAAGAAAAAAACCCAACACAGACAGATCAATGCTCATGAATGGACATAAAAACAACTGTCAACACTTTCTGCTCCACACGGATGTAGGGGTGTTAGCTTGCTAACGACACTGCATCACATCGACAGGATGACCTTGTGCTGTGATAAAATATCGCGGCTTCATTTGAAATGACGCGACGAGATTCACAGCTGGTGCGATTCGGGAAACACGTGAGCTCTTACTTTCACAGTATTTCCAAGACGTCCACCCCAGAATGGATTAATAAATTTGGACACCGAGAGCACTGCACTGTGAGCAGCCATCTTGACGCTGAAGCAGCCGTTGAGTGCACGGGGAAGAGGACGACGACGACGACGGCAATGATTTATTTTTTATTTAATTTGTTTTCATTTGTTTCCTTATTTTATGTCGGGAGGTTGTGACACTTTGAAAAGAAAAAAATATTGTACAATTTCATCCTGAAAAATCATCTTGATCACGTGACTCTCCTTCGCGCAGACTCCGTGCACACGAGCCGGGGTTAGAGATAAATCCGGAAGACGGATGACATAAACAAAAAAATTCCCTCTACAACTTGTCCAAAACTGCTGGACTGAAACTTCCATTCATTCCAACGTGTTCCCGGTCAGAGTTTGTGGCTTCCCGCGACGCTTCGATGGGGAAACAGCGCAAGAAACTGTGAAAGTCTCGGGTGACGAGCAACAGCTCCTCTGTGTTCGGTTCGTTACGGCGAGGCAACGGTCGGCTTCAGTGTGGACCGAGTTGGCTCGGTACGGTCTGTTCTGCTTCCACGAACCTACCAAAATAACACAGTACGCGCGAGCACATTATCTTCTTTTCCGTGTTTCAGCCATTGCCTAAATTCTTGTCGTTATTCATGGATGCCCTCTTTGCAGAGTCCTTTTACAGGATAAATGAGAAAAAGTCCCTTGAAGATGTTTCTATGTTTAAACTTATCAATTCATAACTCTTTCATTTCTTATTTGGTGATGTTTTTATGTTCTTAAAAATTGTATTCACAACATCTTTTCTATTGCATGTTTTTTTAAATCTCTCCTTACTGCACCTTCTGTTGTTTCTCACATCTTTTGTATCGCAGTCATCAATATGCAGTAATAATTGCATTTTCTGGAAGAATCACGGAAAGTGGCCTTCCCTGTTTATTCCAGTATATAAAACTATGATGATTGTCAGGGCTTTATAATTTGATTTCCAATCATAAAGTTAGACTATGACTGAGGAGTCTCACCTGTGGGATGTGGTTGGTAACCTTCTGGAAATAGTCCAACTATTTCTCTAATTCAAGTCCTTTTGAATTTTATGTATGCATTTTAAGTGTTTATAGGTTTGTGGGAAACTTGGTTTGAATCTGAGCAGTGACAGGAAGCGCAAGATAATTAAGGTCTGATTCAAATATAGATAAAATGACCCTTCTCCCACATCACATGGTAAACTAGTAATGTTTAACAGGGGTTGGCAAGTAATGGAGGAATGGGGCTAAACATTGCTTATGGCTTCTTGGTACAATTTCCCACATTGTCTGTGTTCTCTTACAAACTTGTGTGTCTTGAACTTTTATGTTTAGGCATTTGTGTTACTGGACTAAACTGCAAACCTTATTCAAACTGTCGTAATCGAGCTTTTTATTCCTCTGCAGGTCTATGAAACAGTGAATCATGAGGTTAACAGGTGGGCTGGCATTTTCCGCATTGATGTCTGTTTCTTGTCCTTCTGTTTTGCCTGACCTTGGGTTTCCTGGTATTCTGCTGACAGGTCCCCTTCGAGGTGCGGTTGTGCTGCTGCTTGTGGGGCTCACCTGGCTCCTTGCTAACACCTTATTTGGAAGGGACAGTGCTTCATCAGTGCGGCACTTCTTCACTGGTAAGATAAGTACTAACCAAATGTGGAGAAGCTGACGTTTTCAGAGGGGAATTTCTCATGTGTTTTGCACATTTTTTTCAGGTGCAAGTCAAGAACCAACTCCTGGTACGTAATGCGACTTGTTCACTTCGTTCCCCATGCTCCGAATCTTCGCCTACATCATTTCTGACCACTGTGTCGTGTGTTTTAGCTGAGCCCCGTCCTCGGAGATATAAATGTGGACTGTCGGCGCCCTGTCCGCCCAAACATTTGGCTTTCCGTCTGGTGTCCGGTGCTGCCAACGTCATTGGTCCCAAAATCTGCTTGGAGGACAAGATGTGAGAATCTGTGCCTGTCCCCGCCTTTGTCTCCTTCTATGTGTTGGTCTCCCTTGTTGTCTCTTTTGTTTGTTTCTGTTTTTTCTTTGTTTGTTTCAGTGTCACACTCTGTTCTGTTTTTTCCTCTGTGCTGTCACAACCAGACCTTCAAAACTGTCTGGGGAGCTGAATGCAAGTATTGTTTCAGTCTGTCTTGTTCCGTTTGTCTTTGGTTTTTGTCTGTAGTCTCACCTTTTATGTATACGTTATTGTTGTTTCCTCTGTATCATATAGTGCAAAAGAAATTCAGTATCAAAAAGTGAGAAATAGCGGAGTGTGTGTCAGGCTTGTGTTTGTGTCTGATAGGTTACTGAGCAGTGTGAAGAACAATGTTGGCCGGGGACTGAACATCGCTTTGGTCAATGGTGAGAGCGTCACTCTTCAGCTTCGATCAAACTGTGTGCAAGTTATTTTTGTCACTCTGGTATTTTAACAACTCACTGCTGTTCCTCTGCTCCAGGGGTGACGGGTGAGCTGTTGGAGACCAAAACCTTTGATATGTGGGCAGGAGGTAATACAAACCAGACTGTAACGTTTGGTATGAACTTCACATCTGCTGCTCCACGTGGCTCTGCCGCTGCAACCCATTTGCCACAGTTCACAGCTCATTTCATGCTGCTTTTCAGATGTTTCGGACCTGTTGAAGTTTCTCCGGCCACTTCACGAAGGAACTCTTGTGTTTGTAGCTTCATTTGATGACGCCGCCACAAAGTAAGAAACGTATTGTTTTGGCTGTTTGAAGCATCACTCGCTCCTTGATCAAAAACTATAAGCGTGATGTTCCTTTGAGCATTGTTGTTGTTTGAAAGGAACTCCATAAAATGAAAATCGTCACAACATTCAAGTGGTCTGGAATCTTGATGGTAATTGGATGTGCCTTGAAGCTTTTCAACAAAGGAAATGAGTTATGTCTTTGATATTGGTACTAAAACTTTTGTTACAGTTGTCAATAAGCCTGCATATTGGTGAAGTGCTCTGTGTTTGCTTGGCTTGAAAAAATATTTTTAGACCCTTATCATTTGGAGTGAATCAAATTGATGCTGCATATTTTGGTTACAGAAAGGTTTGATCAGATAATCACCAACTAAGCATGAAGCAACTTTTAAACAGACGTTATCCTGAAAATTCTCACTTTTGTTTCGTTATCACCTAGTAAACAAGGCGGTTGGGGTAAGAACCCATCAAATGCAAGACTTCGACAAAGTTTCTTTGCGACAAATTTGGTTTACAATTTTTGATGGCAGGATGAATGATGAGTCCCGACGCCTGTTTGAGGAGCTCGGCAGCACAGCGGTGAAGGAACTGGCCTTTAGAGACAGCTGGGTGTTTGTCGGAGCCAAAGGCATCGAGAATAAGAGTCCCTTCGAGCAGGTATGTTCCTTACATTATTCAATGCCAGGATTGAAGGCGGAGTTTGCCTGTAATCGGCCATCGTCCAACAGCTGCTGAGCCATGAGAACCTGATCCCACGCTGCTCTGTTGACATGCACTGTTTCTGCCTGTGGTGGCTTTCATTACAGCGCATGAAGAACAGCAAGAGCAGCAACAAATACGAAGGCTGGCCCGAGTCTCTGGAGATGGATGGGTGCATTCCCTTGCGGTCACCGCTGGAAGGTTAAAGAAGTACCCGGTACTTTTATTCTTACACTCAACACCCGGAGAACAGGACAGGACAACCAAGTGACTTTTAGAAAGCCAAGAAGCTGCTGGAGCAATGGGATGTGTGGACAATTCTGGATGACGGAAAACACTTTCATTTTCCGCCATCTTTCCAGACATGCAAAGACTGATTTTGACTTGATTCTGAACAATGCTGGAGCCTGTTTTTCTGTTGTAGAAGAGAGTTGAAATGCTATGAGCCATTTTTTTTAAAGACAGTGTCAGACTACATTTTTCAAGGAAAGCTTGAGAGTGGGAAATAACATATTCGATGAGCAAAGTGTAGCAGTAACTAGTGAATAAGTACCGCTCGAGTAGGTCTTCCAAAGTTAACCAACGGACTGATACCAATTATAATAAGATGTCCTGTGTTGGCTGGTGACGAGCTTCCACACAGAACCTTCTGATTTTACACTCAGAAAAGATGTAATCCGTATCAGGTTAACACGTAGCTCAGAGCTGCTCCTGTGGTTGAAAGCATCCAAAGCACCGGGTCAGGGTACATATTTTATATTTGAATATGTTACCATATTTTTATCCTGTGAATTATATATATTAGTGGTGTTGTTCTGCCTGATGTTTGCAGATTTCTTCCTTAGAACTTGATGCAAAGCAGTTATTGCTTACCACATGTTTACAGATTTCCTGAGGCAAATTCACCTTGGTTTTAAAATGCTTTCATGGAACTATTTATTTTGATAATCTCACAGAGAAGTCTATGCGCTGTCGTGTGCATTCAGAAATAACACAACCAACAGTTCAAGTGATGTCTCAGGCCTGCAGGCATCATTTCGTTGATAGCTTGGTTCAGAGTTCAGTCCTAAATGTGTGCTTAATTGTGTTCCCCTTTTTTCAAATGCATTTAACTGTTGAATGTACTCTTTTGGGCTCTTGTGAGTCACACAAGTAGGACATTAAAGAATTATATTATTATTCTATCCTGTTAGACTTTTGAGCTGCCTTTGTCTCGATGAGATTGTTTATGTTTTTCTTTTCTTATAATAGACGTTTTTTGTTTTTTGTGGCATTTATAAATATGGATGAATAAAATATATGAACGTTTTTGTCCCTCTTATTGTCATGGGTCACAAGTGATATTAAGGAAATTCACCAGAGGGCGACAAAAGTCCAAGTCTCACCGGGGTTACTCAGTTCATTCCGCTCAAGGCATTTGCTCCACTCAGCAGATGTTCAGGTGGGGATCAAGGCTACGGGCTGAACGTGTAGGATTTCTGCATCGGCGGGGAATTCAGAAACAACACTAGATCGCGCTGCTCCTTCAATCGATAACAGGACCGCAATGAAAGACGCATCAATTTCATCGCTACATTCGAATATGCTGTGATGCATTCACGTACTAGTACTAACGTCGTAATTTTGAGTGATACTTCAGCCCACGAGCTTTTATTGCTGCAAAGATGAGATTTTTTTATCGTCTATATTATTTGTTTGGAGTATATTCATCAATGATATGTAAATTAAATCTCCCCTACAACAATTGCTGCTGCTCAGTTTATGTTTGTGTAGATACATTTTGCATCTTGTTAAAGAACTATAAAAAATGTACGCAAAATGCATCTATTCCATTCTCCAGTGCTGAAATGCAGAAGTCAGAGAGCTTCAGTATACTTCCTTGAATGCAAGTACTCAAAATTTGCAACCTCCTCCACAGTTCTATCAACATATAACAGGGGACAACATCATAGTGGTCATGTTTGTTTATTTTACAGTGAGGTCACAGAAAAGTTTGTTGCTCCTCAGGATAAGTCCTGAAAGCAAGTTGTGATCACCTGCTGTGACAAACCCTGGAATAAGGTCCCACCGAAAGATCTGGACTCTGAGTATTTTTTTCAGAGAAGTACTCTCTTATACATCAATACACATGACAGTAGTAGTCACTGGATATAGATTTCCAGTATTCAGTCGACTGTGAACATTTGCAGGCGTTCGTTGTATTGCACATTATGTTGTCAGTCAGTCACTCACAACCCATCAGGTCAGGGCACGAAAGCTTACAGTGATGGCTTGAGGCCTTTTGCCTGTTCTGAGATTCAAATAAGTTAATTTCAATACAAAGTAGACAACAGAAACAACCCGTTGATTTTTTGAAGACTCCTGCTTCTGAATTTGTGTCAAAATTGGTTTCCACCAGTGTCTGGAAAATAAAAGAAAAAACTTTCCTTCGGGATCTCGCATAGTGGTGTCGCTAATTGGTCGCTGCAGGTGAAAAAGACATTTTCCGAGCAGGCGTTGAAAGCAGCATTAAAATCACATAACCAGCCGTGGACAAAAACATGTGTGGCGGCGCCCTCTAGCGTCGGGGTGCGCTCGCTGTCAGTGCTCTGTTCATGCTCCTGGATGAAGATGACGATGATGAAGACTATGATGAGCCCCGTGGCCAGTGAGAACGGGCAGGCACCGTTCGCCGACTACACGCGATGAACCTGCTGAAGGCCGGCGGAGCCGCGCGCTGTGAATGATGCACAGAAGTTGGGGACGTTTCCCGGATTACACGTGAACGGCCGCTCGCGCCGCTCGGAGACGCCACGGCGAGCAGCGAGCGGGAGAATCCGTGAAGCGACGGCAAGCATCGTCTGAAGTGGAACACCGTGAGCTCTCCGTGCCCGTCTCTCTGCCTCTGACACACACATACACACTCACACACACACACACACACACACACACACACACACACACACACACACACACACACACACACACA
>JASSRZ010000053.1:16445097-16521913 GCA_032164315.1 Malacoctenus gilli | reverse complement strand
GTGTGTGTGTGTGTGTGTGTGTGTGTGTGTGTGTGTGTGTGTGTGTGTGTGTGTGTGTGTGTGTGTGTGTGATTGGAAGAGAGACTGGGTGGGTGTGAGAGACAGTGATGGGGTTGAACGTGTTTGATGTACTGTGATAACTCTGTCCGGTATGTGGCTTTCATGGGAACTCCTTGCCCTGGGGACATGGACCAATAAGCTCCTGTTTAAAGGGCAACTTCCCTCTCTTTATCGCCTGTTGTTTTTCCCCCCTTTATATATCCAACATCCTGTTGGCGCTTACCTTTTTTAGTCTCTTTGTACGTTAGAGTCAGGCCACCTTTTTTCTCCATTTTACTTCCATTTGTCAGATTTTTCTTTTGCTTTTTTCCTTTTCCAACTTGTCCCACTGTCTCATTAGCTGATAGAAGATGTTGGCAGGCAGTACTGTTCAAATAACCTTCAAACAAACCCAATGGAACATCACTAACGTAATAGTTTGAGGGTCTTTTGTTGTATTGTTTTAACTTCGAACCAAAGAATTTTTTCATCAAGTAAACGCTTAAAAAAAGGCATTAATTAAACCAATCGAACTATGACAACGTCGTCCATGTGAAGGTAATCTTAAGTGCTGCGTCTGAGGTTGTATGAGGCCTCTGACCGAACAGCGGGACTGCCTAATGCACTGGATTAACTGGATTAAATGGTTTCTCAATTGAATTTCCCCCCAAAAAGTCCTTTGCAACAGTTCCTCTGCAGCAGCATGACGGTTCAACATTACAGCACGTTATGATACTTGCTGTCATCTGCATCTCCTGCAAATGGTTTGATCATTATTTCTGCAGCATTATCAGGCGTGGGGAGTGTTGTGAGAGACTGCTTGCTTAACGCTAATTATACAGTGTGTGTTTGAGCTTGTGTCTGTCTTGGGAATGTGGCTGAGCAGGAATTCTTACCCGTTCCTGAGGAGCCTCTTAGCAGTTGGTCTAATATCAGCGCATTGTGTTTCCACTTTGACTGACAGCTGCAAGCATTACACGTCAGTTTCGTTTTTCTTTGAGCAGAAAGACACAATGTGTTTGATGTAAGCGTTAATGACGATGTTATAATAGAGATAATGGTTGCTGTGAGGCACCAAGCGAGTCCCCAGTGGTCAAATTAAAGAAAAAAAAAGGAGTCCAGAGAGTGTGTGACGACTTACTGGAGCTTTTTTCAGGGCCTGGCTGTACGTGTGTGGCGACCTTCAGTGTCATTATCAGGCTGTATTTTATTTCATTTATTCAGCTGCATCGTGCATGTTCGGGCACAGTCACAGTAGAGCTGTTTGATCTGTGGAAGCAAACCACGACTAACCGCCATTAATCAAATGGAGAGGCTGCTGACTTGACGTACAGCTAACATGATAATCTTTCTCAAACCTTTATCACAAGCAGAGTTCTACCTTCTAGTTTACTGATAATAAGCACCATGTTCTGAGCATCTGGAAAATTGCCAGTCATAAATTAGGGACCGATGTGAAGCCAGCTGCAGGTGTCCAGAAGGTGGAACAGGTCCTATTGTATAAAGATCAGGAAGTCATGGCAAAGCGTGAAGACGGATTAGAGATCAAAGTTTCGCTCTGATTTTGTCAGCTTCAAGTGAACCAGTGAACTCTCTGTGAATGATCAGATACAACCTGGGTGCTGTGTGACTCCAAAACACACAGGCAGAGGCCACTCCATTGTTTTGAGCCAACTGTGTTTGCATATGCAATGATGTCCTCGCCCAATGCCAATCACATGCTTTTTAATCTCCACCTCACCTTGGACGATGAGGAAGACCCAGATCCCCTTGTTGATCCACTTGTTGTTCCCCCACAGCGTGTTAAATAATGTTGTCTTTTTCTCAGCTACTGTGGTTGTGAGTCACCCGATTAGCGTCATTCATGTCGTAATCCTTGACTGGGAGTTGTGAAGCTGAATGGGACAATGCGGTTTGGCCTCTTCAAACACAGAATAAGCCAGGGTATAACCATGGTTTGACCTCAGTCAGAGGGAAGTAAAAGACAGCTGTAACCAGAGACAGTTAGTGGGCGAATGACAGGGATGCCACTTGGCAGCAGCCCTCGAAAGTTGCACAAGTTCACTTGTAAAGTAATATGTGTTGAGTCGTAAACTAATACACGAGGTGCGCTATTCCCCCGAGCTGGGGCGCACTTCTTACTTTCCATTTACTGAGCCATTGCTCTCCTCGGAAAGCTGTATCCCTTCTGTGCAGGGTCTGTTGTGGCTGCGTATTCGCATGCTGTCATGCTGGAAGGTCAGATAGCCCATCGTAAATGGCGACTTTGGGCTTTATTGCGTGTGGTATTAGCCGCACATCTCTGTCTCCTGGATACCGTGTCCAGAGTAACTTCAGGGTGGCCAGTGTCGTAATGGGGACACTGACAGAGTGCTGCCTTTAAAAGTTTAAAGTGATGCAATACCAAGGAAGCAGGCACAGAGGTGAAGAAAAAAGGGGGGCAACTTGATGATACTCATCTGCTAATACACATGTACACACATGAATATAAACAGTGAACTCGTTCCAGTGTTGCAGGGAGATCTGCATCTCCAGTTACAGCTTTCTCTTGACAAATACTGAAGTCCATTTGAAACTTTACTCTCTAATGTCACCCTGTATGAGGGGCTGACTGGGCATCCACTGACTGGCTGCTGCTGCTGGCTGCACTGATGATTATCACAATCAGAGTTGTGTAGACTTATGAGTGCTTGGTTGCAGATGTGTGGAAGTCACTCCTGTACAATTCACCAATCCCTCTGTGTATAAATTATTCACACTGAACCAGCCCATAGTTCAGCATCCATATTTAATGGTTAGGATTGCGTTCTCCTAACTGTGGCTTTCTGTTGGCTAATGGAGACGGTGAACACAACTTAAGCAACAAGATGCTGAAAAGGCAAATGTCATTCTTGTTCAAGCTCGCTGGATAGTTGTCTTCACTTCAGAAGTTTTAGTTTCCCAGAACCTTTGAAGCATTCAATATTTGAGGTCTCACTGGCAAGGGGCTGTGAAAAATTACCAATATCAGGCAAAACTGTTTTCTTGTTATTATCATGTTCTTAACTAATTGATTATTATTTGGTTATAATAGAACCTTTATGTCAAGTACAGAGATTATTAAATGTGTTTATGAGCGGCATCTATCGCATGCTTCATCAGATATAAACAAAAGTTGGGTTCTTCCTCACAAGCTTGAATGTGACTGTGCATCTCTTCCACGAATGAATATTAATGTTCTGTTTTGTTTTTGTCTTGCAGGTTTACTTGAAGGTCTGCACGAAGCAGTCTGAGAGGAAAATACGCTGCGTTTCTCCCAAGCGAGCTTGAAAAATCTCCCGGTTTAGTGTGTTTGTATGAGCCGAGAGACGTATGGGTTTCTTTGATTACCGCTGCGCAAGTGGGCTTTGAAGGAACTATAGGAAATGGTGAGGAGGAATCTGAGGAAAGAAACTTTTTTATAAGTGTCGGGGTCCGGCTCTACCATGCTCCTCTGAAAGGCTCAGCAACCGAGGACAACCTTCACTTGCAAGTCTGCAAGAAGCCCCCGTCAAACGAGGAGTGAGTGGGTGACCACGAAAGGGGAGAGAGACGGAGACTGACGCAGGAGAAAAGGTTTGGAGGAGGAGGAGGAGGAGGTCTGGAAGGGGTGGAAAGGTCCATTCCCTATGGCTACTGACCCTGGAGAGCCCACAGGTACCGAGGACTCCTCGGAGAAACCTGATGGACAGAAGGAGGAGGACACGGAGCGAGAGGGCAGGGCCAAGCAACAGAGGGAGAGGACACGCAGCACCCCTTCGGACTTCCCCTCCTCCAAGACTCCTCCAGGAAGTCCAGCTAGCTGGGAGGATGGACGGATGGGAGGAGGAGGAGGTAAAGGAGGAGGAGGAGAAGAGGTCTCTCACAGTCGTGAGGAAACCACTGTCAAACTGTCTTCCACGCCCTCTTTACCAGTCGACACAGGTCAGAAGCGATTGAGGAGAGAAAAGCGCTTCTTCAGGAAGAGTGTGGAAATTTGTGAGGAGGACGATGAGGTGGGGGTGACCCCCGACGCACCCCACAGCGCCCCTCACCTGGAGCTATGCTCCTCAGACTCAGTCTTCAGTGGGACTACCCAGCAGCCGGGGGTCGCTTCTTCCTGTGCGGCCTTGGGTCATGACACATCCCACCCCAGCTCAGGCCATGAACCCGGTAAAGATGCTCCTTCATCTGCACCTCCTCAGAGGGGGAAGGAGAGGGACCGTGAGCAGGAGGAGGAGGCGGAGATGAAGGCTGTGGCCACCTCTCCTGGTGGACGGTTCCTCAAGTTTGACATTGAACTGGGCAGAGGAGCCTTTAAGACTGTGTACAAAGGCCTGGACACAGAAACCTGGGTTGAGGTAGCTTGGTGTGAGCTTCAGGTAGGACAAGTCTTCATTTTTTCTCCCATGACTAAATGTGTATCCAAAAATTAATAGCCTGCACTCGCTTCCATGATTTTTTTGCAACGTGTGGAACATTCAGTTTTTGGAGTTTGGAGAGCATCGGGCCCAGTGCGGCTCTTTTGAAGACCAGGAACCTCAGCACGTTGTCTGTTTACTCTTCATACCGTGTGACTGCAATTCAGTGGAGACTGAGGTGAAAAGGAGGAGCATCGCTTGTTCTTGAGTGACAGCACAAAGTACCGGTGGAGGCTTTGCTTTTTCTATTCCTGGTATGAATAATAGAATCAGGCAGTCAGTGTGTCTGTGTGTTCCTCTTGTAATTTGTGTCTCTGTAGAAAAAAATGGAGTATCTCAGTAACTCAGCGAGGCAAATTAGTTCAAGCTTTGCTTTAATCACAGTTTGTTGCAGGTGTGCTGACATCAAACAATGAGCTTTTCACGTCTCATTGCTAACATCACATTATTTTTTGGGAGGTTTTTCTTCTGCTACTGTAATTATTAGCGTCGCTTAATTATTCTATTTTTTTTTAGCAAAAGCACTCAACTTCAATTTAAAAAAAAAAAGGAAGTCAGTACTCCTGTTGTGACATTTTTCTCTAATATTGTGCTTGGCAAGCTTGCTAATTATAATTTAATTGTTATGCAGGTTCCTCAGCTTGCATTTATCTTCTTCAGAGTTCAGAATTGAAAATAGGGAAACTTTGGAAGGGATGTATTTAGTGATGCAGAGCAAAGAGGAACACTGTTATCAGTGCTGGTGTAACAACAGCAGACATTATAGTAATAAATTTATCATCATGCCTCGACAAGATGGTGGGAGTAAAATATGTTTGTAAATATGCGAGCAATGCCAAAGTCTATACATACGGTAGCCAATTTGACTTTAATATGCTCAGAAGAAAAGGGGAACATTGTAGTATAGCGTGACCTCAACATGTGGTGGGAGAGCAGCTTGTCGACGGACAGAAACAAACGCATCTCTCTGACTGTTCAGAGCCACAATGGAGAGCAGTGTTATGGTCTGACGTCTGATTTGGCTGGTGGCTTTGTGTGAGGAGCGTCTGTCATGTGTTTGGTTTGGAGCTAATTCTAAAACAAGTGCTTGGAGTAATCCTACAGATCAGACTCTGTTGGACTAACAAGCAGCAGGGAAGCCACCCGTCACCTTTTCTGGTGTAATTCTCCCCTCGTCCACAAGAAAACTGGCACGTGTTTATTTTGGAAACAGATTCCAGGGAAGACGGAATCACATCTGGGAAAAAAAAAAAGAAAATTGTGGCATATATGTCAGGCCTGTAGATGTTGCTGTAACTTGCCTCAATGCAGAGAAGAAGACATGGAGCTGATGGAAACAAATCAGACACAATCACTGAGCATGCAGTCGAAGAAAAGAGTTGGAGTGATGCTATTATCATTGTTTCATGGTTTGCAGCATCCGTGCAGAAATGTGAGATTTCCTACCAATCAGCATTCGCAACTTTATTTACTGATGGTAACAAAGGATTTCTTTGCCTCTGCTCATGAAAAGGAGCAAGTTTGTAATAAAGCATCAGAGGCAGAGGACTTCAGCTACATTCAAACCAAGTTGCTTCTTTCAATTCCATTTCTGTCTCTCAAAATGTAAAGTGTTACAAAAATTAAAATAAAACCCAGTGGAGAAAACGTAGAAGAGTTCAAGAAAACAACCTACACTGGGCAGAAAATTCAAATGCTCTCTATAATTATTTCTCTGTGTTTAGATTTCATCCGGTTAAGCTTCAGAGGATTTGACACAGAAACAAAATCAGACACACCTATGAAAAAAAGGAAAGGAGTGTGTGTGAAAGACAAGAGACAGACATGCAGGAGGTGATAGTTAGTAGAGAAGAGACAGAATGGCAGACCATCAGCCAAATAGAGGATTACCATGGAATCCCTCCCGCTGAGCAGTCGTGGAGCTAATGCTAAGTTACCACATGGGGAGAGAGACACAAACACACATGCACGGACGCGCACACACACGCACCCATGCACGCACGCACACACATGGCCAGCTTGGTCACACGCCTATCGATGGATCCAGTTCCACATTCAGGACAACATTCTAGTCTCTCAGGGCACATGATCTGTCCTATTTACTCCACCTTACCACAGCTTGTACACAGTTTCAATGCAGAGAGGAGGCAGTAAGAGGGTGAATGGGGACCTGAAAGAGAACACAATTGTGACTAAGATCATAAACCGTTCTACGCTATTTGTCCCCAACAATTGATTGCCAAGTTGCTGTTATAGCTCACTGATAAATATCACCCTGTCGATCATTTCAGTTACATGTATTTGTCACAAAGTGGCTGACAGTATTGAAAATGAAAGAAACATTGTGATTAAATTCCTAAGCCTTATTTAACTTCAAAAGCCAAACTGGTTGTCGTTCTGTTGGGGGTTCACTGGCAGGGTCAGGACATGTTCACTACTCATATTTTAATGCCGCTCCTCCATGCTCGGAGGGGCTGGCTGGGGCACCATGATAAACAACCTGTCCATAGCTCTTCTTTGCACCATTCCATGCAACCCACTATTCTGTGAAAGTGCAGCCTGGGAGCGCCATGCTTCTCTACTTCTGTGTCCATAAAGACAGGGAAGCCAGGGGATTAGCTGTCCAAATGCAGCCTGAAAGAGTGGGTAATTAAAGTTCACAGTGCGGACACCATCTCTCTCCTTTCCTCGAGCTTTTCCTGGGAATTCCACGCCTCAAAGGGCAGCACCGTATATCTGTCTCTTGTTTCAGTTGTCTATTTTGTCATCTATTACCCTAAATGGCAGCATCGTTATGCTTCCTTTGCACATATTGCATTTCTGTAAAGCTATGGCTTCCTCTCTGTCTGTGTCAACATATGTCACTGTACATATCTGCCTCTCACCCTGTCGCCCTCCCTCCCTCCCTCCCGACCCCCTCCCGCCCTCACCCTCTTCTCTCTCCCATCACTTTTTATCTGTTTGAGTGAGCATGCAGAGTGATCCGGGGAGTTAATTACAGTGGGTGCCTGTCAGGCTGGAACAAAAACCCTGCACAGACAGCATAACTCGGGCGGCAGAAACCAGACTGGTTCAACCCAGTCATCCCAGACGGGTCCCACTCAGCTCAGCCCAGTCACAGAACACACAAGTCCCACAGGACACACAGGTCTCACAGGCCTGACATCTGCTGTTCACTAATTAACAGTATTGACACTGAAACACGTGGTGATTACATTTGTTGTGTGAGAAAGGCTTTTGGACTTTTTCTGCAGGTTCATGTCAGCTTTCTCCAAACACTGTGCCAAACTTAATCTTGTGCCGCCACTCTTGGTATCCTCATTGTATAAGAAGAAACTCCTAGTCTTGAACCTGTTCAATAGTGCTGCCAGCATGAAACAGGGTCCTGACTTCGAGTATATTTATATACAGTGACAATACCAAATTTGATAAACTACTAATACTAATACTAATACTAATACTAATACTAATACTAATACTAATGACAGAGCTACTCACAAAGATGAGAAATAATATCTGGTTGTTTCACACTCACCCAAGTTTTCTGAGTGCTTTTGATGAGGCACTTGTTTGGATGACACACACAATTGTCAACAACTGAACAGAATGTTTTGTTCACGGTTTGGTTTGACAAATAATGAAGGTGGAGCTGGGACTCGGCCTGAGTCCGATTACAACAAACTAGTTTGATAATACCAGGTAAGGCAAAGGCGTACTATTGATGGGTTACTGAAATGAGTCCGGGCTGTATTGAATACACTTCAGCTGAAATGACCAGACCTGATTGGAATTGACCCAACCAAACTGGCCAGACGCATTTTTAACCAGGGCACAGTCAGCTGGCAAGAGTCCCTGGGGCGCCATGCCCTCAACACAGGCCTCATTACCTAACCAGCAGAGGGATTCAATTGCTATTGATGGTTTGAGACATTAACTAACAAAAAAGCCATTAACTGTACAGTCTGATAAGACATCAATGAATCTGAAGCGCCTGTAATCAAATTACTTTGACATGATTGTTATTGAAGGCGGACTGACAGAAGGAACACTTTGTGTCGTGTTAGGCTTGAAAAGATTTTGATGTTATCTCCGTCTCTGATGTGGCACCTGCTCTGTCCATCCTTGATGTCTCTGTCGAGTGTATACTCAACAGGATGACTTTTTCCATTTCATTTGTTTCCATTTTGTTTTAATTTGACTGCTAATTATAATTGTCAGTTGGGATGAATTAGGTTCTGTTTGTAGAAATTGTTGAACAGATGAAGCACTGTGAGGTGCTGTTTTTTCTTTTTAACCTATTATTGGGTGTCGTGTGTCTTCCACTCGGCCTCCTGTAGCTCCCTACAACAACAGCTCTCTTTCGTGTGAAGCTAAATGCGCACTTGCTGGAAAAAGCAGTAATGTATAAAGTAATGGCTTGTGCATTGTAGCGACTGAAGACTTGTGAAGAGGTTCGTGAACTTGGCCCACTGGCCTGGAGTTTTAATCTGGCGTGCAGGTCAGCCCTTTTCCAGCAATCTATCTTGTTAGTCTTAGCTGTTGTAGCTTACAGTAATCTAATCCCAGCCACCCGCCACCTTGGATTTTCAAATGCCGGCATGCTTCCTCCCACACTGCAGGACCACACATACTCAAAATGTACAAATATTCAGTGACAGGAAGAATAAACCAACCAATATAGATCCCTGCTCGTGTTCTGATTGAGCTCAGCTTAGCCTGTGTTAGCCTCTTCAGACAAGAATGCAACCTGAAAGTATTCCGTGTGATATCTGATACTCATGCAGTGTTTACCAAAATAGATGTTTTAGAGCTCACATGCTTAGGCATTCGTGACCCCAGCCTCTTACCATCTGCTAAATGTGCCCTGTAAGCCATATCCAGTCCATTTATGCGAGTATTTTATGGGGCTACTCAGTGACATGCTGCTTGACCTTCTTCTTTTACAGATGTCTGATCCAAAAGACAACAAAAATCTCAAGGTAGACATGAGGTCTGACTTCTTACTTTCTGCATGGAGGTCGACTACCGAATGTCCTGCTTCAGGGCAACCATGACAGTAAAATAATTTCATGATTTTGCTGATGTGGAAAAAGTACTGGGATCCTCCTAAAATTAATTCCATAATGTGTATCAGTTTTTGCCCAAAAAGTTGAAACAGTTCTTTTTATGTATCTCACGGAGGGTTGGACAGTTAAATCCACTTATTTTCAGCAGTTTTTTTTAAATAGTACAAAATTGAACACAATCTCATATGTTCTCATATATTTTTGACGTTTTTGTTGATCTTGAACCAACAAACATAACTTTTTCTGTGTCCAAAACGTCACAGTAAGAACTCAAGCACTGTTTTGGCATTCAGGCAAGTCTTAGTTAGCCTATGCTAATTTATTGATAAATACGTTCTGTACGCAATGTTAAAAGGGAGCATCCTTCTTGTTTTATTTTTTTAAAGGTGTGTTTGAGTGTGGTGTCCATTCATCCACTACATTTGGTAGATTCACTACGTTGTGATGCTTAAATTTTGTCACTTTCCGGGTTTTTTGGTTTGTTTTCGTTCCCAGCTAATTCACTCTGTGCATTAGCTTCCTGACTGTCTTGTGTTGAATCCTGTGATATGTGATATCATTAGCACTATAAAAGAAATCAAAAAATCCTGCCATGACAGCTTACCAAGCAGTAGTGAAAGCGACAGTTTAAGGTTAAAAATAGTCTCTGAGTTCCAAATGCTTTCTATGCGACAGTTCTTCTAATTAAAGTGACAAACAAACAACAGCAACCTATCACCTGGTGTCAGATCCTCACACATCCTTTTTATCATGATGAGGAGGAATAAATATACTTCATGCACAAAGACGCACACACTTACAGGCCCCGGTGCATGTATGCAGATAAAGTTCTCCTGAAGAGATATCGGCAGCAAACACAACCTGCTGTTCCTGATAATGCTTTGGTGAAACTCGTGTGTCTAAAATGAAGCCTGTTTTTAGACTGTAAACCAATAGCGCATTGGCTTTTTTTTTTTTTTTTTTTTGCTTCAAGGCTGCAATGTGCACCCACTGCAGCTGACTACACCTCATCCTGAGACCAGCTTGCTGGTGGGCAAACAGTTGTATTAAAGCAGACTGACTATTAAGTGCCTTATGTGACCAGAGAACTAGAATTGTGCTGCACCGTGTACCACTCCACACAGGGCATTAAATACAGCCAATAAAGTTACCCCTGAGTAACTCCACACTGTTAATGACATGGTGCATGTTATAGGCACAAGGGTGTTCTGAGTATAATAACTTTACTACATTTTACTACATTTTTATTGCATTTATGTTCACGTGTGTGTCATCTTATGTGACCCCAGCCTTCCTCTCTCCAACTCTCTTTTTCCCACTGTCTTGTCGATGTGACGAGATTGTTCTGTCGCTTCTCTCGCAATTTTACATCTGTTTTTGTGACTTGACTGACTTGAGTGAGATTTATGTACCGTAGCAAATGGTTTTAGATCATTGTTGCTGTCATCTCCGTGAGTGTTGATCCGACACAGTTGTCACATCATTTAGTATGTATGAAGCCTTCTCAAAGATTCAGATGTATTTGAGTGTGTTTAGCACGCTATGGCAAGGAACAGGCAGCTGTGCCTCATTACTGACACACTTTGAAGAGTGTTTTTGGAAACACATTTCATCGATATCACTCTGCCTCTGTTGGCTGGATTTCATTGTGGATGAGGGTGAGATGCTTTGTAGTGAGGAGTGGGTTTGTGTGAGTCTGTCTAGACATAGCCTCACTAAGTGAACTCTTCATGACCTTTGCTGATCCTCGGGCTTTCTGACGCGACACTCACAGGGAGACAAAATAGATGCTGAGGAGGCAGCAGCAGAGCGATACTGGCCAGACAGTGAGGCAGAGAGATGCACTGAGTAAGAGTGAGACAGAAGACAGAGTTATTCAAATGAAGGCCGATATCCCTGCAAACTACAATCAGACCCAGCAAATACACGTTTATGATAAGTGGCTGACAACGCAGCAACCTCAGCATGTTTAGAAAAAACACCTGGACACCTTCAGGTACACATTTGCATTTGAATGCAATCACACAGTACCAGAGACAGCTGGTGCTCAAGAATGAAGGTATGAGGGCAGGCCCAGACAGGGCAACTTTCTCCAAGCCATAATAGTGCAAAGAGGAGCAGGCTTTTTTTTGTTGTTGATAGTACTTCCCTGTCGAGAGGGGAGGAGGAGTGTGAAGCAATCGCTTCCACAAGGATTTCCAGAAAAGGACAGAACCCGCACGGACACAGTGCGCGAAAGCTCTCCGTAAAGAGAACAGCGTTTTGTGTCACAATAAAAACAGAATAAATTGACAAAAAAATAGCCGTTTGTGTGCATGTCTAAATATCTGCAGTTCACCTCCTCTCCTCAGGGGTTTGGGGTAAAGCAAAAAGCTCAACATCAATGGAATCGATCAGTGGAAAGTCAGTGTTATGATTACTGCTATTTATAGTGTGCTGAGGTCTTTTTGTGACACATTGGTGGCTGTCAGCCCATTCCATCACAGATAATAACCCAGATTGATTCTAATACTTTTTCCTGGAATATATACGTGCAGTTATTTGTGAAGTGCACATGCATGCGCTCAGCTAGCGAAGAACATTTACCGTGTGTTTTAGAAAACAACTGACCTTGAGGAGCAGCCCACAAGGTCAGCAAAGGTGAAGAGACCTCGGCCCAGGGAAGCTTTGTTATTTCTTCATATGGATGAAGCTGGTTACAACAGTTGCTCATGACATGTCTAAAAATACACACTGACTTCGGGGAGCTGGCCAAGATTCCCTCGGCTGTAAAATGCCTTAATTGTCTCTTTCATGTTTGGCTTGTAATATCAAGTAACTTTTCATTCACAATTTTTCAACCTACGTACTACGAACAGATTCTAAGTTTTTTTTCAGAAAAATTTCTCTATTAATTTTGTTTGTATGGAATGGAAAGAGTTGAATATAAAAAAGAAAAAAGCAAACTGAAAATGAAAATGTTTTCCCCTTTTCTTTATTTGGTATTGGGCCAGAAACAGCTTCATTTGATCACCCACATGATCCTTCACTTTTACGAACAACCTTTGTGCTGTGTGTTTGACAGCAGGATCAGTCAGTGTCCGTCTCAGCTCCTCTGGGACGCTGTTTCTGCCGGCAAATTGGATTTCTTCTGCGTCCACTCTGTCTGCCATACTGGGGATGTGTGGCAGATGCAGTGAAAATGTTTTATAAAGCTCCGGCTTGGGTGTTGTCTTTGCAAAGCTGCAATTCTATATATGGTGCACCATCTAGTGGCAGCAGGCGGTTTTGCGTCATCATGTAACTTGAGAGACTGTATCCTGAAGCCTTGAAAGATGCTTTGGATTCTTTTTTAACAGGCTTTTGCACCAACAGTCAGGCGACATCCATGCAGCAGTTCGGTAACAACATATTGTCCTCTCACCTCAGGACCGCAAGCTGACCAAGGCGGAGCAGCAGCGCTTCAAGGAGGAGGCAGAGATGCTGAAGGGGCTTCAGCACCCCAACATTGTCCGTTTCTATGATTCCTGGGAATCAGTGCTCCGTGGCAAGAAGTGCATCGTGTTGGTCACTGAACTGATGACATCAGGAACACTAAAAACGTGAGGACCTCCTCTTTGTGTCTGTCACACATATCATTTGTCAAAGGTCTTCACAGATTCACTTGCTGGATATGTAGGAGTCACGTGGTTCTACCTGGAAAAGTTGCTCAATCAGTTGATTATGAGTAATTCTTTGCTGTGCTGTTAAGTGAAGTAGTTAGTCACTGATTGGGAGTACAGGGGGATGGTTTTCTCTGTTCCTATCACTGGCTGATGTCATGATCCTTTTTGCAGTTACCTGAAGCGCTTCAAGGTGATGAAACCAAAGGTCCTGCGGAGTTGGTGCCGGCAAATCCTGAAGGGCCTTCACTTCCTTCACACCAGGACTCCACCAATTGTACACCGGGACCTCAAATGTGACAACATCTTCATAACAGGCCCCACAGGATCAGTCAAGATAGGCGACCTTGGACTGGCCACACTTATGAGGACCTCCTTTGCCAAGAGTGTTATAGGTAGGCCACGTTTAGACCGACTGCTTCTGGGAACTGGAGTTTGAGAAAAAACTGGGATTGGGGACTATTATTACACTTTTTACTGCATCCAGCTCTGTTCAGGTTTTTACTGGGGGCCTCAGCCATTTATCGTTGGAGTATAGACTGTTATTGACAGAGTCATTCCAAAATCCATGTGGGGAGCACTTAGCGTAAACAGAGACTGCAAATATGTTGCCAGTCTGAGCCAACTTGAGCAATCCACTGCGAGTACTGCAAAGCAATAAAGTTTAACTCAGGAAGCAAAGGCAAGATTGCCAGGGAGATTGTCATCACCGCTTCAAGTAAAATGAAATTCCTCCAGTGGGTGTGTGGGGTGTTTGTAAACAAAGTAGTAACTGGAACTACAGTTTATGTTCAGGGAAGGTGGTAAATAGCACTAATCTGATTTTGGTCCTTGTGATATCACTGTCTGATGTCAACAGGAACTCCAGAGTTCATGGCTCCAGAGATGTATGAGGAGCACTATGATGAGTCTGTGGATGTTTATGCCTTTGGGATGTGTATGCTGGAGATGGCGACTTCAGAATACCCCTACTCTGAGTGCCAAAACGCTGCTCAGATCTATCGCAAAGTCACAAGCGTAAGTCCTTTCAATCACAGCTCTCCTACAACAAAAGGGATGACACTCAAAGACCTGATTAGATCTTTCTTGTGAATATAATTCTGGCTTCCTGACATCATGTTGATGAAGTGGTTAATGACATGATTAAATGGAAACTTAATTTACATCATTGAAAACAAGCTTCTGCTTCGTTTTGAAGGGCATAAAGCCAGCCAGCTTTGATAAAGTTAATGACCCAGAGATTAAGGAGATCATTGAAGGCTGCATTCGTCAGAACAAAAGCCAGAGGTAAGCCCATTTTAACTTCCATGATTTGACAATGTGAAGCCTGTTGTGCAAAATGAGTTATCAGCTCACCTTCTGCTGTCAGTTTCACCATCCTCTGCCTTACCCTCTTGACAGACTCTCGATCCGAGACCTTCTAAACCATGCGTTCTTTGGGGAGGACACTGGTGTCCGGGTGGAGTTGGCAGAAGAGGACACGGGGATCCAGGATTGCTTGGCTCTCCGGATTTGGGTCGAAGACCCCAAGAAGCTGAAGGGAAAACACAAGGACAATGAGGCCATCGAGTTCAGTTATGACCTAGAGAACGATAGTGCTGAGGAAGTGGCTCTGGAGATGGTAAGACACAGGAATAGTTAATGGCTGAGAGGGTTACAGTCATCGGGGGCAGATATGGTGGAGGGGGAGATTAGGAGTGGGCTCTAATGCTTTAAAGTTTAACTGAAGGCCAGGTGGGTAAAATCCTTCAGCTCATTAATAGCCACTTCATAAGGCCTCCCTCTGACCTGAATTCCCTCAGCCTACATCTGCATATTCACTATTCTCTCTCTCTCTCTCTCTCTCTCTCTCTCCCTCTCCCGCTCCCTCTCCCGCTCCCTCTCTCTCTCTCTCTCTCCCTCTCTCTCTCTCCCTCTCTCTCTCTCTCTCTCTCTCTCTCTCACTATCTCACAGGTGAAATCGGGCTTCTTCCATGAGAGTGATGCCAAGGTGGTGGGGAAATCCATCCGAGACAGAGTCAATCTAATAAAGAAGTCGCGGGAGCGCCGGCAGCAGCAGTTCTTTCAGCAGCAAGGCACTGAAGACAGGAGAGACTCCACTCTTACCTCTCACGCTTCATCTCACCCGTCGTGTCCTTCTTCACTGGGGCAAGGGGCAGTCGGACGGATGGTCAGAGGTGAAGGAGGGGCAGTGCAGGAGTCCGAGGA
Organism: Malacoctenus gilli; assembly: GCA_032164315.1. Taxonomy (NCBI): domain Eukaryota; kingdom Metazoa; phylum Chordata; class Actinopteri; order Blenniiformes; family Labrisomidae; genus Malacoctenus; species Malacoctenus gilli. Next base: position 16,506,541 of record JASSRZ010000053.1, on the reverse strand, counting down.
GGTACCTGACGTGGAGCAGCACATCAGGCAGCAGCATGTTTTTAGTGGAGCGACCCTCTGTTTGCCAGGTAGAGTATGCGTATGCTATGTCAGATTAGATATGTTGACATTTCTTTCCAAATTACTGTTGTAAACAATGGATCTTGTGGAATTTAACATTTTTTTATTATTAGGATTTGGACAGGTAGCGTTGGTTTGAAATAGTCTTTTGCTCAGCAGGTGAGAGCATCGGTTCTGCCAGCTGTGAGTCCTATGCAAGTGGACAAAGCCAGGTGTACTCACAGCAGGGAGAATCCTACTCACACTCGCAGATTAACCTCCCTACAATCGCAACTGTAAGTTTACGTGCTTCACTTTATTGCTACTCAATCATAAATGTAACTTTGTTGGAGTCCATCGCATTCATCGACCACTTTGATGATTGATTGTGTTCTTGTGCTGCAGAGCACCGGTGCATTGGCCCATCCTCAGATGCTTTCCATTGGTGAAAGTGGAAGTATTCCAAATGTGCCTCTTGGACAGAGTGTTAGTTTGTCCAGCATGTCCGTTGGCCAAAGTGGAGGGGGACCTATTGGTCAGACGTTTCTTCAGCCCAATACGATGGTTCCACAGGTATCACCAAGTGTACCTCAACTATATTTTCAGGTGAAAAGAGTGCTTGTAATGAAATAACAGCCATTTTGACGCTGGGGCTACATTACACGTTAACATTATTTGTATAAAAGTTAACGATTGTCCCACTTCTCACATTTTTGGCTCTTTCCCTTTAACATCTGCAGCCACAAATCATCCTCATAAATGTCTGATATTGAACACCTTGATTGGACACTTTGCAGGGTTTCTCCCAGGAGAAGTAGCAGGAAGTAATATGACTGTTCATTCACGTCAATAAATTTATACCTTTGTGTTATTTACATAGATTTTGACATGAAGTCAAACAATGCAGCCCCTAACTGTTATAAAACACTGTGGGAAACCCTGTTTTTAATGATGTTTACAGTGTTGATGATTTATGCTCCAAGCTAATTCTTAACCTTATTTTTCTACTACTTTCTTTCCCCTTTTCTTTCAACACCAATCATCATTCTGTCATTATCACTGAATAGCCACAAACATTCCCATCTGATGCATTTCAAACTGCCACTCCTCATAGTTCCATGGCCCCTTCGCAGTCATACATCGCCCCCATTTCCCCACAAGCACCAATTAATGTTCTCACCACTTCCATGCAAGTGAGTGATCCTGCTGGACTAGCAGGGACCATTGTGCCGCATGCTCAGCAGGCCCAGCACACCGCCACACCCATGCAACTGAATGACATCATTCCCCAAGCTGCACCCCAGCAAACACAGCCTGCCGTGATCCCTCAGCATACTATTGTCCCGCAACAACAGATAGGGATGGATCCCCAGGCCGCCACCCTCCAACAGCAGCAGCAGCCATTACACCAAATGGAGGCCCATACTACTCTGCTTGAACAACAAGCTAGTGCCACTCAGCCGCCAACCGCGCAGCATCAACAGAGCCTTTCAGCCACAGCGATCCAGAAACATCAGCATGAACCTCAGCAGCCGGTCTACATGCAACAGCCGGGTACTCAAGTTCAGCCAACTTCTCAGCAGCATGTTGTGATGACACAAACAGGTATGGATCAACAAGCTATGTCAGGAGTACAGCCAGGGGAGAAGGGAAGCATTTACAAGCAGCCATCAACAGGGGACCTTCATGAGCAGGCCATGGTACAGTCTCAGCTTTTACAGCAACAGCTTCAGCATCAACAGAATCTGTTACAGCAGCAGCAGCAACAACAAGCTTCGGCGCTCGAGCAACATCAGCTGTTTGTCCAGCAACAGCTTGATCAGCAGCAGCAAAATGCACTTCTTCAACAGCAGGCCCAGCTACAACAGCAGCAAGTGATTCAACACAAGCAACTTCTGGATCAACAACAGCAGCAAATCCTTATTCAACAGAAACACGAGCAACAGCAGCAGAGCTTTGTAATACAAGAGCAACGACAAACATCACAGCAACAGATAGAGCAACAACAACCTACTCCACAACAGAAGCAGGCAAACCAAATATATCACCAGATTGGACAGCAAGCTGGGTCACAAATTGAACCACAGAAGCAACAACAACAAATTGTATTGCAGCAGCAAGTCCAGCAGACTCAACAGCTAAAGGAGCAACAGCTACAGCAGCAAGCCCTGATGCGACAAATGGAACAGCAACAAGTGCTAATACAACAGCAGTTGATTTTACAGCATCAGCTACAGCAGAAAGCTCAGTTACAGCAACAAGAGCAACAAGTACAAATAAAGCAGCAGATTGAACAGCAGCAGCAGGCTTTGTTGCAACAACAATTAGAACAGCAGCAGCAACAACAAGTCTTGTTACAGCAACAGCAAGCAGAACGATTACAGTTGCAGGCTCTAATCAAGCAGCAGATTCAAGAGCAGCAACAGCAGCAAGCAGCCATCAGTCAACTTCATCAAAGTGAAAAACAAGAGGTCGTCCTTCTCCCACAAAGCAATAGCACGCAGCAGATTCAGCAGCAGCTGACAGAAATGCAGCCCATGTGTATCCCACAAATGCATGCTGCTCAACAGCAGGCGATGGAGCAACATCAGCAAGTGTTTGTCGCCCCAACACAACACCTCACATCTGTGAAGGAAGCTCATGTTTCCGTTGGACCTCGGACCAGTGCTGACTCGATTCAGCCTCAATCTTTAATCCTCTCTCAGGTCCAGGTCCCAGGATCTATTCAGACCACAAAGATCCCTGCGCAGACGTCTGCCGCACCCCAAGCTCAAGTACTGACTCAGCAAGGACAGAGTGAAGTTCATGCCAGTAACCTGCAGGGCCAGATCCCAGTTCAGTTTCTGTCCCAGAACATTGTCCAAGTACCACAACCAACTCCAGCACCGGCTACAGCTGAGACTCAGATCCCTCTGGCAGCAACAGTTCTCCAAGGACAGACACAAGTCATTCAGACTCAGCAAAACCCAACGCCGACGAGTTATCCTGGGCCCGTCACTTACCCACAGAGTCAGGTAATTACTCAGTCACTGATTCAGACCCAGCCTCTTCAGACAGCTATCACTCAGACCCACCCAATGCACGGTCAGGTCCAACAAGCTGACCTCCAGATGATGGCTCAACAAAATCAAGCAAATGTTCAACACCCTGCTGCCATTGCTGCAACGCCCAATCCGATCCAACATGAGGTTCATGTTCAACAGAATGTGCAGATACCAGGACTCCTTCAGCAGCAGCTCCAGCAACCAACTCATCCAGCACAACAGGTGCACGCTCAGCCCGCAGCTGGCCTTTTGACCCATCAACCGATCCAGCAAGCCATGCTGTCTGTACCCCAGGATGTAAACTATGTTCCTGTGCAGCAGGAGCAACAGCAGCCGGTCCTGCAGTATCAACAGATGATCATTTCACCTGGCCTCATTGGAGTTGTTGGAGCTAAGACTGATAGTCTCAGTTCAGCAGTTGACCCAGCAAACTTTGTTGCTTCTCCTCACCCGGTGCACACAGGACAAGCCTATGCTCCAGGCCAAACACTGCTGCATCCAGTCCTTCAGGCCCAGCAGCAACACCAAGGAAGTTCTGCCGACCCCTCAGTCATCCAGGACGTCTCGCAGCTTGTCACGCCTCATCCTGCTGAACAGTATCAGCAACAGCTACAGGCGCTTTCCCAAGTGCAACAACAGCTATCCCAACTCCCCCCACAAGCCCAATTACCAGCGCAGCCCTTTCCGACTCTCATCCAACAACCACTTCCTGTCAAACCGACCGGGATGCCCCTGGATGAGAGTCAGCTTGTTCAACAGTGTCCAGCCACTTCGCATGTGCTGAGCCAACCTGCCGGACAGTTGGGCCCGAGTAATTCCAATGAGCTGCAGTCCCAGAGTATAACCCTTCCAGGCTACAGCCACTTAGTGGCAGGAGCCCCTCCATCTCCTCAACACCAGGCCAAACAGATGCTGCCAGTGCACGCACACACCCAAACCACTAATCAGGCCCAAGCACACGCTCAACAACAGACTCATTCTCACACTCAGACTCACGCTGACACAACTGTTTCTGAACAGCCTGTCCTGCCCCAAGCGGTCTTTCCTGCACAGAAATTGCCCCTCAGTCCTTCACACACCTCTCACCCACCAACCTCACTCCCATCCCTGCCATCCAACTATCCTGCTGCCACCCCTGCTCCAGAGCTGCCTTCATCTCCACCAGCAGCCCAGGTAACCCTACCTGGGCAGGCCGACTTTATTCCCACCTCCCCTCCGCCTGTCACTACTCTACAGTTGCTTGATTCTAATGCCCCTAAACTACCCCAAGCCTCGCTGCAAGACTGTGACCTTTCCCTGCTGGGCATTGCTGAGGTACAGGATCTGTGAAAGTTTGATGTGTCGATTAAACATAATTCGAATGTTCCTGCATATTGACAGAATGATTGACAATACTGCAATCTACTATTCTACAGATTATAGAACAACTTCAATGCATATTTAAGATTCACACTAGAAAACTGTGATTCTGATATTATCGCACAAACGTTTAATATGCCTGTTTTTTACTTGTCACTCCATAGGATGGTCCATATCTGACCAGTACAGAACAATATTCTTCATTGGGGTATGTCTCATATTATTATAGCGTATGTTTTCAACCAGTTTTTAATAAGCAGAAGAACAGAAAAAGAAGAGAATACTGAAGCTTTGTGGTGTGGTGGCGACTTGTTGGACTGAAGATGTTCAGATACCTCTTTGATATGTTTACGTAATATCTGTTCATATGTCAACACTTTCCTCAGGCTTGTCGCAGGTAATGGAGAGGACACTCTCCAGCTCTTGGCAAATGGGAAATTAGATAAATTGAAGGCTCAGAGAAGAGCTTCTTGCCAAAAACCTGAGAAGATTTTGCACCAATTTCAGCTGAGCATGCTTCAGGTAAAAAAACAACAACACATAAGTTGGATCACTTAACTTGATTAAATTGCAGATGCCTGAAAAAAGGAAAGCCTTTTAATCATGTTTGACCATGCTGTCCCCTCTCAACCTACAGGTGTCTGGCAGCGGAGACAATTTGGTGGAATGCCAGTTGGAGACTCATAGCAACAAGATGGTGACATTTAAATTTGACATTGAAGGAGATGCACCAGAGGACATAGCTGAATATATGGTACACAGCTCTTGTGCTGCCTGACACAGCATATTCACAGTGATGGTGACAAATATCAGTACTAATATTTGATGTTTTGTTGCAGGTGGAGGAGGATTTTGTTCTCGATGTAGAGAAAGAAAAGTTTGTTGAGGAGCTCAGAGCGATCGTGAAAAAATCCCAAGAAATTCTTCAGACTCATTCACAGGTAATGACTTTTTTCTACTAGGTTATATTTTATTTTGTGCAGTTGTCATTACAAGATCATTAAAAAAATCTTTTTGTGTTTATTAGACTGGATCCACTGATCAGCTACATGTGAACACTCCAAGTAGCTCAGGTCAGTTTGTGTCTATTTATTTCGTCACAAAATGTCAAATCTGCTCTTCCACACATGCTCTGATCTTGTCACAGCTTCTAACCATTCTTTCTGATTCCTCAGTGGACTCAGTACCCCATTCCTCACCAGTGGGACGATGGCGCTTTTTTATCAATCAGACCATTCGCCATAGAGACTCTCTTTCTAGCCAGGGCGCAGGTACACCACCGGCCACTGGAGACGTACAAAATATCCAGTCCCCTAAGAAAGAGAGAGGTGAGTTTGTCCCAAGCTCATTTTTAATTCTGTAACTTAATAACTTCCCCCGAAATCTTTCATGTAACACAAACTAACTCTGTTTTTCTCTGTGGGTTTAGAGAGTGAAGGATCCCACAGTGTGGAGTCCTTGTCTGGAGTGGCCTCTCCCCCCTACCCCATCCTTTCTGCCACCTGCCCCCCAGTCTCCTCTGTGTCAGCCCCAGCCTCCATGGCTCCCTTAACTACAGCTATACCCATTCCTCGCACCATCACCTCTGAAAGCATATCTGGACCAGTGTCTGTCCCAGTCACTGCCACGAGTGGACACGTGTTGCCAGTTCATACTTCAGCTTCTGCTGACCAAATTCCCAGCTCCCCATTAACCAGCGCACTACCAGCTGTTGCTAACCTTCCCATCTTGACCACCGCTCCTGCTGTTGTCTCTCCCACACCCAACACCATTCTCCCTGATAGCATCACCTCTCCTGGATCTAGTGTTTGTTCCACTGTTGTTCAAAATGTGGGACAGACGTTGGTCATGGCGACAAGGCCGTGTGTGTCTGCAACAGACCAGTCTTCTGCCACCTTTCATTCTCTTACCTCTGCTGCTGCATTGCAAGCTGCCATTAGCCAGCTTGGCAAAGAGCAGCAGCAGACATTCAGCCAGGTGACTCAACCAACTCCACAACAGCCTCAGCTGCAGCCTCAGGTACAGCCTGCCTTACAGCAGCAGGTGGCAGCAGGGCCACTGCAGGCTGTTCAGTTTGAGCAACAGATACAGCAGTCGACACCACAAAAACAGCAGCCATCACAGCATCAAGTTTACCAAGAACGCCTCCCACTGCAGCAGGAACAGGCGCTACAAAAGTCTCTGCAACACTTGCAGCAACAGCAGCTTGTGCAAAAACAAATGCCACTCCAGCAGCAGCTGAATGAGGTGCAGGTGACGCCCCAGTCTGGTCATTCAGAGTTGTTGCAGCAGCCTGTTCCTCCACAGCAGTTTGTCCCTCCTTTGCCTCTGCACCAGACCCAACAACTTCCCATGCAGCAGCAATCATCACAGTTTGCCCCGCAGCTGCTGCAGCAGCCACAGGTGAAGCAGTTACCACCACAAGGGGTTCCACCCCATGCTGCTGTTTCACCGCAACATCAGGCTAACATTGATCAGCAACAGCAGCAACAGCAGCTACATTTACAGCAGTCAATGAACTTACAGCAACAGCAACTTGTAAATCAACAGCTACAGCAGCAACAGCAGCAGCTGTTGATGGGTGCTATGGCACTGAAATCAGATCCAAATCAGATGCTAACCATGTCAATCAGTCAACAGCTCCATCAGCAGCAGATTCACCTAAATGCTGGCCCTGTACCACAGCAGCAAGTTTCAAAACAGCCCCAAGGGCCGACTGAACCAGTGCAAAATGTGCAGACACAGATACAGCCACAACTTGTTGAACAGCCACAGGAGACAGTCAAAGCCATGGATGCACCCCAGAAACCACAGCAGTTTTCCCTGCAGAAGCAGTCGTCTCTACAGATGTCAGAGTCAGAAGTATCCACAGGAGAGACGAGCATCACAGAGGACACAGGCAGTTATTCCGCCACTTTTCACCCTTCCTCTGACTCCTCGCTGCCACCCCTTCACTTGGCCACGACTGACGCCACCTTGCCAGCCCTCTCACTCACGATGTCTCCATCTCCTGCTCAGCCCTCTTCTGTGGCGGAGTCAGACAGTGAAGGGCCCCCCAAGATTGATTTTGTAGATAACCGCATCAAGACACTGGATGAGAAGTTGAGGAACTTGTTGTATCAGGAGTACAGCAGTGGCACAGCACCGGTTGGAGGGAATGCTTCTGGTCCAACATCCGCAGCCTCCACGTCAGCAGGAGGTGATGAGTCATCTGAGCCGCATTCTCTCCACCATTCATCTTTCCCCCCACCTGCCTCCTCCTCAGATACTTCCCCCCACTCCTCGTCCTCCACCTCATCCTCCACCACCTCCCGCTCCTCTTCCACCTCCCCCGATCCAGAAAGGGGCAGAAGGTTGGAAGACGCTGCGTCTGTAGTGCATAACTCTTTGGCATCAAGCCCAGTGGAGCACCAGCCAGGCCCTTCCTTCCCCTCCACCTCTGCCACGCCAACCCCGCCTTCCTCTGTTCCAAATCCCAGTCTGGATATCTCTACCGGGGCCCAGCGCCCACCTGTACCAGGAGAACCAACCATTCTTGTGAGTGGAAACCACTGCAATTTCTATCTCTGTTCTGTCTGTCGATGAATGAAATCTGCTCTAAGTTACTGTATAAACTTCAGTATATTGATGTGTTATCACTGTTGTTTTTCAGCTGTCTGATATCATTTATAATATCTCCGTGTTTTAGTATCTTTCCATCAGGATTGTCTCAGCTCCATGCAGCCACTTTTAACTGTCTTGACTGTTCTAGGCTGTACCCTCACACTCTGATACCAGTGCCACTGGAGATGCATCATGGCCCCCCAATCAGCACCCGATCCCCCTCCGGCATGGACAGCAGCAGCACAATGCAGGAGGTGGATATTTTGGCCTAAACCTGACATGTCCTAGTATCAGAAATCCTGTTAGCAAGAAATCCTGGACTCGAAAATTCAAAAACTGGGCATGCAAACTGCGCCACTCCGCCAGCTTGTTCAAGAAGCCCAGAGTCCAGCAAGGTAGCGTCCTCTTAGGGAGCGAGAGAGAGAGCGAGAGAGAGAGCGAAAGAGCGAGAATGAGATGTTGGGGCATGAACCTAAATCTAATGTTTAATACTAGTTTTAACATAGTAAAATAACGTTTCTTAACCCTTCAAGAATTAATCAAAGTTAATGTTAATAGCTGTCCATGTTTACTGCTTAATAATTTTAGTTTTGCATATTGTTTTTTGAGTACAGTTTTCATGTAATGTCAGTGTTCACATCACTACATACATTGCTGTTCTGTTTTTGTTTGTCTCAATCACTAAATTTCATTTTCTTGGCAATTTCTTTCTTTTTGCATGGGTAACTCACTCAGTGGCCAAAACAGTGGAGAGTAGAAGAGGGTGGGAGTGTAGGAGGAGGGGGGCATCAGAAATCTGAAGCCCTCCCAGTGCAGACGAGCGCTGGATTAAAGCCCAGTGATGCCTGTTCCCAGGACATACCCCTTCATTGGACCCCCCCCCCCCTTCATTGCCCCAAGTCCACAGGCACTGCTAGCAGCAACCATTTCACCTCCACACCTTCACTTCACGCCATGACACAAATATGAGAGAGGCTAAATTTCTTTGAAAATATTAAGTCACCAGCTTTTCAGGTCAGTCAGTTCAGCACCGCTCTGTCAGACTCGTAGGTCGTGACAGTATCTGTGTGGTTGAGTGCATCTGCGGGAGGAAAAGTGAGAATGTCATTTCAAACTTGGATTTACCGCTATTGTTTTGGGTCTGTTTTCTGAAGAAATTCAAAATCATTTCTTATTTCTGTTCTGTTGGTGACGAATAACTTGCTGATAGCAGAACATTCAGTTCTTTATTTGTTCAACAAGTTAGAAAAAAAATTGCTTTACTTTTTTTCTGGTTTTAAACTTACAAACCATTGTGCTGTGACAGAGACATCTTTAGCTTGGTCACTGTCATTACTTTGTGTGCATTTATGAGGTCAGGTGCTCCAACTGCGGTCACTCAGGCTCGGTGTTCATTACACAATCTGCACAATATGCTGCAGCGTAAACAGTGAAGACCTACATTTCTTTAACCCAGCTGATGCACTCTGCTCCACAATATCACCCATTATAATGAGGTGTAATTCTTAAGTCTACACTGAGCACATTTCCAAGGCACAGTCAGCTTTTACCAGCTCACCTTGAACATTGGAGAGGCGTTCGTGTCACTAAGCTTCATCATGCTGCTAAAGTATTTCAACAATCTTGCATGTATTTGTCTTCTTTTGTGTAACATGTGTAACAGCCACTTAGAGCCTCTGTTGCAAGAACCCTTGCATGAGCTTGTGTGTTATGTTACCCACAAGTGACTAATAATGGACCCTTATCTGTAAGTAACCACAATATCAGGATGCATTTTTCTATGATAATTATACGTTGTATTTCTTTTGAGTAATGCTGATGTTATTTGTGCCCTTGAACACAAATACCAAACACTCTGACCAATGTCATTGCAGATCTGGCGACAGTTCTCGAATGTCATTTTGGGCTGAGTTGTCTGGCATTTGAGTGGGTTAACAGCGAAAGAGTGAGAATGAGTGTGTGGATGTGTGGTTGGGTGGGGTACACTATATTCAACTGACATTTCACTGTCTGCTCTTTTTCATTTCTTTGATTTAATGACTTATTTCAGTTTGCTTTTTAATGAAACCCCCATTTACCACTCCTCCCCACACACCCACTACCTCTTTCTTTAAAGCACTTTTCTTTCCATCAAACCTTTAATCTATCATTGGTTTTATTGTTTATACTTTTGAAAATTGTCCATCCAATGATCTTGATTGTAGAATTTAGTGGGTGATTTTTAATCTTGTGCCTTTGTGTTTGTGCCCTTTGTCTGTCCGTGTGCACCTGTCCGTGATACATGTCTTTGTCTTTTGCTTTTGCGTGTGTCTGTCATCTTAAATCTGTCCTTTATACATGTTTTTGTCCTCTTGTGGCTGTGTCCTTGTCCCCCCATTTTTGTTCTTCATCCCTGTCTCGTTATCAGATGGGTGTTCAAGCAGTCAGGCTGTCAGAGATGAAAGGGAGATGGCGCCTTTAAATCCACCTCAGTCTCGCAAAGGGCGATTTCAGGTTGGACCCCAAGTCTTTATTGTACCTCTGTGGACAGCCTGTCCTTGGGAGGGTCTAAGCCACCTATCTTCCCACATCCTGTCCCATCAGGTGACTCCGGTGCTCCAGACTTCTTCCCCTAAAGATGTGCCATCAGGTCATGGTAGTGCTCACAGAAAAGTGGGACGCTTCTCTGTAACTCGAGCCGAGACTAAGAAAGAAGATAGGCAGACTGACAGCTCCCCGGTGTCTCCTGATCTGGAGCGAGAGAGGAGGAAAACCCGGGCCAAGGAAGGGGATAAAGAGGAAGTTAAAAGGACTCCATCAATGGCCCACCTGCCTCGGGGTCTTGGCCAGAGCCACTCAGCACTTGGCAGCAGTGACGATGATGATGAGAGTGAACTGGAGGATGAAGAGCTGAAAAAAGAGCTACATAAGCTCAGAGAAAAGTGAGAAAGATTTGTGGGATTGTTTGTTGTTGACTTTGCCGTGTCTTGGCTGCAATATTGAATGAGTCTCCTTCTTTGTAGGCACATCAAAGAGGTGGTTTCCCTCCAGGCTCAGCAGAACAAAGAACTGCAGGAGCTGTACCGACAGCTACGCTCCCTCAAAGACCAGAGACAAAGTCTGCCTGCATCCTTGTCCCGGACCCCTCCCCTGCCTGTGGGACCTCCTGTCCTCTCTCCTCGGAGGCCAAGGCCAGCCAAGGCCAAGCTTCGGCCCCGGCCTCACTCCCACATGGACAACAATGGAGTTACACATTCTGGTAGGCTGTTACTGCAGTGTCTCTCTCTCGCTCTTTCCACACGTTGCTCTCTGTGTCGCTATTTTCTGCATGTGTTGTCTGGTGATTCAGCAGTCAATAAGATTTTTTGGGTCGCGAGCAGAGCAGACTGTCACATCACTGCAAACGTGTGCATCACACCTCACTGCCTGCTAAAAGTGGTGTAGTCTGTCAGAACAGTGGGCAGCACATGCTCAGCACTTCGCAGTGCTTTTATAAAGTGTGTCATTTTGTCCACAGATCACAGTCCTTTAAGAAAAAGCACATTCACGGACGAACTGCACAAACTTGTTGATAATTGGACGAAGGAGGCTGTGGGTCCTGCACCGTCCAAGCCTTCACTGAATCAAATCAAGCAGATTCAGCAGGTGCAGGAGTTGGGAGGCTGGAACCAGCCAACAGAGGTATGGAAGCAAACAGAAGGGAAATTAGCAGACTTTAGCTATTTTTTTTTTATCTGCTGCAGAGAAAAAAGGCCATTTCTTCAACGTGCACAGAAGCAGAGAGTAAATATTGCAGCTATATCTGCTGACAGCCAGTTGATTCAGGAACCAGCAGTTCCAGGGCACAAGATAAAGTCTCATTTTCCTCAGTATTCCTTGCTGTTATCTTCACAGGTGTCTCCACCAGGTTGGTTTCCAGTGACTCAAATAACCCCCCAGGCCCCCCCCACTTCTGCCAGCTTGACTGCGGCACCCTCCCCCCGCGGAAACCTGTCCACCCTTCACTCTCCGGGACCAGCAACGCCGCAAACACACATGGCTCAAGTGCCAGCGATGCAGCAAAGTTTACACCTCCACCATTCTCTCCCCCTCCAGCAGATGACCTATCAGCAGTCCCCAATCTGCCAGCCCATCCCACAGCCCCTCATCCAGCCCCCCATGGCGTCTCAGTCACTGTCACAGACACAGCCCATCGCCCAGCTGGCCCCCCCGCCACCTCAAAGCCAACCGCTGCTGCCTTCCCAAATGCCCACATCACCGGTGTCCACGGCCGCATCTCTGCTGCCAGGCGTCAGCACGACTGTACCTGCGGACAGCACTGCTAGTGTTGGGGGGACGTTCTGCTCCTGTTCTTCCTCCTCCACCTGCTCCTCGTCGTGCTCAACTGCTGCTCTACCTTCCAGTGCCAAAATTCACCCAACACCCCCCACCTCCACTCTGCCACTGGGACAGAAATGAAACCAAGTGAAGTGTGAGGTCAACATGAAGGTCCAAGAGATGGAAATGCCAAGTGGGTCGGGACGTGACGGAGACCCACTTTGGAGTATTGGTTTTGTGTATGCGTGAGAGATGTGACTGTGATGAATACATGGATTCCAGTGTTACTTCTGGATGAAAGGGGAACTGAATGTGAAAGTCAGATGATAGTTTCTTGTATGTACACTATGAGGGTGACACAGCAGCTGGGATTTGTGAATCATGATGTGTTTGGATGTTGAGATGTAAAAAGTCTTTAATGTATGAGTGTGTGCATTTTTGAGTGTGGGTGAATGTTTGTGGATAACCTGAGTACATATCACTTATGTCCTTGAAAACAAAATTAACAGTCATGTTTTTGTTGGCCAACCAACTCAGCTGGACCTGAAAGCTCCCCGAGCAGAGACAATGAGGACAAAACTATTTGACAGTGTTGACATTTCGTTTTTGAACTCGTCAAAGCTTACAGTGAAAGGACTATCAAGTTTAAAAGTGCAATTAGTCATGGTCAGCGAAATTGATCAGCACGTATTGTATTGATTGATTTGTCTTTGAGACATATGATATTTTTGTAGAAGCACAGTGATAAACAACAACAAAGCTCAACCAGGATTTTTCATGATGTTTTGAAAGCAGGTGAACAGCACACAGACCTTCGAGTGGACATTCTCAAATTGAACCGCATGTTGGACATTTGATCCCAGTGAACCGAATCTGACGACCTTCATCACTACCAAACAAACCAAATACGGTGTAGCGATACAGCATGTGTTGAATTTGTATTGTTCTGTGTTTGTAACAGTAAAAAAGTTGAATTAACATGATCGGACGAATTCCTAATATGGCATTAAATTAAGACGTGCCGTTTGTGTTTAGAGGAAATTACCAACTTTCACTCAGGCCTAGACTGCATGAACTTACGAATAACCTGTCTGGCCTGAGTGTTTATAGTGCGCTCTTCCTCTGTGTTCATGAACCCCACTTAACTATCAGTGATCAGGTCAGGTTCAATTTGCTTTCAGTGGGCTAAAGTTTTACACTTGAAACATTTGCTTTCAGGTTGAATTCTGCATATCAACGTGTATCTGTCACGTTAAGGAGGAAGATGAAAACGAGAGAAAAAAACAACTGCCAAGTTATTGACGATTTTTGGAAACCGAGGAGGTTCTTCCCACATTGCCTTTTAAATTTACTGCATTTTGTGAGCGTGTGAGTGTATATTTCTTTCTGTGTGACAAAGCTCCATGTCAGTCCCTTGGTATACTGAATCAAAACTGCATCCCTGTTCCTGTGATTCAAATGGAAATTCTTAGGCTGCCTATCTTTTTTAGGTTTGGTCCCAAAAGACAGGAAACACAAGTGAGAGCTTCGATCATATACTGGTTGTAGATTTTATGTTCCACACTGTTCTGAGATCCTCAATTGCCTCTTTTTCATTTGGCGTTATTCAAATTATTTATTGACCGTAGGCTGTCAGTGGTAATTGACCAGAAGCTAAAATGTGGGCCATAACGGTGCTTTTACGCACACTGCTAAAGGTTTACTCACTTCAACTGTTCCATTCCTCGGTTTTCTAAACTCTCAGCATTTATGGATACACAGAGTATCAGCGGCAGATCTATTACTGATATATCAGTGCACTTAGCCATACACACATTTGACCAATGACGGTCAGGAGTTGATGCATTTCTGGGGTAAAAAGTAGCTCGTAGTCGAAGCAGCAGTTCTGTTTTAAGAATGATAGAGATTGACTCAAAACACAAAGTGTACCGATGGTAAAAACCACGAAATTTGAGAAAAAAGACTAAAGCAACGTGGAAGATTCAAGACACATGGTTCATGCTCAATTGTATGGCTGCGCAGAAACTGCATAATTTAGAGTATGAATTCTACCATTCTCTGTTTTTGTTGCTTTTCAGACTACCCGCATCTTCACAGAGGTGTAGTTCATTATTAGTGAAAGTGAGACACTGTGCTGTCATGTCTGATACTAACATGTATCTAACAAGCTACAGCTTAACGATCATGACTCATGATGTGGAGCTTGCTTTGTCCTTGAAGTGTTACCAAAATGTTATCTAAAAGATAAAGATTATTTTTGTATTTTGGAATGAGGTTGTATAAATTGTAAAATTGTGTTCTCATCATTATGGATCAGAGGTTATTTGAATCGAGAAAACGCTGGTTTTCATCCCTGTTTACGTGGGACTCCCTGCTGTGATATACCTCTCTGAGTCCTGACAGGCCAGGGTCATTCAAAGTTACTTTCAGATTATTTGTGGACTAAGCAGGAAAGAAGATGGATGTGTGGATTTTGTGACATCTAGTCTGAGCTTTAAACCACAATAACACTGATGTTGCTAAGCTGCAGGTTGATCCGTTAAACATGACAAATGAAGCAAAAATTTGGGAGTCCCAAGATGGCATGACTGAGAACCAATATTAAAGTACACTTGGGAAACAAAAGGAGAAAAAAAAGGATGAAAGTGTCTTGCCGGTGATTTAGCCTCTGTAAATTGTAACTAATTCAATTGTTGATTTTATTTATGTTTTGTAACTAATCAAAATAAATGATGTTAAACATCAGACAATCAGTGTGTATTTTATGTCTTCAATACCGCATGGGGGGGGGGGGGGGCGGGGGCGCACAAGTATAAGATAATTAAGTGGACAAAACTAACCTTACCTAAAAGGAGATAATATCAAAGAAATATTGGGGACATTTTTCAGAACGTAATCTGCACTGATTATTAATAAACCCCTTTGAGGACAGAAGTAAGTGAGTGAATGTAATCTGTCATGGTGCAGTAAATCAAATGATTAAATATACATTAACAATGGCTGAAAATATATTTTAATAATTAACAATAAAAACGATTATATTCTTAATTATAGCAATAATAACAATGATGATGGATTTTTAAAAATATCAACCAGAAGAGTTTTCACAGCATTTTGTGTAAAAACCTTATCTACATATATCTGGTATTTTACTTTGGCCATTTTCTTTTACTGATGTTATCCCCTCAAACAAAGAGCTCCAATTTGATCATATTTGCCAAAGTATCGGTAGTTACTACGTATTTTGAATAACACAATATTCATTTTCCCTCCATTATAACTTTCAAATCCGGATTTATTTTATTCGAACTAGTTGCGACGTTACAACGTCCCGTACGGATTTTTTCTGAATGCAACTCAGTGTTTGACTCTCCGCAACTTTATTATCCGCTCAGCGCCAGACAACAGGAACAACGGTCTGACGTTGCTGCCTTTGAAATGGCGTTGATGCGGTTAAATGCGCCGTTATTTGTTGTTATTGTGCTCGTTTAGGCCGTTTGGGTTTCACTTGTCGGTGCCAGGCACATCTTCTGGACATTGGCCTTCCTATTTGGGCATTGCAAAGTCGACAAACAGAAATGTGTTGAAAGAAATTGTTATTAATTGACGTTGCATAATAAGGCCGTAGCTGGCCCCGAGTTTGCGTAGGGATTACAGCGGCTCTTGGTTGCTTGGCCCAGCCGAGGCTACATTTCGGTGAGTTGCTAGCGTCATATTTCTGTTTAACCAGAAAACGGCACTTTTTGCCTAAAATAATTGGTTCCTTGTGATTTTAGCTCTTTTTGCACTAAAGCCTCACGAAATCTCATCGAACTGTTTTTGCTACCGTTTTCGTCGATTTTATTTTCTCCTGTAGCGATATCGTTGCGGGCACGGCTAACGTTAGCTTGATGCTAATTGCTAAATTCAGTGGTAGCGCTAGCACAACACAATATTCTCCCAGTACGGCATGTTTACAAACAGCAATCTAGCTGTACCGTTTGCTGCAGTTCCGCTAATATTAGATATTTTGGTTTCTAAATTTCCACCCCATTGGAACACCGATTTTGAATGTTTCGACATTTTGCTAATTTTATACACTCTATAGATTCAAAACAGTGACATCAAACGGAAACTACTGTTTTGTTCAGCCGGATGATATAACTTTTACCCTTGGAACAGCGGCAAGCTAGATGTCTCTTCTCGTTCAGTTACGACTGATTATGTGGCTCTTTTACATCGGTATTAAGTTTCATGGGTTAGTTAAGGACGAGTTTCTTTGTTTTTGTGTTAAAACAGGTTCTTTGTACGTTTCCATTGATCATGTGCTTTCTCAGCAAGGAACTGGACAAGAAGTGACAGTTCGGTTAAAAAGTACCCTTGCTTCTTCGTTAAAAGGCGTCTCTCAACTGAATTGGGTTCAAGACAACACGCTGACCATGGCTTCTGTGCCCGTGTACTGCCTGTGTCGCCTGCCATATGATGTTACACGCTTCATGATTGAATGTGACATTTGTCAGGACTGGTTTCATGGAAGGTAGGTTATTTTCATAACTTTTTGCTTTTTCATGGAGCAATAGATGTTATAGCACATTTCTTCATTTGTTAATATTCAGCTAAAAGCACTGTCTTGAGGAAGAAATTCCTTGTTATTGTATAAATTAGGCATATATTGTGAACAAAATTTTCATGTGTGCATTTGTTTTATGTTTAGCTGTGTTGGTGTAGAGGAGGACAAAGCAGCTGAGATTGACCTCTATCACTGCCCGAACTGTCAGGTTTCTCATGGACCTTCTGTCAGTAAGTTGTCATATCGATAACTGATGCTGTTCTACTCGGAAATGTCTTGTTGCTGGTGAGAGTGGTCTACTTGCTAAGGGTTCTCTCTGTACTCATTCTCAGTGCGTAAACGCCGCGGAAGCAGTAGGCAGACAGATGGAGGGGCTGCTGCAACCAGAGATCCGAGTCGGCCTGTTAAGACGGGCAGTCCACAGTTCGTTAGGGAGCTAAGGAGCCGCACATTCCCAAAGTAGGTGTCTAGTAAAGCGCTATACTACGTAGTTGAAAGGGGCCTTTTATGATCATTGGGAACACTCCTGCTTATATCTGCATGTGTTTTTTTTTCCAGTGCGGATGAAGTCCTGCTAAAGCCGTCAGGTGCTCAGCTGACAGTCGAGTTTCTGGAGGAGCATTCATTCAGTGTTCCTGTCATGGTGCTCAGGCGTGATGGGCTCGGCATGACTCTCCCTCCATCGTCTTTTGGTGTCAGTGATGTAGAGCACTACATTGGTAAGGCCTTGGTACACATGACACAGGCTTTCAAAATCTCTGTTTGTTCTATAAATTTTAGAAATAGTTTTTTGGCTTTTTGATGTTGTTGAAGAAACCGGAACATACCCAATCCTTTCAACTTTGTTTTATTGCAGGTGCAGACAAAGAGATTGATGTGATTGATGTGTCTCGCCAATGTGACCTCAAGATGCGGCTGGGAGACTTTGTTGAATATTACAACAGTCCTAACAGAGACAGAGTGCTCAATGTCATCAGTCTGGAGTTCTCTGAGACAAGGTACACAAAAGTGATCCCTCTTCTGATTGTGCAGTGCATCATTGTGTGCTGCACTTAACAGTAAAGAAAAAAATTTCATTGTTGTTTTAAGCTATGTTAATGAAATGTCTTGTTCTTTTCTTAGGCTCTCTAACTTGGTGGAGACCCCGAAGATTGTGAGGAAACTGTCATGGGTGGAAAACCTTTGGCCTGAGGAGTCTGTTTTTGAACGTCCCAACGTGCAGAAGTACTGCCTGATGGGGGTGAAGGACAGCTACACAGATTTCCACATTGACTTTGGAGGCACCTCAGTCTGGTACCATGTCCTGAGGGTAAGACTGTATTTTTGATCAAACTTCAGAAAAAGTAATTTTTTTTCTTGCAATCTTTTCCATAAACAAAACACAAATTTTCTCTAAAAGCTGCTCTATCTTTTTTATGCAGGGCGAGAAAATTTTCTACCTCATTTCTCCCACAAAAGCGAACCTGTCGCTGTTTGAGCGCTGGAGCTCCTCGTCAAGCCAGAATGAGATGTTCTTTGGGGACCAGGTTGATATGTGTTACAAGTGCTCTGTCAAACAAGGGAACACCTTGTTCATACCAACGGGTAAGCTTTTATGTCAACCATCTTGTTAGCCACAGTAAAATGCTGTAAGGATGGATGTGACAGTCAAATCAGTCCAGTAGAGCCAACAATGATCTTTGGCTGTTTTTTGTTCTTTTTTTGAGAGGCGTGGACTGCAAATACATAGCAAAAATGTTGTATAATATCTATAATCTGTGGACATAGGTGAATACAAATGAATAAAATCCTGTATACGTTTCTTATTCTGTGACCTTGTAGGGTGGATTCATGCCGTGCTGACTCCAGTGGACTGTCTGGCTTTTGGAGGCAACTTCTTGCACAGCCTGAACATTGATATGCAGCTGCGGTTAGTTTTCTCATTCAATAGGAGTTTTGGCTTGTTAGCATTTTTAATTTTGTCAAAGTTACTTGAGCTGTTCATTTCAATGGATAAAACTTCTTAATAAGTCTCAATAAAGTGTAACTTTATTGTGTTTTCACATTTTTAGTGCATATGAAATAGAGAAGCGACTCAGCACGGCAGACTTGTTCCGGTTCCCCAACTTTGAAACTGTGTGTTGGTACGTTGGAAAGCACCTTCTCGATACCTTCAGAGGTGAGAAATGTCATTCAGTTTGACACTCGTCATTTTGTCTTTTTCTGTAATCACATGAAATGGACATGTGGTCATGGTGTGCGTTATCACAACAGGTTTGAGAGAAAATCGCAGGCACCCTGCAACTTACCTGGTTCATGGAGCCAAGGCCTTGAACAATGCCTTTCGAAACTGGACACGTAAAGAGGTAACATCTTCTCTCTTATATAATCTAGTCACTTTTTTATTCCCTCCCAATCTTTGCCCAATTTACTACCCCATTTAGTAGTTTGGTAATTCAGAAATACTGGCACTTCTGTTTTAAAAGATCTCAATAGGGCCTCATATTTCTTTAGTTTTGATTGAAGTGTTTGTTGCAGTTGTGTAAAATATTGTGTTGGATGTTATATCGTTGTGTTTGTACACTCAGGCTTTACCCGAGCATGAAGTGGAAATTCCAGAGACCATCAATACTCAGACATTAGTCAAAGACTTGGCCAAGGAGATTCGCCTTGTTGAGGTAAATGCACAAATCATATTTCATTTGTTTCAAACTTACTTTAAATTTCCTGTTAGATTGCTACATTTCTCGCTGTTACGTTGACCAAACTTTGCTCTGTTATGTCAGGACATCTTTCAGCAGAACATTGGCCGCACTGGACCTCAGTTTCCTGGTTCACCGCTGTCCAAAGCTCCTCTGTCCACGTCGCAGAATTCAGGACGCCCGCCGGGAAAAAAGAAAGGACCTAAGCCGAAGGAGGTGATCGGGGGTCTCGGTCCACCAACCAAGAAAAAGAGTCAAAAGGCGTTGCCAAAGGCAGAAGCAGAGGAAATGGACCTCATTGAGATCCACACCAAACACACTCTGAAGAAATTTCAGCCTGGCAAAACCAAGCACAAGAACAAGGTATGACATCTGTAGTCTCGTACATTGACAGTGGGTCCACCTATCGTGCAGGTTTTTGATCAAAATGTCTTAATTCCACACTTGATTGTTATTGTTTTCATTCCAGCTGGAGTTGCCATTAGAGGAGTTTGAAGGGAAGCTGAATAAAAGCAAACTGAAGCTTGTGCTGACCAATGGAAAAATCCAAGGGTAAGCTGTGCTCTTGCGTGGTTTGTTTTCGTAGTTTTTTGTTTTTACTCTGGAGTAAAAAAAAACAAAAACACAAAAAAACAGAGACTTTACTTGCTGTCTTGTGGATTTTAGGAAAAAGGATGGCAGCAGCAACGGGGCAGGAAGAGCTGGCAACTACAAGCATCTTGTCCCAGAGGGTTCAAGTCTGTCCGACTTGGAATCGGAAGACGAGTTACAGATTGATGAGACCCCACCTCCACGACGCAAGCCTGCTGGACCAAGCAAGAAGAAGAAATTGAGTGGTAGGACATTACAGTTGTACAATTATAGACGGGGAAGGACAATGCGGGAAAACACTTATCGATTTATCTTGTGCCTTATTGGCTTAAATATCGGAAGCCTTGTTTCTACTGTGAATAACCCCCTAAATATTCCCCCAGGTCTCCCACGAAAGCTTCCCAGAGCCAAACCCTGTTCAGATCCTAATCGCATCAGGGAGCCAGGCGAGGTTGACTTTGACATTGAGGTGAGACTATTGTGGAAACACCTGTCATTTCTTGTGGCAACACTTGTGTTTTTTCCACATTGTTGTGTAATAATGCGTCTTTTGCATCTGTCTGAAGGAGGACTACACCACTGATGAAGAGGCACTAGCTGCCCATGGAGTGAAGGGTGGTGCAGGGGGCATTCTAGACTTATTAAAGGCCAGCAAACAGGTGGCAGGCTTGGACTCCGCAGCTCTAAGGTTAGGTGATGTCACTCATCAGTGTTTTCAATGGGATTTGATAAAGCATCTTGTGTTCTAGATGTTGCATCTAATTTTTTCCTTTATTTCTAGTGTTGGAGACATGCAGCTTTTTTTAATGATGTTATTCCCATTGACTGAGTGATTGTTCTCCTCTGGACTTTTCACAGTGAGGAAGCCCCAGCCTCTCCCAGCACTCGTGATGCCATTCAAGGTATGCTCTCCATGGCCAACCCCCCTTCCTCGTCCTCCTCTTCTTCTTCTTCATCTCCCTTGTCCATTTCTGGAGGCCTGACGGAGGGATTAGGGGTCGTCAAGGAGAAGGGTGGAAGGGCTGTGTGGGTGACAGGCGGGGTCAAAAAGACGGCAAATCCAGAAAAGAAGCCTGTCATCCAACGGCCCGGAAAACGACCAATCAAACGGCCAGCCCGTCACCTAAGTGACGAGGACAGTCCAGATGAGCAAGAAACTCTGGGAACCTGCTTTAAAGATTCAGAATATGGTGAGCACTTTGTTGGCTCTGATCTGCTGATTTTCAATGGTCGTTCCAAAGTTAAGTTGTGATGTTAATTCTTTTGTTTTATTACAGTTTACCCATCATTGGAGTCTGATGAAGAAGATCATGCCAACAAGACTAAGATGAAGCGGAAGAAAAACTGGGATGACACACCTTGGAGCCCAAAAGGTACATGAATGGAATGTCAGCGCTACATATATTTTCTTTTGAGCTTTCTCAAGGCTGAACTCTAAAACACTGGTGTCGTCCACAGCCCGTGTGATGCCCACCCTTCCCAAGCAGGAGCGGCCAGCAAGGGAAGGGGCGCGAGTGGCATCTGTGGAAACTGGCCTGGCAGCAGCTGCTGCCAAGCTTGCACAACAAGTGAGTTTGGATAAGAGTTATGCTCAAAGTGTGTGCCTGTTGGAAAAAGTGGAGTAGGAGCATAATCCATGTTTATTTACTTTGGTTGTGATCTAGGAGCAGCAAAAGCCAGCTAAGCGGAAGTACACCAAAAAACAACGTCCCCCTGCCCCTGTGATCACTCCTCCCGCTGTCCTGACTGAACCTGCCCCACCCTCCCCAACACCTGCTCCCGAGTCTGCAGCAGAAGGCAGCCCTGACAGAAGAATGGATTATTTCTCTGCCAGTCTGTTGGACCATGAATATACAGCAGGACCGGGACCCTTTGGCCCCGGAGGCCCTCGAGGCACCGGAGCCATGGCTCCTGGTGTGTTCCTCACGTCACGAAGACCTTCCCTGTCGCCGCAGAACAGCAGCTCTCAATCCGGGGCGTCCCCTGCAGGCTTATCCAGTCAAGGTGTTACGGGAGTTGGCCAAGGTAAGCATGAATGAAACTTGCTTCATCAATGGCATTATGATGTGAGTCTGTGTCACAGTATGATTCTCAATTTTTTTCTTTTTACTTTTTAGGGAAACGTCCTAAGAAAGGACTTGCAACGGCAAAACAAAGACTTGGGAAAATTCTGAAAATTCACCGCAATGGCAAACTTCTCTTGTGAGCGGAGTTGGAAATGTGGCTGTAGATTTAGTGAGGATAAAGGAAAGGCCTTTCTTAAGCAGGTTTGAAGGAAATAGAGATAGTAATCTATATTTTGTACTCTAGAAAAATTGTTTACTGTTTTCACTTGTTATCAAACCTCATCATATGTTGTCCTACACCAGATACTCTGCCCGATTCCACTGATTCGTAGCTGCATAACGGTATTTCCAGAGGCACAGCTGACTGTCAGCATGGCACTTAAATGAAGTGGTAAAAGACTCCTGTCAAATTTTTTGCGAATAATTTCAGAGTGACCAATTATTTAGCGTAATAAATCCCAAACAATTCAGTTAGATACATGCAGAGATGTTATACTGCTCATAGGCTTTGAAAAGGGAAAAACAACAGCTTTACAAATCAAGAAATGTAGAATATTTGGATATTCCTCAATCACATGCATGAATGCTCATGTGTAGACAGACATGCATTCTTGTCTTTTATACCACTGTTGTGGCATAACAACTAAACAACATAAGTCTCAAGTGCATAAAAGACCTGCATATTCCCACCATTTGCTTCACATTATTCTTTATTTTGTTTCTATTTTTTTTTTATCTCCAGAAACAAGTTTTCATCCCTAAATCAATGTCACGACCCAGACAGTTTAATTTTATTTATTCGTTTGATATTTATTTACCAACTGTTGTTTTGTTCAGTAATAGTTTTTACCACCTCATCCTTTCAGCCCATTTTGCTTTGAACCACTTTCATACCTTGGAAAAAATGTTATTCACTGCTTTCTTGGGATTTTTTTTTTTACAATAAAAGTCGTCCTTGTAAATATTTGTAATATTTGTAATTTATATAGTTACATTGGAAAAACAGAAAAAAAAATATAATGAAACAAAGAGACTAGTTCCCCGCATGTTGCCACAATTTGTGCCCCCTGTGTTGGCAGCATTCTGGGGTCGGATCTAGAGATGTGCTTTCTAACCATAGAATGTACTAGTCATATATTATGGGCAGAGGTGTAGATTTAACTATGTGAAAACATTGTCAAGTTGCAGGACATAAATTATGTAAATATATGTTGTAATTTAAGTTCTTTTATAGTTCCAACTTTCGTAACATAACTTGTAAATGATACATTGCTGTATTTGGGAAATATCTGAGATAGTTCTTTTTTTATATTTGTATGCAGTAACTATCATGCTAAGTTCATGTTGTCTTGTTAGTGTAATATCGAAAGTGTTCTGGGGAAAAAAAAAACCTTGTTCAAGTTAATTGATTTAGTTTTTATTAATTATTGTTAATATACACTTTTATGTTGATGTGTACTGTGTGTTTTAAACATGAAGTGTTTAAATCTGACTTGGAAAAGATAAAAATTTATCCGGGCCAAAATTTTCTTTTATTTGTTGAATTTTCTGAAGACCACTGAATCACCAGAAGCTGATTGTGCATTTGAGTCATTTGCTTATTTGTTGAGACATTTTAGAAATCTGAAACTTTTTGCATTGGACACATTTTGGTTAACACACAGTTAAATTAATTATGTTATATTATTTCCAAGGCTAAGACATTCAAAGTCAAGTTAATTTTTTTTTTAAAAAGATCACTGCAGTGCCAACTTTCTCAGGGTTATTTTCTATTTTAAAAAAAATAAATATCAGTTAACATTTTATTTCGTTGTTCGATTTAAACCGTTTCACCATTCAGATTGATCCTGACTCAGTTTTATTAAAAATGTCCAGTCTTTATATACCAATTGTCAACAGGTTTGAATATGATTACACTTGCATATTAAACTATTTTACAAACGCCCTGGGAATTCTGTGTGCTTTCGTGTACACATGAGATCACAAGACAGAGACTGGAAACTCCGGTTATTACGCTCTTGGAAATAAAACCGCGCTATCATTGTTTTCCAACAAGGGAGTGCCCCGGGTTAAGCAAAGAGCAGGTATTCTCGCGAGATCTTAACTGCCCTACCACTCGCTAGTGCAAGATGGAGAAGCAAATGTAACACGCATTCGAGGTAGGCATAAACACTTATTCTATGCTGTTGACAGGGGTTTTAGCTAACCGGTGACTGAGCTTTTTGTTCAACAACAACTACTGTTTAGGGTTCCAACTCGTCACGGCACCCCAGGTCAGACATTAATGTCTTTTTAAGGGTAGCGTACGGATCTTCTGCAGTGTAAACCGCCATTTTTAATTTAGCCCCGATCCTACAGATCGAGCATTGTGCGAGGTTAGCTCTCATTGCTAGCTAGCGCAAACATACACGCCGCACACACATGCATTCATACATAATACATGCACACACTGACTTCACTGTGTGTGGGTATGTGCGCATTTTTCACGGCTACGGGTCCGTGATGTTTATGCACTGTCCTTGGCTAATTTAGGTGATTTTTATTATCATTTGCGTTGGGGTGCAGTAGTGACTTTTATTGCTAACATTAGCTGTTACCAGCAAAACTGAAGCCTAAGTAACAAATGTTAGCACTTGACTGCCAAACCAAGCTAACGTCACTAAACTAGCCGTTAACTTTGCTAATGTTAGCGTCCCCAATGCCCCAGCCTTCACTGCGTAGGTACATATTTTTAATAACATGACAAATAAATCCACCATTATTATTTTTGAAATTATCCATCACGTACTGCAACATTACCTACAAGCATGTATTTACAAAGATGAATATCATGTTAAGCAGGAGGTTGTCTCCAGTGGACAGGCAATATTGAAGCATCTCATTGCAGAGCTAAGCTTTATTTGAGTAACTAGAATAAATGTACTCCAAAATAATTAAAGCAGGGAATTGTTTTTTTCCCCCAACATTTGTTAACTGTTCGAACCTTGGCACAACGTTTTCTTTCTTTAGATTACAACTAGGCCCTTTTAAAAAAGAATGTCATGCTAAGATTTCTAACTTCTTGAGGTCACTGCAGCTGGCGTTTTGGAAATTAATGCAGTTTATTTTCCTACTATATGCAGCTGCAACAAATTTTGCCAAAAGCTCTTGTGTACTGGGTGCAGGCTTGTAATGCATGTTGAATCAAGATTGTGATGCATTAATAGAAGACCAACAACCAATAAGATATATAGCAGTATGAAAACTGCCAGTAGTTCCTATGTTGTACACATCAAATACAATCTGTTGCCTCCGATGTGGCATCTCTGAAGGCTGTATTATTATATGCTTGGACCATTTATGAATTTCCAGGTTGTGCTGTATTCAGTCTTCAGTACAACTGCATGAGAACTCCTTTGCAAACATAACTTGACTCACCTTTATACAAAGATGTTGACCCTGTTTGATGCACACAGATGTTGTGAAGTCAGGACCCTGACTGTTAGACAGGGACTGCATAATTACAGCATTCACACTAGGGATTTTCTTAATCTGACCATACCTGGCAAGTGCAGATGGATGGATATATAGAATTGATCAATTAAAGGCACAAGCACACAATACCAAGCAGGTACGACAGAATAAAAAAAAAAACCCAACCTATTCATGTCAATAGAAATGACCTATGCATAGCAAATGTAATCTATTCATATCTAAATAACATACATTATAGAGAAAAAAGTACATACAACAGATGAGCATGTGCAGATAAAGGACTTAGAGAAGGTATGAGGCACCTGTATGCAACATCAGACAGAAGTGTTATTTTACTGTGCAATGACCTGAGGTAAGAAGGAATTCCTGTATCAGTCCCTTCTCCAGCAGTTGTAACCGTTTGCTGGAGAAGGTGCTTTGTTGTCTGACCAGTGTGATATGAAGTGTGAATCCAGTGAGAGTCGGACCAAGTCTTTTTGTATGGCTGTGGTGTTGATATTTGGTTCTATTCCTAGCCAAACATTAAATGTGAATAAATAGAACATTGCCCACTCTTGTTTGTGGACTATATGAATTATTTTTAAATATTCCCCTGTCTAATACAAAATATTACACTTTTCATAGCCCTTCATAATCAGCTCTGACACCTCGGTGAACTAATCTAAGCCTATTTAAATGTAAATTAGCAAAGTACATCTGTCACCTGTCAGTTTTCCATTGGCTCAAATCATTATCTTAAATCAGTGACCATTTTGGTGATATTATTCAAAACAATTTAGTCATAGTTTCTGTTTTTGTCATTACATATTTCATTTCAACCTTTTTGCATTTGAAATTTGATATATCCGCAACATACAAACAGCAAGGAACTAGAGAACAATGATTCCCAAAATAAAATTGAATTTTATCTTTTGAATGAATTTGACATGTCTTTTTCGTCACACATTGTTTAATTCTCATGCTTTTTAGATTTGTGAAGTTCCAGAACACACAGAAAATATGTGATTGTGCCTGTCAGTGTCAGGCACAGTCCTGGCAGGTTTTTGTGGGACGATATTGAAAATTGTTAAACATTGAAGAACCTGACCAGACAAGATACATTTAATATTACAGTATTAACAATTAAATGCTTCAAAAGCATCATGATCGCTGTCGGATGTCTTTGTTGTCGCCTTAGAATTTTTTTGAAATACAAGTTCGACGAAGTGTGGAAGTTAGACAGTGAGATGGGTTCTTGACGTTTTTTCCCAAGTACAGTTAATTCATCTTTTGTTTGTTGTTTTCAGATTTTGACAAAGCTGCATAGTAAACCAAGGATGAGAATGGTGGAACTATTAAACCAAAGCAGTGACTGGTATGTGTTACTCTTATTTTATGAACCCACTGGATTTGCACTATTGTTGCTCATTATTATATAAAGAAAGAATTCTTCATTATAACTGTATTATTAAAATAAACAAGTTATTGCTAATACCTTTCTATGTGGAACAATAACAACACTTCAGGAATGTAATAGATTCTGGCAGATATTTTTTCACGCTTTAATCATTAGCAAAAAAAAGAGAGACACTTTTACAGGTACAACTACAGATTCATTTTATTGTCACGTTTTGGTGATTCTGAATGCAGTATGGTGTATTGGCACATTGTGTTGGCATTGGCATTCTGTTTTCCCATATTTTTACACTGAGTGTTTTTGGTGATGTTTTCTGTGATTTCCACTTATTTCACATCAGTACAATGGGGCTCAGTTGCACCAGTTGATTGCTGCTAATAACAGCTCAATCACGACTATTAGATAACCACTTGCCCTGCACCTTCAACTCAGCCAAACCCTTGACAATGCTGAAATTCATTTAGGATATCAATGGGGAAACTTAGTCAGTCAGATTAAAATTATACATACTGTAGACAGTCTTCTGTATACAGTCCTATTTAATGGTTATCAATATATATTCTTTACATTTTGTAATTTTTAAATAGGTATTTTATTGCAACCCTCCCCTTTCAACTTGTACTGCTTGGGTTGCTGTGATATGCGAATTACCACAGTGTGGAGTCCAGAGTTCCTTTACCATCAAAGAAATTATGGAAATGTTTGTAAAAAAAAAAAAAAAATTTGTTTGTGAAATTATTGAAAAACATTCTAAGAATCATCAGTGTATTTATTTGTGTTTCACCTCTCATACTTACCAGCACACTGTAAAAAAAAAAAAAAAGGTAAACTTAGAATATAATGGTTTGATTCAGTCGCTGATAACTTACTGGACATATTTGAGTTTGGTGGTCCTCCACTTTGCTGAAGATGTTGCCAAGTTTATGGCTGTGTTGATGTTGAACGTTAAATACCGCACAAAATGTTCAGGTGCTGCGCTCCTCGGAGGCCCATTTGTCCGGTTTTAATACGCACTGCATCGATACAAACAACAGTGGCTACTCCGTCCCAGCCGTAGCGTTATTCACTTTTTGCACACTACCCAGAGTCATGATGACTGTGCCAACAGCTAGTGCCTGTATGCTATGGGAACAGGCGCGGATACATTGATACACCGGACGGATGAAAACAGTTCCTTCCTGATTTGGTCGCCGGTTGATCAGTTTGCCCGGACGAAAACTAAAAGCAAAACTCGCAGTGTCACGTTAGACCAGTCTGACAATGATTCAGCGACTTATAATGCGTTTCGGCTCGCTGTTCAACTAACGGTTGCTAGCTTGCTAGCTAGCGCGTGCCACGGCTGTGTGGCTGTGAAAGCAGAGAGCCTGAACCTAAACAAAGTGACGATCCCATTTTCAGGTATTTCACGCACGGCCACCCATTGCTGCCTGTTATACAGTGCTGTTTGCGGTTTTACTTTTTTACTTAGTACCGAGATCGCACTGGAGTGCGGTGGTGCGGGTTTCTTTTGCGGCCTGCGCAGCCCCGACCTAAATTAGTTAAGAGTCAGGTCAGGACAGGATGCTGAATCCGTGAAGTCTGCTGTGACAGCTATGGTGCGAATTATCACATTTGCTGGCTTTTTGCTCAGTTTTTTATTTGGTGTTCATGGAGGATATCTTAACGACTTGTTTGAGACTTGGATAGAGTTTTTCATCGTTAGGTGAGTTACAGTTTGAACGGACGACGGGTTGCTAGCGTTACCGGTGGCTCGCTGTTAGCTGGTCAGGGGTTAACATCATCTCCGCAGCAAACGTTTGCGATCGATGTCTTCGGTCGGTTGAGCTGTCCAGCGCTTCTTGTTTTATCAGAAATGTTGCTGGTCAGTCACCAACTAGACTTATCACGTCTATGATCAGTAACTGGACACGAGCTTGAAAACTGTGCCTTGTTAACACCAGGTAAATAATGCTGTTAGCAAAGGTGACGGTAGCCTGTTAGCTTGATAGCTATAACTTTAACCTGTCAGCTTCAAGTCGCTTGAGTTTTTAACGGAAAGCCCACAATTTCATTGCATGTTTTCGTAACCAAGAATTTACTTGAACCTCAAATACTTTGAGCATTTGAAAACTCTTCAGGCTAATTGGTGGGAACCAACCTAACAGAAATAACTTTGTGTCGTATGTTGCTTGTTAGCCACTGGCTAACGCTTCCACTTGGTCTGCTTTGTGCTGACCAGTTTTCCAGAAAACCTGAGAAAAATCTACCTTTATTATCATCATCACCTTTCCCTAACACCAGTGACCAGCCTTTTGGTAGCTGTTTTAGCTTTTTAATGGAAATTACCATTTTTATCCGCCATTGCACTTTTTTCCAGTTTTTCGGTGTTTTGTCAAATCTTGACATTTGAGGTTTTTTTTGTGGGAATGTAGTAAATTGTTTGGAACTTTTCATATGTTAAGTTTCAGAGTGCTTTGCTGTGAATGATGTTCTAAACTGTATGTCCTTATACTGTCATCTGTAGCAATACTGTAAGCCATCCATGTCTTTTAAACCAACCAAAAGTTTTTGTGTCATTGAGGGACACTGTCGATGGTGTGATTTTTGTTATGTTTTGTAGGTAACGTGACTGGAACATGCTGTTAAGTGGGTATTGCCAAATTATTTTCTGTAAGTACATCATCTGTCAAGTTTTGTTGCAGTCAGTGCGACCTATTTTATATTGTATGTCCAATGTTTTGGGTTTTTTTTTTTTTTTGATGTTTGATGTGTAATTTGTGGTTTATTCACTTGTTTGAGATGTACTTCACAGTAAAGCACAATGAGTTTTTAAATCACACAGGTTTTAATGTATGTGAACATTTGTCAACAGGAGCAGCAACCAGAGATTTTCGACGATGAAGGTCGACAGAAGCAAGTTAAAGAAAACTCCCACGGAGGCTGTGAGTACTCTTTATTCGCCCAATGAAGTTAAGCCTCTCTGAGAGCTAACAAGGGGATGCAGTCAAGCTCTTTTAATTAGTGTGGTGAAGGTTCTTGCAAGGTGTTGCTGACTTTAATTTGGTAGAATTACAGATTGGTCAAGAATAAACAAATATTGATGTTTTGTAGAAATGGTTATTTAGCTTCAAGTTTACTTTTTCAACTTCCACATTTCAGAAAAATCAAAGGAAAAAACATTTATTCTTGCATAAAACCAAAACAAACTGAATAAAATCAAATTAAAAATGGACATGCCTTTTATATTCTCGATTGAGCTAACCTACTCAATGGAAGTTATAAAATGGAAGTTATATTTTGTGCTCCTCAACAGCCTGCTGACTGCAGGATACTTATAGAAAAGCTCAAGGCCTGCAGTGATGAGCAACTCCTGGTTGAGCTACAGCACATAAAGACCTGGAATATTGGCAAGGTAAGACCGGATCTTGGTTTTGTTTTTTTTGTTTTTTTAAACTTGACATAAAAACCTTAATGATTAACCTTTACCTGACGGATCACTGATGTTTTTTTTCCCCCCTAACAGTGTGAGCTCTACCATTGGGTGGATCTGCTGGACCGCTTTGATGGCATTCTGTGTGATGCAGGCCAGACAGTGGAGAACATGTCATGGCTGCTTGTTTGTGACCGCCCTGACAATGGACAGCTCAAAGCATTGCTTTTGGCAGTGCTCAACTTCACAGCCTTGCTCATTGAGTATAGCTTTTCTCGGCACCTCTACAGCTCCATAGAGGTAGGTTTGGTCCCAATAAATTCTCAGCCTTTTGTGTGGTTTTCTGGACAGATGTTGATGTCACAGAGGGAATGGTAAAATGCTCGACTAACTTGGACCCTCTTTCTACCACTCGTATCTCCTTTACAGCACTTAACCACCTTGCTAGCATCATGTGACATGCAGGTAGTCCTTTCTGTGCTGAACCTCCTTTACGTGTTCAGTAAACGTTCCAACTACATCACTAGACTTGGATCTGACAAAAGGACACCTCTTCTGGCACGGCTGCAACACCTGGCAGAGGTCTAGTGAATGCTATTGTTGTTGTATATCACCATGATTCCAGCTGCCCCTTAAGAGAGAGACCAGCTTTGTTGAGACTCTGTTCTTTTCTGTAGAGCTGGGGAGGAAAAGAGAATGGCTTTGGTCTTGCTGAATGCTGCAGAGATCTGCCAATGACAGTAAGTTTCATTGTAACATTTTCATGAACTGCAACCTGTTATTCCTTCACTTCCATGTTTTGTCAAGAAGGCTGTCACTTGAGGGTAGCAATGGTTTTAATGATCCAACTCTCCAATTTGTCCCTTTATGAGCAGAAGTATCCTCCCAGTGCCACGACACTGCACTTCGAGTTTTATGCTGAACCAGGCCCGGAAGTCAAAGTAGAGAGAAAGGTAAGACGAATGCAGTCCCAAGAAATTATTGTGATGATGGGTAACCATATTGCTAATTCTTTTTTTTTTTTTTCTTTTCGTCCATCCAGCAAACAAGTAGTAATACACTACACTATATTCACATTGAGCAGCTTGACAAGGTATTGTTGGATACTAGGTATCATTAATGGTCAGCAATGACGATTTAAGTTCTTAACTTCACATGTGGTTTTGTGCTTTTGTTTTTGCTTTTTAGATTTCAGAGAGCCCATCTGAGATCATGGAGTCATTGACAAAGATGTACAACATCCCGAAAGACAAGCAGACCCTTCTGTTCACACATATTCGACTGGCTCACGGTTTTTCAAACCATAAGAAGAGGTTGCAAGCTGTGCAGGCCCGACTACACGCCATCTCCATACTAGGTACACGTGGGTAACTCCCTCCTGCTTGGCTTTATTCCTGGCCTTCCACCAACTTCAGATTACTGACTGTTTCTCTATGTTTTTGCAGTGTATTCAAATGCACTCCAAGAGTCAGCAAACAGTATTCTGTATAATGGCTTGATAGAAGAGCTTGTGGATGTGTTGCAGATCACAGACAAACAGCTTGTGGTAAGAAGGTTTTTTGCTTTCTCTGACCAATCGCAGTCATGACACAAAGTATGTGTGACACCACAAGTAGCTTTTTATTTGGTAAATGGCCTTTTTGTAAAACTTTGACACCAGGATTATTTGTGAATGCTGTATCTGAATTCTTGCATTGTGGTGCCACAGTCTTATGAAGTGCAGTTTTATGAACCTAATGGGATTTTTATAAATTGTTTGTTAGGATATCAAGGCAGCATCCTTGCGCACTTTAACTTCAATCGTCCACCTGGAGAGGACACCCAAACTGTCAAACATCATTGACTGCACTGGCACAGCCTCCTATCATGGATTCTTGCCTGTGCTGGTGCGCAACTGTATTCAAGCGATGATCGGTGAGAACACAAAAAACAAATTTTTAAAGAGTTAGTGAATGAATGGGGAAAAAAATGTGACTAAACAGTCTAACTTTTTCCCCCGTAGATCCTCTGATGGAACCCTACCCACACCAGTTTGCCACTGCACTCTTTTCATTCCTTTATCACTTGGCTAGCTATGATGCTGGTGGGGAAGCCCTTGTCTCCTGTGGCATGATGGAAGCCCTCCTTAAGGTATGTTTGGCTTTATATGCTTATTTTGTCTGGTTTGATTTTCCTGTTTGACTAGATTTTTAATGTGTCCTTTTCATTTTCAGGTGATTAAGTTCCTTGGTGACGAACAGGATCAAATCACCTTTGTGACGAGAGCAGTGCGGGTTGTGGATCTCATCACCAACCTTGACATGGCTGCCTTCCAGTCTCACAGCGGCCTTTCCATATTCATCTGCCGGCTGGAGGTTTGTATATACACTTTGCACACCGACATGCCTGACAAAGTCGCCTCATGCTGCAGAATCACTGACACATCTACTCAATCATTTTCTATACACAGCATGAGGTCGACCTGTCAAGGAAAGAGTGCCCTTTTGTCATCAAGCCAAAGATACAGAGGCCCGGTGCAGCTGTGGAGTCTGAGGATATGGACACAGACATGGAAAGTAAGTTTAAATAGCCATTGTTGTCAGCTTAATTGATTTATTGTGGACTACTTTTTTATACACTTGCATGCAGTTTAATTTATGCTCCTTTGTATTCAAGGTTTTTAGCTCTTGTATAGTACAGTACACTGGGGAGATGTGAGTTTGAAGCTTCAGTTGATGTAACTGTTTTTTTTTTGGATTTGACTGAGAATTGTTTAATACTTGGGGGGGGCGGGATTTGGGCAAAAAGCTTGGAAACTTACAAAAATGTCAAGCATGTGTGAAATAAATTTTCAAGAACTGCAGTGAACAAAAAGCTTGTGGAAGTACTCAGGATGTCCAAAAGATCTCTTCAGTGTCAAATGTTTAGGAGTCCAGTTGGCCCATCCTCTGTTTCATTCAAGAGGCTTAATGTAGATTATGAATGAATGTAGACAGGCCTTATCAGTAGTTCTAAATCTGCTATGGAATGAGGCATCCAATGATTGTATCTTTCAACATTGTCCAGCATTTTTGAATGATTTCAACAAAATGAATGAATTGTGTTCTCAAAAAATTGAGGTCATTTTGAGTACTTGAAAGCCTCAAAAGTGTTTCGTTGAATGAAAGTCAAGACATCTCTGTCTCAGGCTAATAGTCAGAGTTGCAAGGTTAAAAGGCATCTTTGGCAGTTGCATTCACTAACCTGCTTTGTGCTTTAAAGTGCCAGAAGTTGCCATGGAAAGCAGCCCTGGACCATCAACATCTTCTGGTTCCAGACCAGAGCCCGACCACCGAGCACAGAGCAGCACTGCAAACACGGCTCGTGCAGGTACACACATGTTACAGTCACAACAACTTGCAATGAAGTACTTTACATTGTTGTTTTTGGTCATCATTAGAAAATGATGTCTCTCTAGGTATGCAGTGCATCCCTCAGAGGGCAGCTCTGTTGAAGTCGATGCTCAACTTTCTGAAGAAAGCCATCCAGGACCCTGCCTTTTCTGATGGCATTCGCCACGGTGAGCGACGAGTTCCACCATTACTTCTGCCATTTCTTGAAAAGATGCACAGTATTTTAAAATATTCACATCTTTTTGTCTGGAAAAATATACTTTGTACACTTTGTTAGAAATATTGTGTAATATTTTTATTGTACACCTTCTTTGCTTTAGTAATGGATGGGTCCTTGCCTACCTCACTCAAGCACATTATCAGTAATGCAGAATATTATGGCCCATCACTGTTCCTCTTAGGTGAGTACATTGTAACGCTTCAGAGAAAATCTAGACTTGAATGAATTGATTGCTGTCACTTGATTTGAGTCACATGCTTAATCTTTCCAAACTGTGTTAGCTGGGAAATGTAATCACAACGATGTATCACCATCCCTTCTCCTGACATCCTCTACAATTATGTAATTATTTTGTGGGTTATAATATATATATATATTTTTTTCTTTCTCTCCTCTGCTCTCGTCTGTCTTTTGGGGTTGCAGCAACCGAGGTGGTGACAGTGTTTGTGTTCCAGGAGCCATCCCTGCTTTCCTCTCTGCAGGATAATGGTCTCACTGATGTCATGCTGCATGCCCTTCTCATCAAAGATGTGAGTTAGCAACAGT
Source organism: Malacoctenus gilli (assembly GCA_032164315.1). Classification (NCBI taxonomy): domain Eukaryota; kingdom Metazoa; phylum Chordata; class Actinopteri; order Blenniiformes; family Labrisomidae; genus Malacoctenus; species Malacoctenus gilli. The sequence continues at coordinate 16,471,897 of JASSRZ010000053.1, read as the reverse complement.
AAATTGTTACTTTCCTACTCTGGTTTTTCCATGTGACTTCTTGCTGCAGTTCAGTGATATCAGTTTTATTTTCTCTTGTGTTGGCACTGAATTTAATTTCACAAAAGTCCTTTCTTCAGCTGGCTGAGTCCAGTATCTTTCTAGCTCTTGATTCAGCTTTGGTATTAATTTATTTGGTGAGAGAATCCAAATCTGTTGTGATGTGATTTATTCCAATCTACTAAGGTAATCAAATGTACGACTCTGGACGCCAGAGACCAATTTGTGATTTGAATTTCTGAACTCGTCCAGCATTCAGCACTGAAAACTTCACGTTTCAATGATACAAGTCACATGGACTTAAGTTAAAAGATTGTCATTGGATGCCAATCACTGTGAGGGAGAAGTTGAATTCCATGATGGATCTTAAAGGAAATAAATGCCATGCACTCTTTTTCAGGTTCCTGCTACCCGAGAAGTGTTGGGTTCACTCCCCAATGTTTTCAGTGCACTCTGTTTGAATGCAAGAGGCCTGCACTCCTTTGTTCAGTGCCAGCCTTTTGAGCGCCTCTTCAAAGTGCTTTTGTCCCCTGACTATTTGCCTGCCATGCGACGGCGCCGTAGCTCTGACCCTTTAGGTGGGTGTTTATCGATCATACTCTTAAGACCCATGGCAACACATGAGCATGGATGATAAGTTTTGTGGCTTGGCTTCAGGTGACACTGCATCCAACTTGGGCAGTGCTGTGGATGAACTCATGAGGCACCAACCCACGCTGAAGACAGATGCTACTACTGCCATTATAAAGGTAGCACGCCTTTTGATTTTAAGTCATGTAGCCTAACATAATATTACCAATATGAACACTGTATTTCTTTTACAGTTACTGGAGGAGATCTGTAACTTAGGTCGAGCACCTGAGTACATCTGCCAGAAACCATCTATCCAGAAAGCAGATGGTACCGTGGCTGTACCACCAGCACGCTCCAGTCATGCTGCAGAGGAGGCCTCCAGTGAGGATGAAGAGGAAGAAGAAGCCCTTCACACATTCAGCCAGCAGCAGGGGGAACCAGAGAGCAACAGACAGTCAGTGCCACTTGAACTGTATGACGCTGAGTTCATAACACAATAGAACAGAACACCAACTTTTTGCCGTCTTCATTGTTTTCTTAAAATGAGAAGGCAACACTTGAGAAATTTTGCGTTCATTTAACATTTTGATTGTCCTTGCAGGGTGGTTGGCACAGAAGAAAGGATACCGATCCCTCTAATGGACTACATTCTGAATGTGGTATGAGCTGTTTCTTTTGGCAACTTTGGTGCTGTTTTATGCTGGGAAATTTGCAGCAACACTTCCTCCATAGGTTTATTCAAGCTTTTTGTCTGCATGTGTTCATTCACAGATGAAGTTTGTTGAATCCATTCTAAGCAACAACACCACTGATGACCACTGTCAGGAGTTTGTTAATCAGAAGGGGCTTCTGCCCCTGGTCTCGATTCTGGGCCTTCCCAATTTGCCCATCGACTTCCCCACCTCGGCTGCCTGTCAGGCTGTTGCTGGAGTGTGCAAGTCCATATTGGTAAGCATAGGTGAAACTTCATTTCTTGTGAAATGGCACAAATCACCAAACTGTGGTTTATGTGTTCAAGTAAATCACAGTGTGACAACTTGGTTACTTGCATATGACTCTTTCAAATGTCCAGAAATGTCAAACCAAGATATACCAAAAGTATACTGAGACATTTTTGTAAGTCAGTGGTTTCAATAATGTTTTACCCTTTACCCATGTTAATTTATTTTTTCAAATCTTCATATTATTCATATTATTACATATTTTGTTTATTTGTATCCCCAAAATTAAACCAAGTGAAAAAGCCGTATTTTGTTTCTTCTGTAGACACTCTCTCACGAGCCGAAGGTACTTCAGGAGGGTCTCTGCCAACTGGACAGTATTCTAACATCATTGGAGCCACTTCATCGACCAATTGAGGTGCCTGGTGGGTCTGTGCTTCTGAGAGAACTGGCAAACGCGGGCCATGTCACTGATGCCACACTGTCAGCCCGTGCTACACCGCTGCTACATGCTCTCACTGCGGCACATGCCTACATCCTCATGTTTGTCCATACCTGCAGAGTGGGACAGGTAAATAAGGATGCATTTGTGAAATAAATTCTCAATAAATCTCATGAATGTAAATAACTTTGCATTTTGCAATCTAGAATTAAGGAGTCAAATTGCAAATTTGATTAATCTTGTCTGGCTGGTTTGTTGTCTTTATAAACAGAGTGAGATCAGAGCCATCTCGGTCAACCAGTGGGGCTCCCAGCTGGGCTTAAGTGTTCTCAACAAACTTAGTCAGCTGTACTGCTCATTGGTGTGGGAAAGCACTGTGCTGCTGTCCCTTTGCACTCCAAACAGGTGAGTTTCTTTAGTCTGTACTTTGCTGGCATCTGAATGCTACCTAACATTTCTCAAATGTGCCTATCAGTCTGCCTCCAGGATGTGAGTTTGGCCAGGCTGACATGCAGAAACTGGTGCCCAAAGAGGAGAAGCCATCTACTAGTACTGCAGCGACAGCAGCTTCTGGCTCCCGGAGAACAGGTAATAATAATTGAAACTTGCACACTAAAAAAAGTTTGATTGGAACATTATCTGATAATCTGGTCTATTCCAGCAGAATCCGAGGCTGTGTCTGTGGATTCGTCAGCTGGTGGTTTGTTGGAAGGCATGGGTCTAGATGGAGACACTTTGGCACCTATGGAGACTGATGAACCTTCTGCAACGGATCCCAAAGCCAAGTCCAAGCTAACACCAGCAATGGCCACTCGCATCAAGCAAATCAAACCTTTACTATCTGGTGAGATCAGCTCCATTACATATTTATTTCAGTTTTGTTGTTTTTTGCAGCAAATTAACCCTCTTCTCTGTGTGTGTTTGCAGCTTCATCTCGATTAGGTAGAGCTCTGGCTGAACTTTTTGGCCTTTTAGTCAAGCTGTGTGTAGGCTCCCCCGTGCGCCAACGCCGCTCCCACCATGCTACAAGCACAGGAACGACTCCTACACCAGCGGCCCGGGCCACTGCTTCTGCCCTCACCAAACTCCTCACCAAGGGTTTAAGTTGGCAGCCCCCACCTTACACACCGACCCCTCGCTTTAGGTAAGATCAGATGACTGCTTGTTGTTGGTTTTTTTTAAAAAAATTAAAAAAAAAAAAAAAATTATCTTCTTTCAACGCTATCTTTTTCTTTCTTCCAGGCTGACTTTCTTCATCTGCTCAGTGGGCTTTACATCTCCCATGTTGTTTGATGAGAGAAAGTACCCCTATCATCTCATGCTGCAAAAGTTCTTTTGCTCTGGGGGACATGATGCCTTATTTGAGTAAGTCAAGCTCTTTTGTTTGAGAGTGTGTTCGATACAATTCCAAATATAAAAAGTCACTCATGATGCTACAATTTTTTTTTATTAGAAACAGAAAAAATAATTATCATACATTTGAAGATGAAGGTTTTTTAGTTTTTTTCCCCCTATCAAATAAATGTACTGTCTGAGTTCAGCTTTGCAGTCAGTCATAGTTTTTTTTTTTTTTTGTTTGTTTTTTTTGTTTTTTCCCAGGACATTTAACTGGGCCTTGTCAATGGGTGGAAAGGTGCCTGTGTCTGAGGGTCTGGAGCACACTGAGCTCCCAGATGGGACAGGGGAGTTCCTGGATGCCTGGTTAATGCTGGTCGAGAAAATGGTAAACCCAAGCACAGTTCTGGACTCTCCACACTCCCTACCGGCAAAAATGCCTGGCGTGACACCCACCATGCCCCAGTTCAGTGCCCTTCGGTTCCTTATCGTCACTCAAAAGGTCAGTTTCTAATAATGCAGACAAACTGCAAACTCTTTTCACCCTTTATCAGCAATGTTAAATGATTTTTTTTATTGGGATTTTATTTTTATTCACTGTCGCTTACCAAGTGTTACCGAGTATAACCCGAAATTATCTAGTTTTACTTATCAATAATTGCTTTTTCAAACAGTCAGACTTTCAATCAATTGGAAATTAAGGAAAGACATGACAGGTTTCTTTAATGTCTTTTTCCCCTAAATGTTTTTTTTCCCCCTCTAGGCTGCGTTCAACTGCATCCGTAGTCTGTGGAACAGGAAGCCATTGAAGGTGTATGGTGGCAGAATGGCTGAGTCCATGCTGGCTATCCTCTGCCACATCCTCAGAGGAGAACCAGTCATTCAGGAGCGTCTGGCTAAGGAGAAAGAAGGCACAGTGCGTCCCGATGATGAGGGGGCTCCCTCTGGTTCTCTTGCACCTGCTGTGGCCCCAGGTCCATCAACAGCAGGTGGTGAGGCACCACCAGTTAGTGGAACGACATCTGGAGCGCCAGCAGGAGGATCCACTGAAGATTCCACCAACTCTACGCCTCGTCGTGAACCACAAGTTAACCAGGCTCAGCTCACACAGGTATGTGGGCAAGCCCCCCAATACACGGCCTTGTTTATCTGTGAATGGTTGATGCTTTTTGTGTTTAGGGTTTTGTTTGGGTTTTTTTAAGCCAACTTTGCCGTAAAACTGTTTTTGGCTGTGGTTGTGGTGTATGAGGTCAATATTGTGTGCATTTTTGTGTTGTTTTGTGTTGCAATTTGTTCTACTTGCATGTCATGGTCTTTCCTTCCAACTTCCCTGTACTTTTAAATTTTCAGCATTTGCATATGATGTTTACATGATATTTGTACAGTGTTTACAGTGCTAACTTCATGATTACATTTTAATTTAGGTGGCAATGTTACAGGGCAGAATAAAAGAGAGGTGCCATTTTCGAAAATCTTCTGTCGAGATAATCTGCATGCACTGAATATCCAGGCCATATTTGTTTTGTAACAGGAAAGAAGGAGAGGGAGAGAGACATACATTCAGGTCCACCAGCTGCAGCTCCAGCAGGTATTAGAGCTGTCAGAGAGATGAAGAAAACAGGAGGTGAATGAAACAAAGGGAGCGAGGCATAGGAAGGGCTGTTTGATCAAACAAGAAGAACAGGAGAACGTTCACCTTGGGCAAATTTGTTGTGAAGGGTAGGGATTCAGTTGAGGGTTTTGAAATGGAATTGAAAAGCACTGTGACAGTGCTGTGACAGGACCATTGATAAAGGAGTGGAATATTGGTAACAAAAGTCCTCTCTAATGAATCTTACCTTGTGTTTCTGGACTCATCATTAAACCTCGTCATTTCTGAACCTTTATTTTTTTAAAGAAATTAATTTGATTTGTAACCTCATCCTTGTGTACTTTGGCTGTTCCAGCTGATGGATATGGGCTTCTCAAGAGAGCATGCCATGGAGGCTCTTCTAAACACCAGCACCATGGAGCAGGCCACAGAGTACCTACTGACACACCCTCCTCCACTTCTCGGTGGAGCAGTCAGAGTAAGGCCTCTAAAAACTGAGTTCCACCGTTTCTGTTGAATAGTTGAACTGGATCAGCTGACGTTGCTGTTGTTTTATTTCAGGACTTGACCATGTCCGAAGAAGATCAGATGATGAGGGCAATCGCCATGTCACTTGGGCAAGAGGTCAGCATGGAGCAGCGCTCTGACTCTCCTGAGGTGTGTCATATTTACTGCACATCCTCCAACATTTGATAGGTTTAAATAAATTTAGGCAAGTCTTCAGACCTTTTTCTCTTTTTTTGTCACTGTTTCAGGAAGCAGCACGCCGTCGTGAGGAAGAAGACAGGAGAGCCAGGGAGCGAGCAGAAGAGGAGGAGGCACGCTGCTTGGAGCGCTTTATGGAGGCTGAACCACTGGATCCTCAGGAGCTCCATACTTTCACTGACTCCATGCTGCCTGGTTGCTTTCATCTTCTGGATGAGCTCCCCGACACTGTTTACCGACTTTGTGATCTACTGATGACCGCCATCAAGAGAAGTGGCCCAGAGTACAGGGACCTGATCCTGGGCCAAGTTGTCCACCAGGTCAGTGAATGAATAGTTTAGACAACCTCAAAGTTTTGTCATCTGTTTGTTATAGAAGATGCAGTGGATGGTTGTACCTGTGCGTCTGTGTATGGTCAGGTGTTCCTAAAAGTTTCATGGGTCATTTAGTTGGGTTGTTGTACACACAGCTTCTTTTGTGATGGTCAGCTTCTCATTCACAAAAGCTAAGTCAGAGGCACTGCAGCTTCCCAGCTTCTCAATGAACCACCACAGACTAAGAACCAAAGTTCCTTTCCTTGTCCCTGCTCATTTACAAAGCACAAAAAGATCATGACTTGTAACAGCACTCTTTCTAGAATGTGTATCAACAAAGTCCCAGTTGCTTCTACACTTGCAATACCCTGATTGTCTGCCTGTTGTTGTAGGTGTGGGAGGCAGCAGATGTCCTGATCAAGGCAGCTGAGCCCCTAACGACAAGTGACACAAAGACAGTGTCTGAATGGACCAGACAAATGGCCACACTTCCTCAGGCCTCCAAACTCGCAACACGGATCTTGCTACTGACACTGCTCTTTGAGGTACCCTAAATAAGTTAAAAATAAATGATAATGAATGACAGTTCTAATGATTCAAGCTAACCTTTTGTTTTTATCCCATAGGAACTGAAGTTATTGGGGGCACGAGTGGTCGAGAACAGTGGGATCTTGGATTTGTTGATCAAGCTGCTGGAAGTTGTGCAGCCCTGTCTGCAAGCAGCTAAAGAACACAAAGACATCCAGACACCAAAGTAGGTTTTACAGCCTACCTCCCCTTTTCTTTATGTGGTTTAAATAGTCCATGTATCTATCTTCTGCAGCTGCTTCATCAAAGCAGGGAATGTGGGAGCCCTTTCACCTCAGGGACTTAAATGTATTTGTGTACTTTTTGTGTTTTCCTGAGTGCAACCTCTTTTGTCTTTACAGATGGATCACACCAGTGCTGTTGATCATTGACTTTTATGAGAAGATGGCAGTCTCTTCAAAGCGCAGGGAACAAATGAATAAGGTAGAAAATGAAGTACCAAAGAGGAAATGCTTTGTTAGGTTTTAGTACAGGTAGATTTCTACTGTTGATTTATATGTTTAAAAAAAAAAAGTTTGATAAATGCATTGACATAGGACCTCTGGATACTGGGGAGTCTGCACATTTGTTGAACATGCATTGTCCTATGCTGAATGTGAATACAACCTTCTAAAACATGTTCTGCTATAGGTTTTGCTACACGTATAATAATGCTGAAACAGCGTATAAAATACATATACGTTAAATGATGCCTTTTGTCGCAATATCCCTGTATATTTAAGGTTTCTTTTGTTTGTGCTTTCAGTATTTGCAGCCAAATGGAAACAACTGGAGGTGGTTTGATGACCGCTCGGGCCGTTGGTGCAGTTACAGTGCTTCAAACAACAGCACCATCGATTCGGCGTGGAGGGCCGGAGAGAGCAGTGTCCGCTTCACCGCTGGACGTCGGAGATATACTGTGCAGTTTAACACCATGGTGCAGGTATACAAATTTGTTCCACTGCTGGGAGTAAAGAGTAGTTGCTTGTTTGAGGTCATCAAGAGCATTTTTGACCAAAACCATTCTCTGGCAGGTAAATGAAGAGACGGGTAACAGGAGGCCTGTGATGTTGACCGTCCAGAGAGTGCCTCGTATTTCCAAGCCTTCCAAGACCGGGAGCGTCACCGACTCTGAGAGAGAGGAGGGCGAAAGGGTCAAAGCAGAGGAAACCTCATCAGACATCGACTCAGGGGCTGCAGTGGAGATGAGTGCTCCTAAAGATGATTCCAGTCAGTTGAAGGAGACGACAACTGGCCCATCATCTTCTCTTGAGCCCGAATACCCTCAGGGAACTGACATTGTTGTACAAGGTCTGTCAGAAGACATGACCACCGTACTCATTCGGGCCTGTGTCAGTATGATCAGTGTTCCCGTTGACCCAGACACCCTCCACGCCACACTGCGTCTTTGTTTACGCCTTACACGCAACCACCACTATGCAATGATGTTTGCTGAGTTGAAGAGCACACGGATGATCCTGGGGTTGACGCAGAGCTCTGGCTTCAATGGCTTCACTCCACTTGTTACCCTGCTCTTCAGACACATCATAGAAGATCCTGCCACACTGCGCCACACCATGGAGAAGGTAAGAGTCCCAAATCCATCTCCTTTTGACAGTGTGCACAGTGTATAATACCTCTGAGTTGTATTTGCCTGTTGCATCTGTCAAAACGTAGGAAGGAAACGTTCTCAAATCACTTTTTCATTGTAATACCACAGGTGGTAAGGTCTGCTGTGACCAGCGGAGCAGGTAGTACCACCTCAGGGGTGGTGTCAGGCAGCCTGGGCTCCAGAGAAATCAATTACATCCTGCGTGTCCTGGGTCCAGCCGCTTGCCGTAATCCTGAATGCTTTGCTGAGACTGCCAGCAATTGTGTTCGCATTGCTCTACCTGCACCACGTGGAGCTGGCACAAGTAAGTGCAACTTTTTTTAACAAAATGATGCGGATACTGTTTTCTCAGCTCTGAAATTACTTGTGCAGATAATTTGTTTACAAACTTATTCCACTGATAACTCCACTGCCGCTTACATTTTGTCGTTTTTGTTTTGATAGCATCTGATGATGAATTTGAGAACCTTCGAATCAAGGGGCCAAATGCTGTCCAGCTGGTAAAGACCACTCCTCTGAAACTGTCTCCCTTACCTGCGATCCCTGACACCATCAAGGAGGTCATTTACGACATGCTTAATGCTTTGGCTGCCTACCATGCTCCCGAAGAACGTAAGTCCTTGGGGCGCAGTCCTGATTACTGTTGTTTCAAAGGAATAATTTGTAGTTTGATTTTCTGTGTTTTATAATATGTCTGTGTTGGTGTGTCACAGCGGAGCGTACTGAAGAGCGTGCCACAGCAGTGCCTGGTGCCCAAGACCTGTGCCAGATTTTGCAAGATGTAGGTGATGATGTTTACCAGCAGTATAGACTCACGCGGCAGGGAAGTGATTTTGACTCTCAGTCTGCATTCCATATCAATGTAAGTTTTTTGAGTACAACTAACCTGCTATTCAAAAGAGACTCTGGCCTTTTGTGTTATTGATGGACGAACTGCTTTTATCCCCTCAGACTCAAGTGTTTGCTGCGGATGGAGGTGTTGCAGAGTCTTCACAGTCCGGCACACCACAAGGAGAAGGTGAGACGAAAATATATATTTTTTAAATTGGTATTAGTTTGACTAGTTTGTCGTCACACTGTCCATATTTGAATTTAATGACCTGCGAGGATGACTTTGTTGTAAATGGCGCCATATAAATAAGGCTGAATTTACCACTTGGTCACTCTGTCATGCTAGATTTAGAATGGAAAGTATTATTGAAATTTTCTCAAATCTATTAAAATAATGCACAGATTGATAGTCTGTCAGTTATATTCTCTAAATGATTAGCCTTTTTCTTGTTACTCTTTCAGCCTCTACCCCAGAAGAAATGCGGGAAGAGAAGAAAGAGCAGGAGGGAGAGAAAAGCACCACATCAGAAGAGAGTAAAGCAGCCAAGGTAAAGGCGAGCAAGCCTTTAATGCCGACTTCTACCATCTTGAGACTGCTGGCCGAGCTGGTGCGCTCCTACGTGGGTATTGCCACCCTGATCGCCTCCTACTGTTACACCGCTGGACAGTCTGAGCTTATAAAGGAGGTGAGGAAATTTAAGCATGATGCCATTTCTCCTGTCTGGTCCAGCAACACATCTGTGCTTGCTGTTGATAATTTCCTTTGACCCATTTTGACAATAATTCTTTCTAACAGGACTGCAGTGTTCTCGCCTTTGTGCTTGATCATCTACTGCCACACACCCAGAACTCTGAGGACAAGGACACGCCAGCATTGGCACGTCTCTTTTTAGCAAGCCTTGCAGCTGCTGGGACAGGCACTGATGCTCAGGTGGCCCTCGTAAATGAGGTGAAGGCCGCCCTCAGTCGTGCACTTGCAATGGCAGAAGGTGCAGAAAAACATGCCAGGTAAACAGACAAAATATGAAGCCAGCCAGTAATAATACTGTAAAATGCAATGTAGTGGTGAGTTGTTGGTTTTTTTCAGTCTGTCTCATTTTCACTCATCTTGTACATTTTCACAGGCTTCAGGCAGTAATGTGCATCATCAGCACCATCATGGAGTCATGTCCCTCCACATCCAGTTTTTATAATACTGCTGCTGCTAAGACACAACATAATGGCATGAACAACATCATCAGGCTCTTTCTCAAGAAAGGACTGGTCAATGACTTGGCTCGTGTGCCTCACAGCTTGGATTTGTCCAGGTATTTATACAAAGTGCACTACTCAAATTTAAATACAGACATCACACTTACCTTGTGGCTGTAAAATACCTATTCCGGTATCTTTTTTTAAAGAAATGTAATCGAAAGCTACTGAGGTGTTTTCTACACAACTTAGCAATTTCAATCTTTTTTTTTTTTTTTTACTTTGTAAGAAGTTGGTCTGAGATTGTGCTATAATTTTCTTTCCCTTTGTGTCAGTCCCAACATGGCCAACACAGTGAATGCTGCCCTGAAGCCTCTGGAGACTCTGTCAAGAATCGTCAACCAGCCCAGCAGTCTGTTTGGGGGGAAAGGAGGCTCCAGCAAAAACAAGGCAGAGCATGACACTGTCGGCACTGCAAGGGATAGCAACAGCAACACTCAGGACCAAGGTATCCATATTGGACAAATGAGCTACAGAATGCTCCGTGCAATAGAAATTTGTCTCTTACTGATGCGTGGCGTTTGTCTCAGGGGAGTCTGGTGAGGCAGAACCAGTGGATGGGAGCCACAGGGTGCAAGGGACAGACAGTGATCTGATGGATGGAGAAACGGAAGGAGACACAGTTGTCATTGCTGGGCAGCCAGAGGTTCTCAGCACACAAGCTATGCAGGTAAATCACAGTTTCAAACTCAAAAACTGGAATATTTGACCAAAACAACTTTAAAGGTCACTTTGGAATTCTTGGCTTTTACCTGCATTTATTCAAGTTCATCAATAAGTTCTGGAGTCGTCACAGCCGCATGTTTGTGTATCTTGTTCATGAAGGTGGAAAACGAGCTGGTGGATCTAATTGATGAGCTGCTGGAAAGAGATGCAGGCACTGTCAACAGCACGATTATTGGTAAGAAGCTGAATTTGTGTTTATAATTTTGTAAGAAGTGGAAAATTGTTTTGTGTACTATTAATGAATGGCAGTCGAGAATGTGAATTTTGAAATCAATTTGTATATTAAAGAAACAATTGTTAATCGTGCTGCTGGTGATGCTCATGAGCTATGGAACGAGATGGAGCCGCGGTTTCATTATTTCTGTTCTTTTAGTGGGACGCAGCGGGGAAGATGAATCACAGGAGGATGTTTTGATGGATGAGGCTCCCTCCAACATTAGCCAGACATCCACTCTTCAGGCCAACCGTGAAGGTAAGACGCTGATAAATTGTTTTTGTATATTTGATTGTCAGTGGCTTAATTTTGTGTTCCTGGCCTTTATGAAAGGTTCTTTGTAAAGCAAAAAGAAATGTTTCCTTTTTTTTTTGCATCAGATTCCATGAACATCCTGGAACCAGAGGATGAGGAGCACACACAGGAGGAAGATTCGAGTGGCAGCAACGATGATGAAGACAGTCAGGACGAAGAGGAGGAGGAGGAAGAAGAGGAAGAGGAGGATCAGGTATAGAACATTGCAGTGAGGTTCAGTGGTGCAGCTGCTCATGTTGAAATGGCTAATGGCTGCTGCTGTTTTTGAAGGATGATGAAGAAGGGGATGAGGATGACGATGATGAAGGTTCAGAAATGGAGTTGGATGAAGATTTCCCAGACATCAATGCTGCACCACACATTCGCTTCGAACGTTTTGACAGGGATGACGACCTCATCATAGAGTTTGACAACATGTTCTCCAACAACGGTAAACTGAAGTTTATTGCTCTCTGTTAAAGCCATCTGAGCTCTTTTTGTCATGAGCCGCAAAAAATGGGTCAACATAACCTTTTAAGTACAAAAACTCAGCTTTTATCTGGTGGATAGTTTTCCTGTGTATATTCAAAACGAAGCAGGTTTTTTTTTTTTTTTTTTTTAAACCCAACCAAAACCGAAATGTATCTCTCAGAGTGAATAACTGAATAATTTTCCGATTTTAAAACAAACACCTCCTTTTTTGGTTGGTTACTTAATACCAGCGTCAGAAACTCAACATAAAATACCTGATGATAGGCAGATGATGTAGGTGATGCATCGCTAAAAGAAAGTGGTTGCTATGTCTCATTTCAGTCCTGTCAAATTGCAAGATCAGACTCGTTTTGAAATATCGTGTATTGTGCAACACAGAATGAAAAAAACTGTTTGTTTGGATGTATTATTGTCAAAGATACAGGGAACCGCCACAGAGAGACTGAAGACCTGCAGGTTGCAGACCCCTGCCCTAATGTCTGCCTACTGTTTTCTGTGATTTTTTTTTCTTCCCCATCAGCTGACATCCCTCCCTCCCCAGGAAACATCCCTAGCTCCCACCCACTGATGGTGCGCCATGCTGACCACGGTTCCCTCACCCTAGGTGTGGCAGGCACTAGCAGCCGCCTAGCACAGGGCATGGGACGCAGCCAACGAACATTGCGTCAGCTCACTGCAAATAGTGGGCATACCATTCATGTTCACTACCCTGGCAACCGTCAGCCCAACCCTCCACTCATCTTGCAAAGGTAAATCCGTGGGTCTTTTTGTTCCTCAACAAAGCAACAAGTCTGTTCACTAACTACAGATGTACAGATGTATTTCATATCATTTTAACTGAAATATTCTTTTTTTTTTTTTCTCTGTAGATTGCTCGGTCCGAGTGCAGCAGCAGACATTCTGCAGCTCTCAAGCTCTTTGCCACTTCAGTCCCGCGGTCGTGCTCGCCTTTTAGTTGGTAATGAGGATGTGCATATCATTGCACGCTCTGATGATGAGTTGTTGGATGACTTCTTCCATGAGCAGAGCAGCACGGGGGGACAAGCAGGTAACTGTGACCTGTTTTCGTTCTGCCTTTCTCATGGTTTATGACCATCATGAGTTTCTAACACACTTTCTGTCTCTGTAGGCACCCTCTCCAGTATTCCCACTGCCTTAACGAGATGGACAGATGAGTGTAAAGTGCTGGATGCTGAGAGTATGCACGACTGTGTCGCTGGTAAGAAACTTAGAAATATTAAGTATTTGAGCATGTAAAATTCAAAAATGGTTCTTTCTGCACTTTCTTTTGCCAAGTATTTGGCAAAAATTGACATCAGTCCACTTAATATTTGTGGATTTTCAGCCAAATCCAAGAAAATAATTTATGTCTGTGTTCTTGGTTTCAGTTGTGAAGGTGCCTATTCTGCAACACCTGGAGAACCTCCGAGATGAAGAGCTGGAGGAACGTCGGGAGAAGAGGAGGCGGCAGCTCGCTGAGGAGGAGGAGTCAAAGCAAAATGAGAGAAGGGCTTCTGGTGCAGAACAGGCCAGAGAGCAGAACCTGCAGGTAGTCGGATAATAACTGTTTGAGTAACATGGAGTAACTTCAGGAAATGCATGCAATATTTCCTGGCTTCATTTACTTTTTCTTATTTGTTAATTCTCTTCTTTCTGATTTAGGGCTCTGGATTGGGGACAGTTAATGGTGCAGAGAACACTGCAGGTACTGATAAAGTATAGATTTTGTTTTGATATATTTATATCATGCTTTGTTTTCTCTAGCTTGAACAACCCAGTGAAGGGCACCCAGAGGCAAGCAGCCAGCTTGCTGTGCGTGCTGTGGGATGAGGTAGTAGTTTGTATAGTTTTAGGATCACACCAGATCTGGGAGATAACTATACAGTCTACTGTCTTTCTTATGGCAACGCCATACCAACTCATCATCTTCCTAAGTTGCGAAAAGGATTTTGATTTGTAACTGTTTTACACATGTGACAAACTGGAAATCGTGGTACTCTATTTGTACTACTGGCATGTTTTTTCCCCAACGTATTTTTTGCAAAGATATTTTTTGTTACATGTCTGTGATGTTTCGTTGCATCTATGTTATAAGTGACTTTCCCTGCGCTGCTGCCTTTGTTGTGGTGAGGTAGTAAGTTGTGTTGTTGTTGGGGATCAGAATTGTGCACCCCGCTTAGGAGATAACTATACAACTTACTGCCTTCCACAGGGGAGGCCTTTGGCATCTATGTCGAAACAGAAAATCAGAATATTGCTGTTTGTGTTCCAAGCTTGTGTTTGCACTCAGCTACTTTCTTCTTCCATCTGATCATCACCTCTCAGAAGATTTTGAATAAGTTGGCATCAGTTGTGGATACTAAAGCATTTTCTGTGATTTTTTAGAAAAGTGTAAAGTGCGCATAAGTTTTAAGGTTTCACAAAGTAGCGGAGTGATCAATCTGTGTCTCGGCATGCATAAATTCGTTTGCATGTGTATTTTAACGCGCATATTTTCTGACATTGCAGAGGGTGAGCAGGCTCAGGGTGGCACGGTGTCGTGTCTGGACCCGCCCAGGGTCTCAGAGGGCTTCCTCACTGCCCCACCATCTGGAGAAGTCACTCCCACCACACCTGCTCCGCATGAACAGGCCCTAGTCTCCCTGGAGACTGCGATCAGTCAGCAGGTCCATCAGCCTATATCTGACCTGCTACTGGCTGAGTCGCATGCCAACACTCTGGCTGTTCTGGCAAGGGCTGGCCTTCCACCCTTGTCGGCAGCTGACAGGCCAAACAGTGAAGCAGAAGCATCTCAGATGGAAATGTCCCCGGCACCCACAATCGGTGAGAGAGTCGGAGGAGGTGGTGGAGGAGCGTTGGATGAAGGCAGGGAAGGTAGACTAACTTTGGAAACTCTATTTGTACAGACTGGCCCAAAGCAAGGTTACACAATCATGATACAAATTGTGGCTGAGGTCATTACTGAAGCATATTAATATATTGCAAATTTGCTGTAGCGTCTCACGAGAGCAAATTTTTCAGCCCTCACTTATTGTTCTTTTTAATCTTTCAGCTTCCTTAAGTCCAGACATTGTCGAGAACTCGGAGCCAGCAGCAGTTGGTGTGTCACAACTGGAGGGGTCACCCATGGATACCAGCAGCCCTGCCTCTGCTACCCAAGAGGAAGCTGCACCTAACCCTGCTCAGACCACCCAGCTCTCTCAAGAGTTGTCTGGCAGTGGAGAAAGCGGGCTGACTGATAGGCAGACAGATGCGGACACTGGGTGAGTGTCTTGTGGTGTAATTTTCTCAGACAATTTGCAAATCACACTTGCTTGAAGTTGGGGGGAAAAAAAGAGTCTTCAGTTGGTACCTCCCTGTTCAATGGTGGTTGTGTATGAAGGCTGTGTTTTTAATTTTCAGTGGGGGAAAAATAGGTTTATATTAATAGGCCCTTTTTGTTCAAACCTGAAATTGTTTTGGCAAGACGATAGCTTTTTTTTTTTCTTTTTTTCTTTTGATGCGTTTGCAGCTCTACTTCAGTTTCATCTCCTGGAGAAACGATGCCCAGGAGTGATAGTGCCGACAGCCAGTCTCAGGCTATTCAAGAAGAACCCCTTCCTTCTACCAGCAATGAAGATGAGGATCCCCTTGCAGGTAATAACAAAAAAAGACACAGTCTTGACAGTTTTTTGATTAAATTTTCAGTTTGATCTCACAATGTAAACTGTTTTTTCCCCCTCTTATGTTGGCAGGTATTAGTTTGCCAGAGGGTGTTGATCCCTCTTTCCTGGCAGCTCTTCCTGAGGACATCCGACGAGAGGTACTGCAAAATCAGCTTGGCATCAGACCACCTTCCCGTCCTCCTGCTGCCACAACCCTCCCCACCTCTACTGCACCTGTGCTAGGCGGACCAGGGGTCACAGAGGTCAGCCCTGAGTTCCTGGCAGCTTTGCCACCTGCCATCCAGGAAGAGGTAAGAAGTAAACAAAATACTTGATTCTATTGAATAATTTACTTTTCCATTTACATAATGCATCATTTAATATTTTAGGTTCTTGCCCAGCAACGAGCAGAGCAGCAGCGGAGGGAGCTTGCCCAGCAGCCTCCACAGGGAGATACCCCTCTGGATCCGGTCACCTTCATCCAGACCTTGCCCTCAGAGCTCCGTCGGAGTGTCCTGGAGGACATGGAGGACAGCGTGTTGGCTGTCATGCCCCCAGACATCGCAGCAGAAGCAGCTGCTTTGCGGAGAGAGCAAGAAGCACGCCAGAGGCAACTGATGCATGAAAGGCTATTTGGTCATAGCTCATCTTCAGCGCTGTCAGCCATCCTGCGCTCACCAGCCTTCACCAGTCGATTAGGGAGCAATCGTGGAGTCCAGTACACTCGCCTGGCTGTACAGAGAGGAGGAACGTTTCAGATGGGAGGAGGAACAAATCACAGGTGAGAATAGTTTTAGTTACTAGATTATCTTTATTATGCAATTTATTGTGAAAGTCTCTCAGAAATTGACAAAATGAGTTGTGTCTTGCCATTTAAATGTAGGCGTAATTGGCCCAATCCTTTTGATGACAAAATAAATGTGTGTTGCATTTTGCTTCCTTAGACCATCCAGTTCAAGTGTGGATTCCTTGTTGCGCCTACGTGGACGACTTCTGCTAGACCATGAAGCCTTGTCCTGCCTGCTGGTTTTGTTGTTCGTGGATGAGCCAAAGCTTAACACCAGCCGCCTGCACCGTGTGCTCAGGAACCTCTGCTACCACTCGCAGACACGTGGGTGGGTCATCCGCAGCCTGTTATCCATCCTCCAACGCAGCAGTGAGAGTGAAGTTTGCGTGGAAACCTCACGTCTTGAAGACTCTCGGAGCAAGAGGAGCACGCAGGGAGGTTGTGGAGGGAAAGGCTCGACTGCTTCATCCCTCTCCTCGTCCTCTTCATACTCATCCCCCTCCTTGCAGCTACTGAACAGGGTCGAGTCACGCAGTTCCAGCCAGCTTTCCTGGCTCTCAGTTTCTATGGATGCAGCCCTGGGCTGTCGGACAAATATTTTCCAGATCCAGAGGGCATCAGGTAGGAAGCACGCAGATCGGCACTCAGCGGGGAGCTCATCAGGATCTGGAACCCTTGTCGGAGGGGTGTCGAGCACTGCAACAGGTGTCACCTGCTCTACAGGGGGTGGCTCTACTGTTCACATACACCCTCAAGCTGCTCCAGTGGTCTGTCGTCACGTGTTGGACACACTGATTCAGCTCGCTAAGGTAAATGTCCATCTTGGTCCACATCTGCTTTAGTTTGCATATATTTTTGCTGTAATCTTTCCAATTTAGAGAAAGGCAATATATTTACTTACTTGAGCAATATTTCCTTTTGTGCTGTTCCTGCAGGTATTTCCCAGCCACTTCACCCAGCAACGCTGTAAAGATTTGTCAGCTTCATCGTCTGACCTGGATTCTCGTCTTTGTTCCGGCTCCTCCGGGGGAGGGGGAGGGGGAGGGGGTGGAGGCGGAGGAGGGGGCTCGAGGTCTGGTTCACAGTCTCAGAGCAACTTCAATGTCTCCAACACCCAAAATTCCTTGGGGTCATCCGTCATTACTCCCCAGTCTCTAGGAATCTCCACTGATTTTTGGGACCTGCTGGTCAAGCTCGACAACATGAATGTGAGCCGCAAGGGCAAAGCCTCAATGAAGACGGTGCCTCTAGGTGGCAGTGCTGAGGCAGAAGGTGCTCTGTTCAGCTTAGAGACGTCCCCCCTCGGCCAGCTGATGAACATGTTGTCCCACCCTGTAATTAGGCGAAGTTCCTTGCTCACTGAAAAGCTGCTGCGCTTGCTTTCCCTCATATCCATTGCCCTTCCTGACAACAAGGCCACCGAGGTGCCCGCTGGACACCCCACTCCTCAGACTGCCAACCCCACCACAGCGGTCAGCTCAGGAGCCACAGCCTCAGGCCCAACACAAGCTGTTGTGTCAGTGGGATCCATCCAGCCTGCTGTGACAGGTTCAGGAGCCTCTGTTGCAGCTGCAGCCCAGGGTTCATCTTCAGGGACAAGTCTAGCAACCTCCCAGACAACCTCAACAACCATCTGCATACCCACGCTAATTGGAGCAACCTCTGCAGGTAATGTCAAGTGGTTTCTTTTAGGAAAAAAAAAACATTTTTATCCGAAACATCTTGTGTATTTTTATTGCTGTTTGTTTCAGCAGGAAAACAAAGGGGTGGTTCCACGAGTAATGCGGAGAGTGACAAGATGGCCTCCTCCGGACTCACAGAAAAACAGCTTCAACTTTCTGTAGAGGTGTGTAGAAGTATAGCGTTTGTGGGACGTTTTCTTGTTTGTTTGTATTTGAACTTTTACTCACGTAGAAAAAGTTGCTTTCAGTTTTCAATTCTGAAACAGATCAGCTAATGATGGACTGTATAGTATGTTTGACTGCCCCTAGAAAACTGTCACAGTCCTCGATTTGAATAATATTCAGTGTAATGTCTAACGGTCCTTTTCTTCTGTTCTACAAGGTCTTGACATCACACTCGTGCTCTGAGGAGGGTCTGGAGGATGCAGCCAACATCCTGCTGCAGCTGTCCAGAGGAGATGGTGCCACCAGAGACACTGTGCTCAGACTGCTGCTAAGTGGAGCGAGACATCTCGGATACACTCTGTGCAAACAGATTGGTGAGTATTGCCAATGCACTCGTATTACTCAGAAAGCGAAATCAGTTTTCTCCGAACACTTCAACACGATATTATTCTCTCTCAGGCACGTTGTTGGCTGAACTTAGAGAATACAACCTGGAGCAGCAGAGGCGAGCACATGCCGATTCTCACTCCCCAGACGGCCCTCCTGAGGATTCCTCTATATCAGCCAGGCTGAAGGGCAAGATGACCAGCAGGTTAGCTAGGGATCAGTTGTGTATTCTTCTGCAAGTTGTCCATGTAGACATAAGCCTAAAAAGTCGCTTAATGCATGAATCAAAACTGCAATTTATTTTTTTGTCTTTGTGCGTTTGTTGGTCGGGGCACAGGTTTGATGGCTCAGAGAGCGTGGTGATCGTGGCTGCACAAAAACGCACCCTGGGAGGACGGGAACTGCAACTTCCCTGTATGAGCTCACTGACATCCAAGACCTCAACGCAGAAGTTTTTCTTGCGAGTGCTGCAAGTTATCATCCAGCTTCGTGAGGACACTCGACGCGCCAACAAGAAAGCCAAGCAAACAGGACGATTAGGTGAGACATTTTCCGATGTTTTTCCCTCTTTGTTTGCGCAGCATCATTAATGCGAGTACATTTTCTTGAAGACCACCAAACCACTAAAGTCCTCTTTAACCTTTTCTCAACGGACAGGCTCCACCAGTTTAGGTTCAGCCAGCAGCATCCAGGCTGCAGTTCGCCAACTTGAAGCTGAGGCTGATGCCATCATCCAGATGGTGAGAGAGGGGCAGAGGGCGCGTCGGCTTCAACAGGCCCCCCCACCCACCGCCCCTTCTGCCTCTGCTGCCATCGCTGCTGGATCCTCAGTGGCAGCCCCACATGCTCCCGCTGGTGCTGCTCCCCCTGCTGGCACGGCTGCTGCTGCCACGGTTAGCATGGGCCGCACTGACAGCAGGCATACTTTTACTCAAACACTGCACACGTTGTAGAGTTGCAGACCGTTTTGAAAAAAACATTGATTGCACTGTATGACCATCACAGTTCAGTCAGTTGAGATTACTGTCGTGGTCATCAAGATGAATGAGATAGAATGGCCTTTGGCTATTAACATGACACATGCTTAAATTACCTTCGCCTGTACTAGCTTTGTGCATTCTGCAGATCAGTCTAACCCATTAACTTGAATGCATATATTATCTCAATTTGCTCATGTTTGTTATGTATTTATAAACATTACGCAGTGTGCTTTCACCCTACGGTCTGCATCCTCAAGTGGTTTATGAATTGTGACAACATCTCTTCTGCTGCTGTGATCAACGCTGACAGCTCTAACTCGGACAGATGTGCCTGTGATTCATTGCATTGTTTTTATCAAGGTCTTTGCATTGACTATATTTCCATCTGTGACGGTGTCTAATGTGAATGTACTGCCTGCTCCAAACAATTTGATTTGTTCCACTGATGTTTGTTTTTGGCTGATGCAGCTTCGTGCTTTTGGCCCTCCCCCTCCTCCCCTACTTAAGTCATATATCCTCTCAGTGGATCACGTGAATGTTACTTTGCATGGCAGTCTCAGTCAAGATGAAAGAAGCTGTCATGTTCATCATGAATTCTTCATGTTTTCCCCCTGTCATTCATTCTGTCCCTGCTTCTCTGATTCCTCTTCTCCCCTGTAGTCTGAGGTGCAGTCAGTGTCTGAAGCCCAGGCAGCTCAGAGAGATGATTCTCCAATGGATGTGGACCAGCCATCTCCTCTGGATCAGGACCCACCTCCTCTCGGTACGAGTCACCTGCAGGCTGGCCTTCACAGCAGAACCCCTTTGTTCAACCTCAGATATTTCAGACCAAACTGCCAGCATCTTTGAATTCTGTTTATATACATTTGCTTTGATTTTATTGTTTTGCATATTCACTCAAACAGGAATTTTAGTTGGACCATGAGCGGGAGATTGTACTTTCTTTTTGATTACATAAAACTAAAGACACAAAAAACAACTTTATGTGGAATTTGATTGTTTTTATGCGATTACTACAGAATTGAGTTAAAGAATAAGTAAGGAGAAGGGATATTGTTTGAAATTGGTTGCTCTCCAATTTGTGCGTGTGTGCTTCTGAAGATTAAAGCTCTCTAATGTAATCGTTCTTTTTCAAGCCGTTTTCTCAGAAGTTAACAGTCAAATTATGTATCAGCTAATATTGACCAGCCTGAATTCTTTAACCCTTCATGCTCACTTTTTTTCTTCTCTTTCAGAAGAAGAAGGAAACGGTCAGTCCGAAAGTGAGGAGAGACTTCCAGATCTCCCTCTGCTCAGTGAGCAGCTGCTGTTAGATGAACTGTGGGACATGCTCGGGGAGTGCCTGAAAGAGTTGGAAGAGTCCCATGACCAGCATGCTGTACTTGGTAGGAGGGATTTTAAAAATGAAACATGCAAGTTAATCCTAAACTGTTTGGGATTGAATGTGCTCTTTCTGAAACTCTCTGAATTCTTTCTTCTAGTACTCCAACCTGCAGTGGAGGCCTTCTTCTTAGTCCACGCCACAGAGCGAGAGAGCAAACCTCCTGTGAGGGACACACGGGAGAGCCAGCTCTCCCACATCAAAGATGAGCCACCTCCCCTGTCCCCAGCACCTCTCACTCCTGCCACGCCATCGTCTTTAGACCCATTCTTCTCCAGGGAACCATCCTCCATGCACATCTCCTCCAACCTGCCACCAGACACTCAGAAGTTCCTCCGGTTTGCTGGTGAGTCTTGAATGTCCAAAAGAGAAGGGTGAGGCTTGGTTCTGATGTCCTAAGTAGTTTCTGATCAGAATGTATTTTGCCCTCAGAAACTCACCGTACAGTGCTCAATCAGATCCTCCGCCAGTCTACCACTCACTTGGCTGACGGGCCTTTTGCTGTACTGGTGGACTACATACGTATCCTCGACTTCGATGTCAAGAGGAAGTAAGCGGCTTCACCTTTAACAACTCGTCGAAATTGCGAAAGTAATATCGAATATAACTGACCCCGCTGTCCATCTCTTCAGGTACTTCCGTCAGGAGTTGGAGCGACTGGATGAAGGCCTGAGGAAGGAGGACATGGCCGTTCACGTGAGGCGAGATCATGTGTTTGAGGACTCCTACCGGGAGTTGCATCGCAAAAGCCCAGAGGACATGAAAAACAGGCTGTAAGACTCCGCTGTTGTTGTTTTTTATACTTCTGCGTCTTCTCTCAGTTAAGGAGCACCCAGTCTGCATTGTGTTCTGCTGCCTTTCCATTGCAGGTACATTGTGTTTGAGGGAGAGGAGGGTCAGGATGCTGGAGGCCTGCTGAGGGAGTGGTATATGATCATCTCTAGAGAGATGTTCAACCCCATGTACGCCCTGTTCCGCACCTCACCAGGTGACCGTGTCACCTACACCATCAACCCCTCCTCTCACTGCAACCCTAACCATCTCAGCTACTTCAAGTTTGTGGGCCGTGTTGTTGCGAAGGCAGTCTATGACAACCGGTTACTGGAGTGCTACTTCACCCGCAGCTTCTACAAGCACATCCTGGGCAAGAGTGTCAGGTATTTGTGCCAATGTTTCTTACTGCCAGGTTGTATAATTTAGCAGGGCTTGTTTCCTGTGCACTGACTTTGACAAATGCAAGCCATTTGGTGAAGTACATTTATTGCTGTTGCCAACTTAAAAACTGCTGAGCTACACACAGACTGTAATATGTGGGTTTAAACTTACATTTTTCTGGAATTCCCAGGTACACTGACATGGAAAGCGAGGATTACCCATTCTTCCAGGGCTTGGTGTACTTGTTGGAGAATGACGTCTCGACACTGGGCTATGAGCTGACATTCAGCACAGAGGTTGGTGCCTGCTTGTTTCTTAAAATCAAATGTATTTAAGCTGTGCTCCTAATATATTCATCTTTTAGAAGCTGATGGATTTTTCTGTTGGGTTTACAAATTTTCTATATTAATCTGATATTTTACAAGTCACATGGTACTGAAAGTTCATTTATGGTTTGTGTAGGTCCAGGAGTTTGGGGTGTGTGAAGTGAGAGACCTCAAGCCAAATGGAGCAAACATCCTCGTCACTGAGGAAAACAAAAAAGAATATGTCCACCTGGTGTGCCAGATGAAGATGACAGGTAAGGAGCTTCACTTCACAGTTTCCAAGCAACAAGGCTTAACAAACAATGACAATAACCATTGCAGTCCAGCAGTACCAATGAATATCAGGAGACCTCTTGGCAGTTTGCTTTATGGGTAATATTATTTTTAATGGCACTAGATGGCAGCACTGCCAATTTATACAGAGGCTGTAGAGAGAGAAAAATGCCACCACTTTCTTTTTTCCAGAAACACCCAGTGAGTAATTATTGTTTTTAATGTGTTCTCCAGGTGCAATCCGCAAACAGCTGGCGGCCTTCCTCGAAGGATTTTATGAAATTATCCCCAAGCGACTGATCTCCATCTTCACTGAGCAGGAGCTGGAGTTGCTCATCTCTGGACTGCCCACCATCGATATCGATGACCTGAAGGCCAACACAGAGTATCACAAATACCAGTCCAGCTCCATTCAGGTATGGATGACTTCACCTCAAGCCACATTCCCTGAATTCATCCACCGTGTGTGACGATGTTACTAAAGAGCTGTGGGTGACCATGACTCACCTGCTAGAGCAAGTCATTGAACCGTAAATTACTTCGAGTGGAGTGTGTGAGCACCTTGTGTGACACCCTGCAACTGTTGCAGACTTGAAATGAAGGTGGTTTATTGGTGGAGTCAACCACTCTACACCATGTGTTGGTACATAGCATTACAACGACTTTTGCCTTTGTGACGTGTGGACTTTGCTGTTTGACTTCAGATCCAGTGGTTCTGGCGAGCCTTGCGGTCTTTTGATCAGGCAGACCGGGCCAAGTTTCTCCAGTTTGTCACCGGCACGTCCAAGGTTCCTCTTCAGGGTTTTGCTGCTCTAGAGGGCATGAACGGCATCCAAAAGTTCCAGATCCACCGCGATGATCGATCCACTGACCGCCTGCCATCTGCTCATACCTGGTAAACACTCAGCGAGCTTGCGAACCAGTAAATTACAGTAATGACTCAAAGTATGATAAGTAAACGTAACCATGAGTCCACTCTTCCTCTTTCCACAGCTTTAACCAGCTGGACCTACCAGCCTACGAAAGCTATGAGAAGCTGAGACATATGCTGCTGTTGGCCATTCAGGAATGCTCAGAGGGATTCGGACTGGCTTAAACCATGAGACTCTTAACACGCATACACACACACCAAGACACACGCACACACCGACATGCATACACCTAATTTAGACTTGCCTACTCGTGACACATTCACACTGATAACCTTTGAACGCACGCACACACTATCATAGACAATACTGGATTACTTGTTGAATGGCCTAGACTTGCTGGTTTCTATTCCATATAAACAGATACAACCAGCAGGTGAAATAGACTGATTGACATTGCGTACAACACAGAGAGCCTCATTTCGACACAGCCGTGTCTCCCCTCCCAATCTAATGGCAAATGCAAGAGGGGATTCAGAGGATAAAACATGGACTAATATAAGAGATGTTTTCTTCATTTAGTTTGATTTCTCTGTACAAAAGGTTTGGGAGTTTATTATGTTCAATCTTTTTTGTTCTCTGGTTGTGTAAAAAGAAAAAAGAGAATGTTGTTTGAACAGGATGGTTATAAAACCTTTGGGGAAAAAATGTTGGTGGTTTCCTGTTGCAAATTTGTGACCTCACAAGCCTTGACGATGGGGAACATTTTTATGGGGGGTATATGAACAACTTGAAAAGTTTTGGAGATATTCACAAAAATGCACTTTTCAAAGTTTTGTGGCATTTTTAAGGAAGGATGGTACAAAAAATATGAAGAGAAAACCTGAAGGAGGTTGGAAAAAAAAAAAGAAAAAAAGACATTAACCATAAATTCTAGAGTATTTTTGGCTATTAAATTGCTGACCCAGCCTTGAGCCTTTGAATCAGAGTGGAATAACTACATGAATAAATGCATAAACTTGCGTTCATTGTCTCATTTTAACAGTGTTTCAAGTATTTTCGGGACGCGTGAACTCATTACATCATTCTCGCTACTGGATTATTTTCAAACTGGAGCGACTCTCCAGTTATTTCTCTCTTGGTTCCTGATGCTTTGCCGATATCGGTCTCTTTATTAAGCCCTCATGCTGATTCCAGTAATGGTTTCTGACAAACCATGTCTCATTACAACACTGTTCCAGTATCGGTGGATCTCTCCAGGCTGAATTGTCTCACACAGTCAGAGGCTGCTGGTTTAAACCCTCCGCTAGGAAGTGTCAGGCTTTGATTGTGTCAGCGGCTCACAGATCTTGGTGAAAACGGTCTCACCTGGCGGATGCGTGAATTTATCTTCTACCAAAAAAGGCAGCTCGTGTGAAGCCAGAGGACCCTCAGGTCGTCGGACGAATCAGCTGCTTAAGAGTCCATCAAGGGAAATGCACACATGCAACTTTAAAATAAATTGAGTTGGACAATTGTTCATTGTTCAAAATACAAATTGGTGAGTGACGCTGCTGTACAGTCAGGAAATGTAGGAACAAAATGGTTAATGCTAAAATGTCGAAACGACCAGCTTATTTGATCTTTATGGGTTCAGAATATCTGACTTCATTTAGTTTTGAAAGGGCTTGAAGGAGGAAATAAAGTTCTGTTGGACTTTGCCAGAATTTAATCTGGTTTGAGTCAAACTATTCTTTTCAAGTAACTTGATACTTCCAAGAAAACGTGTTTCTGTTCTCGATCCTTGGTAATGTTTTTAGTTTCACAATTTCCTTTGATTCAAGTTCAAGGGGGGTAAAAGCAGTGTTGATGGAGAAAGCCCACCTTCGAAATGTCCTCATCCATGAGTAATTGTTAGTTTGCGCAGTAAACAAACACCTGAAACCCACCTGGCAATTCATTTATTCAAACACCATCATTTAGGCTACAACTCTCTCACTCACGTTCATATCTTCCAGGTTAAATCAATAGACTGCCGAATAATAATGTCAGACGTGGAGCCCTTGATATGTAGATTTGTTCACCCTCAGGCTTCATATCAGCCAGCTAACATTGGCTGTCATTTGAGTTGGTTAACAGCTTGGCCAATTTACACATTGCAATTATTAGGTGCAAATTTTGATGAACGGCTGCTCTCACATGGGGACCTCCAGGGTGACCTCCATTGTGTTTCTCAGCCCTCTTCTTATTGTGGCGTGGTGGATGTTTCACAGCTGATTCAGAATACTCATATGCACTTTGGTTAAATATCACTGGTTCAAATTATAATAAAGAAAAATCAATATATCTGGAATTTTCCGGCAGAAACTAAACCTGCAATTGTCACAAACAGCTTCGTGTGCCCTTTGGAAAAGGCACTGGAGTAAATAATTAAAAATTAATGATGTCACCCCAAACAGAGTGTGAATACTCACACTTGTGAAACATTAGCTTACAAATACATTTTTCTTATCAAGCAACCTTAGAGTCTCTTCATCCAAATAATGATGTGGCTGAATTCTCACCTGTTGGTAAATAATCAGATTTTCTTGGACTAAGTGTGAACAGTTGTCTGTGGACGGAGTTTGCAGAAAAGGCAAAAGACAGGAACAGAGCAGCCCACCCTCTGACTACACATACAGTGTAAGACCACTCATTTAACAGGAGCTTCCTCCAGGTAAATAGTGTTGCTCCTTCCAACAGCACCGAGGAGGCGGTGTGAATAATTTAAAAGTGATAGTCACTGCAGACAATATTTTTTAAAGGTCAAATGCTTCATTCAACCCTTATAAAAGCAGTCAGACAATAATGGAAACCGACACGCGGATGTGTTAAAAAAATGTCTGAACAGTATCAGCTCATTCCTTCACCTCAGAGCTGCAGCATTGGGGTCAATAAAAACTCTTTCTGTTGTGTCCTTGGATTTCAAACACAGAATATGGGGGGGGTCTCAATTATCAAAACCCTTTCAGAAGAAAATGTATTTCCTGCATTTTAATTTATTTCACCTGAAGCATTTTTCTTTATGATTTAAATCACGTGTCAATAAATGATTTTTAAACCGGAGCCTAATATGCACTGCCTGGCCAAAAAAAAAGTCGCCACCTGGATTTAACTAAGCAAATAGTAACGAGCCTCCTATTGGATAATTACTGCATGGGCGATTATCTTTCAGCTGGCAACAAGTTATTTAACCCCAACTGGTG
>JASSRZ010000053.1:16408266-16430951 GCA_032164315.1 Malacoctenus gilli | reverse complement strand
GTGTGTGTGTGTGTGTGTGTGTGTGTGTGTGTGTGTGTGTGTGTGTGTGTGTGTGTGTGTGTGTGTGTGTGTGCTTCAGTGACAATCAACAGTAACTTGTATGAGATGAATGAATTAGCCTGATTATGTATCAAATGGCCATGCTGGGTGATTGCCTTTCATTTATGTGATGTCATGTGTCTGCTGTGGCCACTGCTGAGACACATTCAGCGAGTTGGTGACTTTATTGGCTTCCAGATTGCTTTAAAATGAAGTCACGCAATAAAGTGGCTGCTTCAGATAAGTTACGGTGCTACTCCCATTATTGTGACGCTGGAAACTCTCACTGTCTCGCCGTCTGAGGCTAAATTAAACCCAAAGTTCAGCTGCATGCAGAGAAATAAAATTAACATGATTGTACAGACAGACTTTTTTAAATAACAATGACTTTTTTTCTAATCTCACTGGAATGAGCTCTGTAGGACTGAACTCTGCAATAACAAACATTATTGAGTGTTGTGCTGACAACAGACCTAAATGATGCTTTCCTGAAGGAATCGCTGGCAGCTTCCATCCTGATCTATAACTGGACTTGCCACAAACTCCTGTTGACAATTTTCTCACCATGTTGTTTTCCTTGACAATGACCTGGATTCTTTGTATCAGCGTATTTGAATCGTTGCTGTCCCTGTTTTCCTGCTTCATAAACTGCGACTGTACAAGAAGGTTTTTCTCTGGAGCATCCGAATGAAGCCACTCGCACACAAGACAGCAAATATTATACACAAAGAAAATGAGATGCTAAAAATCCATACGGACAAACAGCCCTCTGAACTAAACTTTTGGAGAAATTAAATGAAAAAAAAATGCAGAAGCGTGCATAATTAATTCAACGAGTGACAAACAACATAAAGTGCTTTGAGCACCCACTGAAGAAAAACGTCCATCACGTTGCACAATTATGTATACTTAAATGTTTGGAAATTTAATGAGCTGAAGAGGAGAATGTTTTTCTCTCTGAAACTCCACAGTTGGTTTTTTTTTATCCTCATTGGAGACACTCTGAAACAATGTAGTTGCATATTTTGTGTTCAGCAAACATTTTCATGAAATAATGATCTGCTAATCCTGGGTGGGGTCATGTCGACAACTTATTGAGGTTAAAACGATTCAAAATCTGACAAATCTGTCATCATCAGACGATTATTATTTGCTACTTATAGCGATTAGTGAAAGGAGCAATAGCTTAACTCGAGCTAACTGTCTGCATTAAACAGCTTAATGCTGACATACTTTAATTTGGCGGTCTGGTAAATGAATTTATGTCTGCTGAAGAAAAGAAAGAATGTTTCATTTCAGGCTGATGCTTCTTTCCTGATGATCTGTCTTTCTGCGAGGGAGGCGTCGGACGTGGGCGTGATCGGCGACGCGCTCTGTCAGACCTCTGAGTTGTTCCTTTCCTGGCGTTTCTTCCCGAAATTCCATTAAGGGGAAATCGGCTCAGAGGAAATAAACGAATGTATTTATTTGCCCATATTGACAATATCTGTGACCTCACTGATCACGTTGTGATACTTTGGGGAATTGTGTGTCATTGCTGGGCTCTGGCCTTCATTATAGACTGTTTATTGAGGAGACACGGCTGCATTGGTTTGCTAATTTATTGATTTGCTGCCTTCAGGCTGGCTGCATTTTTAATGGAACTCCAGGGTATGATACAGCTCAGGCTCCGTGGGCTACGACAGCCCTGTTGCTTGGCTGTGGGTTACGTCATGCTGCTCTGCTTAAGCTTTTGAGCATTTTTTAATACTGTGGAAATTTACTCTTAATCTGTGGCTTACAGTGGTGTTTATTTTTTTGTCAGTTTCTCCTTGGACGGCGTTTTGCAGAGTCCTTGGCGTGACTCACGTCTTAGCCCAGTTTCTCTCCAGAGACAACTTAGAGAGACGGCTTCACTCTGACAGTCGGCGTGGACCTCTAACATCACAGCCCCCCCTAATATTTTCGCTTGCATCTTCTAGCGCCGGTTGCATTAAATCATCAAGAAGAAGCTTTCTCTCATGTGACGGCTGCTCGATTTGTTCCCAGAAGTCTGAGTCTGAGGAGGTTCTCCTGGAAGACATTTGCCATTCCAGCACTGCGGAATGATCACAATCCTGTCGCTGACATGTTTCATTTGGCTCTCCGGGAGACTCGGGCGCCGAGTAGTGACTCTTCCTGGAGTGCTTCCAGTCGGCTCGGGCACTTTCAGGTTCTCGCTAAATAGCTTTTCCAAGAAATATGCATAATGAGATCAGCACTTCTGAGGACGCACAAAGCATTGAGATGATGTAGCCTGAGTCTCCCTGAAGATCAGGAACCAAGCAACAAGCTTCCGTTGATCGAAGATTGTCCCTACTTTTCATTTAGTTTAATAGATGGTTTCTATTCTATTTTATCATGAGGCCTCTTTTTGTTCAAACTCCCTAAAATTAGTCTGCTGTGCTACAAAAGCTGGATGCACACTGTTTCATTGAATCTATGGCTTCACTTTGGTTTCAAATGTGTTTTATAGAGAACTTTGGAAGAAACATAGAAAGCCTCAGTATTGAGTAATGCATGCAGAGAAATGCTCCCCACTCCTTTTGGTTTAGTGGCAAATGGCACCGTGATCATCTGACGCATCTCCACAAGACTCTTGAAGTGATTGTGACCGTTTGGCATCGACTGTGCGACACAGTATCTTCCCATGCGTGAGCCGAGAAGCTCCCGCTTATTTACTTACAGTATTTACATCCAGGAGCATTGATTTGGTCTCACTTGGCTCGTTCGCTCTCCGCCGACACTTCATTTGAGTCAAACACAACAGGAATAGATGGGCCATGAAACTCGAGTGCGCAGACATGCTCCGCCTGACATGGCATCCTCTCGCACCGCATGTGCTGGAAGTAAACAGGCCTGTCTGCATGTGTCTCCACTCCATGTGTCTTGGTGATGTTTTGACTGTAGTTTCTCGGAGGCGGTTTATCTGCTGTGTCAGCCATGATATATTCATTAGGGTTGGATTACAGAGAGTGGGAGGGGATCGGGTTTTGAGTGGGTTGTAATCCCCATACACTGGCCTAATTTAATCTCACCTACTGTGCCATCCTATTACACACTACACCCACCACATGCATGCAGGCTGTGGCTGGAGGAGAGCAGGCGTGGGGGGGCACACAAGGTTAAAACAGGGTAATGCCAGACAAGAGGCCTGGAGACAAAGAAGGGGGGGATTGAGAGGAAAGGAGGCAGAGAGAAAGCAGCGTGATGATGAGCCGTGGAATCTCAGCAACAACTGACAAGAATCCGAGGGGTGTATTCATTAGGATGGTAAACAAGAGCTGGATTGACTCATTCCTTCTGTCCTCTGTGTGGAGCCTTTGTCACTCAGAACAGAGAGTCGGACAACATGACGACGCATCAGGGCCAAGCTGAGATCAGTGATGAA
The DNA here is from genome assembly GCA_032164315.1 of Malacoctenus gilli. Taxonomy (NCBI): domain Eukaryota; kingdom Metazoa; phylum Chordata; class Actinopteri; order Blenniiformes; family Labrisomidae; genus Malacoctenus; species Malacoctenus gilli. The sequence goes on along the minus strand of JASSRZ010000053.1, from coordinate 16,427,503 downwards.
AAGTGTCAGAAATTAAGTTTTAAAAGCTCCTTCTCATAAAAACCAACAGTCAATACAGCTTGAAAATAATGTCAAAATGTTGACTATGATTTAAAAATGTGGTGATTAAGGCTTGAAAGTGATTCAAATTGTGCACAAGAAAGTAAAAAATCTCTCAAAGTTAAGAGCGACTGAAGTGAAAACAGTAAAGATCACATTTTGATTCGATATCAGACAGTTTTACATTTATTCAAAATGTAAAATAAATAAAAATCTTGCCCAACTTCTCACATTTTCCTCAGTGCAGCACAGATCTGAGTTGAATATATGTCTGGAGTTGTTCTGTCTAAAGAGAATACAAATGAAGGGGAACTGTGCATCTGTGATATTTGTTTTCTTTTTTCCCCCTTAAAATATATATTTACTGTGCATAAATCAGCACTTAAAATATCCTCCTATCTGCATAATACATTATAAAGTGTTATAAACTCTTCATTAAATATGAATACGCTGCTTGAAAATGCCAAATAGAGGCGGTTAGAACGTGAACCCAAAATAAACATATTTGCTACTGGCAGCGTTTCGTCCGCCCGTCGTGTTTCAGGATGCTTCTCTACCTCATTATGTTTGTTTGGCCCGTTTCAAGCAATTTGCATGTCACAGAGACTTTAAACAGTGGAGCTGTGCTTTATATAATCCAACTTTTGTTGTTCTTTTCCTCAGTTTTTTTTTTTGATGACCTACATCCCTCCTTATCGCCCATCCTCATCAGTCAGTAGCCAGACTGAACCAGGTCACACACACCACACACATCGCACACACACACCACCTACCTGAAGGCAACGCTTAGTTGTGCTCTTGTTGGCTGGATGTGTTTTTCAATCAAGGCCGGTGTTGGAGCTGGAATTGATCAGGGGGTAATTGGGCATGGTGCTGCAGAGGGCCTGACACGGGCCCGCGCTGATATAATGAGCCTCTGTATTTTGCTATAAAGCCGTCTGTTTACATGAGCCACCACGCTCTGGTGCACAGCGGGGAAGAATTGAGCGGGTATTTGTGGCCAAACTTTCCCGGCGTGCTTGGTGGTGGCGGCAATTTTTGTAAACCATTTGTTCGAATCTTCCCCGAAACAGATTTAGCGATGTAGCAGGAGGCAATAAGGACTGGGCGAGGCCAGGCTCCTCGTTGATGTGGGGAGCAGATAAAAGGGGGGGGGGGGGCATCCCCGAGAGGAAACATAGGACGCAACAAGAGAGAGAAAATAGATTTATTCAGGGGGTGCAGATGTCATGGGAGGAGAAGAGGGGAGATCAGGCGAGGAGAGATGAAGAGCAAAGACGAACCGCACGGAGATAAAGAAAGAAACACGGGACAATAGATGGGGAGGCCAGGCTCTGTTAACAAGCCTAATGAGGTAATTATACACCCAGACAACAGCCTCATCCTCCAGGCTGTATATAGCCGAGTGGAGTGAAGGATCCAGGAGTGAAGGGAACATTTAGTATCAGTAACATTTTGAACAGGCTCTTGTTGAACCTTAAAAAAAGGCTGAGCACTGATGTGGTGGTTTGCTCAGAGGAGACCAGGTTCACATCCATCCTTGGTGCAACATTTTTTGTGCGTGCGTGCGTGCGTGTGTGTGTGTGTGTGCGTGCGTGCGTGTCTGTGTGTGTGTGTGTCTCAGCATTTGCTCCGTGATGAACTGCTGACCCGTCCAGCAGGCTGGGCTCTGCCTTCGGCCTCGAGTTGGCTGGGATCAGCTCCAGCTCCCCCCACCCTGCTGTGATGCTTTAATAGGTTAAGCGCTGTCGAAGATGAGTGGGTGAGTTTGCATTTCCTCCCGTGCACATCAGTGTGTTTCCTGCAGGCACTCTGGTTTTCTCCCGCCGCCCAGAGTGCTGTGTCTCAGGTGGAGTGGTGCCTCTAAATGGCTCCTTAGTGCAGACCTGGGAATGTTGGTGATCGGCTCCAGAAAGTTGAGTCAACTAAGTGCAGAGGGTGAATAGGTTAAACTGCTGAAGCTTAATGCGGCTCATCGTGAGGCATTGGAAAATGTGAGGGTGTGGAGGAGATGATGCACTGACATTGTGTGGAGATGTAGGGAGGAAGACAAAGATTTCTATTTGTGGTGCTTGTCTCAGTTTTAACCAGCCTGCAGTTCAGAGAGGGACAGATGAGACAACAGTAAATGTCTGTGACAGGGTTGTTAGCAGCCGTCTGTGTGCGCCCCCCCCCCCGCCCGGCTGTCCTGCAGGGGCTGAGCCACCTCCACAAGTGTCAGGAGAGCCGGCTTCTTCACTCAGCTTGAATCAAACTGTCATGCATTCGAGAAACATTGTCATGCCAAAGCTTGTGTGCTTGTTGCATCTGCACCGGCCGGCAGGAGCTGCTGACGTGCTGCGTGGGCACCCTATATTTGAAGCAGCAGCATCAGCAGGTTTTGGTCACTGCTATCATGGGATGGAGATGATTTAGATATCTGACTCTGTGGCGAGGGATTAAGTGTACCTGCCGCTGGTCTATTTTCTCCACGAGATGGTGTGTGTGTGTGTGTACCTGTGTGCATGTAGTTGCTGATGGTTGGAAAATGTGCAGAAGCTTCAACAGTTGGGTGCAAGCATCTGCGTGTGTACAGTATCGATGTGGATTTGTCAGACCTTGTTGGCCTAACTCGCTATGAAAATCTCATCTGGTTGTTTAACCGCAGGCAAAGGTCAGCTCCACTTCTGCATTCATTCCCGTGGCCTCGCCTCCCTCGATCCGTTTCCTTCTCTCTCTCTCTCTCTCTCTCTCTCTCTCTCTGGACTTGGAGACAAACTCTTTCTGTCACCTCTAATAATTGAAGCAAACTGGGAGGGAAAAAGAGATGAGAGACTCTCGTAGACCTGTGGCCACAGCTGGGGCTTCTGTATATGCAGAAAAACACCCCAGGAGGAAGATGAGGGGCGTGGAGAGGATGATGCGATTCAGGATGAGGCAGGAGATGAGCCTGTGAAACTGCACGAAAACAATATGAAAATAGAAGAGATGAGAAAGCTTTTTCCACTTCACATTTTTTTGCTTATTCACCCCGTCTGGCTCCTGGAATAGATAATAAAAAGAAAGATATGCTTGTCACTCTCTTTAAATGTCTGACGGGAGGTGACGCACACGGAGAGCGACGCGCACAGCTGGCATGGAACAGGTTGTCTGTTTACCCTCTTTCATATTGCGCCGTGCTGAAAATTGCTGCGCGTTCTGGAAAATGTCACGTCCTTGATCTCGTTGCGCCGCTACACACTGGTGCGTGTAGGGGATGGGTCTGCGTGGAGACGTGGTGGTGGTGGTGGTGGGTGGGTGGGGTTTAGAAAGGAGGGGGGTATGGGGGTCTGCAGCAGAAACAGGGCTGCGCGCCTCAGATAACACTGCAGCCTTTGATGGAGCGCGGCCCTTCTCTGCTGGAGAGCATGGGCGGCTCCGCCTCAAACGCGACTCCGCAGCGGACTCCATTGGTAATGATTGGATTTAGTTACAGAGCAGAAGCGGTTTGCTGATGATAATGATAACAGATGCAATGGGAGTTAGTCAGCCACTCAGGTTAGAGGGACGCAACCGAAGCGATGCCAGCCTGCAAATTTCCCCTCAGACTGTCTTGTCTCTCTGTCTTGATAGTATTTGATGGCAGAGGCTGATAAAAAAAAAAAACGCTACCTGCGTTGCGTGTTCCTGTATTGTGTGTTATCTTGGCTGGCCGATTGTAATAAAAGTGTAGTGCAGATGTTTTTTGTTTGTTTGTTCTTTTTAATAGGTAAAAACAATTGGAGGTTAGAGAAAGACTGAGGAAAGTAAGAGTTTGGTGGGAAATAAAAAAACAGGTTATATAGCGGATGAGTGGCAATCAGCAGGGAGCAACAGTGCAGAAGAGAAGTAAAAGACAGACAAGAGTGGCAATAAAAAGCTCGACTTCCAAAGACGGCAGTCAGGAAGGAGGCACACTTTCAACTAGGAGAAGCTTGTAGACATAACAGGGGAGCTGGTGAGAGGGGGAGCCGGGGAGAGTGCAGGAGATGGAGACATGGGAGACTGGAGATGAATGTAGTGACTGTAGAGTGCAGCTATATGACAGAGGTAGAGGGAGGGAGGGAGGGAGAGAAGACGGGGGGATGGGGTGAGAAGGGTGAACATGTGGGAGGGGGAGGGGAGGGAAATATTTGCTGTGCGCTGCTGAGCTGGAGTCAGGAGGTTGTCATGGTGATAGTGAGGTGAGGAAAGGAAAAAGGAGACCGGGGGCATCGACACACAGGCACACACCCCCGACACACACGTCCACAAGCACACACACAACCAACGGAGTGAGTCATGCATAACAATACTGACCTGTCACAAACGAAGTCAACACCATCACACCCTGTCACACAAATACACACAGGTGGTGTGCGTGGAGAGTCGCTGGCCGTGGAAGATGCCCAGCAGCAACATCAGTATGCAAACTCGGTCGCTTGTGCCGTCTTTTGTTCTTAATCAGTCCCATTTGAATGGCAGGAAAATCCCACATTGCTGCTGCAACAGTGTGTGTGTGTGTGTGTGTGTGTGTGTGTGTGTGTGTGTGTGTGTGTGTGTGTGTGTGTGTGTGTGTGTGTGTCCGCCTGTGTTTAGGTATGAATTTGACACATTAAATGTGTAATACATTGAAGAGCATCCGCTCACACTTGCACAATTATTTAACAATATTGACCTAATGTTTGTTTTCAGTGCAGAAACAAAGAAAAACAAAGGACAGGCTGAGAAAAATGGTAAATTTGGATGTATAAGAGGATATTTTTGTTTTGTGGAGAAGCAGTTGTTGTCGTTTTATGAGCTGAGGAACTACAAAGCCTTTTTTGCACATGGGTAAGATTTCACTTGGATGGGAGTGCGTTGTTTTCCTCCACTCGAACTCTCGAGAAACCAACAAATGAATAATAAAAAAGAATAATTTGGATCGACGCAAACCGAAGCAAAACATTGACTTTTCGTGGCAGCGTGTGGAGAGCCCGTGAAGCATGAACCAAGGCAAGAGTGCAGCTGCAGCAGGAAGGGAGGAGATTTCAATATCGAACAACAAACAGATCAATACCATTGCTCATTCAGAATGTTTGCACTCATATGAGATGGCGCTCGGGTTGTGTGCAGTTGAGTAACTTCAGACCAAACCATCCCACCGTTCAATGTGGGGAGGAGGATTCAAAGGAGAACCACGAGACGTTTTCAAATTGTGCTTTCAGACAGAAAACAAGAATCGTCTCCTTTCTGCTCTGGTTGCTTGAAGTACACACCATCACCTCCTTCCCTCCTCTCGCCGCAGACTCCCTGTTTAGAGATGTTACGCCTCCTTCCTCGGCCCCAGAAGACCTAGTATTTGATTAGATGAGGAGCACTTAAGGGGAAGTGCTGCTTTTGCAACTTTTAACAAAGTTAATGGGATTGCGCAGGAGCTATTGTCTGACCTGGTTAATTGTTTTAAAGAATCTGATTTGCCAGGTTTGCTGGGCTCCAACTCTGCTGTAGACATTTAATTGGTGGCATGTTATCGCTGATGCTTGTTCTGTGTTTTTCTTTCATAGTCATCGTGTTTTTTAAACGTGTGCTTTGATGATAGAACAGCGAGTGCATGGAGTGCTGGTGCATGGACGCGAGTGTTTTCGAGACACCATATGTGTCTCAATAATGGCTTTTCTCTAATATCATGTGTGATTCCTGCCTGCCTCCACTTGCTCCAAATAAATAAATATATTGGGCGGCTTTCTCACTGTCGTTGAGTCACTGGGGCTCTTCCACACAAATGTGTTAGCAAAGCACCATGTGTGACCTTCCCTGCCAGCAGCTCATTTCCCTGAAGTGGTAGAAAGACGGGATTACATCCAACCTAAGAAGACCTTGACAAATGTTTCTGGCATGTCTCAACGTCTTAGCAGAAATCTGTCTGCGGGAAAGCTTCCTGACAAAAAAAACAAAAAAAACCCCAGGATCCTTCCGGAACATTTTGTCACTAATATACCTGAGCTCAGGAATCAAACAACAAAGACACAGAGCCTCCCAATCCGAGACAGGTGACATTTCCCATTATGAAAAAGAAATGCTTTGTTTGTGGTTTTCCACCTTTAAACAGTACTTTTCTGAGGCGTGCTTCCCCCAGTTGTTTGTCCTGTTGGGATGGAGGTCTTAGGTCACGTACACGCCCCGCCTCTCTCTTCAGGTTATGGCGTGCTAATTTTCCCAACGGGAGTGGCCACGTGTCCTTGCGTGTCAACGGAGTGGCTGGCAGCTGTGTCCTGCAGAGCTATATAGGCCACTTATCACCTGACCCGGGGGACCACCAGCCCCACCCCACCCCTTGCTCTCTCTGATTCTGCTGAACGACTGCCCCTTCTTCAGACACCACCACCTGCAACAGCCAGCACCAGCCCACACCCTGGTCCCACCACTCTCATCATCACTCGATGCAAACCAGACACTTGAAAGTGCACACATATGCTCCCTTTCACACCTGAAACTCTCAGGACCGAAGCAGAGCGCTTTGGATCCCTCAGGCTCTCACCATGTTCTCTCCAACAGCTTTTATGATGTATTAATGCGGGGATGACTTGAATAACAATATAACCTGTTCTGGGGGGGAAAAACGCTATAAAGTATATGTTTGTTTAGGTTTTGTTCCCTTTACAAAAATGCAGTCGAGTTGATGTGCGAGCATCTGCTCCACTAGCTGCTCTCCCTCCGGTGTTGTTGCTTCTTTGCGTTATTGCAGCTGGTTTGTCATCTCCAGCCGTGTTAAGTCGCTGCATCTGGTTTCAGGGCTCACACTGACACTCTACTGATGTCAGCTCCTTTTTAACTGGCCCGGCTGGCTCCAGTTTGATCCCCAAAGGCTTTACCAGCACACTCACACATAAAATCTCCTTTTCACCCGCCTGATCTCCCTCTAATTTTTCTCTCTAAGGGATAAATGGCTGCACACAAACCCGCTCAGTGATGTATCGCCACTGAGACTCCCTTTCCGAAGCAGCGCATGCCGTCACAGAGGTAAAAGAGAGAAGAAAAAGAAGAAAAAAAAGTGGCAGTGAAGGTCAGAATGTGCGTCAAAATGGGAAAGAATACAAGCAAACCTATTCACTCTGGAGGAGCAGGAGAAAAAGGGAGAGGCTGAGTGTGGGAGATAAAAGAAGAGAGAGAGGGAGGGAGAGAGAGAGAGAGAGGGAGGGAGGACTGTGGCGTGGAGCAAGAGACATAAAAGGAAGCAAGGAGGGAAAGAGTGAAGGTCACTCCCAATAGATCGTCCGTGTAATTTCATAACGTCATGATTGGCCCTCTTTACTCAAGCTAACACCATTAGCGCTCTTCGGTATGGACATTAAAACATTCTGCCACCGGACTTTTCTTCATGAGATGAATAAATTCATCGCTGCATGTTTCTTGTGTGCAAAAAAGCCTCCGAGCAGCGTCATTGTGAGCCCTAAATGCTTATCCTATATTATCTATAAGGCTGTATAGCGTGTGTGTGTGGGGGTAGGGGTGTGTGTGGGTGTGGGTGTAGGTGTGCGTGGGTGTTTGCATGCATCACATCTTATGTCTCCTGCATGACACGGAGGGTGTGTCTGTAATTAGTGCGCTTTGTGCTGCAGGCGCAGAATCTGACTGATGCTGTTGCTAATGAAGCAAATGACGCCCACAAGCAAGCATGCAGCAGCATAAGACGAGTTTATATTCATGTGTGCATGAGTGCAAGTGTCTGCATGAGTACACACTAAGTGCAAAGTAGGCAATGTATCTCATTTAGTGGAAAGAAATGAAGTATTTCGTCGGTATTGTGTTTTATTTTTAAGAAGAATGACGACTGTTCCTCCCTGTTTCCTTTGCCTTCTGATTACAAGGCAGTTTAGAGAAAAAACATGTTCAGCAGTACAAACTGGCAACATGTTGTCGTCGCTTTAATCTCCCCCTCTCCACTCTTTATTTTCCCCCCTCAAAAAGAAGCAGCACCCCTCTTGTTGTTCCACCTCTGCTTATTGATACGCCTGCCACACATCTACATTTTCTGCCAATAACTGACTCATAGTCAAGTTAAAAGTGGATTACCTTATCAGATGCAAACCTAGAGAGGAGGGGGGGTATCCAGCTCTCCATTTGCAGCACTGCCTCCATTAGCTGACAAGAGAGATTAGCCGACCTGCTGACACACAGGCTGATCTTTACTGATACGCACACACAGCCACACATGGGCCCACATGCACATAAACACACACACACACACACACACACACACACACACACACACACACACACACACACACACACAGGTAATCTGATCCACTACCACATTAGGGTAACACTCTTGATTTGATCATTACCAGGCTTTTACTGGTCAGTGATCCCCTGATCTTCACATCTGCTGTGCAGGTTTCATTGATGTGCCAGCCACCATCCCCTCCCTCTATTTTTTTTCCCGCCTTCTATGAATTTTTCATTTTTATTGTTGTTGTCTGCGTTGTTGTTAACCAGCCCATCCTGCCGGCATTGCCCTTCTTTCACTTTGGTGGTTTGCTCTTTTTTTCTTCCCTCCATCACTCCCCCCTTCAATCCACCTACTTCAGCCCTCACTGATATCTTAATGAGTCCACTCCCTTCGCCTTGAATTATTCACCACTTCTTCTTCTTCTTCTTCATCTCCATCATTCCAATTGTGTCTTAGGGGGGAAAACATCAATAAATAAATGACGCTCGAGGTATCTTCTCAGCAAAAGGCTGTATGACAGTTTATCAGCGCGCTGTGGGAGTGAGAAACAACTGATGGCTTCGGGTGAGTTGCGCTGCAGTTAAACTTGCACTCCCACAGTCAATTATTTATTTTTCTAAATCTTTCCAAACTTTTTCACACCCTGTGCATTGACGCATGCGTGAACACACACTGATCCATGGACGTGTGTGAATGAGGACGTGTGTGTGTGTTCAGGGGCATGAGGTCCGCCGGTTTGTGCTGGAGTGAGCGAGTGGCTACGTGCGTGCGCATATGTAAGTGATACCGCAGACCCGTTAACCTCCATGTGTGTGAATAACTGAATTTGTATGTACAGGGGGGGGGGGGTGTAGCTGTGTGGAGATTGCGTTGTCATGGCAACCAGGATGGAGAGGAAGTGGGCGGCTGCCCTCATGGCTCCCCTCACAACCTTTTTTTTTCTCCAGCTTTGTGCCACTCCAATATTAACCACTCACCCTTGTCCAAACAGGAGGGGGGACACCGTGGAGGTCTTGAGCGAGTGTCAGGAAACAAGAGATGCGGGTAAAAGCCAGGGGGAGGAATTTCCCCAAGGGGATCGATAAAGTACAGCAACTTATATTCTGTGGAACCTGCATTGTGTTGCTGCGCTTGACACTCGCGGGAGCAGCGAAGTAGCCTATTAGCTTATGCTAATGCCGCTATTGATAAATGTGCTGTCCGCACACCCTGATTCCTGATAAGCTGTGTCCTCGCTGGTGTTTTTCCTCCGGTAAATTTCCATTTGCAGCCGACCACGAATCACCGCTGGTGAAACACGTGTTACTGGGCCTCTCCGAACAAAGAGTACCGGCGTGAGGGGAGATATTGGTTTCCCACTGTGCTTCAGAGCCTGTTTTTCCATTAAAGTTGCAAATATTGAATTAGCCAGCCATGTTGCCCATTGTCCGAGCCAGAGTGCTGCCACAGCAGTTTATTAAAGTGATGGAGGGAAAAGGGGCTGCACGCAGGACGCAGAGGGGAGGAGGAGGGACGAGTAAATGTATTGTGAGAAGCGATCGGGGGGAATTGAGGAAAGCTTTTAGTGTCAGCTACTGGGGGAGGGAGAAAAAGACTGATAAAAAAAAAGGAGGGACAAGAAAATGGGTACTCATCAGTTCTCGGACAGTTCCTATTATAAGAGCTGGCTCCTTAAGTAGGGCCACTTTTAGAGAAGTATGTGAACGACTTGTAAGGGAGGCATCTTTTGTAACGGTGAATGATGAATGACAAATTACTGTGTTACAAAGTGGATTGTGGGGCAGAGCAGAAAGAGGGAGCTTGTATTTTTTCACATGATTCGTGGTGGGGGTTTTTTCTGCTGCTGCGACAAAGTGGATCTGAGACTTGTCTCACTGCAACAGGCTCATGCATCAGGCATGACCCTGCCAGAGAGAGGGAAATGGGGGAGGGGGGTCTGAGGCAGAAGCGCAGACAGCCACACCAAAGAGATGCCAGGTACGGGCGGTCAGCGTCAGTCTGGGAACGAACCAAATGTATGGAGAGGGGAGCGGATGAATTATGAATTTAGGTGAATTTGGGGCAAATTGTGCCGACAGGAAGGGTATTCCAATGAATAATTCACTCTGTGGGGGGCCTGATCATCCACCCCCCACCAGTATCACCTTGTTTCTTAGAAGTCCGGCCGCAATTTCACTCTCGGCTGCTCCTCATGATTTCATCCTGCTGTCCTTCTGTAACGCTGTTGGTTCCTTAGTAAGCTTTATTTATGCTTAGATAACCCCGTCCTTCCCCCCTTTGTCTCTTCCTCCGTCTTTTTTGTCCCAATGTTCTTCAGACACACAAACCCTGAGGGAAGAACAGAGGGTAAAGGGGGACATGTATTCATTTATTTTTCTCAGCTCCCCCCCCATCCTGTGCATCCTCTCCACCGACACATCCTCACAGCTGGAGGTGGTTAATATTTAAAAAGAAGGCATGACAGGACACAAGGCCCGCACACATGTTTGAATGCACACGCGCAAGCACAAATAAGCACGGATGCACTGAAAATCTGATGAGGAAGAAATAAAAAAGTGATAACTGACTCACTCTTCATGCTCAGAGAAGATAAACGAGGCTGTAATCATCAAGGCGCAAACTTGGGAGGCTCCAAACAGTTTGTTATGTGTTGCAGGACGGCCTGGTGGGGATCACAATCCTTGATTAGACTCCAGAGGTTTGATCTTGTGCTTTCTGCTCCACCTTCTCCACAGACAAAGGAGCCTATTAGGCTCTGGAAATGCTTGGCATCACCCAACATGCCTACTTAATGCTAATTACAACATTTTGCAGGGAAAGAACGGGTGCAATTTTCCATCTAATGGGTGACAAGGGGGGTGAGTGCTGCAATGCCAGTGCAGCAATTCAACTTTACTAATGATGGCTGCACGGAAAGAAAAAAAAATCGCAGCGTTATTTGTGTTATTTGAAGCAAAAGGCCTCAAAGCAGAAATTCATGAATAATTGAATGAGCCGCAAAATTGACTCGGTCGATTTGGCTTGTTTGATACATGGTCTGTTGGCAGCTAATTTTTGCAGCCAGGCTTTTTATCAGGACAAGAAAAAATAAGGGGAAAAAACGACCACACCCTCAAATCTCAGTGCAGCGCGTTCACTCGACAATCTTCTTTGTGATTGAGTGATTTCTAATGGTGCCCGAGGACATCCCAATGATGATAATAGTGTTTTAGGCACTCAGAAACACGGTGACGGGTCATCTCAGCCCAGATGCTAGCAGCCATCCCAGAGGTGACCTTTGACCCTGTCCAATGGAGCAGGTAACAGGTCCGGGATTGGATCCCTGGCAGCTGCACAGCAGACACTTGGAAGAAGTGAAATCAGGCATCTGCTTCAGTGTCACTCTCTCACCCCAGTGATAATGGAGGGGCCACCAGGCTCCATGCCGTGCACACAGCTTGGAAGTTGTCGGCTCAGTGTGTGGATGTGTGTTTTGTGTGCGTGTGTTTCTCAAACCTCATCAGTCTGGGCCATCAGCATGTTTGGGTGTCTGCGTTGGCCTTGTTACATGGTGCCCTCTCAGCCCCGCTCTCACACGTCACAGCCGTCTCCTCACCCTTCCTGACCCATTATAGCGTTCCCCTTTAATGCACCTTCTCGACATGACTGGGATATTCTCTGGTGGGCTCTCGTTCCTGACTGAAGCCCACTGGACCGTGCCCTTTTATCCATTTGATCCCCTCTGTCAGACTGCTAGGTGTGTGTGTGTGTGTATGTGTGTGTGTGTGTGCGTGTGTGTGTGTGTGTGTGTGTGTGTGTCTGTGTGTGTGTCTGTGTGTTTGTGTCTGTGTGTGTCTGTGTGTCTGTGTCTGTGTTTGTGACTGTGTGTCTCTATGTGTGTCTGTGTCTGTCCTCTTTTCTTTCTGCCTGTCTGTCAATGCAATAGGAGCCTCTTTGTGTATCTTGGCACCACGCATGTGCCAGCTCGCACCCTTTATGGATGGTGATTGGCAGCATGTCAAGGTATGGCCGACCTCATGGTTCATCGCCATCTTGCTTTGCTGCAAACGGTCATCTCTCACCGTCTCCTCAAAGAGGGGAACTGATAGGCAAGCTCCCACCTTTGATCCCATTACCACCTGTGCCACTAACACCCATCTAATGGCATGTTGGAAAGGTTAGTTTAGGAGTCGATCACTCTAATTGGCTTGCTGTCCTCTAAGAACAACAACAACCGTGAGAGAGGTTTTATACTGATGGAGGCGAAGGAACAAACAAAGGAGAACTAGACCCCAAAGAAAGTAAATAATGCACACTGATTGGAGGAGGTTGTGTGTGTGTGTGTGTGTGTGTGTGTGTGTGTGTGCGTGTGTGTGTGTGTGTGTGTGTGTGTGTGCGTGTGTGTGCGTGTGTGTGTGTGTGTGTGTGCACGTGCGTGCGTGTGTGCGTGCGTGTTTGTGTGTGTTTGCGTGTGTGCGTGCGTGCGTGCGTGTGTATGTGCGTGTGTGTGTATGTGGATGGGATTAACGTCTCAGCTGTCACCCTTTGTCATCCACCCGCCTCCCTCCCTACCTCCCTCACTCCCTCTCCTCCATTCTGCACTCTTCCTATCACCCCTCACCCCCCCTCTTTCTTACCCTTACCCTTACCTCTTCCTTTGCCTTGCCTCCATCTCACCTATCCTCCTCTCTTCACTTCAATGTTACCGTCCACGTTTTATCTTTAGTGAGTTCCTCTATCCGCTTCACCGCCCCCCCCCCCCCTCCTCCTCCTCCTCCTCCTCCTCCTCCTCCTCAGTATGCTCCCCATTCTTTTGACAAGGCAGGCTAGTAGGTGTAATGGCTCATTTAATCCTAATGCTGTTTAAACTGTCTTATTAAGGACTCAGCTCTTGTTTGGTCTTTAATTTAATCTAATTCGGTTCTTTTGATGTAGAAAAATTCTGCACTCCTGTTTCCTTCTTTTAAGAGGCCGTTCGCTACATTCTCCAGCAAGTAGCACATTAAATATCAACAATAATTAGCCGGTCTGCCATTATCCACTGGATAAAAGAAGATGACGGATAATCACAGCTCTCCATTCTCTCCCCACCCTTCATCATCTCCATCTCCTCTCCTTCATGACCTTCCCGCTCTCCAAGGTCGGCCATCCCTCCGTTGTGGCACTGCCAGCTCACCGCGGCGAGCGGAGCCAAACTCCTTCAATCAGCCGACGGAGCTGCCAGGCCAGCAGCGGCGCGCTCGCTATTGTCGCCATTTTCTTTTGTCTGACTTGTACATCTCAATCATGGTGTGCTATCACAGTTCTTTGTGTGTGATACTGAGTAGTGTAAACAGTCAGCGGGCTGCGCCACGTGGTGCCGCGGGGGAGGACAGCCTGCATGTTGCGGCGGGGACCGGCTCCAAGGGTACAGATGGAGAATGGATAGGCTTTCCAGGAGGGGGGGCTCTCCTCGCTCACCACGGCTGATAGCATCTTTATTGCATACTTATCACGGCACCGTTGCCCAAGTGCACCGCGAGCCGTTCGGCTCCTGCGACGCAGTCCAGACCAGTCAACCTAATTATCAACTATTTGTTTGTCCGTCTTGCGTATCATCAGATTTGACACCTCATCAATCTGTGCCTATCTCTCTTGTGGCCCATCTGGGTGGTGGCGAGGCCCCGTTCAGCTCCTTGTTGTGGTATTCGGCCCATCTGTCCTGCTGACTGGCTGCTCCATATGGACCCTGCTGGTCATGCATTTTCAACCAAATAGGGTCGATTTTTTTTTCTTCTTTTTACAGGAAAAGGTTCAGTGAAAAGCCATTGTTGGTGTTTTTGGTACAAGTTTGTACTGCTGACTGCTGATTGGCACGTTCACTCCATGTCTCAGTCTGGTGGTCTGACCACATGGCGCAGGGTAATTTTTCTCCCATTCTGACACATGGCCCCCTCTCTGCCCCTCCCTCCCCCTTTCTCTCTCTGTCTCTCTCTTGCCTCCTCTTATGCTTGCCCCCTCTTTTCTTTTTTTTCCATCCTTCAGAGACAAGACCAGCGGGAGGGCGTGGACGCGATTTAAGGAGGCAAACCAAAAGGTGGAAGGAGTGAAGCAGACAGGACAACAAGAGGAAAGGAAAACGTATAACGCGAAGCCGAGGCCTCTTGCAGGAAAGAACATCATCGCCTTGTGCTCGCTCAGCACGTGTGTGACTGAGGTCGCCCTTCTGTGTGCGTGTCCATATACGTGTGCGAGCAGGTGGGACTTTGATGGGACACTGAGCAATGCCTCGCATGCAGCGACAGCAGGTTGGCAATAGGGGGCAGTGCTCCTCCTGCCTCCTCCTCCTGCCCCTGGTCCTGATCCTCCTGTCCCTGGCTGCACGGCCCAACCAGGCAGCCATACACATCCCCTCCAGTTGTGAGTACTGATTCATATCAACATATTCATAACAATAGTATCTGAATGCTCCCACAAAGTTCAAAGATCTGTTTGTTGTGCTAATTGCATTGGTGATTTATCAAAGGGCTTTAATAACCAGCTTTTATTATGATTAATTAGTGCAAATGAGCCGTATAAACACGTGTTTCAATATCTTCAGCACCGCGTCGACCTGTTATGCTCGAGTCGCCAGTCTGAGGTTTCTTTGGTTTAGATCTCATCTGTGCCTGTGCAGCATCTAATTACTTTGTAATTGATCCCCTCATATTGCATTGATTAGTCCCACTATTGATCTAGTTTCCTTGGTGCAAACCAGAATCTGATGGGGGGGGCGGGTATTCTCTCAACAATTGAGTTATAAAACAAAAATCCAGAGAGGGTTTTTTTTCTTTCTCGTGCTCCCTCTCCTCTCCTCCACCTCCTTGATGCAATATGTAGGCATTAGAAGTACAGCCGAGCTTGTGGCCCTGCAGGGAAATTGATCTTCATCTCCTCTGCTGCTGCTGGCCTGCCCACCAAGCGCCGATGGAGAAGGAGACTATATTGTTTTCACTGCTGCCTTTGTTCCTCTCCATTTATCTCCAGCTTACATGCGGTGATTCACAGTCCTTCACCGCCTACTCAGATTTTTCGAAAGTCGGTGTACGCAAACAGCTAATGTGTGCACTCCGACATCTCGTAAGTGTTGACGGTAAACATTCCCTTTGATTTCCTGCTGGGGCGAGGTGACAAAGAGGTGGGGGGGGGGGTGATGATGATGAGGAGGAGGAGGAAGGAGGAGCAGGTCAAAGATGTGAAAGGTCAAGGTGTCCCCCTGCCTTTCAATTAGGGAGCCTCATCCATGTCAATGAGAGTTACAGGGGCGGCAACCGGGATCGATGCAGGCGCTAGAATGTGTGTCGGGCAAGCCGAGGTTAAAAGCGAGGCTTCATTACAGGAAACATTACACTGCTTTATCACTGCTAACTGTTGTTCAATTATCTATCTATCTATCTATCTATCTATCTATCTATCTATCTATCTATCTATCTATCTATCTATCTATCTATCTATCTCTATCTCTGTCTGTCTCTGTCTGTCTGTCTGTCTGTCTGTCTGTCTGTCTGTCCATCTCCTTTTCTCCATACTAACTAAATGTATGCCCCTCTTTGCCTTCGCTCTGCCCCCCACTATGGACTAACAGACCACATAAGTGATCGTAAGTGCTTTTGACTTTATTGGTGTCTGTTCCGTCTTAATGCAGGTGCTGGCAAAACTTGTTGCAAACATGTTCATTGTGCCAGAGAGGTTATTTTGAACCCATCCAATCGGTGTGATACATTTCTTGCGCTGCGCTGCACTTCCTAGAATCTGGCAGTGCTCGTGTTCATTTGCAGTGTTGTGCCAGTGTGATCGTCAGAGGTGAGGGGATGTGAGTGTTGCATTGTGAATGTCTCACTTCGTCCGTGGGTGTGTGTTTAGACTTGCTGGCTCCCAAAAGGTGAGATCCCTGCAGTAGGAGGAGGAGGCAGTGTGAGGAGCCGCTGTCTGTAAGGAGGCAGCGGGGCTGTCAGATCAAAGACGCGGGGAAATAAAGAGGAGTTAAAGCACTAAGCACGAGCTCCTCTCCTCCTCCTTCTGTGCCAATAATGGAGCAATGCCTGCAGCCCAAACTCCAATTTGATCAGCTGAGGAAATGGGCTTATTTCCTGTATCAGTGGGAATTCTTTCATTGAATTCCCTCACTCTGCCTATCAGTCTTCCCTTCCGAATCTTTGTGAAACTCTTGTTTGTTTTTTTCCTCCTCCTCTCTGTCTCCGTTTGTCTGCTCTTTTGTTTCCTCGGCTGCTTTGAATGTGCACTCTCTTCTCTGGACATTAGAGTCCCTTCTGTCTTCCCACTGTAACTCTCCAACTTCACCCCGTCTTCCTCATCTATCAAAGCCCCTCATCGCTCTATCCTGTGCCCGGTTCAGTGTGAATAATGTTTATGTGTAAAATGTCTGTCAAGACGGTTGATTTTCTGCCCTGGCATTAGTTTCATCACACAAATAGAGCATCCTGTCCCATTGGGATGTTTTTATAAGTCTTTTATTATGACATTGCGTTATTGCTCTTTGGGACGGTGCTGACAGAGAAAGAGAAACCTCTTCTGGCGGTCATTGCCCCTGTTTTTTAAAGCCCCTTCATTTCCCCAGACTCTTTCGCTCCCTCTCCTCTCCCCGCATCTTAGTCCCAGGCTACTCTGCCGTATATCTCTTTTACATGAACTCTCCCTCTTACATTATGCTGTATCAATTTCCTCTCATCTCAACCCATTTTCTCCAGCCGCTCTCTCACTCTCACTCTTTTCCTCGGCCTACATTTCATCTCTTTCTCTGGGGAATCTTTTTAAGTGATATTGACTGAATATACTTATCAGGAGCTGTTAAGTTATGAAAATGAGCACTACCTCTGTTTTTTTCTCTGCTGTTTGTTAAAGCATTAAATGTGCCTGCCGAGAGGTGTGTGATACAGCGAGATGATTTATGTGTGCATGTCACCGCCGGAGTTATCGCAGCATGCATTAGGAAATCAGGTCATCGGAATGCAGCAAAGCCAACCTTGCGAAAAACCCGTTCAGAGACGTGTGCACGTATCTGTACCTATTGAGAACGCGTCCACTTGCCTCACATGCGTGATCGTGCTGCGTGACTCTGGTTTGGCTCGTTGCAGTGAAGAGGCCTCCGGTGATCACCACGCAGCCGGAGTCTGTCACCGTCTTCAGCGTGGAAGACTTCGTCATGAGCTGCGAGGCCTCAGGGAACCCTCCGCCCAAGTTAGCCCCACGCACGCTTCCACACACGCATGCAGGCTCTCTCGCACGCACGCACACACACAAGCACACACACATGCACATACACAAACACAGAAGGAAACAAAAACACGATTCGTTAAAGTTTGGAGATGTCACATTAGTCACGGAGGAGCCAACCCATTGGTTATGTTATTAGACTCTGTCCTTCCCTCGCCGTGCTCAGCTGACATCTACATATTAGAATTACATGAACGCACAGCTTCTTACAGTCAGAGTTCTTGTTTTAACAAGGGATAAATGTCATTAAGCCCTGGAGCAATCTTTTCAGACTCTCTTTGTGTCTATGAAGTGGAAAGCTGCTCAATTTCAAGGGGGAGATGAATATTGCAATTACACAGTGGAAGGGAGCATCCCACCGGGGCACCTCGTGTACATTTTTTCAGCGGCAAATGATTCGTGCCACCCGATTCAGTGACATTAAAGGACATCTTCTTTGGATTAAAGAGTATTTTTCAAAGGCAGGGAAATTATAGTGTGACATTTGGAACAAAATCTGTGGGTCTGACTGGTTCTTTACGTGTCTCTTTCAACCCAAGCTTCCGGTGGACGAAGGACGGAAAGGAGTTTGACCCGGAAAACGACCCCGAGCTGAAGGTCACAGAGGGGTCTGGCTCATTCGCGTTCTACACGCTCAGTAACACCATGGACTCCGTGATGCAGTACCAAGGCAAATATGTCTGCTACGCTTCCAACGAGCTGGGGACCGCCATGTCCAACGAGGCCAAACTCATGACCGACGGTACGCGCACAGGGCTCAAAAGACGCACTGACCAGTTCTCTAAAAAGAAGCATCGAGCACTGTTGTTCCTCTCTGCTATAAAAGCATTTGGATTTCGCCTTTTTGAGATGACTCAAACCTTTGCAATAGTATCAAATAAGCATCTTCAAACGCATCATCTGACAGGTATTACATCCCTTCTATAAACATCCATTTTCTGTGTTAGTTCTTCTGTGCGTGCCCGCGGGGTCCAGATTGGAAGGAAGCGATGCGGTTGTAGTTTTCCTGTATGCATCTGATTTGTAAAAGCTGTGAACACAACCACTATAAACGTCCTTCTTCTCCTGCTTTATGGGAGCTCATTTGTTAGCAGATGGAGGCTCGCACAGACAGCTCAGAGCACTGCCACCCAGAACGTAATTACATGCAATAACATGATAATCAGCGCATGCTCTCTCACATACACACACATATGCGTACATGCCTCGGGGCCCCTGGGCAAAAGTAAAGAGCACCTCTGCGCGTGCATCCACCTGTGTGACTGGCGCTCTCCTGGGCGACCTCCTTCCCGTGCAGTTTCCTTGACAACGGTTTCCCCAGAAACGGTCTTGAGTTGATGTCATGTGAAGCGCTCTTCAGGAGCTCCTGCGGGGTTATCAACAATGGGCAGAGGGGAGGAGGGAGGGAGGGAGAGAGAGAGGGAAAGAGAGAGGGAACGCACTCAAACATATATACGACTCACATTATATCTTCCCACTTCTGCAAGGCAAAGCCAACCTGCTGTCTGCTCTGTAGACATTTTCCCTCAAACACCTCAAAGTTCCCGCTGAGACAATCTGGATATAAAGTCTCCATTTTTTCCCCACCGTGTTGTTTTGTGGGTTCAAGTTGACTTGTGATGCAGATTGCCTCAGGAAATTCCCACACGTGTTGATGTTTGTTTATCAGCGCTGAGATCCCACTCAGGCTTCTGATGCGTGCGTGTGTGTGTGTGTGTGTGTGTGTCTGTTTGTGTGTGTGTGTGTGTGTGTGTGTGTGTGTGTGTGTGTGTGTGTGTG